>OU015525.1:28038036-29238036 GCA_907165065.1 Caprimulgus europaeus
AAGGCTATGCATGTGTTATGCACACTTCGCTCTGAGGCTGGGTAAGTACTTTTACCTAAGTCTATATAATGGGATTATTCTGAGGGCCATCTCCATGGACATTTTTCTACTCCCTTAGGCTGAAGAGAGCAATGAACGCAAGACTAACCTATGAACTGCCAGTTGTCCACCTAGAGCTCAGGACCCAAACACTCAGAATAGTCCTTGGTGATGCTAAATCTAAGAGATGTGGCAAAGGTATTAGCAAGTCAGTGGCAGAGCTTGGACCTGCATATGTGAGTCTCTGTCATTCACCAGGGTAAGCATAGAAACAGCCTTTCATGCTCTCTAAGCCATGGATGGCTCTTTCTTGTGAACTTGGCTTCTTACAGAATGGCAGAATCACAGAACGGTAGGGGTTGGAAGGGACCTCAGGAGATCTTCTAGTCCAACTCCCCTGCCAATGCAGGTTCTGTGGACTAACTGCTAGAGGTAACTAAAAATCAGAAAATGGCTCTGTCCACACACTAAGGGAAAGGTACACAAGGGTCCATAGATTGTGACTGGCCGATGGATGCGGGACATTATTGAGGGAATTTGGCACCGAAGTGCCTGGACTTGTGGTGTCTCATCGAACTATATCTGTCTGTAACCATTCACAACTGACCCATGCTCAGCAGCACACTGGTAAATTCTGCAGGTTTAGCCATGTAAGTCCATAAATCATGAGTACGGGAGTGCAGTGCACTATTCTGTGCATCCGCAGTTGTCAGACTGATAATACTCGATCAAGCATCACTCAGAATTTAGGCCTAGCCATACCCAGATCCTCCAGTTATCTGGGGGTGAATTGGAACGCAAGGGGGTTTATTTCCTGCTAAATTGCTTTACCACCCTTTTCAAGCAACAGGTTCCCTACAGCAGGTTGCACAGGAAAGCGTGCAGGCCGGTTTTGAACATGTCCAGAGATGGAGATTCCATAAGCTCTCTGGGCAGCCTATTCCAGTGTTCCATTACCCTCACAGTAAATAAGTTTTTCCTTAAGTTGGTATGGAACTTCTGGTGTTCCAGTTTTTGCCCATTGCCCCTTATCCTCTCACAGGGTACTACTGAAAAAAAGCCCAGCCCCATCCATTTGGCCCCCGAACCTCAGGTATTTATAGACATTGATAAGATCCCTTCTCAGTCTTCTCCAGGCAAAAAGTGTCCAAGCTCTGTCAGCCTTTCCTCATACAGGAGATGTTCCAGGCCCCTAATCATCTTTGTGGCCTCTGCTGGACTCTCTCCAGAAGATCCCTGTCCCTCTTGAACTGAGGAGCCCAAAACCAGACGCAGTGCTCCAGATGTGGCCTCACCAGGGCAGAGTAGATGGGGAGGAGAACCTCCCTCCACCTGCTGGCCACGCTCTTCTTAATGCACCCCAGGATACTGTTGGCCTTACTGGCCACAAAGGCACACTGCTGGCTCATGGCCAGCCTGCTGTCCACCAGCACACCCACGTCCTTTTCCACAGAGCTCCTCTCCAGCAGGTGAGCCCCTAACCTGTACTGATGCATGCAGTTATTACCTTAATTTTTTGTTTCATTTACATAGCTAAATAAATCTGAAAGGACTCTGGTATTGAAGTTCAAATAAAGTAGCCATATGGATACTTGCCTTGCATTGGAGAGCCACTGTTTCACAGAGGGTCCAAAATATGGGTCTTTTTTGGGACCTAGTAATTTTAGGGTTCAAAGCCAAAGAGGTCTTAGGGTTTCCAGGAAGATTTTGTGGTATTAAACTATCAAAAAGATACATGATTCTCAGACTGGCATATGGCTTTGTTTATAGGCAAAAAAACCAACCACAAAATCCAGAAGAAAGGGATTAGAATTAGCCTGGTCAAACAAAAAAATTATCTGAAAAGTCATACACTGGCAAAGCTAAGGGGAGCTAATTTGAATGTTAATGGCTAAACAGCAACTGTGTACTTAAGATTTGCAGAGCTATTCTGGACATCAAAAATTACATAAAATAGGTCCAAAAAGGAGTAAATCTTAAAACTATTAAGTAACAAGTAGGTAAATATTCTAAGCCAAGAATATTCCAAAGAATATCCAAAGATACATCCAAAGATTGCCTCTGGTATACAGTTTGAAAAATATTTTTCTGTCAGAAGGCTAGGTAAGAAAAGACGTTCCTAGGAAAAGTGAGATTATTAGACTTACTTTATAACTAAATAGTTTATAAAAGACAATGTCAGAAGATGATATTAGCAGTTAATAACAGCTCCTTGCTCCATTGGCATTACTGCCTAATCCCACACTGTTATGGGATTTAATTATAACATTGTAATTTAGTGAGAAGCAGGAGGGTCTACTCCAGCAAATTCCATCAGAGAATACATGCAATAATTATAGTATTAATTAATAGCATAGAATGGATTCAATATTCCATAAAAAGAAGATACTGCTCCAGAATAGATTCAGCATTCATTGCACAAGCCAGGAAATCCATACACTGCTATTAGAAATATGTGTTATGTTTTCATTACTACAAATCCACATATAACCCATTTTGGAAAGCTTTATATTCAAAAGATAAATGAAAGTGGCAACAAATGTTGAATTGTTCCAATGCAAATGGATTTGAGAACACAGTATTACTTTACCTGCCTAAATAATTACCTTTTTCAGCTATCTAGTTCTTGCCTTCCCTTAACATGGAGAGTGTTTCTTGTAGCATTCCAGCTTTCCTGAGTTCAGTGCTAAAGTGCTTATAGGCATTAGTAAATCTTTTCTGGGTCCAATTAGATGTTTGAGATAATGAAACATTAAACAGGAGATTATTCACAAAATATATTCTCTGGTTTATCTTTTGACATAACTGCCTCATGTTTAATAACTGACATTGGTGATTATGTGTGCTGGTAATTCAGACCTTAATGGAGCTCCCTGCCAAGCCACCCACAGCAGGAGCTGGCACGAGGCCTGTGCTGTGGATGGATCAGAAATGGCATGTATATGTAATCAAGTAATTTTTGTGGTGGGAATGACAGCTGCTCAGTGTTAGCCAAAGGTGCGGAGAGGAAGGGATTACTTTGTTCTGCCTGACCCTCTTGTGGCAAAACTTAACACCTGGCATACATGAGTACCATATCACTGAAGCCCATTAAACTGTGTCTGTTTATGCCCTGGCTATAATTTGGCCTTTACTTTCAATCTCATTAATAGAGTAATGTAGTTCAGAGCCAGTCATTCCTAACCAGATATATATTTTGATACTGTCTTGCTAATGCAGACTTTGAATTTCTTCCAAAACACCTATATCGAATTTAATTGAATAACTATTGGAATGAATTTGAATTTGAATCATAAATTAATTTCAACGGGACCATCTTCCAGTAGCAGCTTTCCTTTGCTGGTGATGTTTTCTCACAGGTGACAGGGAGCCACTCATTCTTGAATCCTTACTAATAGGCAGAAGGCAACTCCCTGTTTGGCTTCTCTTTCTTTTCTCAATTCATGAAAACCTGTTGTCTCTACTGGCATATTTATTGCTGCTCTTGCAGATATATGAACTATACCAAGCATAACCTGACCACAGATGGTATAAAGCTCACTTTAATCAATCTCTTGCTGTGTTCCTGGAATCAGAACTGGCCTGGCCCCAACTTCATAAGCTTGTTATGTCAATGCCCAGACTGTACAAAACATCAGTTGCATGGGGCACTAATCTGTTTATTTTTGTCCAATGAGCTATAGACTGTTTTCACAGTGCAGCTTTCACATGAGAAAAATTTTGTTTGCTATTCACTGATACTTTGCTATTTCAAGGGCCACTAATCTGTCAGCCTGAGTGATTCCAGGTTGTTTATACTCCTCATTTCTTAGCAGGTAAGCAGCTGATATAGAAAGCTTAGATATTTAAAAACCTGTTTTAAGTTCATTTTTTGTAAATCCTTTGCTTAGAGATAAATATTAAAGCAGTGGGGATTGGCCTGATAACAAACTGGATACTGGAGAGATACAAGGTGGCTCCTTTTGGCATTTGATGAGGGACATGGAGGGGCAGCACCTGCCATCGTCTGGCACCCAGCAGCAGGTGAGCAATGAGCCTGACTGTTAGTCAGGGAGAGTACTGTGGGTATGAGCCAGGTAAATTGTGTCTGACCAAATTGATTGCCTTCTACAATAAAATGGCAAGGTCTGTGAATGAGAAGAGAGTACTGCATATCACTTACCTTGATATGAGCAAGGCTTTTGATGCTGTCTTCCATAATATTCTTAAATCCAAAATAGGACATTACAGTCATAAAAAGAGAGTTGGAGGGTAGTGGGCTCTAAGTGTAGTGGTTAACGGGTTGTACTCTACCTGGAGGCTGGTAAAAAGTGTACAACTTTAGGGGTCTGCTCTGGACCTGTTCTGTTTAACAACATAATCTTGAAGAGATGACTGATTGCAGTATCCTCAGGTTTGCAGATCACAGTAAAATGGAGGGAACAGCTGACATGGTTGAGAACAGGACTGCTATCCAAGGCATCCTGGATAGGCTGAAGGAATGGGCCTATAGGAACCCTATGAAATTCAACAAGGACAAATGCCAAGTCCTGCATCTTGGAAAGAATAACATTTCTAAACAATACAGGCTGGGAATAGTTTGGCTGGGGAGCAGCTCTGCTGAAAACAACCTGAGAGTCTTCATAGTGTGTCCTGGCAGCAGAGTGCCAACTGCATCCTGGGTGAGATGAACAGGAGCATAGCAAACAGATCAGGGAAAGTTCCACTCTACGTAGCACTCATGAGACCACACGTGGAATACTGCATCCAGTTTTGGGGCTCCTAGTATAAAAAATATTCTGAACAAATTAATCAAATTCAGAAGAAAGCCCTCATGATGGCTAAGGCTGGAACACATGCCCTATCAGGGAACGCCGATGAAGCTGGCCTTCTTCACCCTCTGAAGGGAAGGCTTTAGAAAACCTACCATCCTACAAGGATGTCATCAAGAAAATGCTGTCAGGCTGTTCACAGTGGTGAACATCTGCATAGTGGGTAGATGAGATACAACACGTATAAGGTGAAGCAAGCAAGGCTCAGACATGCATAAGTTGAAGCAAGAGAGGTTCAGACTGGATATAAGGATAAACTTTTATACAGTGTGGGCACTCAAACAATGGAACAGGGGCCAGGGATGTTGTGCAGTTTCCATCTGTCCTGGTTTTTGCTAGAATAGGGTTAATTTTCTTCTTAGTAGCTAGAAAGCACTGTGTTTTGGTTTCAGTAAAGATTGTTATGAGAACAAAGTTGATAACACACAAGGACACTGTGCTTGGGTAGTTTTCAAGAACAGACGACTGGAAGTGGCAGGGGAGGGATGGAAAAGAAAAGTGTAGTAGTTAGTAAAACCCAGAATATACTAAGATATTCCATAACATATTGCATTATGTTTAGTATATTAACAGGGATAGACCAGAAAGTGGGGGGATTCTCTCAGGGATCACTCAGGCTCACTTTTCCAGGATTCCAGTTTTGGTTTCAGAGTTCCTTTTAGCTCCTCCGGGATCATTATCAGCCTGTAGTGTACTCTGCATCACTCATATATATATATATATATATATATATATATATATATATATATATATTTGTTACTATTCTTAGTATTTTAATTTTATTTTTACTCTAATTATTAAATTGTTCTTGTCTCAACCTACAAGTCTCTTGACCTTTGCCCCTCCAATTCTCTCCCTGATTCCCTTGGTTGGGGTTGAAAGGGGCAGTGCGGGGGGAGGCTGCAAGTGGCTGTGTCTTGTTTGGCTGCCAGCTGAGTTAAACTATCACACCATCCTTCAAGGTTTTTAAGACCAGACTACATGAACCTGTGAACAACCTGGTCTGACCTCACAGTTGACTATGCTTTGAGTAGGAGGTTGGACTAGAGACCTCTTGCGTTCCTTTCCATCCTGAATTAGACTATTGGCGCTTGTTGAAACATTTGCTGAGAAGAGTTTGGCTCCATCATGTTTGTAACTATCCTTCAAGTATTTAATTGTCCCTTAGCCTTTTCTTTGACAGTCCAAAGGTCTCTTAACCTTGTCATACAGGCTGTGTGCCCTGAGCATCTTGGTAGAGATCCTTCAAGGTGTTTAAGAGTACCAGTTTTCTTTAGAAATAGAGACAACATGAGAGACAGTAAGATGTATTTGTTTTCCATTGAACTTGTGTCCCATCTGTGTAATCACCTTTCACCTGTTCACCTTTCTCACAGATGCTTCAGTCCTTCCCACAGTAATGCTCAAGAATAAATATGCATATATAAGTAATCAATCAAAAACCAGTGAGGTGACTCAAGTGCTTTGGACATAACAATGTGCAAATTTTTCTTAGGCCCAAGCTGAAAAATGAAACAATTTGTAATGCACTATGAATACAAAAGAGAACAAGAGAACCAAAAAAGAGAGACATGAAAATGAAGACTAATATAAGAAGCTGGAATTCTGTCTCTGTTCAAATTGATAGCAACATTTCACCGACTTCAGCACAGCCAAAATTTCATCCACTGTTTCCAGAATAATAATTCTCAGAGATTACCCCTAAATTACAAGCCTATATTTTGTGAATAATAAATTGCTCTTGATCTTGTCCACTTCTGGTTTTGCTGTCTGATAAGCATTTTTGCACATCAGTGTACTAATCTTTCATGTTTTTCTGCTCAAAGAAGAAGAAGAAATACAGTGTGCCTTGGCTGGAAAATAGTATACAGATCATGCTCATCACTTCACCCAGTAAGATATTTTTATGATAGCAAATCACAAGACCCCTCAGTGCATCTGTATTTCCCAGGTTATTCCTTTCCTCTGGAGAAGTGCTGTATTTCAGGCATTGACATGAACACCTACCAAGAAACATGTCAGGGCTTATTGACATGAGATGTGAGACATGGATGTAATGTGTATTACAAAGTAATTTCTGTTTTAAGAAAGCACAGAAATAATTTTTTGGTGCATGTAGAAAAAGTTGTAACTTCCAAAAGATTCTTCATTTTCAAGGAATAGGCAGAGAAATATCTTAGTGCTGTCATAAAAATGAGTTTGTGCTCTAACTTTAGTGACCCAATAACTTGCACCACCAATATCATTCATCACACTGTCAGAAAGAAAGATCCAAGGAGAAGGGAAATAAACATCATATTATATTGTAGAGTCAGTATTTGCAGTTGCCAAGGAAGCAGGGTACCCAACTGATTGGTGTCTAAATATCAGATCATTAAAAAAGTTCAGTTAATAACTGTCACTTTTAAAATAACCTTTTTTTTTAGTCTGATTTTTCTAGATAGGGTTGTTTGGGTTTCTCTCCACCCGTTTTAATAAGGAAGCTTTCAGTTTGGACTCCGGGTGAATTCTGAGAATATTACTTCTCATTTTTGATTAATATCTTAAGATTATTATCTCTCTACACTAAACTTTGCTGAGATGGAATTCCTGACCTGATGTAATAAAATATATCATGTTTCCTTTGTTCCTAAGACATCTAGGGAAATGCAGCAGATTTAATCTGCTTTTCACTGAAAGAAATTGATGCAGCATCACATGGGCTTTTCATTAAACCAGAGAAAATGGGAACAAGTAAAGAAGTTGTATGATAGGTAAGAAACTGACCAATGAAATACAGAAAAAAACTGAAATGAGATTTGTCTTCATAGAAGAAGAGATTTGTTTTCATACTGGTGAATTTCCTAAAAGGTTAGTCTTGGATCTGATGTTATTTAAATATTTCATTAGGGACTTGGCACAAAAGTGTCAAAGTGACAACTAAATTTATTGATAATATAGAATTGGAAAGCATTTAAAATACAGAATATCATGTGAGGATGACTTCATGTTTCTGAGGACTGGAATAAAACATAAATGGGAGAAAAAAAAAATCAAAATGCAAGACCAGGCATTGCAGGCTAGACTCTATAGAGTATTCTTATGGTATAGCCTACTCTGTTTACCTTCTATTTTAGTTGTATAAAAGCCCACAAACTTCTAAAGGTAAAGCTTACATCTATCTGGTCCATGAAGAGAGGTAGATGCCTTTGAAGTCCTTATGAGTGAGTTCATAGCTGCTTAATTTAGGTGCTTAACCTCAGACAAATACATCCTTGCACTGGAGATAAACCTTACTACTTCATTATAAATCTAAATTGAAGGTATTAACTAGTTACCTAGGACCATATAGGTTTGACACGTGAGACCTAGCAGACTGGAATCTAAACCACAAATTAAAAGCCTTGATCTTTCACAGTGTACATGATGTATTAGGCAATCCAGACATTACATTGTCGAGTGAGGAGTCTTCTTAAACTACCCTATACCAAATGCAGAAGTTAGGAAGGGAAGCATGTGAAAATAATATTCCTTTATATAGCTTAAGCCATTTGCTCAGGATCCAGAATCCTCATTGGATTTCCTTTTCAAATTTACAGGCTGAAGAAGGAAGAGGTATCACTTAGCACTATAAGAGTTTAGCAGTAAAGCATTTCCTCCAGCTAATTAAAGATGGGCCAGGATGGACTCGGGTATAGCATGTCCTGAATATTTTTAAAGAGACTGGCAGTCCTGAGATAGGTTGGTTTACACATGCAGATTGCCTATAAAAACTCATATAAGTCAGAAAACTAACTTTCTTACATTAGACTCCTATTCCTCTACTCACAGGCATGGGTAGAGGTTTATCAAGTCTGGAAGTAAGAGATAAGACTCCACACTGTACTTGTAATTTCCTTATTTTTAAGTTGCAATTGAGACTCAGTCTCACCAACTTTTTATCTTTTTCCTGTCCTTGAGCATATTAAAGGAAAAATGAATGGATTTCTGCAGCAGCAACAACTACTCAGTATAACTTAGCCTAGCTTGTAACACTTCTGCCACAAACAGCATAGTTAATGCTCTCTCTAATGTTTTTAAAATGCTATCAAGTAAGACTTTCCCTGTGCAAGGTTCCACACAATTTAATGGAAAACAAATAAAGGAATGTAGTTTTTCAGTTAGTAATACTTTGTTTATCACCTTCATTGATTATTTGTTTCATGTGCTTTGATTGTTTTTTATAATTTTCCTGTGGGCTTAAAAGATTTATTGATGGTTGTCAGTGTTAGAACACTAATAAGGGCTTAATTGTTTCCTTATTTGTCATTAGGTTAGAGACACCTTCTACAAGGACTCCAGGAAGGACAGCCCAGTGTAATTAAGAGTAATAAGATTGGGGTTTTTTATTTCTTGATTGTTTAGATAGATTAAGAAATGTTCATTATTTTGTAAGTCAAGACTCTGTAAAAAATAACATGGAGTGCATGGTTTTCAAGAAGTTTGCAGCTAGTAAAGGTTTTGTATGCTCTGATACGCCAGGACACATTTGCACTTTTGTGCACAGTACTGCACTGCATAGCATGCTTTTTACCAGGCATGTGGAGCTCTTGAGTAACAAAACTGCACCTCTTCAGAACCTGGGCAAGTAATTTGGGATGGTACTACAAACATATCATCTCTTTTTGAGCTAATTGGGGAATCTACATAGAAAAATGAAGAACTCAATAATTTATAATTTAGATGCTGTCAAATACTTCTGTGTGCCTTCATGTCTCACTAGGTCTAGTCCTCTGTGCCTCAAAGTTCATTACTTATTTTTGTGGCTTAGTCTGTGGTTAGTCCAACCTTGAATAGAAAAATACCATCCAGTGGGAATCAGTTAACTTAGAATTATTTAATAATTATTTAGTTTCCAAACTACTCATAAGCCCCATTAACTATCCTTAGCGAAAGCCTTAGAGACTGGAAGGAAAAAGCAAATTTCTACATAAGCCACTTGAAAACTATAACCTTAAAATAGGAAGTAAAGAAAGCAAAGAAGACAAAGCATAAATGGGCCAAACTCTTCATTGCCATCATTCTGTAAACAAGAGCTGTTTTTTGTGAGAGGTCTCTATGTGACATATTAGCTGCATTGAGACAGTATGAATAAAATTAAGAAGTCACTATGGTTCTGACAGTTTTACATTGAAGCTTTTTTAGTACTAGATATATATTGAGGCTTTAAATTTCCATTAAAATGATCTGTTTCCTCACATAGCAAAGTAGGAAAGGTATTAAAAAACCTGCTGCCAGCTTGAATTAATGACTAATCCAATAATGTTCCTGCAACGCCAGGGCAATTAAAATTATTTTTAACATTTTAAAATTTGAATGTGAAAAACTAAACACATTTTCCTACCTTAATTCCAACACTCCATTTCCCTTGCAGATAAGCTATACTCCAACCCTCACTTCTTTTTTCCCTTGGAAATAATTATGTATTACCTTTTAAGGCTCTAAATCAGCACTGTAATGATACAATGAAATGACTAGTTCATTCCAATAAAATGGTGGTGATAGAATCAGGGTGTAAAGTTGTTAACTCTTCCATCCTCATTTCAAATTATATCTATGATCACATGGGCACATCTACAAATGTGCAATTTTAAAACTTGCAAAATCAAAGTTTGATCTACATATATTTAAAAGAAAACTTCTAGCTAACATAAAATATAAAACTGTTTTCCAGAAAGACAGTTTTCATATGCCAAATCAGAGGATGCTTCTGTCTTCTCATGTACTTCAAAGTTTTTTACTAGCCAAAGGTTGTACTAGGAGCAAGAGGAATGGAAGTGATGGGTGTCACACAAATGTTTTCACATCACAGCATGCAATCAGCACCAACAGATGTTTAATTTTTCCTTTGGGATGGAAGTATATTCATCCCTATTGTCATAAGATGTTACAGGTATGTTGTTAGGTAAGAGCTCTTTTTAGAGTACTTAAGCTGGGAAGTGTCATTATAATTACATCTTCCTTATATCAAAGCAATAGAAATTTATCATGTACCCTTTAACTCATTTATTAATTAGAGCATTTCTTTTAGGAAGACATTCAGTTCTTGTTAAACTCTCTCAGTAGTTAATTGCCTTCAGTAACTTTCTTATTTTGAATTATAATATAAGCATCAATTTCTGAGCTTAGTAAATCTCTTTAGATTATCTTCCTACCTTAAGGTTAGGTATTCTAAATAAAACCTGGAAATTATATTAAAACTCTGATAATCTGTTTGTGAACTAGTAAAAAAAAAAATATTTATAATGACAAGCAGGATTAAAATTTAATCTCTGATATCTTTCCATAAATAGTATAAAATTGAATAGTTCCCTGAATGGATTTATTTTTTGTGTGAATATCCAGAAACATACAGAGAGCTTTGAAAATATGTGCTTTTTTTCTTTTTTTTTTTTTTAATAAATAACTAAGAGAGATAGAATTCATGTTAAAGAACACTGCCTACTTTAAAAAACAAAACAAGAAAATAAAACTCCTCCATCATATTTCATGCCTATATATGCCAAAAAGAGTGATCTCTTTTACTATAGATTCTTCACAGATAAAAAGGTATATTCTGTCTGAAGTCTAAGTATCATGATTCTCTAAGGTTATATTTTAAAATGTTGTAATGTTGTTTAATATTTCACATTCAGCGTATCACATACTTCACAGTAAAATATATATTTGGTCTATTCTTAAGGTACTTGGCACCACTTCTTTCATCCATCCAGCACGTCTGTAGTGGATCAATTATGCTTTTCATTTAAGTGAGGCTTTTCATTCAGTAAGGCTGCCTGAAAAATATGGATAAACTGTGAAATGGGCACTGCCACATTGTCAGCTTTCTTATAATCTCACTGAGAGGAGGTTAGAGAAGGTGTTGCCCTTCTAAATGCACTCTCAATGTTTCCCATTAAATTTTCACCTGCCAGTACTAATTTGCATTTATAACACTGAAGTTCTGTTGGTGCTAGTGTGGTGGAGATAAATTTAAGAACCTGCTTTCAGTTGTCCCCATACAAATGAAGTATAAACTGAAATCTCTAAGCAGTGTTAATTAGTAAGTTCTTCCCTGATACTGCAAAGACAAACTTTGTAAAACTTCACGTTAATGTAATTCTCTGAGTGACTCACATGGCTAACCAGGTCTAACTTAAAGTTAGAAACCACAACACAGATAATCTATTTAGGACAAAGTTGTATATCAATATATTAAATAATAGTCTATGCACTTCCTTAAGAATTTATTATACAGGACAAAAGCAATATCAAACCAGAGAAAAATTTGAAATTGTGGTAATAGTAACTTCTGCTATACTTAATAAAAGCTTTTCACCCCTTTGTATTTGCACTAACTGCTTGAAGAATCTGCACCAAATTGATGTATTCTTAAATAACTCGCATTTGGGAACATCTGACACTATTTAAGATATTTATTTTGTTTATTTTCAGAAAATCTACATATTATAATAGCTAAGACATTAAAAAAAAAGTCATATATGGGATGTAGTGGAAAAATGAAAGTTCTTGCCATCAGTTTGAAACAGGTTTCACATACAGTTGGCTAAATCCAGATTTTCTGTTTCAGGATAAAGATTGATGATTATTTCTGAATCAGAATGGTAAGAAATCTTTTCAGAATTCCTATCAAACAGAAATACTAAAAATATTTTGGTCTTCAAAAGTCTGATTTTGGAAATATTTGTGATGCCTAAGAGGACTTGTCAGCTCATCTAACACTTGTCATAGATGTATTAGGCAAATTCATTTCTCATAGGATGTCACATTCTAGGTCCTTCTAGGTCACATTCCTCCTATCCTTCATATGCTGTCTGTCTGCCAATTCTGTGCAGTTGTCCATGGTTTTCTCTCCACTGTTCTCTCAGTTTGTTTTTACCTTATGTGCCATGTTTTCCATAGGAACATGGGCTACTGCCATTGTTTCTGTGGTGATTTGGCTGGGCCCAAGCATGCTCAGCTGTACATCCTCACCTCAGGTCATTGACTTCTTTGCTATAGAAGGCTTTCTACTTCACTGGGCATTCTCCTAACTGTGACAGGGTCTGTCATTTCTCTACTGAGGTCCAGATGACTTCAGGGGATAAAAATGTTTTTCTAGCTCATCAGACCTTGTTTTGTTACCTGGGAAGATGTTTTACCAGATCAAACACTAGCAGATAAGGATCCTTTTCTGTTTGTTTGCCCTTGCCATTGGTTTCTTGGATGTCTTTCCAGAGGATTATGTATGCCTACTGTTATCCATTATGTTTTCAGATTCCCAGATGCCACTGAACTCCGTGAATTCTCCTGCAATGTGTTGTTTTTTTCCTGAGTCAATGTCAGGCAAAGGTCAGAACTTGCAAAATCTGCCTTTAGTCCCCTTATCACAGCTTTTGCCCTCTGGACAGACTCTCTCTCAGAAATTTGGAAATTAACCTTCTGTCATCCATATTTTTCCTAAATCCTTATCTAATGTTTTCTAGGTTTATTTGAGAAGTTGGTGAGGCTATATGTCTTCTGTATCATTTGCACTCTTCTCTGTTCAAACATACGCCAAATAAGCTTGCATACCCAGATACTAGTCTACTTATGTCCAGGGTGAAATATACATTTTTCTTAGGTCTGCTTCTAAATCTGCAAGGGCTACCTGCACAGTCCCCTCAGCAACTGGGCATATTTACTCCTTAAGATATGGTCATCTATTCAATATCCTTCTCAGTACTTTCATGAGGTAAGGATATGGTAGCAAGTTGATGGAATCAATATTCTGCTTTTCAGAGCTACCCTCTAGAAATCTTGTTTGTGCTGCCTTGCCAACAGTTGTCAGAGGCCAAATATTTTCAGTTAGAGGAATTTTGCTTACTTTTTTTTTTTTTTTTTTTTTTCAATTAGCACAAGCTTTTGATTACTGATTCAGGTACTGAGAAAAAAAGGAAAACATACACAATTAAACACTAACACTTTCCTTCCCTCTCCCCAGGCTCAACTACTCACTGCTGCCAGTTAACATGATTCCAGTCTTCGAGACGCTTCCACATGGCATTAGCCATCATTTGGGAGTCTGTATGTACATATACTGGGGCCAGTGATGCTCCTGAATATGTTCCAAGGCTATTTTCAAGGCCATTACTTCTGCAAACTGACTGGAGCCTCCAGTCCCTTTGCAGGTGGCAGCTTCTCCCATGGAGGACTTCCAAGTAGCAGCTCACTACCTCCTGATCCCTGCTGTAATTTTACAAGATCCATCTGTAAACAAACTTCATTGTTTGTTTTCAGCGCTTAATTCATCCTATGCTGGGGCTTCAACAGCCTGAGGAATCTGTTTTCCTCACATTATTGATTTACTGTCTACGGACTAATAACCTCAGCTAATCCCAGTCTGGAGTTTGAACTAGTATATGCCTACTGGGTAAAGGCCAGCACACATTTTTGCCACATAGCACTGGTTGCTTTTCCACCAGTGAGTTTTGAATCTTTGAACAAAATCTTCAGGACAGGTAGTCTAGGGTATAAGCACAATGGCTGCTCTGTGCCTAAGATTTCAATGACATGCAGAATGTCCTCCTCTGCAACTTGAACCGCTCGCTCCACAGAAATGTAATTATTTTTGGCTCTTTTGTAGCTCCGACTCCAGAATCCCAACAGCTTGCCACTCATCTCTTGAGGGGCTCATTGCCACAAGCTCCTGGTCTTGTTGCCACAAGCTGTTACTGTTTCTTGAACTGGTATATTACAAAATTTTTACATTGCTCTCTTTCTGAATAACTACTAACATCATTGCATGGGCTACCTCATGCTTGACCTGGTCAAAAGCTTGCTATTTCTTTTCTCTCTCAATATGACTCTTTTTTGGAGGTCACTTGATAGAAAAGTTTGGTCAATTTGCTGTAACTGAGGGTGTGCATACACCAAAATCTGTTAATGATCAAGAAGGCATTCTTGTTATTTGCAGATGGGCATCCAAGGCACTTACATAAGCAATTTGTTCAGCTGTGATGTCTGTCCATATGGCCCTGACAAACCTAAAAAATGTATTCCTTGAGTGGCCCTTTTAGTTTGGAACATTTAAAGGCAAATCTGGCATTGAAAACATAATGATTACCTGTTGACCTTCTATTGGTTGTACATGGCAAGGTTGGGGAGGGCTGCAGTGTTGGCCTCTGTGAGGAGAGACCAGGGGCTGCTCCATGCCAGACACAGCTGCTTCCACCTGGCTCTGCAATGAACCCACTGCAGGACACAGCTGAGGAGTGCTGGTGGTGCCTTTGTGAAAACATATTTGAGAAAGTGCAAAACACACCACCGTGGCTGAAGATGAGGAGAAAATAAAGAGCAAGAAACAACCTTGTGAACACCAAAGTCAGAGAACAAGGAGAGGGGGGAGGTGCTCCAGGCACCAGAGAGGATATTTCCTTGCAGCTTGTGGAAGAGATCACTTTTCCCTGTCTTCATATTGACCCATGGGCTTTTTAATCCTACTTGCTCCCCCTGCCCTGAGGAGGAGACAGAATGAGTGAGCGGCTGGGTGGGCATGTGACTGCAGTCCAAGGTTAACCTACTACATCCTTTACTGAGTACTTCTGGAGTTGTTCTTCCAGTTAATGCATTGTCAACATAATGGAAAAATTATCTGGAGAGCTGTTGATTTAAGGTTTGGTGGATGATGTCAAGGTGAATGATAGTGCTGTGTCTGCACCTCTGGGTCAGCTGGTTCCAGGTGCACACCATTTCATATTAAGATAAATTGAGGTCTTCTGCAGCTAGAGAGACTGAAAAAGAGTATTTGCATCATCAGTTGTAGTATACAAGATATATTTTTTGGCTTCTACCTCATACAAGAGTTGCAACATGTCTGAAAACACAGTATATAATGGAGGTGTGATTTCACTCAAAGCTAGCACCTATTGCTGCTATTCTCCAGCAGGTTCTGTATACACCAAACACAGATGCCATAAGGTGAATGAGTCTTTGAGAGGACTCCTTGGTTTTCCAGGTAGTCGGTTAATTTTTGTATTTTCCCAGTGCCCCCCTTGCTCAGTTTGATATTGTTCCTGGCAAATTGAGTTGCTAAGAGAACAACAGCTGGGTTTATGTCACAGAATCACATAGAATCACAGACTGGCTGAGGTTGGCAGGGACCTTTGGAGGTCATCTGGTTCAATCTCCCCTGCTCAAGCAGGATCACCTAGAGCTGGTTGCCCAGAACTGTGTCCAGATGGCTTTTGAATATCACCAGGGATGGAGACTCCACAACCTCTCTGGATAACCCACACTAGTGCTCACAGTGAAAAACCGATTCCTTATGCTCAGAGAAAACCTCCTGTGTTTCAGCTGGGGCTTATTGCTCCTTTTCTTGGCACTGGGCACCACTGAGAAGAGCCTGGCTCCTGCTTCTTTACTCCCTCTATTCAGATATTTGTACACATTGATAGGATCTCCCTTAAGCCTTCTGTTCTTCAGGTTGAACAATTTCAGCACTCTTAGGCTTCCCTGGAGTGAAAGATGCACCCAGTTCCTCAATCATCTTAGCGGTCCTTTTCTGGATTCTCCAGGATCTCCATCTCTCTCCCATATCTATTGCTGGATATCTCTCTGTATTCAAGCTTTTGAAACCAATGCCTGTTGTGGGCAAACCAGCCTTGACTTGGAGAATATAGTTTAATTTAATTTATTGACAACTGAAATAAATTTTTTATTCAGGTACTGAAAAAAAAAAAAAAGCATAAACAATTAAACACTTACGAAATACCTTTCCTCCCTTTTTGCCAGGCTCAGGTTCAGTCAATCACTTCTCTTGCTTCCTTCCTAGTGTTGGCTCACCTTATTTTGATAGTCCATCTTAATTCCTCTGTTGATACAATGGACAATGCAAGAGGTTGGTGGGTAGCATAATGATTTTTTTCTCCTATTCCTTGCTTCTTACTGGTTTTGAGTTGTCAACTGTCCCCTGGAGGTGTCCCTGCCCCAACTAGGCTCATCCACAGCCACAGTACCTCAGGGATGTCCATGCCATGGTGTTGCTTATCCATGGGCTGCAGTCCTTCACAATTTTATATTGCCTGTCATGGAGCATCTCTTTCCAAGAGTGCATCTTCAGTCATGTTCCAAACAACATTTCCTCCATCTTGTTCATTCCAGAGTGGCTGCCGCTGTTTCTTAAATACAGCAGAGCCGTGGCACTGGGGCTCCTCTGGCTGGCTGTGGTTTTGGTGCACAATGAAGCACTCGCACCGGTGTCAGAGCCGGCTAGAACTTGCTATGAGCAGCCACCTCATGGCAGTTCATGGTTTCCAGCAGTCACAACTGCTGCCACTGTACTGAAACCCTGCCAGCTATACCAAATACCACAGTAGAGCTATTTTTGGGCAATACAATGTTATGCTTTTAAGATTGAAGATATTTAATAGTCTTCATTGCAGCTTCTTCATGGAAATTTTTAAATACTAATAATGTGAATAAATACATTATATTTGTCTTAAAAATTACTTCCAGAAAGTAATCCACAACAAAAAGCACCTTTAAGAATCATTCCTTTAAGTATGCCCTCTTTTGCATTTCCTAAAGACTTACTAGTAGATGCTGCTTTCTATCAGTGGTATCTGAAATGTAATTTTAAAATAGTGCATTGCTGTTCTAGCTTCTGAAGAGGTAAGGTTCTCCAAGATTTGCAAGCCTCTTATGATTTGATTTCTTTCTTTAAATGCTGCCCCTTGCTCTCCATTTCAATGCCACATCATTATATACAAAGCTTCTCGAGAGTTCATGGTATTCTGAAGCTAAGATAGTTAAGATAATTAACCACCTCTAAAAATAGCTGGAGCCATTTCTAATTCATTACTCTGGGTTTCCTTTACTTTTCTCAATGTTTAAGACAAAGCAGGAGACCACCACCTGTCAAAAAATGAAGACTGGAGTAATTTCACTGAATATTCAATTTATCTGCTTTCTGCTTACTATTCTTCTAGTATCTCCACAGGTATAGCTATTTCCTTGATATAATTTTTCCCACCTAATAAATGAATGGATTGGAAATAATTTTGATACAATTGGGTATCGCTCTGTTTTCTGGTGATATTCTGCCAATAGGCATTCAAATTTGATGGTATCTCCCAAAATATATAGCAAAAATTGTCAATGGTTAAATGGTTCATATGGCTCAATATGACAGAATTCATTTATATATCGCAAAAAGTGAGCATTATTTCTCTGCAGAAGTTGGACAGCAAACCCATGTTCATAATGATACTGACTTCTTTTCAACGATATTTGAAGTGGTTGGGATAGTGATAGTCTTCAGGTTATTTAAAAATTCTGTTTGTTTGCTTTTTATCAAGGATGTTTCATCCTATGCTAGTTTTTGATGTAATGATATGTCTTTGTAGGCTTTCTATTATCTGTTACAATTCTGTCTCACAAGACACAGCTGGGCATATATTTCCACTTCAGTTTACTCTATCCTTTCTATTTGGAGATTTTTTTCTTCTTACATTATAGCTATTATTGCACAGTTTCTCTTAAACTCTTATATGTCACATATATGAACTTTTGTCATTTATAAGCAGATGGCAGAACACTTAAATGTGTAAGCATTTAGTACCCATATTACATCTTGATTTTGAGTAAAAAGATTATTTTTATTCTGTACTCTGGATGTGATCACATATTCTACTCTTCTGCTATTATTCCTGCCAACAGCTTTGTACTTTTCCCAGAACAATGCAGCAGAGGGGGGAAAAAAAGGCTTTATTCTTACTGTTTTAGTTTTACCTTCCCTTTTCATTTTCCTGTACTGGTTTACATGTTGCTTTTAAACTATTGCCTATGCGAATTTTAATTTCTGGAAATTCAGGACATGCTAGAAATTGACTCCTTCCGTGGTGCCACTTTGTGTCTTCCAAAGTACTTCTTTGTGCACTAATCAAATATTCTTCTTAATTCTGGATGTGACACCATGAGTAATGTAACACTAGTTACTTTAGTTATATTAACTCAGTACATAGATGAAACTCCATCAGGTTTCTAAAGATAAATTGATTTTTTATTAAGAAAAAATAATTTATTTATATGAAGTACAGCAAGAATCCTAGCTGTCAATGAGCTGCTGTCTTGCTTTTTTCCTTCAAAATACATCCTGCCATAATGACTATACTTCTAAGTCTAATGCTACTCTGGCAAACTAACATGGTTATCTGTATGCTTAGTTATGATGCAGACAGCAGAGTTGTCTTTCAGTAAGAAAATCGGGTACTCGCTTTCTATTCCTATGTTCTTGTGTGCTGTGGCCAGTTCTTACCATATTTAAGGTGCTTTTCTTTAAATATCAATTCTCAGGGACAAGTCTTTTCATTCAAATGATGCTTGCAGACAGAAGTTTAGTAACATCTTATGGCCACAATACAGCACTAACAGGAATTATGACAACATGATTACTTTGAAAGCAATTCAGAAGCCTAATTTAGAAGCCACTCCTTGGATACAAGATGGTGGGATGGGGAGTGTGAGTCATGTATCCACTACATTTGAAAGTTTTGGTGGTGCTACCCAAAGTTATTTAGGTTACATTGCACTGTTTAAAGACTTCTTGTACCTGGTAATTCAAAATGATGTAGGCATTAATATCTAAAATCAGAGTTAAAGTACGTCACTTTGCATCCAGTTGGATATTTATTTGGCCTGATGTTGTATGAGGAAAATAAGTGACTGAGAGGAGGAAGAAGGTCCTGCTGCACTGACTGTGTTCTTCCCTTGAATTTGTATTTCAGAAGACAGCCTGGCACAGGCTGATCTGGGAAGATGGAGCAGGGGAAGTTCCACTGGTACTTCAGCTATACCCTTACCTTGGGAAGGATAACATTCCTCTGTATCACCCCGGGTTAAAGATTTCACTCTCTGTTTCTTCTCTCATTCGTCTGGTACCTTGTCTCTTAGACACAAAAGGCCGGGCATGGCAAAGTCATGAGGAACTTTTAATGATTATGGCAGCAAGAAACCATAGCACCTTTGAGGGGCAATAATACCAGGCATCAAGAATTCTCAAAACATTTTTTTTTTTTCTTTCTGAGTCATCTCATCACGGAGACGGCTTCCTGAAGACTAATTCTTAAGCAAGAATTATCTAACTAACCCAATGGCATTTCTTGTCTCAATTTGCTGAGAAACTAATTGGTAAATCATATGGACAAAATGAAGTCACTGAAACAAACCCAAAAATTCTTAAAGGGAATACTTTAGCTATAAATCAATATATTTCCTCGTACCTTTTCACTCGAAGTTACTTTTACTGACTAGGCTAGATACTTGGGGAAAACTGATGCATTACTTTTCAGGCAAAGAAAACTAGCAGAGATTGTGATTAAGCACAAGTCTGGATCAAAACCATCCTGTCCATGATTCACTGAATTTTAGTTATGATTTTTTTTTTTTTTTTAGAAATACATTATTTAATAATCCAACCACCTCTGGCATCATAAAAGCACAATTTCAGACTTCCAGAAAATCATATGCTAGGTAGAGAAATCCTACAAATTTGGACCCATCTTCAGAGAAAAAAATCAATTTCTTCTAAGTATATCTTATTATATCTAAACCTATAATTATGTCTATGCTTTGGTTGCTTGTATAGTATGTGTAGAAAGATTTCTCCAGAGGTGGTTCAGCATGCTAAGATAAAGTCCTCATCATTTAGTAGGAATCTCTCATATTGATTAAGAAAGCTGTAGAGATTAACCTTTTTCTACTCTGCCTCCTGCCAAGTGTTAGTAACTCTGAAAAAGAAAGCCTACTAATCCACTTAAAAAGAACTTAAAATGGATATTTGGTAGAAATCTAAAAATAAGTCAATTTTCTAGCATATAATTATTAAGACTACATATTATTTGTGTTACATGGATTCTGATCTTGGTTAGAGTACTTAAGGTACCTTTCAAAATATGGTGCAAAAAAACATGTTTTGAAAGTTGTTGAAAGATTAGCTTGAAAAGTTTCTATATGCAAATAACAGGGGCTCTTAATTTATTGAAAATTCACCCAGTTACTGAGGTGTACATAGAAGAGGCTTATACTTGCATAACAGTGAGTATTGGCTTTTGTTGTTGGTACACCACTGTCCTACCAAAGCTCTTCAGAAGTGAATTTGTAGTTTTATTTTCTGGACTGTATAGTTCTTGGGAGATAAGAGTTCACAGGACATTTAATAATATTCTTAGAATGAAGGTTATTTTTGAATGTGTGAAGGAACAGTAACAGAAAAAGCTTTGCCTGTAATAAATATAGAATTTATTTTAACTGTACCTGGATCTACAGTGTAATGCACTGGACATAATGTTTTAACACGCTGTGCCAGAGAGAAGGCTCAAGCAGAATATATTCCCTTATCCATCCAGTGCAAGAGTTACAACCTTCTAATCTACAGTTTCCTGTGTGAATTCCTCTCGGAGCACATATCAATACTACTTTATCTTCAGGATTAATTCAATGCTGTTACTAAACCCTATTTACTCATCATCTTTGACGTCACATCCCAGGCATTTTACCAGCATCTCCTTTGGCATCTGGAACATATTTCCATTTAAACTGATTTGCCTATAATTTCATATGTATGTTTATTATTTCCTTAATCCATTTCAGACCTTGCACGTAAGTGTATGTTTCTGTAGGAACTAGAGATATTAAAACTTCGTTAATATTGGGATGACATTTCTACTTTAATTGTTCAAATTTATCTGCAAATTTAGTTTTATATCCAAACATAAATATCTGAATTTGTTGTGTCCTAATAACTGCATGTTTTTTCGAAAGAATAGTCTAGCATGTCCCTTTTTGTTAATGTTGTCTTATTTTCTTCATATTTATTTCCTACTCACATTTTCTCTACCTAGGCCTCTGAGAGACCTGCCTAATGCTACAACTACTGAGTAATGGTTTCTTTGTTAAACATGGTTCAACTCTTCAAACAGGCTAGCAATACTTTTGTACTTTTGTGTCTGGAGGGTCTTCAAAGTACTTATGAAGACACAAAGACGATTTATTCTCAAGACAGGTTTTTTTTAAGGTTTTACTTTTTGAAGACAACAGACAATTATACAGGGAATAAAAAAAACTGTCTGGAGCTCACTAACTCTTGATGAGTGCATTTGGATTGTTTGCAAAGACCTCAGTTGTTGCTTCTGAGGTCTATGCAGTTGGGGCATAGTGATCACAAAATGATCACAAGATGATAGAATTCTCATTTCTCGGAGAAGCATGGAGAGGGGTTAGCAGAACTGCCACCTTGGACTTCTGGAGGGTGGAACTCTTTAGAAGGGAGTAGTCAATAAAGTCCCTTGGGAGGCAATCCTAAAAGGCAAAGAGCCCAAGAAATCAGGACAGTCTTCAAGAAGGAAATCCTCAAGGTGCAAGAGCAGGCCATTTCCATGTGCCAAAAAACGAGCCACCAGGGAAGAAAACTGTCTTGGCTAAGCAGAGTTTTGGGTGGATCTCAGAAAAAAGAGGAAATTATGAGCTTTGGAAGAAGGGGTGGGCATCTCAGGAGGACTGCAAGGATGAAGTGAGGTCATCCAGAGAGAAAATCAAAAGGGCTAAAGCCCAACTAGAACACAAATTGGCCAACTCTGTGAAAGATAACAAAAAAATGTTTCTATAAATATATTAACAACAAGAGGAAAGCCAAGGAGAATTTCCATCCTTTACTGGATGCAAGGGGAACAATAGTGATGAGGGATGAGGATAAGGCCAAGGCACATAATGCCTTCTTTGCTTCAGTCCTTAATAGTAAGGCCAGCTGCTCTCTTGGTACCCAGCCCCCTGAGGAAGAAGACAGGGATGGGGAGCAGAACAAAGCTCCCATAATACAGGAGAAAATGGTTAGAGACCTGCTCAGCCAATTAGACATTCACAAGTCTATGGGGCCGTACGGGGTCCACCCGAGGGTATTGAGGGAGCTGGTGGAGGTGCTCAGCAAACCCCTTTCCATCATCTATCAGCAGTCCTGGCTGACTGGGGAGATTCCACTTGAATGGAGGTTGGCAAATGTTAGAGTGATTTAGAAGAAAGGCCAAAGGGAGGATCCAGGGAACTACAGGCCTGTCAGTCTGACCTCGGTGCCAGGGAAGGTCATGGAGTAGATCATCTTGAGTGCTATCACACAGCACACACAGGCAAACCAGGTGATCAGGCCCAGTCAACACGGGTTTATGAAAGGCAGGTCCTGCCTGACCAACCTGATCTCCTTTTATGACAAGGTTACCCGCCTAGTAGACAAGGGAAAGGCTGTGGATGTGGTGTACCTGGACTTCGGTAAAGCCTTTTACACCATTTGCCATAGCATCCTGCTTGAGAAACTCTCTGACAATGGCCTGGGTTAAAAAATATCTGGATTACCGGGCCCAAAGAGTGGTGGTAAATGGAGTTAAATCCAGCTGGAGGCCAGTCACAAGTGGTGTTCCCCAGGGCTCAGTGTTTGGGCCAGTTCTGTTTAACATCTTTATCAATCATCTGGACAAGGGGATTGAGTGAACCCTCAGTAAATTTGCAGATGACACTAAACTGGGTGTAAGTGTTGATTTGCTTGAGGGTAGGAAGGCTCTACAGAGGGAACTGGACAGAATGGATCAGTGGGCTACAACCAACTGTATGAGGTCCAACAAGGGCAAGTGCAGGATCCTGCACTTGGGTCACAATAACACCATGCAACACTACAGGCTTGGGGAAAGAGTGGCTGGAAAGCAAAACAGATTACAGATACTTCGTTTGTAAATGAGTTAAAATTATGCTTTCACTTACTGTAGAAATGACTACTCATTTAATGGGATGTGAAACATACATGATAAATTCAAGCTCTGAGGAAATGAGATGGGGAAGATGAGTGGACATAGAGTCATATGGTCTCAGCCTCTACCCTTCAAGAAAATTCTTTCTGCCATTCCTTCCAGTCAAAACATTTTAGAAAGTGCCTAATTATTCTTCTATCTCTTCTACCATTCTTTACTCACCTTTTCCTTCTCATACTGGAAGGGTTGGTATATATTCCTAAATAATAGCTTTTTAAAGACAATGATAAGTCTTTCTGATTGGTACTTTACAAGTTGGGAAGGGATTTTGTAAAGGCTGAAACTAGTGATGGTTTGGCAATCGTTTTACCTTCACCACTTCTTTATACAAGTAAAGGACATTTTAACTAGTAGAACACGTGATTATTATTCCGGTTAAAGACTGAAGGGCTACATCTCAGGTTAAATTACTCTGGGAAATTAGAGTTCCTGAAGTCCTTTGCTTATAGAATTGTCCTTTTAGCATTACTTTTTCTTCTCAAGGAATAGAGGGTCAGCACATCTGAAGATGTCTACCCCGGGTATTAGTTTGTATGCATGGAAAGGAGAACCAAAGAAGGAAGACAAGTAGTGTTCCCAGTCTGAAGTCAGTACAAATACTGTCACTTACATGATTTCCTGGGCCTTTTCTTATCCCCTCAATTTTTTTAATCAACCAGAATGTTTTCATTTCAGCTAGATTAGCAATGTTAATGCCCTCTAGTGGACTTATTTATTTGCAATTGTACAAGTTATCCTGAAAATATTTTGAAAAACACATGCTCTGTAACATAGAAAAATGAGTCAACCAGAAAATATCATTGACTGAAAAATATCCCATGAGCGACTTTTTGCAAGTTATATGTTGGGGATTATAAAAAATAAATTATATTGGAAGACAGGAAACTTCTTGTATTACATTAAACAATGTGTAAAGTTTGTTGCAAATAAGGTTCAAAATCTACCCAGCAGTGGCACCAACCAAGCAAGTATAGGATAACCGCCTAAGGCCCAAACCATACAATCAGACTGAGTGGGTGACTGTCATTTCAGCACCGCAGTCTCAATCACTCTCAGACATTATTCATTTTTCATTGTAGCTTCAACGCTTGGTTAAATCTCTGAAATTAGTCAGCATGTCAGATGCACATGGCTTCTGCTGGGGACTGAGAGCAAATCTTGGACAATGTTCTACCAAAGAAAAAGGAAGAGTAAGCAATAAAAACAACAAAAGAAAATATTGCCAGAAGTGTGTTACAGAATTCTAAGGGTACACACAGAATATAACAGGTTTTTGAATGACATTATAAACATTAGAATTGAAGAGATCAATCTAATAATGAGAGTTAAGGTGAGTAAATTGTAGATAGATTTTAAAAAGAACCCACTAGAGTAAGTACTTAACTCATTGACTTCTAAAAGCATTGTCTAATGGACCTCATTTGCCATCGTAAATTGCACTGAGCATCAATCTGCATAGTTAGACCCCTTCAAATGTGTGTAAATGTGGCCTTTATATCTAAAATGAATTATATTTTAATTTGGAACAGGAATCAATGAAAGTCTCTTTGGTATAAAATGTGTCTGATTTTTTTATGAAATATGGATTAATGGGAGTAAAATATGGCATCACAAATATCACAAATTTACATGTTGCAGCAATTCTAATATTACCATAATTTGGTAATTTAATCTGTTTTAAACATCCAGTGGGTGGTGTTTTAATATTCAGAGTCCATCAATAAGACTTATTTCACACAATAAGGACCAACATAAATATTTATTAAATGACTCATTATTTTTCTAAACCACTTCTTAGCACATAGTGGGCTTGAAAGCTTGATTGAGGGAGTCCGATTACTGTAAATTCCATTGCTTATGCTTTGAAGTGAATGAGATTACTTTGGATTTACACTGTTAGGGCCCTGAGTGCATTAATGGGTTTTACCTACTCTAAGCAGCCTCTCCGGTACCTTCACCCACCCGTTCTGCCTGTGAGCACAAGGGATTCATTCAGGCTCATGCCTGGACACCCAGACCTGCCCCGAGTTACAGGTTATAGTTGTAGGTGTCTCTGAGACAGACATGCCTCCTGCTGTCCTGGTTTGCAGGGCTCCTGGATAGACCTTGCACCTGTGCTGTAGTAGCCTTGTTTCCAGCCCTGTCTCCTGTTGCTCCTGAGGGGATCTCTGTGCTTACTCCGCACTTGACTCATTAGCTCACATTATTTGAGAAGTTTGATGGACTCCTCCCCTCACCCAACCCTGATGCAGTAGGGCCGTGCCTTCATCAGAGAGGACAACACCCTGCCTTTGTTATGCCTGCTCTCAGCTCTTGGCTCATCCTCTTCAATGGACCAATCAGGCTCTTGCTGCTCCATGGCAAACAGATGAATAAAATGATAATTTTTCCCTAACAAATTTACATCCGGTATCAGTAAATAAGCATAAATTTATATGTGCTTGAATTTTATCAATCATGTTTAATGTTTCTGAGTTTTAAGGGCAGACTTAAACTCTACACATCACTTACAGGGAATTAGAGATAATTTTTTCTACAATGTATTTCTCACATTTTTCTGAATATTTTCTAACTTGGTATTGTTCTGTTTATTATCATACACAAATGTAATACATTCATAAAAATCACCTTTCACTTATGATCACATTTCAGAGATTTAAAACAATTTTTAACAATGGCATTTAACTGCTATGTTGCATCTACAGTTTAAAATTTGTTTTCAGATTACATAATTTGCAACCTATGTTCTCACAGCAGCTGCTGATTTAGACAAAAAATACATTGGGATCCCAAGTAAAGTCAAGAGGACTGTGAAAGAAGAGGCTTCTACAGCTGAAATCTAAAAATAGGCAAACACAAATAACCCTGGGACTATTTGGTGCCTACCTGGTAGTTAACATCTGGGGGTGGGCAATGTGCACAACTAATCCAGTGGTGAAAGTGTGGACAGATACTGTATATCTTATACATCCTTGGAGAATAAAGCAAGGAAATGGAACCTGGCAGAAAGATTCTTTGCTTCTTCCATAATAAAAAAAATCAAACAGTTCAAGCGCTCCACAACACAGGTATCATCATACTACTATAAAGCACTATATACATGGCTTTTAGGAGTAAGCAAGGTGAACAGTGAGGTGTGCGTGTCACAGGTCCATCCCCATTCCTGGGGTCAGACCACCTATAAAACACTATATGCAGCTGTTGAAAGCAAGCAAGCATTTAGGTGGTCATAATTAACTGTGATCCAGTACCCCATCATATCAAAAAATGTCACTAAGGTGGATTCCTTATATTAAAGAATCAATTTGCCATTCACACTAAGTTTGAATTCTGCTTATCTTCTTAAGAATTTAATAAAATTCTATGAAACTATTGAATTGAATCTATGAATAAAATTGACAGAATCCAAATTTACAGAAATATTTGTGAACAAGAATCTAGGACTAGTTTTATGAGATCTCGAGACAGCCAACTTTAACTGAAAATGTAGTGGAGGGACTTCCCATTAGATCTGTGGCTTTATATTAACTAACCTGATATTTAAATTCTTTAGGAAGAAATATGTACATCTATCTCATAGCAAAATTCCACTTCTTTGTACTTCGTGGATTTTAACTTACTTCCAGCATAAAAAAAAATGTTGGTTTTTTTTTTATTTGGGAATGTCGAGTTTGCTTGATCTCAGTGGGCTAAAATAATATTCCTTGTTCCACTGTATACTTTATATATTAGTGGTATTGAGAGAGAAACACTTGTCTCATTAGTTGACCTATCTTCTTTGCCCTTCCCAAAAATTCAGACAAATTTTGCCACGTTGCATTAAAATGTATGTATTATTTTATTTTAATACATGAGCAACATACTGTTTTGCCTGGTATTAGCCTTTCTATATCTTTTTATACTTACAATTTCACTCTTTCCCCTGCCTCTTAAAACATACTTAATAACATAATGCCATAGGTGGTATTATAATAGGTACTTTGAAGAATAAAAATATGTGCTGCTCAAGTCCAATAAATTTATCTTACTAGAAGAGGCACAGAAAATCACAGAATGCATTGGGTTGGAAGGGACCTTCAAAGGTCATCTAATCAAAACCTCCAGCAGTAAGCAGGGACATCTTTACTAGAGCAGGTTGCTCAGAGCCCCATCAAGTTTGACCCTGAATATCTCCAGGGATGGGGCCTCCACCACCTCTCTGGGCAACCTGTTCCAATGATCTACCACCCTCATACTGAAAAACTTTTTCCTAATATCCAACCTAATTCTACCCTTTTCTAGTTTAAAACCATTACCCCTTGTCCTATTGCTACATGTCCTTCTGAACAGTTCTTCCCCAGCTTTCTTACAGGCACCTTTCAGGTACTGGAAGACTGCTATAAGGTACCCCCGGATCCTTCTCTTCTCCAGGCTGAACAACCCCAACTCTCTCAGCCTATCTTCAGAGGAGAGGTGCTCCAGCCCTTTGATCATTTTTGTGGCCCTCCTCTGGAAACGCTCTAACGGCTACATATCCTTCTTGTGTTGAGGGCTCCAAAGCTGGATACAGTATTCCAGGTGAAGTCTCACCAGAGCAGAGTAGAGGGGTAGAATCACTTCTTCTTTTGATGCAGCCCAGGATGTGGTTGGCCTTCTGGGTTGCAGATGCACATTGGTGGTTCATGATCAGCTTTTCATCCACTAATACTCCCAAGTCCTTTTCCTCAGGGCTGCTTTCAAGCACATCATCTCCTAGCCTGGATCAATAGAGGATTGTCCTGTCCCAGGTGCAGGATCCTGCACTTGGCTTTGTTGAACTTCATGAGGTTCACCTGGGCCCACCTCTTCACCCTGTCCAAGTCCCTCTGGATGGCATCCTGTCCCTCTAGCACACTGACTGCACCACCCAGCTTGGTATTGTCAGTGAACTTGCTGAGGGTGCACTCAATCCTGCTATCAATATAATTAATGAAGATATTAAACAGCACTGGTCCCAGTACGGATCGCTGAGGGACACGTCTTGTCACGATCTTCCATCTGGACATTGAGCCATTGACCACTATCTTCTGGATGTGACTATCCAGCCAATTTCTTATCCACTGACCAGTTCACCCATCGAATCCATATCTCTTCAATGTGAAGAGAAGGATGTTGTGGGGGACTGTGTCAAAGGCCTTGCAGAAATCCAGACAGATGACATCCATAGCTCTTCCCTTGTCTCCTGATGCAGTTACTCCATCGTAGAAAGCCACTAGGTTGGTCAGGCAGGACCTGCCCCTAGTAAAGCCATGCTGGCTGTCTTGAATCACTTCCCTGTCCTCCATGTGCTTCAGCATAGCTTCTAGGAGGATCTGTTCCCATGATCTTCCTGGGCTGACAGGTCAGTAGTTCCCAGGGTCTTCCTTTCTATCCTTTTAAAAATAGGTATAATGTTTCCTTTCTTCCAGTCACTAGGGACTTCACCTGACTGCTGTGACTTTTCAAATATCATGGAGAGTGGCTTGGCAACTACATCAGCCAATTCCCTCAGGACTCTGGGTGTATAAACTTTGAAATACAGCAAAGTATAAAGGCAAATAACTAATACACTGGGTGAACTCATATCCCTGGGTTGTAACTATGTGACAGACCTCCCTTCAAATTTCAGTGGACCCAGGATTTCACCATTTTTCTTATAAGGAGTCAAAATCTGTTTTCTGCACTACCTGAAAATCAGACTTGGAAGGCAACAACCATTCATTTGTTAG
This sequence comes from Caprimulgus europaeus, assembly GCA_907165065.1. Next base: position 28,067,440 of record OU015525.1, read on the forward strand.
TAGGGAATGGAGGTGACTGGATCAAAATATATCTTTACTTTTACCTTGATTTTGTTTTAACAAAACAAAATGTTTTGTTTAACTAATTTTCCTAGTAATTTTGTCCTTGCTATTTCAACGTTTTCCTGGCAATTTCCAAACCAAAGATCTTTTCTCCCAATTCAGTCACACAGTAATAGTCTCAGAGTTCCACTTCTTGATCTCATCCTATTACTTCATTATTTCTTTGTTTCATTGTTCCAATTATGATGTTCTCAGATGGTATCATTTTTCCTGCTTTCTCTTAGATGCACTGATATCTCATCCTTACCGCATATAATCAATCTCTTGTCTACCTCTGAAAAGGATATTCCCCCATTCAGCTTGATTCATCATTTTTTTATTACTAATTTTCTCTTTTCCTCTTGTTTTTGTATTTTCCTGCTGTCCTCTTTCCTTATTACAGAGCAATATGAAAGTGTTTTTTGGATGGATGTCACAAATACAACCTACCACTCTGAACAGGGAAGAGATAGCTTCTTCCATTCATCACAAAAGTGAAAATGTCTCACAAAGAATGGGGAAACAGAAAGAGGAATTAACAAGCAATAGTGAAAGACAGTGATGCCTGAGGAGGGGTATATAAGAAATTGTAAGCTCATGTTCTACCTCTCTTCTGCCTCTTTGTCTTATGTTTTTTTTTTCCCCACTTAATTATTTTTTTTTCCTTCCTCTTTTCTCTACTATCTTATAAATAATTTGAACTTTGTAGGTAACTGATCAGATCTTCTACAAGCAAAAGGAGGGGTAGCATGAAGGGTAGACTCAGTATTACCCATGACCTACTTCTAGGAAAGATATGCAGGCTTTGTATAGCTGGAAAAACTTTGAATTTACAACCTACTATTAGCAAAACTCTTCCTGGAGCATTCTATTATAATATGCAGGAGTCCCACATGCAATTAGATATAAAGTAAAATTACCAGAGATACTTGAAAGCAGAGAAAGCCAAAGTTTCAAATTGGTCTAGTGCACAACTAATTCTATAATTCATCAGAATCCATACAGAGGCAGCAGTGAAAATAGATAGCAACGTGGCTGAAAAAAGAACAAACAAAAGATTTTATGCAATGACTACTTTTTTAAAGAACTAATTCCCTCCTTCATTTATCTTCATCTTAGCTGTTGGTAGCCCAGATATGACAGATGGAGGATGGATGACCAGAGTTAGTTTCATTTCTTTAATCTTTATGTCATAAAAATCACAGATTAAATTAATTTTCACCAGTTTGGTAGAAGTGGTATACATGATTTTAGGATAGAACTTCTAAGGAGACTGTGTAAATGGAAAGGAGACTCAAAGATTCTAGTCCTTCACATGCAGTCTTCAGAGGGAAGTTCCCCACTTGGAGCAGTATGAAGTGGGAAAAATTGCAAATTCTTTGAACAAAAGGAATGAATACAGTAAGAGAAACATGGGAAAAATATATTATCTTCCCTCTCCCTCCAAGGAAATTAGAAGTAAAAGACTTTGTCTGGGGCCACAGAAAAAGTCTCTGGAGTTGTATCAGCTTAATGCCAGATAATAGCTCAAAGGAGGAGAGGCAGTACTAAAGAATGGCATTAATATCCTCATACACGTTAAAAGGAGGATCTGGTTCCTAGGACATTTTTTTTGTTTGTTTTCCACTTACCTGGAGCTGATGAGGTTTCCAGTTGCAGTGTATTTGAACTGCCATGGTTTTGTTTACAGGTACAAGACTCACCTTCCTTAAACATTCTCCAGCATTTCCTTTAAATGAACTACTTCTTAAACACAGCCAACTAACAAAATAAATACAATCCTGCACTCTAATTCTATTTCATTAGAATATTCATAGACAAACACAACTAAGAAATACAAAGCCGAAGTGAATTCATCAAAGACAGTAAATGAATATTTAAAGAAATAATTCCCTGTATTAACTAGATTACTTTAATGAAAATTACTTGCATAAAGAGTAGACTACTCAACACAAGGTTGTGCCCTTGCATGCCTCACTTTGTTTGTTGTTCTAAACAATACTGTTGTCATATTTTGCTTTTCTATGCCATACCATCTACTGCTCTACTCATGTGAAAGGTTTCTAGTCATATGGGCCAAGAGTTTTCTATAAAGCACTACATGCTCAGAGGCGCTGTTTCTTCTTCTTTCCTGTCCTCATTACTGAAACTAAGCCCATGGTCTTCCTGGCTGTAGACATTTAGACTGAATAAGACACAGCTTATTACAGCAAACAGCAAGCAGAAGAATGATATGGTGAGCAGTATCACTGCTCATCTTAAAATGACCCCTTTTACAGCTGCATTAATAACACAGTGGTCTTCAGCAATGTGGACCAAGGTTCAAAAGTTATCCCATTCTTGCATTTTCCTCCCTCCAAATGGCATCCATCCCTGGGGGAGGAAAGAGGCTATCTACATTCATGTACCAGAAACACTTTATCTTATCCACTTATCTTATTAATCTACCGATATAGGGAAAACGATCTAGAAAATAAGTTGCTGTGGTCAGTATCTTTAACAATTCAGGATCCTCAGGTTCCCATTTTGAGAAGGGTAACAAGATGCCTTAAAAGATGGCTACAGTCTGATTATTGGCATCTGCATAGGGTCCAGACAAACTTTACCCTTTTTGCATCTGTAAAAGCAAGTTTAGAGACTATACTGGTAAGTATTATGAGGAGCTATGGGTTTCTGAAAATGAGATCACTTCCCAAAGCTGTACATGCTGTAATTATATCACAATCATATTATTGTCATCATGTTCTCAGAATGGCAAGCTCATACCATTCCAAGCAAGTACATTTTTAATCATTAAATGAAAAGCTTTTAGTTCCAAGAGCTAAGGAAAAATATATCATGTCAGCAAAAATGAAGGGAGAGAATACTAGTGTTTCAGAGTCGTCACATTAGTCAGCACACTAATGTGTTCCACAAAACCCTACAAAACTTCCCATCATGCGAGGCTCTTTCCTGACATTAAAAAATAAAGCAAGAAAAATAGAGAAACAAATAAAAAAATAAATTTAATTTATTTGTTAATAAATGGGAAATGCAAATATTTCTCTGTCCTATATTCATTCTGAAGGAGAGGAACAAGTAAAAAATTCTTCCTTTGGAAAAAAATAGTTCTATACATACTTAAATCCAGATCAAATATAAATTTGCTAATTTTTAATGCTGATTGTATTGTTTACCTATAATTCATTAAAAAGATAATTCAATGGGTCAGTCATTTGGTCAATTTACTCTGCTTCGAGGCAGGACTAACTTGAAACATTCTTATTTTTAAAAATTTCATGGCCTTACTAAGTAGCCAATGTTACATATTATAACAGCAAGAAAAAAATATGTCTAAAGTAAATGTTTTTTGGTTTTGAATTAAGACAAATTTATCCCACAGTGATGGGGGATAAATGTATTCTTTTCATGATACCTGTACAGTTTCATAGATATCAGTATCATGCCCTTTGCACCATCTTCCCTTCTAGCCTATACAAATCCCATTTTCAGTCCAAGACAAAAGCTTTTCTCATACTCTCTTAAATCTTTGATCACTTTCTTGCTCCTTTCTGTTTGTTTTCTTTTAGTGAATGGTGTCCAAACCTAAACTTCTAGCTTAAGCCTTGCCGAGACTTAGGAAGGAAGAAAACATATCACTTAGAGCTGTCAATTTTCCATGAACTTTGTCAATATTTTTTCAATTTTTTCCAATAATTTCTTCTAGGTTGTGTAAAATCAACACGATAATATAATGTTAAGGAGCTAGATTTCTAAAAACTGTACATTAAGAAAGGAACTTTTTTCATCACCTAGTCATGCATTGTCTCACATTTTCAGACTTAAATCTCTGCTGCCCTCCATGAAAAACACACACTAATCTGATTGGTGAATGTACCAAGTAAAATGAAAATATTTGTTTTGTCACGGCAACAAAGTGCTTTGGTGGGGAACAGAGCATTCAGCTAAAACATATAGAGCAAAGAGTTATGTAAATTTGGGGCCTGAACAATCAAATCTTGAAAATGCGAAATGTGAACTGTTTTGATCCTATGGGAAGGTAGGAAAATAGAGATTCCTAGGTGGAAGTTCAATATCAAGATGCCAAATGTCATTATAAGAAGTAATGTCAAGTAAACTGAAATTCCTGAGTGTTGGAAAAATACATATCCAGTGATACTACTTTAAAGAAAAAAGTTAGGAATATGTAGCATGTGTTGGCAAATGATGTTACCTATATCGTTATGACTTAAAAGGGAAAAAGTTAATAAGAATCCAAGGAATTCTACAGCATAATTAGGAAAATGGATTAAATTTTATTAAGTATTTGTAAAATGCCATAAAGAAAAAGTGCCCTTAATACATACCAGCAGCACTTTTGAATACTGAAGTAATCTTGTTAGACTGCAGACCCAAGTTCCATAGACTTTGCATTTACCTGAAATTCATATTATAAAAAATAAACAATATTTAGTTTTCAAAGTTATTAGTTCTTCTCTTGTCACATATACATTAATCTGTTCTCTTATGCATTAGCAAAGTATTTGGTTGTGCTGTGCTACAGGAAATTATTTAGGTCAAATACAGATTTCCTGAGACAGGTCCTTGGGTATCAAGTTAGTCCCATTGAAAACAATGAAAGTATCAGTCTAGAGCATATTGACCTGAATCCTCACCTGAATGCTGGAAATGAATCTATCTGCTCCATGCCTTTTTAGAGCTGAATTTTTAAGCAAAATTTTTAATTCATAGCTTATTTTCAGGACACTTACTGGAAATTTCCAAGTTTTGTATGAGCCTGCAGAGCTTCATAAGTAATTTGATTATTATTTGTGGTCCCTGAATATTTTATGATCATGTACCTACAGATGTCTTTGAATTCCTCATCTAAATGTCAAATTAGCTATTTTCTTTTGACTATTGATCACTTACATGGTTTGAATATAAATTTTCTATCTGTGGATATTTAGATTTTTAACCTTTTATTTAAGTTTTGACTGTTCCTATGATAGCCTTTGCTCTGAGCTACATTATTTAAGGAATAAAAATAACTACAAAGCTTAGAGTTATACACTTAGACACTACAACTATATGTATCTTAACATAACTTAAGCTAAAAACAAAGCATAAAAATAAATACATTCCCAACTACATTATTTTATGAATTCCAGTCTCAAAGTTGTAATGATAATTAAAGAACAGACAAGCTCATTTATTTGGTTAATAAACAATGGTAAATGTAAAGATTTGATGTTCCAGACTGAAGTTAGAGCTGGTAAAATGGAACTTGCTCAAATAATTAATGAGAAAATTTATTTTACTTGATCTAATCTCCATTATTGCTGTTAGTCCACATTATATATATATATATATATATATATATATATACACACACATATATGTTCTCATAATCATACCATGCACGTGCTTCACATTCATTTTGTTCAATACTAAACATGGATGAACATCATGTGTTTGAAGATAAGTACCTGTACAGGCTTGGGAAAAGCAAGTAGCCTTTGTCTCAGAAATCCCCTCTCACTCTACTTTCTGGCAGCTTTCTGGATATTTGTAATGAAAAATCAGACATTATACTCTCTTTATTAAGATAACCTCAAACTCTGTCTTGTATGCTGTCCCACCCTCTCTCACACACACACGCACGTGTGTGAGTGCACACATACATACACTCTGACAGAACAGCAACCTTAGTATGTGTGTTACAATGAAAAAACCCACAAATTTCTAATGATGCTGTTGTCCCAGAAGGAAGAGAGAGGAAAGATACAAAAATCTGCATGTCGTAGATTAAGAAAGATTAAAAAAACATATACATTTTAAAATGTATAAATAGTGGCTTTCTTGAAGAAAGATAATTCAAAACATTACAAGGACCAGAACTATGCTTCTGCTCACACATTGTACAGAGTGATACTGGAGGTGGGGGAGGTGTGGTGTTGCAAAAATCTTCAGTAGTTTTTGTGTCTTTTCTGTGCCTGAGTTATAAAGATCACATCAAACTGAACGAGTAAGACTTTACAGAAGTCCACTCCATAATCTACCTACTTTCTATGTGTTCCTCACAGAATACGGGTACAAAACCGGACTGCTTATCTCACTCTCTTGCCAATGTCAGTTACCAGTAACCATGTGTAAACACACTTTTCAAGGCTAATAACCTTCAGTTGTGCCTCATCACTTTGTCTTCTCATCTTTTTTCTTTACCATAATTTTGCCTGATACAGCACTAGAAATATGATGAATTTAAATATATTTTTGTAGCTCTACACACACCTGTAATACCATCATATATAAAGATAAGTTTGAAGTGTACCTCTCTATACGAGCTCCTTCACTCCAGAAATGCTACCATAATATTGTGACAGACTTTTCAAGTGCCAAACACAATGCTATTTCTCCCATACTCCTACTGCCAAGACTCATCTTTCCTCAGGTAACATTTACAACATTCACTTGTTCTGTAAACAAATGGGAAAAAATATACCAAATAGTGTGTTGAAAGTTGAAAATGGACAATGTAGGATTAATTTCTGTGGACAATAAAATAAATGACATAGGTTGTAAGTATAGTTAATTTGGGGAGGTTCATTAATAGAGCCATTTAAAAAAGGTCTATTTTAACCACGTTGATGTGGAATTTCCAACAAGGTTAGAGCAACGTAAATTACCTTCCATTTAAGTTTCAACTTGATATGGAGTCACAGAATCACAGAATGTTAGGGATTGGAAGAGACCTCAAAAAATCATTTAGTCCAATCCTTCTGCTGGAGCAGGAACACCTAGATGAGATCACACAGGCATGGAGGCGTTTGTGTTTATGTTATAGAAGCCACCAAGTAACTAGACCTTTGCAAACTTTTGAAACATATTATTTATGACAGACAGCTCTTCATTTCTTTCTTGTCCAAACTCTTCAATATTTCTAAGAGGATTTTGTTATTTTTCAAGCCATTTGGCTATGCCAGAGTAGTCTCTCAGAACTCCTTGTGTCTTCCTCCTCAAATCTGTCAGACTTGTCACTGATCTGCATTATTTATTTGTTTAATGTATTGTGTTCTTCTCTTTGCTGCTAACAATATCAATCTTATACACAGGACATCTTGTGAAAATTAAAGATAATATTGAACACATATTCTTAAGATCTCAGAACAATCACCAGACTGCCATTCTGACACTACTGTAAACTCAGTGAATAATCACCAGCACAGTCCAAAGGACAGCTGGACCACTCATAAACCTTTGGCTGTAAGGAACATTTGAGTTTGAGATATATATGTTGGGAAATTGCTGATGGACTTGATGCTTGAATTGACCTTTCTCACTCTGCTGACTGAGTCAAAAATCAGAAAGCATGTAGAGAAAGCACCAGGAGTGGGAAAGAAAACAGTAGCATGAAAATTGTCATAAAGTAGAGAAAATAAAGTTTGATGTGAACAGTTACACAGAGTAAATAAATAAGGACTTGGCTGCTTCAGTGCATTTTTTGGACCTATTCTTCACTAACCATTGGGTTATAGAACTTGTGTTCCTAGAAATGCTCTTATGAAAAATGTTATTAAAATAGATTGTTTTAAATTACTATTGTGTACTTAGAATAATAGAATGGTTTGGGCTGAAAGGGACCTAAAGATCACCTAGTTCCAACCCCACTACCATGGGCAGGGACACCTTCCACTAGATCAGGTTGCTCACAGCCTCATCCAACCTGTCCTTGAACACTTCCAGGGAGGGAGCATCCAAGAAAAAATGCAAACAAACATGAATGAAAATATCCTGAAATATTACTGACTTTTATGAATCTAGGAATTTTCCTTGTGATCTTACAACAATTATGTGTGAGGTTTTATACTCATTTATCCTTATGCTTACTTTGGGTCTTTATAAGGCCACTGGTGGAGCTGTAAGACAACATAGTAAAGTGCACTGACAGTGTAAGTCAGTTCTACTTCCTGACCAGATAGTATTATCTCTACAGTGAACCTTGTTTAAATAAAGAACCATAGATTCCTGAATACAGGTAATATGCATGTGATCCTGGCAGGAAAGCATATTTAATGCAATATTCCCTCCTACACTGTTAAACGTTCTTGTTGCCTTCATGTCCTGTAGGACCTTTCAAATAGTCAAACAGAATTCATATGGAGACATTTATGAAAGTCTCATTCCACGAGTGAATGGCCACGTGTTTAGAACAACTTTTCCAAACCAGAACTAAATATACCTGTGTGAGATAAATATAGATGTGTGAGATATGAGATATACACCCTCAGTCTTTGCAATTTACTATATCTTGAAATGAAGCTCTCTTCTTTAAAAGTTTCAGTTGGTACTACCAGCAACAAAGCAACACAAAACGCAGAAAGGCCAATATGTAATATTTCTATTTTTTAGTTATCATATGTATTTCTATTTGTAATTGATATACAGTAAAGTGGAAGATTTTTGCCCTGTGTTCAAAGCTGGACATGAGAATGTTTAATAAAGTCTATGTCTGCTTCTAGTAATCATCCACTGTAAACCTGTGACTATAGTCATCCATAAAGGACGCATTCTACAGTCTAAGAAACTCAGTTGGTAAATGGATTAGTTGGGACCACAATAGATAGGCCTCTTGCTGCCTTTCAAAAAGGCTAAAAATTTTACAACTAAATGGGAATCTCAGTTTTTCAATTTTGCTTCCCTACAAACCTGCTCACTGCTTATTAATTAGTGCTGGTAATTGCCACAGGCAAGAACAGAAAAATCATACTTGTATTTGATAAAAATCTGCAAGACACATAAAGTATACAACTTGAATCATTCAAGTACTTCAACAAACAGCTCATATTTCTTTCCAGTTGTATTTTTCTGCTTCCTTCCTTCTTTACTTGGTTACTTACCTTTTCATCTTTGTTGTTTTTTTCTGTCTTTTCTTTAATCTCTCTCATAATCTCATACACACATACCTAAAAAAGGTCTCTGTATGGAGTTTTAACTTTTCTTTTTTTTTTTTAACCTTCTTACATGTCCCCTGAGGCTCTGACCCTACTCCTGTATGTTCCTGCCCACAACTTACTCATAAATATTCAAAGCCTTTTCCCATCATCACTGGCATTTCTTCCCTCACACAAGCATTCTTGAATCATATTTTTTACTTCAAAGATATCTGTCCTTCATACACCTTGTCTCATCCCTGGCCACTCATATTCACAAATCATTACTCTTCTTTCCTCACCAATCTCTTTCTTCACCTGTGTGGATTCCCCCTCTTTTCCTCAAACATGCTTACAAATACCCAGGTGCTTTAATTCTCCACCATTCTATTCATACCATTGCTTATATTCTGCCTTCTTCTAATGGAGACATTGTAAAAGAAGGAGGTAGCTGTATTTATGGCTCCCTGCCTTTCACAATAAGCCACAGCAGTCCTGACAGGGCAGATGAATGAAATTCCAGTTACAGTAACATATCTATTTCAATTTCTGGGTATTACACTAATGGCAGACTACAAAATACACTAGCAAAAATAGAGCTAGTGCTTACTGAAAACACAAACAAGAAAAACAAAAGGGACAGTATAAAGTTAGTGAGTTAGCGTTTCTTTTAAACTAGTTACAGTGATTAATTCATACAGTAATAAAAAGAAATAAAATACTGATAAACTAGAAGCAAAACAAGTTTACTAGATCTCATAATACAACCCTACTGCCCTAGGAATGGGGAGAGGATAGCTCTTTTTATGGAAGAAATTCCACACTCGCAACGGGTATTTTGCTCCAAATGCTACTACTAGCACATTTTCGAAAGTTCTCTGTAACACCAAATCTGAACTTTCTGAATAATTTAGTTGATTCATTTTTTCCTTCATCCCAAACCCAGAAAAAAATAAATATCTCTGTCCTGTTCACAGCAACACTTTCCATATAAAGAGATAATTTTCTCTCAGTCTACTCAGAATAAATAGTGTTCTTTTACATATACGTCTGACTTTCTACCTATTTTAATGTTTTGTTATTTTCCTCTGGACTGTCCTTTGTTTGAGATCAAATACAGTTGGCTTCATCAATCTCTAACAGAAAAATAATTTGTCCTGTCAGATGTACTGCACACCTATTAATACTCTCCACAATGAGGCTGTCTTGTCTTTTTCCTTAATGGTAGCATGTTGCTGACTCATATTTCTTTGTAGTCCATCACAGCCCCCAGACTCTTTTTTGAAGTGCTGCTGTTTCATGAGTATTCTTTTGATTTTACTTTTTGATTTTTCTTCCCAAATGTAATTTGTATTTGTCAGTATTAAGTTTCCTCCTGATGGTTCCAAGACGTTTCTTTAATGTGTTAAGATCATTTTGACTTCCGATATTGGCCACCAATGTGCCAACAGGCTCTTCTAGTTTGCTATTAGCTCTGTATTTCATAATTTCATCATTCACACTACTAACAATCTGAAGAACAGAAAATGCTTTTAAGATCAAGCAGTTAACATGAAAAAGTTTATCACAATGAATTCTGCTTAAATACCATCACTTTTGGTTAGACAGAACATGACTTCTTCAGAAATAACCACCTTACTCTTACGATATCAAATTGAGAACTTACCACATTCCTACGTCCTGCTATGAGGTGTTGTCCAAATTTTACACATCTAACCTGCATGTTCTGGCCATTGACCTTAACTATCTGAGTAAGGAGATTTCATCTGCCAGGTATGTCTTTTATTTGCAGGCTGTTCTGTATTGTGAGTAAGCATCTTTGCAACTTTTTTCATAACCAGACAAGTAAAAATGAGATAAATTTTCAAATCTTGGAATTTTTTAATTTCTTTTTTCAGTAAGCTTTCTTCCTCCACCCCCCACCCCCCCTTTTTTTTTTGTTTCCTCCAAGATGCGTTATTGCAATAGCTTGTCTTACTAATGTTGTGGATTATGCCACCTTCCTTTAGCTGGACATCAAAGGGCTGCACAAAATGTCCCACTGACCATAAAATCACTGCAAGAGTACTTTATCTGCCATAATCACAAGGCATTTTGAATATTACAACATCCAGCATAAAGTTTGTCTATGCTATAGTCATTTTTCACCTTGTTTTCCCTGATATAGACAACCATATGTTCGGACACACTGACATAGACTTCCAGTCAACCCAACACCCAGATTTTCTCCGGCCTGTTTACACCACTGCTGACTACACTCTCGTGATCTCACTTGCTGTGAATTTTGTCAGCAGTGACTTTGGATTTTCCTCCGAGCCGCAGGAAAAACAGACCGCTCCGGGACACGCCGATGACTATGCGATCATCCTTCCCCACCCAGGGCTGCACTTCGGGCAATTCCATTTCTCTGCCCCAGTCACCGTCCAACCGCTGTAATTCGCCGCTGACACAACACGCTCCACCCTCGCCGCGCTCCGTCTCGGTGCCTCACAAGAGGTTTCCCGGCAGCACGGCCGGGCGGCCGCTAAACCGAACCTTACCGGGTCTGGGACGGGCTGCGCGTCCCTGGCCCCTCGGTGTCAGCAGGGGAACGCCGAGGTTGAGGGACACTCGCCCGGCCCGGCAGCCGCTCCCGCGGACCGCGCGGGGCAGCCCTTTCACGGTCGCGTACCGGGAGCAGCCTGCACGCCCCGAGCCCCCGCGCTTGCGCCCCAGACTCCCCGGCGCACACGGGAGCCCGGCCCGGGCGGTGCGTTGCGGGCAGTAACCCCCGGGCACACCCGCTGCCCCGACCGCACTGGCGCCCCGCAGGAGCCGGGGAAGCCGTGGGGCGTTCACGTCGCGTCGGGCTTTCCTCCGTTAGGAGAGGCCCGCGCTCCTGGCGGACCTGGCACTCGTGCGGCTGCTTCGGTATGTCCGTGTGAGGAAGGACCGCGCAGTCGTCCTGGGCAGCTACCCCCCGACACCCACTCTCGGGGCAACAGACCCCCACCCCGGCGGTGGGCCCACCGCCTGTAAGACGCCTACGGGGCGGGGCTATGTAGATTTCGGCTGAACATTCTGGAGTGGAGGGGAGCGGCGGGGGGCAAGGCAGGGCAGGGCGCCGAGCCGAGCCGAGCCGAGCCGAGCCGAGCCGAGCCGAGCCGAGCCGAGCCGAGCCGAGCCGAGCCGAGCCGAGCCGAGCCGAGCCGAGCCGAGCCACCAGGCCGGCCTTCCCCGGGAGGAGGTGGAGGAGGAGAGGGAGGAGGAAGGGAAGGGGAGGAGGAGGAGAAGAAGAAGGAGGAGAGGAAGAAGAAGGAGGAGGAGGAGAAGAAGGGAGGGAAGAGGGAGGGAGGAAGGAGGGAGGGAGGAGGGCACGGGAAGGCGGTTGCTGCTGCTGGGCAGAGAAGAGTCGTGTAGGAGCTGCGGCTGCACTCGGACGCCACATTCCCTCCGTACGGGACTGGTGGTGAGGATGAGCGAGAGCTGACCCTGTCGCCGCCGCCTCTCCTGTGAAGTGTCTGCTCCTCCTCCTCCCGTGCTGTGGGTGAACCTGCGCTACGGGCTCTTCACCGACACGGGGGGGAGGTTGGTTTGCTTGTGTATTTGTTTAAGGCAAAGAAAGAGAGAGAGAGACCTTTCATCCACTGAAGCACAGTTCACTATGATCGTACTCGCATTCAGCACTGGAACCCGGTTGGATTTCGTGTCTCAGTCCAGGGTGTTTTTCTTGCAAACCTTCCTTTGGATTTTATGTGCTACAGTGTGCAAAGCGGAGCAGTATTTCAATGTGGAGGTAAGAGCGGCCGTATGCGTGTGCGAGCGTGTGTGCTTCCCCTTCTCTCTTTACCCACTTCCCTTTCTTTCGTATACCCATAAATAAATGAAAATCGAATAGCCAGCCAGCCATGGCTTCCAGCAGCCAGGGTATACGTCTGTGATGGTTTTCTTTCCCGCAGCCAGTAGCTAGCTCCCCTCCCTCAGTTCCCCCGCCAGATGGATGCGTTTCAGACGGAGATCCCGTTATCCGGCGGCGGCACAAAGCGCGGTGCTGGACGCTGGAGCGCAGCCGGTCCCCGCTGCCCCCCACGGGCCACAGGAAACCCTCAGCCCGGGCACGGAGGAAACCTGAGGCGCAGAATGTGGGCGCAGTTCAGGGAATACTCTGTGAATTTGTGAATTCTTGGGCTGAGGATACTGCTGTATTGCTGAGTTTCCGCAGCCTTTTTAAAAAAAAATAAAAAAAAAAATCATTTTTTAAAGAATGAATGAAAGAGCGTTATGGGGACAGGAGGAAGCAAACGAGATTTTGTCACGTTTCTTTGTGGTAGAGTATTTGACAAAATAGGATCATTTCCCCCTTTAAATGTAACAAAAAGAGTTGCCACTAGAAATTGTGAAACAAACGTCATAGAGGTGCAACTACAGCACAAAAGTTAGAGGGTGTGGAGAACCAGGAAACAGAATTTTTCCAAGTGAAAAAGAAGATTAAATTGTGGGGATATCTAGATGGGGCAAACCCTAAGAGTTTACAGTGACAGTGAGAATGCAGTGGACATCCATTTCCAGTCACTCTTCTATACACTCCCAGTTTTCCCGTTTGGGGTTTTTACATATTTTTTAAAATTATCTCATATTCTTTTATTGACTTTATAATCTTTGCATATATTCTTTCCCCTTTTTTCTCCTTCCTGTCACTCCATTTGTTCGTAAGCCCTTTTTCTTAATGTTTCAATGTGATATGTGTATTTTGCTCTTCCTTCCTCGTCTATTCAACATCTTAATCTTTTTTGCTATGTCTCTTTAGTTTATATGTGCTCTTTCAACTTCTAATACATAATTCTGGTTTTCTGTTAGGTCCCAGTGTTCCTTCACTTTCTGCCATCCTGCCAGCCCCACACCAAACTTTCTACTGCACCCATAAATCACCTTCATTCATTTTTGTTTCTTGTATCTTTCGTCTCCTGCGTTCCCACAATTCTTTCTCTCACATAAATGAAATCTATGTCTTTTCCTCTGTCTCACACGTATGCACACTTACTCATTTTGTACGAGCTCTGGGTCTTACTCAGTGACACTCATTCTTGCTACTGTCTCTGGCAGGGTTGCTCCTGCAGATGCTCCTCCATTCCCAGACTGTCTCTCTTTTTGTCTAAACTTCCTAGCAGTACTACTTCTCCCTCTGCCTCATGCAAGATCACTTCAAACATACAATAAATCACTTTTTCTTTCCCCATGTTTTCCTTCATTCTAGTCTTTCCCTCTCTGCAGGCAGTTTCCCATACCACGTGTACTCCTCTTTGCTAGCTTGACAACACACATCCATAGCTCCTCTCTTTGACTTGTATCTCTCCATAAAGTATTGTCTTTTTACTCTGTCATTAAGATCTCACCTGATTATAAATCCTGGCCATTTTTCTCTGTCACCTACGGTCTAGTTACTCTTGTTCGTTCCTTATCACAAATGTGCATCTCTGCTTCTGTTTGATTGTAAGCTTTTTGGGGCAGGACTCATGTCTTCTTAAATGTTTGTGCAGGGTGTACCATGCTCAAGTCTGGAGTACGGTTGTGAGACTTTTGCTATATAGATATTAAAGTCGCAAATTTCAGAGCGCACATTGAAGTTTCTTTTGCTCATGACCTCAGCTGCCTTCTTTACTGATGAGCAGGGGAAAGCAGCGTGGAAGAGAGGAAGTTACTCTCTGTCTCTTCTCCAGGCTCCACAGGCTGGCCCCCTGCAGGGTATCGGGAAGAAATTCCAGCGACAGAACTTTCTCCTCCCACAGTAGTCCGCTTTGCTGGCATCTGGCTCTGCTGGAGAGACAGGCGGCAGATGGAGCTAGTGTGGGAGGAGAAAAAGATTGGTTTAGTCAAGTGGAATATGAACAGGAGGCCAGCTCCAGTCAGAAGGAGGTTTTATGAGGAGAGAAGGGAAACACTTTCATTTTTGCCACCTCTTCCATATGGAAAACAGCACAGTTTGAGGGCAAAGGCAATATCAGGAGCAAGAATCCCTGTTGAGTGGAATGAAGTAGATGTGTGTGTGTGTGTGATGAGGGCCCATATTTTTTCCTTTTGAAATATGCCATCTCCTGTTCTTCCTCCCAGTCCTTCTGAAACAAAGTGTGTTGTCATATGACAGCGCTCCTAGTCTCTTCGTATTGAAGTCTTTGAGCCACAGATTGCTGGGAGCAGAAGACTGTTCTAGGGAATTACTCTAGTATTCAAGAGCTGTCCTAAAACATGGGACTTTTTCCCTAGGCCACTGCCTTTGACCACCTCAGTGACATGGTCCTGGACTAAATGGACCTGAGATTTGCCCCAGAACAGCCATTGCCATTCACATTGCTTAGATAGCACTGAAAATTCAACTTTCTTTTTTGTTGGCAACAGCAAAGGCTAAAAGCATGGGAAATTTAAGGCAAAGGACTTGGCAACAACATGTATATATTGTGATATTCAATCCTCTGTGTCAGCACAAGTGCATAAAACAGTAGTACTTGATCGTAAATTGTGAAAACGTGACAAATGTTTCTTATGACAATAAGAATAAACACACAAAGTAGAGTTCAGGAAAGAAGTGGTGTATGTTTAGTTGAATGAAATGTCACTAAACAAATGCTTAGAATGTTTGGAAAGCAGATTTTTTTTCTTTTAATTCTTTCTTGTCTTTAAATAATGTGCAGATAATACCTGTCGAACATCATAAAATGCAGAGATCATTTCTTTCCTCTTGTTATTCTGTCTCATTTAATCCCCATTCCTGATTGATAAGCAGAATCTGAGTAGTAGTGTTAGATTTTTTGTTTGTTTGTTTGTTTCAGTGTGGGTTTGCTAGGCTGTGAGCCAGGGCAATTTTGGGGACATATTACTGTAGCAGAAAGATATTAAATATTAATGCTATCTTTTCAAAGAAGAACACAAAGCTGAAGTTTACAACATTGCTGTTCTTTAAAGTTTTGCTGTCCTTCAGTAAAATTTCTTTTAACCATGCATCTACATGGATTAAGTCCTCGAGCTTCCAGTGATAGCTGAGTTGTCAATCCTGAAATGTAGGTCATGTAATAGACATAGCTGAGTAGGATTCAGATCATGGAGTACAGTTAAAGTAATCATGATGAAGTTTAAGTTTCACATAGTCTTATGGGTAGGAAGAATTTAGGATTAATTTTCAAAGTTCAGTGATTACCAGTGGCATTTTTGTGGGATATCGTTTGTGACATCATGAGAAAAACCAAGGACTACACTCTTTGCTCCCTTTTCTCAGTGTTGAATTACTGGTCCAAAGCAATAAAATCAGTAAATAAGTGCATTAATGGAAGACTATGTCCATCAATGTAGAGTTTTTCTGCTATTTTTGACTAGTACACTAACAGAGGAAAATGCCTACCAGTGAGATAATGAATGGAATAATACTTATTAAAACAACATTTTAAATGTAAAATTGAAATAAGCACCTACAAGATAGCTTGTTAGTAAAAAATGACAGAGCAATCAACTTACTTCCACCCTGTGTTCCTCACTATAGTAATAATATCTTGTGTTACTCAAATATAACTCCTTTGCATGTTATTTGGACTGTCTATAGATGGTCTTTCACAAGTTATCATCCATATAGACCATCTGTATATTTATATATGTTCCTAAAACCAATAATATTGTACTGTTTGAGCTGGTATTATACTGTGAGTTTATCTTCTATTGTTTTCTGTTAGTTTATATATATATTTAAATAATAAGTATAAGTATATGTAATATACTATTAAATGTTCAATATAAAATTGCTTAAAAATGTCATCATTTTGTTAAGGAGAAAAAGATTATTGAAACAATAATGCCTTTGTCAGAAGACAGGATGTGCTTGAATCTAGAATAACATTCATCTGTGGATTCTAATACTGTCTACTCTTACTCTTGTGAGCCACTGTATCAGCTGGGTATTGCGTAAAGCCCGTTGAGCAAAGAAGTGCTTTTAGGATCACACCTAGTTTCATTGACTGTATCTGTGATGTGGGAAACACTATAGACAATGCGTGCTTCATCATCTCTTTCCTCAAGTGGGCAGTTACGCTCTATTTGCCTTCTTCTAATGCTAAATATATAGACTTTAATCCCTAGGGGAGATCTTAAAATTACTCTTATTTTAGTGTGAGCAGCTCTTTAAAAAAATACAGTCTTCGCTCTCCTCCCGTTTTTAGAGATGTGACAGTTAAATTGCATATTGTTGAACAAAATACAATGGAATCCAAACTACAGAAAAATACTATCCATTTCCTCCATGGTAATAAGTGGCTGAGAACCCTGTTGTTTTCATTGTTAATAAACTTTACAATTAGCCTCCAGCTGCTACTGAATGGTGATACATGGCCTTTTCTTCCGTAGGCTTTGGGTCTTTTAAGCTTAAAACCAGATCAGTTTAATTCTTCAGCTGGTAATTGAATAAACATTTGGGAAGGGAAAAAATCCTCCAATATGACCTTTACACACTTTTCAACTAGTGGGCTTGGGTGTCAGGTTTGCAAGCACAACACACAGTATTTTTATAATTTGTCAAAATGCAAGCTCAAAGCTATGGAGAAGCAATTCAGTTAGATTTGGTATAACTGGTGCCATGTGTCCTAAAAGGAATTTAGAGTCTTTTGTGTTGTTTTTAGTTGCAGTCAGTATACATGATTCTCAGTTATTTAAATTCTGAATCTCATTCTTGCATAGGGGATCAACTAAATGAATTGGATTTTTGTTAAAATAAGAAGTTCAAACTGAAATTATTAGAAGGATGGAGAGGAGTTATTAAATCAGGTGGTGAAGGTGGTTAGTGGGTGAAATATTATTCAATAAAAATATAGATGTAGTGTGGTGTATTTCCTATTTGATTATTGAAGAATTACAGATCCATAGAAAACCTCCTGTAAAGGCTTCTGATGAGCAGATATATCTAGATAAAGGAAAGTAATTGGAAAGTTGTGTGTCTGATAGGCACCAGAATGCTTTTCTGTCAAAGACAGCAAATACCTACTATGTAATGAACTGTCTCTCATTTGATATGAAGAAATACATGTGGAGGCTAGCAGTTGGCAGAGTGCATTCTCTGCTTTAATTTAAACAATAATTCCTGTTTACAAAAATTCCAGCAGATCAATTTTCTACTGTGAAGTATAGGATTATTTTCTGCTACTAATGTTGCAGGGAAGTTTATGGATTCTGTTGCCTGTGCTTTGTTGAAAGACGGATTGAAAAGATGGTCCTAGTTCTTAATCGACATAGTATGTCACACTTTAGGTGCAAGACATATTTCTTTATAATTGTTGTTCATCTTATTTTCCTATTGCAAATTTTTGACTTTTTAGCATTTGAGCATCACAGCTAGTAGTGGTTCTCAATACTACTAGAGAAAAGAAATAAAATGGTTAAATAAAGGGATTTGTGTAATCACCTTGTCATGCAAGCTAAACCTACCAAGACTTGTATTCCTGGTTTTCTAACATGAGATCTTATAAAATAAATACACAGCTTATTAGCCCACTAAAAAAACACTGAAAAAGCCCAAGCTCTCCCCCCTTCCATTATTCAGAAGTCATAATGTGAAACTCCTGCATAACCATTCATTGTTTCTTCAGAGTGGATATACTGTGTTCTTTAACTGGTTTAAGATTTATGCTGCTCTTTGTCAGTTTTATTTGAATCCATCTAAAAGGTCAGCGCTTGCTCTGGGCACCTCAGCTCTGCTTATGCACTCAGCAAGACTGAGTTATAAGAGTTAATAAAGATAGAATGTGGTATTATATAGATTTCAAAACATTTCAAACTGCATCTGTTTTCAGTATTTTAAAGTCTGTCTCATCCTTCTACTTTACCGAATGATCATTTTGTGGAGTTAAATACTGGAGGACTTTGTGTTGATGGTTTTTGAAGATCCTTACAGTAAGAATGTAACTTTTTAAAAAAAATATTTTAATTACCCTATTTAAATTGCTTAATTCTTCTCCCTCTCTGTTTCGGATTCCAGTTTACTGTCTAACCTGTTCACTATCCTCAAACTACACTATCGACCATAATGTGAAGGAGCAGGTTGAGTCTGTTTAATTTGCTATCTGTGATATGTCAAATGACAGATTTGCTTTCATTTTGTAAGAGGAAGACCAGGATTAGTGCTGCAAACATTATTTTAGTTTGCATTGAAATGAATTTGAAAAATAATTATGATTAGGGTTTTATCCTTTAAGGAGAGGTCATGCTATCTGGAACCTTTATTTATTGGTTGCCTGGCAACTCTTCAATCATGTTCCTGCTTATCATCATTTGTTATAAGCATCTTTGCTGTACAGTAAGAGCAATTAAGTGGTAACAACTCATTTCTGTGATGAATTAAAATTGACATAAATTACAGAAATAGAAAAAAAATGTTTCTGTAGTTTTACTTATTAAACAAAACTGTTGGTACAATGTTTTTGTACTTATTATCAGCTGGTTTATACCAGATGAGGAGTTAGCTGCACTTTAGCTGTGATCATAATGTTCCTAGCATACCTTTTGAGGTATTACAGCACATAATTGATTTGGGGACTTGTTCAGGTGTTTTTGTCATGCTTTAAATCTCCTGTTAATTTCAAGATCAAGGCTTCAGGGTGTGAGGAAACTCATCCCCTGTTGATTTCAGTGTGTAGAATGAGGCAATCCAATCTCAAGTGCTGAGGCTTGAACCCAGTATTGGGAAGGGAGTTTAAAATTCTGGGACTGAAACTGCTGCAACAGGGGATGTGCAGCTGGAGCAATGAGCCACAATAGCACTGTAGAACATTAAAGTCGCTTGATGCTTTCTCTCTGTAAAAAACAATAGCAGTTTTTATTACACTGTGAGAAAATGTTCATAAAGCATATTATTTGACAATTGTTTTGTGACTGTGGATGAAAAATATTTTGCATTTTGTATTATTTCTTTATGAATCATATTGTGATTGACCCTTGTGTGGAATAGTGGTGTGGAATGGGACAGTTGTGCTATGGAGTATTTGTAGAAGATGTCTCTGCACATTGGGAGAAATATTCCTTATGGCTGCATCTTAAAAGAACATCTGTCACTGTAGGGCCAGGGTGGAAGTAGATTTGTCTGTCTTCTGCTACTTTTTGCTAGCAGTGGCTTTGCTTCTATACTGGACGGCTCAGAGCTTGGGGAAAGAATGTTCTGCTAGGACTGATGCACTCTGCTTTGAGCTTCTGATTGTATTAACTCACCAGTACTCTTCATAGCGTGCTGTGGCTTTGGGGGACAAAGACAAATGTATATTGATTTTCACCAGCTTTTTCCACTCACATGACATATCTGTAATACATGAAGATGGTGTTATTCATTTTTCCCTTTTGCAAAACAATTGAACTGGTTTCACAGTTGTATAGGTAATAAGAAAATAAATGCTAATCTCAGAAAGTCTGGTTTTTAATATTCTTTTCCTCATGATCTCATAGAGAAACAGGTGTTTTATTTCATTGGTCCTGTTCATTTTTGCTGACATGTAATCACATCTCCACTTAGAAGTGTGAAATACAGGTTGGCAGAGGGGAGACTTACCATATCAGAAAATTACCAGCTGAAAGGCTGATGGAAAATTATCAATTTCTTTAAAATGTAGATAGCAAAACAGAAAAACAAGCATCTCTTTCAATGGGAAGGAAGATACTTCCTTTAAATGTATCAGTGGATACTTACAAAGTATACCAAAGAGGAAATTGCTTGCTTTTTATACTGCATCCAGATGTGAAGGTGGTGATCCTGTCATATTTTTCTTTTTTACCTCAGATGTTGGTTGTGTGATGCTCTTCTAGGAAATTGCTTTGACCCGCTGTCTTTGCACAGAAATTGACAGATTGTGTTTGTCTACATGTCATGGTTTACATGCTGTACAGAATAGTAATAATACATTGAATTGCAAGTAAAATAAATGATCTGTCTTCCATACAATAAAATCTATTATTATTGCTAGAAGTAATAGTATTATACTGCTAACTGTACAGCATGATTTTGGCTGATCAATTGACAAGCGAGGCTTTTTTTTTTTTCTCTCATTACTATGTATTTTAAAAAATAAAAAAACCCTACATCCCAGGGCTGTGTTCCATTTTTCAATTTTCCTTATTGATTATGAAGTACTGGATTCTAATATTTCTCGTCTTTATTACTAGTACATGGAATGTCAGCTTTGGAAAGGTCTTTATTATCTCTTTCTCTGTTGCATGTATTTTTAAATATGTAGGAGAAAGGAGGTGATGTAAGTGACTTAGGCATTGTGCTGGGGGGCTGGAGACCTGGGTTGTGTGTCCAGTTTTGTCATAAGTCTTCATATCTATCACACAGCTTATCCATCTTTGTAACCTAACTTGCACAAGTGTGAATTGAACTAATTGGAGAGTGTTTGCTGCTTTTCCAATACATGTCAAGAACAACAGAAGAGAAGCAATGTAAAAGAGCCAAGAATATATCTTCATCACTTGTCTCAGGACTGTTTCACTTTTTTTTCCCACAAACATAGTAGAGAGATATCATAAAATACAAATACAGCGTTTCAATTTGATCATCTGTGTAATCATTCAAGTAGTGAATATGTTTAAGAGAAAACTACCAGAGCAGAAAAGGTCAAAAACATGTCTATAATTCTTCAAACCCTGGTGTTTTTTTAGTTTCATTTTGTTGTTTGGTTTTGTTTTGTTTTTACTATAAGTATCAAAACTTGGTAGAGAACATTGTCAGTAGGATGTCATTAGATGACTGAAGAAAGAGAATACCATGTTTTCTTTCAGAATGAAAGTTCATGTAAGATCATTTTTGTTACCAAATACGAAAACTAATAGTCTGCTTCAAAATGTATTTCAATAAATGTAAAAGTCCTAACAGATAAAAGGTATTTTGGATGAGATTGTAAATGTTACACAATGCAAAATTAGAAACTATTCTATTTTTTAATTAATGTTGTTCCACAAACTTTCATGATGCCTTGTCATCACAGTACCTAAGCTTCTCCTTTTTTGTTTGAATATTTGTGTATTTTTATGATATATATTAAAAGTTTGGCATTTCACTGCTCCAGTTATTAATGTCTTTTATTAGATTTCACTAATAGGCAGACATGGTGCTCACATCCCACTTAATGGTGGGAAGATGAAGCACAGGGGAAATAAGAGATTTGCTATCCTGACACATTTAGTGTGATAGAAGTGGAAACTGAATCTTGTGCTTCAGGGTTCCTGTACCATGAGTTCACCTTATGACCTTCCTTCATTCTTTCCACTTTCCTCCTTATTATTTTCCTTGCTTCTTTCTTTCTTATCTCTTGTTTTAATCTTTTATTTCCCTTCAACTTGTTGTCCTACAGACTATTGTCTGCAGCCAAAGAAAATCATCAGTCATTGTTGAACCATAGAATCAGAGGTATTGGAGATGGGAGAGATTTACCAAGAGCCTATTTCTTTGCCAGTGCGGGATTGCTAACTATTGTGTATTTGCTGGAGTTTTGTCAAGTTTTAAAATCCACAGTGGTGGGACTTCCAAAATTTGAACTGAAGAATTACTGGTAATAGTAGGGAAAGCTGCAGTGGAAGAATTATTTTCAACAGACTTTTCCTTTAGCTGCTGGTAGCAGTTTAAAGCTGGCTTAATTTAGGCAATTTCTGATAGAAAGTGACGTCTGTTGTATAATCCAAGATTATAGGAACTGTTTATGAATTTAGATAGCATTCAGGTGTCATAATTTGGGATTGAATCCCTCCTTCTGCAATGATGGGATTCATTACATTTTTCTAAGTACCTGGTGCTGTTTAGGCCTTGTGGTTTATCTAGATGTTTTATTTGATGCCTTACCATAAATGTTTTTAAAGGCTGTCTTTCCTTCCTAAATGTAGAAACCTCTAAACAGCTATTTGTTACCCTTGAGGGGAGAGAACTGAATGTTAAGCATTTTTATAAAAAGTAATTAGAAAATATATTTCAGAAGAACAAGCTCGCTAAATGTCTATTGTCTGATAGACAATCCCCAAGAAGATAAAAATGAAAATGACATTTTAATAATTTCTTTGGGTAAGAGCCCTAGGTCCCCAAGAATAATTAGCTCTATTTTCAAGTACTTTTGTTATGTAAAGTAAAATGTGGATTAATTCAACAGAAATTTACATTTCTGTGTTAATAGCAGAATTTCGATCTCATCGTAGTCAGGTATGTAATTTCATTGTTTTATTTACACTACTCGCTTTACCTCTTCAGAACTGTAACATTAACTGGATCAGAATAACAGTGTTATTGGCCAGCTTATATTTATATGTTTGCTTCTTTACTTATTTATAAGTCCAAAATTTGGAATACCTGAGTATTCTACCTGATGTTCTATTTAATTGACTTTTCTGCTATCATGTAATTATAGGCAGACTAGATGTCCTGTTGATTTTTAAGTCTGCCTTTGGGAAGGAAGAGTGATATATCTGCAATCACTTATTCCAGAAAAGCTTCCTT
The DNA here is from genome assembly GCA_907165065.1 of Caprimulgus europaeus. Next base: position 28,090,867 of record OU015525.1, read on the forward strand.
TGTAATATTCAGTTCTACTCTATTGTTTTGCACTGACAGGCTCATTTAGGGAAAAAACAGAATTTTAGTTCCTTTGTGAATAATCCCATCATTTTCCTGGCTGCCAAGAGGATTCACTTTTTGTCCCAGCAGTCAGAAAAAGATGGAGTCATTGTTCTTCATAGATTAATTGCTAAGATGCCTTTTTCACTGAGATATTAGAGAATTTTTCCCTACATGCAAGATCTTTCTAAGGAGATGATGTCAATTTAATTTGGACCAAAAGATTTGGATTCTATAGAAATATGTTCTTTCTTTAGCTTTACTAAAAATAAAGGTTTTTTTTCATTAAAAGGGATTTTTAGCCTCTTTATGAATATTCCCTACCTTCTCTAAATTTTCAGCAGCAGAGGAAATTATTCTTAAGGTGAAACTAAGCTTTAAAAATGTTAGAACGATACATTCTGTCATGTTTTGTAAAAGTTACGAGTGACTAAGGACAGAAGAGATTCATCATACCCGTTAACTTTAGCATAATACCTACAAAAGGAGAGAGTGGGACTTTTAACTTTAAATGTCCTACAATGCAAGAGCTTTGTAGGTAACTTGTTTTTAGAAATAAAATGTCTACATGTGTAGTTGAAAATTGTGTAATAGTGTTTGAAGTATCTAATAAAAAATAATTGTTATTTTTTTCCTTCAGAATAAAGAATTCGTAGAGTTTTTGAAGGAAATCAACAGCCTTCAGTTTTATATAGAAATGGGGTATAAATACACTTTTGCTCCATACTATCCTTTTTTTGAGCTCATTCACCACACATGTTTCAGTGATAAGAAGAAACTATTTAGAGACAGGAAGAAGGCAGTAATCCACTCATATTTGTCCTATTTTCTTTTACATAACAGTTATTTGTTTACATGTGTACTTATTATACTAATAAGGTATCTCTGTTTAGTGGTCTTGATTGGAAAACTTTGATGAGATTCTATTCTTCTTGGAGTTGGTCAGATTGTGCCATTGATTTAATTGTTTTCACTGTTTGAAAAGCACTGAATTGACAAACATTTTAATGAAGTAAACTAAGAGAACGTATATATTAAACAAGCAAGATAAATGTTGGTGTGGAAATCTGTAGGCTTAACTTTTATGTAAGGGGTAAAATTGGTACAAAAACAAGTGGAGATACACCATCTATGTGTAAACCGAATCTCGTCATTAGAAGAAAAGTTTAAAGTCATTAGAGGAGTGGTATTGCAGAACCACTTTCCAGGTAGAATAGTAAGAGGGTGATGTAAGGGAGAAAAAGTTAATGTGTTTTGAGATGGGATCTAGCTATTTAATGAAAGGGCTTACCTAGTATAGCTTCTCTGATCAGCAGTAATGGACTGGATTTCTTCCTTGCCCTGTACCCTCAGTCTAACAGTAATTTTCCTCATTTAGTGAGGCTGATGTCTCTACTGACAGACATTGACTGTAATGTTTATTCTTCTACATTAGTCTGTCTACCTTAAGAACTCTGTAGTTATTGCATTAGATCAAAAATGTGGATTATATTGCATCAGCTGAGTTCTCTGCTTCATTGCTTTTTGTCACTTGCACTGTTTAGATACTGTGTATGAAAATCTCTTTTTTCCAATAACATTTAATTCAGTGCTGACAGTTGTGAATAAGGCCTGTGGAATCAACCAAAGTGGTTTGCAAATCATAAAAGGACTTTTGGAATTTTTTTTTTAATCTCTTCTGCTTTTTGAGCTTTTGGGTTCATCTTTCCCCCCACCCCGAAACAAGGATAAGAAATTAAAGAAGAAACTGAATATTTTCATTGTAATCAGTAAGCCAAGTCTTGAGGAAACATACCAAATGTTTAAGATGAAACCTATCCAGCACTAGCCACAGTGGTCACTTCATACCTCTTTTCAGTTTTGGTTGTCTTCAAAATTGTATTGCTGCAACTTTTGCTGCTGATAAAACTTGTCACTTCAGAAGGTCAAAGTACTTCTAACTGCTGACAAACACTGTTCTTTTCACCATTGCTATATGATGACTACAAACGTTATACAGTTTGCATAACACCATTAAGCTGTTCAGCAGTGGCTGACTGGCTGGCCTCGTGCATCACTATTTGCTTGACCATGGGAGAAGCCTAAGTATGATTCTGCAACTTACTCACTGATTTTTTGCAGCAGCCAGGACTGGGAAGTTCTGCAGAAATTTAGCTTTTCTTTTTACAGTTCCTGTGATTTCTCTAACTGGAGAAGAAAAGCACAGATTTCACTGCTTTTGAACTAAGTTGGTGATTTTATACTCTTAATCACAAACTTAGTTTAGCTTGGCAATTTTGTACCATCTGTGAGAGACAAATAGAGTTGTAGTGAGGTAGGATCAGTGTCCTAGAGGTTCAAGATATTAGACCAAAAACCCAGTATGTGCAAATACCAATGTCAGTAGTGACATGTAGTTTTAGTTGTAAACTTTGTGAACTAAGAAGTTTAATTTAGATAATAGTATTTAAATAATATAAATCAATGTTTAGATTAGTGTTTGGATAATATAAATCCTCCTTCCTCCTGTTGTAATCAAACATTTTTTTTCTTCTTTTTATATTATTTTATTTTGTTGTTTTCTTTTGTTTTACTTTGATTGAGATACATGAAATTTAAGAAGACAGGACTGCTTAGTAGCAGACCATTTAGATAATATTTTCATGAGAAAAATGTCAGTGATTGATACATATTCAATGGATATTGATTAGAGGGGGGATGACACAACACAATAGATAGTGGACTGCCTAACAATATAAATTTAAACTTCAGAATTCCCATAGTGATTGACTTCGTACAAGTCAGGAGTTGAAAATCAGGGGATGGCCTTTGAAAGACCTGGCAATAGGGGTTTTGCTTGTTCAAGAATACCAATAGGGAGTTCAACATTATTTTAACCATATATATCTATAATGGGAGGTATTTTAAATCAGCCCCCATATTTCTTACCTGTGATTCAGAAAACATTGCTTGGGTGGAAAAGAGACAGCAAGTCATGAATTTCAATGTGAGAGCTAAACAGAAACACAGTTATATGTCAGATAAATGCAGTGGATGGTGTGGCTCTTGGTTTTGAAAGAACAGAGATAATCCCTTCAGGCATTCCTCTTTGCTTGTATTAGTAGAGTTTGATACAGCTTTTCAGGTGTAGTCCCACAAAGTGTCTCTCTAAAGATAGTCGAATGAATTTAACTCATTATGTCCAGCTCAGCTGTACAGCCCTAATCACATTAATGCTGGAGACAAAAAAAAAGCATTTGAAATGCAGTCTCAGATGACTGTAAACCCCCTCTGTTATATAAGAAGAAGTACAAGAGGGTAAACCTTGAATTCACTGTGAGTTTCAAGTTCCACCTCATGGGTTTAGGCTGAATGAACACAGTATTGGAACATTTTTGAAAGAGGTCAGACTGTGTTTCTATATAATATATTAAAATAATAAAACTGTTTTTGCAGGGTTTCTCGAGAGCTCAAAGTAAAAGTGCCAATACAATTTAAATTGCTGTGTTACAGACCTGACTGAAACTGGTATAATTCTTCAGTATCTTTAGCTATGTTGAGAAACTTTCAGCACAGATGGTAAACTGGAAAGGTTTGGGTAAACTTTCATATCATGTGGAACTTCTGTCTCTTTCACCTGTTGATTTCCTTGATGCAAGATGCCAAGCTAATAAGTTAACTTGCAGGAGTTAAGTTTCATGTCATGTTTCAAAAGTATAAAATTCAGTATCAGAGTAACTCTGTCTAAATTGGCAAGCTAAGCAACACCAGAGAAGTCTTCAGGCAGGCACTGAACTTATCTGTCTGTGCAGTTATATTGTTTCAGGCTTGATAGGGACCAGCTTGCACTCTTACCGACCAGGAACAACCTCCTGAAGGATTTGAATTCAGGCACTCTGTGTGTTTAACAGTATGGAGGTGAGCTGTTGTGCCAATAATTTTTTCATGCTGGAGAATGGTCTCAACCACATTTAATATAGATATGACCAGTCTTTTTTTGTGATTGTTCTTAAATGAACTGATCCTGATTTGTCCCTCTTGGTGATTCATTCTGTTCACATGAGGTGTGAAGGAGGAAGGTCCAGAAATCTATGTCCTGGTTACAATTAGTTGCAGTTTCTCTCAAAAAATACTGATTATAGACACTGTGTTGGAAAATGGATTGTTTTGTTGTTTCTTTTTTTTTTTTTTCCATATCAATATTTTCTTTAGACGTCCATCTTCCAGGAACCACAGACAAAGGTTAGCCTCAGACACTTCTATAGTTGAAGGAGAATTTAACCAGATTTAAAGACTTAAGGATCAGGGCTTTATTTAGCATGAGTCTGCAGTAGTGTCATAGTGGTGTATTGGGCCAGGGCTCAGTCAGGTTTTATGTATGATCTAGAAGATATGCCTTCAAAACCCTGAATTTTATTGTCATTTGTTGCAGTTGTGGTTTTAACCTGGCAGACAGCTAAATGCCATGCAGCCACTTGCTCACCCTCCCTCACCCCTGGGAGAGAATTGGAAGGGTAAAGGTAAAAAGACTCATGGGCTGAGATAAAAACAATTTAACAAATGAAATAAAATAATAATAATAGTACTGTTACTAATACTAGAATATAAAAAGAAGTGATGCACAGTACAACTGCTCAACACTCAATGACTGATGCCTAGACTATCCCTGGCTAGCAATCCCAGAGGAGAGAAATCTCAAAACCACAATCCTGGAAGAGCCAACATTTCTTGGCCAATCCTTATCTATATATTGATCATGATGTTGCATGATATGGAATATTCCATTAGCCAGTTTGGATCTGTTGCTCTGGCTATGCTCTCTCAGCTTCTTGTGGCACGCTAGCAGAGGATGGGAAGTTGAAAAATCCTTTATTTCTGAGCAATAAATAAAACCATCAGTATATTATCAGCATTCTTCCCATGCCAAATCCCATACTAAATATAAAACACAGCGCTATTCTAGGTTCTGAGAAGGAGCTGAAACCAAGACAGTTGCATATGTTAGACTGAGAGTCAACACTTTGTTTGTCTGCCATGTATTGTGTTTCTTTTGAATCTCTGCTTTCTTATGATCGTGTTTTTCTTGTTTGTAAGTTTGACTTACATTGACTGACTATTGAGGAGACAGACATGCTTTTTCCCATCATTGTCTTTAGAATGGTTAGTGGCAGGGCAAGTTACCCAATGCTGTACCAAAGTTGATCAAACCTGAGCTGGAGAAAGCAGCATCCAAGTCTCCATGTGAGAGAATAGTCAGCTGAAGCAGAAACATTTAACTGTTACCTCTGATCATGACCTACACAGCTGGCTCTTGAGAAATGTTGCCCTGCAGTTTATAAGTTTACAGTTCCGGGTTACAAACTTCCATTAAGGCTACAAGTTTTGGGTGGTGCAAATGTTATGGTATTGCCTCACAGTCAGGTCTGTATCTTTGGGTGGATCTCACAGTGGATGAAAGTTTGCTGGAAAACATGTCCCCTTTGGTGAGAAAACCAAAGGCCCTTTGTAGGATGTGGACAGTTGTGTGCTACAGTTTGTCTGAGATATAATTCAGGCGAAAGAAGCAACCAGTGTTTGGAGTCTCTTGGGCTGAAGGTAAGTCAAGAGAGCTTTCCAAGGCTTCTTCATTGTTTGATACACTGTGGGACCATCAAGGGAAAATGCCACTGAGAATTGATTTGAACTGTATTTGGGAACAGAGCTGGGATGATCAGCTTGTACTAGCAGCTCTCTGAACTCCTGTAGTAGCATCTAGCATTATTAGCCTTTAAGACCACATTCAGAGTAGTACTATAGATAGGGAAAAATGAGCTTTCCTTTGCTTTTTTCCTTTGCATTTTGCATTGTAAAGCTCAGCTTGATACATAGCAGAGAAGTTTAGCCTTGATCTGGGAAAGCATGCTATTGAGAACTGTGTTCAGTGTCTTGAAAAGGAAAAAGCCCCGAGTGGCTTTTTGTCATTGATATTATTAGCCGTCTCTGATACCCTGTGAAATACTGTCTTCAGTATAAACCGTGTAAACAAAATCAAGCTATTGATGCCTATTGTACTTATAACTTCTATACAAGACATCATATGTTTTCTCTCAATCTGACATGTTCCATTTTTGTTCTGTAAGCCAGTTCTTAATCTATATGAGCAACTTTTCTGAAGTCTGACCTTGTAGGTGATGTTACTGTGTGACACAGCATTCACTGATTTGAAATCGAGATAAATAAAATGTTCATTGTGTCACATTTATCATCTGTCATATCAGTAAATTTGCTATGTGTATTTTTTTGATGTGTTTGAATTACTCTGGCTGGTCTATGCAACATAAAGTTTTTAGAGGTTTGTAAATGAGGCCATAGCAAGCATTTCCAATTTCTATCCTAAAAGTGAAGTCAGTTACTGTATTGCAGTTCTTCAGATCCTTCCTTGTTCTTTATGTAAATATAGTTATTACCATATAACATATGGTGCTTTCTCTCCCTTTTTCAACTTCACTTCTTTATTCTAAGTAGAAAAAAGGATATTAAAAATACAGGAAGACTAGTGACAATTAAATTCCTACAGTGAAATTGTGTCCCGACTGAAATTAATGGGAGTTTTACCCTGACCTATGTGTGGCTGTGGTTTCACCTGGAGCACTTCTCTTCCAAAGCTTTCAGTTCAAGTGTGAAGGGACTATGTCTAAAGCTATGGAATCCCCTGTCACCAGCTAGAGTGTTTAATGTTGCTCTTATTCTATACTCTTCACTCACAGGGTTAGCTCTTGCTAACATCACTGCTATTGGTTGAACATTATAGACTATGGGAGAACTGTAATTCAAGGGAGTATTGCTTGCAGGATGATAATGTGGATGATAATTTTCCAGAAATGTTTTTTGTGTGCTTGGCAGAATGGCTTCAAGTAATTAAGTTTTATTACTTTTATTTTATTTAGAAAATGTTAAAATACAACAAAATATCAAGCGAGGCAACACAGATATTTGAACTGGGGAAGACTTAAGTTGCGATCCTCTGAATAAGGTGTCTGACAATTTTCAAGGTAGTGCTTCAGTTTAAACCACTTACAGAAAAAAGTGGCAAATTATTATCAATATGTTTAACTTACCTGTATATACCAGATTGATATATACTAGATCACTAGAAACACTTCTTGTATGTTTCATCATGAGGTAAAATGAGGACATAACTTCTGCATCAGCTTGAAGTTATTCTCTCTCAAAATCAGTCTGAATGATCACTAGCAGAACAAGGTGCAAATGTTGCTACTTTGACCTAGCCTCTTTGCTTGAATTACATACTGGGACAAATTATTTGCACTTCTTTTCCATGTGGAGGAGGAGAGCATGAGGTATATTGCATCACTGCCACTCCATTGGCATTAGCAGTATTACTCCTTTTTTTGGCCAGGGACCAAGTGAAGTGTTTCTTTTCAAATACATGAAATGCTCATATATCACTATAGTGACGTACAGATCTGTGCCACTGTTTGTGATATGCAAGGTGTATCTGTCCTACAGTACAGAATGAAAAACAGATACCCTGAAACTACCATTGGTTCTAGCTGCTATGCCTACTAGGTTAAGATAATTGATTGGGCTCCCAATAGCAGCCATGCAGCGCTATGCCTGACCCCAAAATCCCCATATCCAAAGACAGAATGTGTATGAGTAGATCCAGACATACATCGCTTTACTTCTTTTGGTTAGAGACGTATGGGAGGTCCCTTATTAAGTGGGAAGTCCACTATACTGTATTTCATCTTGCTAGTCAGCCTAGCATTTTGTTCAGAGGAGGCAGCTGAGCCCTGCACAGCTGCTGGCTTGCTTTCCTCCCAGTGGGATGGGGAAATGAATCGGAAGGGTGAAAGTGAGAAAACTTGTGGGTTGAGATAAAGACAGTTTAAGCAAAGCAAAAGCTGCACACGCAAGCAAAGCAAAACAAGGAGTTCATTCACTACTTCACATGGGCAGGCAGGTGTTCAGCCATCTCCAGGAAAGCAGGGCTCCATCCCACATAATGTTTACTTGGGAAGACAGACTCTGAATGTCACCTTCTTCCCTTGGCTTTTTTTGCTGAGCATGATGTTATATAGTATGGAATATCCCTTTGGTCAGTTGGGGTCAGCTGTCCCAGCTGTGTCTCTTCCCAACTTTTTGTGCACCAGCCTGCTCTCTGGTGAGGCAGCATGAAAAGCAGAGAAGATGTTGACTCTGTGTAAGCACTGCTCAGTAGTAACTAACACATCCCTGTATTATCAACACTCTTTTCATCACAAATCCAAAATGTAGCATGATATGCTATGCAGAAAGTTAACACTATCCCAGCCAAAACCAATACAGCAATTAAAATCATGGAACCAAAGCATAAGTGTCTGTGATTCCCATGTGCATAGGAAGAAATACGGGGTGTCAGGATGAACTGAAATTGTGGTGGTAGTCTGGAGGAAGAGCCTTACATTCTTTCATAGTTGCCTAGCAGCTAAATATGACTGTATTTTATTATTACTGCATATAAATGTGCCCTTGTTCAAAATGCTTGACAAACGTCAGCAAACAAATCTCACAATGATAATAATGCTGTCTAAAAGCATTGTATTTGCACTTTCTGTAGCGCTTCATAGGACATTTACTGAAACCTTGTATATATACGCTGAGAAGTATTAGACATCACTCCAGACAGACTTTTCAATCACTCTGTCACAGTCCTATCATTCTTTTTGAGTCTCTCGTCTGTATCACTTTCATGTTCTAAGCATGCTTACTCTCTGTTTAAACATCCCATTCAGTAAAAGCCCACCATCGTCGGTGATTGCTATGGATCTGTCACATGCCAGAGGAGTTATCTGTGGTTTGGTGGTAAAGTCATTAAGGCATCATAGTATGGATCCAAAAGTTCTTACTCCAGAAGGCTTCCTTCCTCACATGTACCAGTTTAGTTGTAAGTGGGATGTTTGATAATTTGGTCTGTGTGACTAAGGGTGAGCTGCAGTACTTCATGGTTGTTAGTACTGGTATGTTTGGGTACTAGTATGTTTGTACCATTTTAGCCTTGTGAAACTTCAATAGACCTTTGACAAAAGTATGCCTTCTTACTTTGTCAGATGGGATTTTTTCAAGGATGCTTTTGTTAACCTATATACAGATGAGGAAACTGACTTCTGTTAATCTGCCCAAACATCACTCCAAGAGCCAGAATCAGACATCACGACTTATATCTTTGGAAAAGCAGTGTCAGACCACTATGTCACACATTCTCCTAATAATAAGCTTAAAAACTCTTTGTACATCAGCATGTAAGCCACACTCTTTACAAGGCCTGCATAGGATAAGAAGAAATGTGGATCAAATAACTAACAGCAGAGTGTATAAGGGATGCTAAAGGAATCAGGAGATGAAAAGAGACCCAAGAGTCTGTAAAAAAAGGAGAAAATGGCCTCCCTCTGTTTAAAGGTGAGTCTTCTCATGGCAGAGGACAAGAGCTTATACATTCTATCCTATTTTTCCCTCCTCCTAAGAGCATTCAGAAGACAGAGGAAATTGATTTAGGACAATGCAACTCATGAAAAATAATTTCTCTGTCTTCTTCTGTGTTAAAAGGATCTAAAGCTCTGTAAATATAATTTGTCTACTGTAGGACTTCTGTACATAGAAGATTGAAAAAACAGGCCAGTAGCTGAAAACCAAGTCCAAAAGAATGCATTTCTGATGTCCTCTATCTCCCACAGGATCATGATAACAAAAGAAGGAATTGTATGTCAGGAAACATGATATTTTTTTTTCTTATTTCCTTTGTTTCTACAATGTATACCCTCAGCAGCCACTGAATCCATCTGTAAAAATATTTCTAGCAAGTTTTCATGGTAATTGTTCTTTTTATACTTTTCCCTATGTCCACTTATGCTGTTGTCTAAAGGAAAAAGGTATCAACAGACTTTCATTTATGCCTTTTCTTTGGACATTTTAAATATAAAGAAAATTAAGCTATATATATATATATATTATTTTTTAAGTAATAGTTTGTAAAAATCAAAGAGATTTATTATCATCAATAGCTGCAAGGATTTACAGGAGTGTAAGTGCAATATTCATGAAACAATAGATCTGTTTAAGGCAGATGGATAACAATTTTTTCCGAGCTGTGTATATTCAGGAGAGCATAAAAGGCCTGGCTCTGGCATTACATGAAGGCTGGATCGGAAGTAACTCTATTCAAGTCCATTTAAATCGGCATGGGCATCAGAGCCATTCAGCATATTTCCTCTGCTGTCCAACACTTGTTGGTGTTTGTGTTACTGTATCTGGATTTTTTACATGTTCATAATGAGGTCTCCAGATCCATGATACTCGGGCTGTTCTGTGTGCAGCCTTGGAGGCAGACCAGACCTCTCAAATCCAATGGAAAATAAATGTAATGGCCAGCTGGCTTAGAAAGCTGCAGTTAGATCATCAAGAATGAAAACTCCACATGGAGGTCTGCCTTCCTCCTGGAGTGGAGTTTGGGCTTGCAATAACAGATCATGCTATCCCTACCTGAACTGCAAGGCTTTAACCTTCAATGTTTTTACCATTTCATAATTGAGCAAAGGGACTCTACTTGTTCTGTTTTTCTGTCTAGAGTGCTTCAGAGCATCAGCAGAGTTTTTTTTGTGATTTAGTAGTCTCTTTCTAGACAAGGGAACTTTTATTTTCTGTGTGATGAAATAGTGAAAAGATGTCCTACACGCCTTCTGTCCAGAAAATATGTGATGGTAAGAGTCAGTCACATGCTAATACCTGAATTTCTGGATTGTTTTATACCAAAATATTATTCTGAAAAAAAAAATCTTATCTGAAACCTAAAAAGGTATGTTTTTTGACTTTTTTACCTCCTTCATAGTTATACAGCAAAGACAAAAGAAATACATCAATAGCACGGGTTTTGGAAGGTGAATTGGGATTTCGATTAGACTTGGTGATTCTGAGATTAGGGGTTCCCTCACTTTTATCTCCTCTGTTTTTCAAGAAATGTGCTGATTTCTAGGTCCTATCTATCAGCTTTATCTCAGGAGGAATTGGTCTAAAATTCTGTGTGGCTTACATACATGCAGTTGCCAGAGGGGACACTGCTGCAAAGTGTTGTGGGACTTATCTTTATGGACTTTTATTTGAACATGGAGAATCTCTGTGGGAGTATTAGAAATCAGAGGAAGATCTCTATTGTGTCCACTCAGCACTGCTATACTTTGCCTACAGTTTTTAGTGGACCAAAAATTTAGAAGGGGAAGCAATAGACAAGAATATTACTAGACTATTACTAGACAGCATGGAGTCTAAGCAGAGGGTGAGATGATTGGCAAACATAGAGAAGAAACTTAAAGGGATTGGTCCACACTAGATTCAGGGTTCTGCAGCCCTAAAAGGAGTGTGGATTGGAGGCAACGTGAAGCTCTAGAAGGACCTTCCAGGGCAAGCAGTCAGAGATGCTCTTCTGGTTTTAGGGTTCCCACACAGAAGTCATGTAGTCCTCTGACTTATGTGCTTGTAATACTGTAAATTTTCCCATTATCACCTATAGAGAGCACACTGTGGCTTGCAAAGTTTACATATATAGTACTACGTTGTATTAGTGTGATGTCACCATTCCACAGAATCACTTTTTCCAATAGACGCCTAAGCTTGAGGATGTGGGAATGTGCTAGAGGGAATGGTTTTATATGATTTCTGGAATAAACAGGCTTACAAGTGAGAAAAAAATCAAGAACTTTAGTGTAGGAGGTTGCAGAATGTAGTTTTTTTTTTTTTAATTTATATATGCAATAAAAACATAACCAGGCTCTTGCTTTACAGGTGGTTTCGGGTAATAAAATATGGTGATATTTAATAACAGGTACCTGGAGAGCAAGATAGTCAAAAACCAGCAATATGCAGCAGGAAAAAAAAGGAAAGAATAGTGGTTATAAAGTTAAACTGATCTGCTATAAATATTTCAGAATAGATTTTCATTTTTTCATTGATAAAGCATATAAAAATGCTGGTTTCATGTTAATGAAAAACATTCCCTGAAAAATAAAACAGTGCTTTGATAAACACAGTTCAAAAGCATTTTTCTCTTTGATGTAATTTTTTGCATTTCTGACGGCTATTTTTTTTTGTTTAGATGATAAATATGCCTGTCTTCTTGAAGAATGCTGAGAGAACTCTGAAAATCAGTATTGTACATCAACTATATATAATATAAAAAGAAAAAAAAATCTAAGCAATAAACCTTATTTCTGTGTTAGGATTTCATTTTACTTCTACAGCTGTATTGTAGTAACAAAAATTAGTTCTAAAGGGCATGTATCTTTAATAATTTGCCATCTGCAATGTATAGGATAATCTGTTTGTTTGAACAGCGGCGATAGGTCTTACTAATAGCAAGGATGTTAGTACTTTTCTCATGTAAAATAATAGTTGTATCAGTGCAAATAGAAACTGCCTAATGACTCATTTTTCATTTAAATCTTTCAACACACTTACAGCAGATGCTTTTATATCCTTATTTTGCTTCTTTTTCTGTTTGTTTTTATTATACCTATTGTTCACTGCTGAAATGAGCACGGCTGCTCAGCTGATGCCGTTTTTCGTAGGCTGTCTAGGCAAGGGAGGGACCGGGGATGAAGCTGCATGTAGGTCTCCATGGCGACCTTGATCTTGGCCTGATGCCTGCAGTCTGGCCTGCTCGCAAATCGCCATGCCCTGATGAATTATTTAGCTCTGCTGAAGAAAAAAAATAGAGCAACAGGCTCCTAGTGAGTAACTGAGGAGAGCGGTAAGGTGACATCAGTCGGCTTATACTGATGTGCTTGAGGATTCTCAGCAGCTAGCAGAGGGATCAGTTTGCTCTTGCTTTTCTTAAGGCTCTGCTATTTATCTCTGTACATGTTGGATACTTGCATTTTGTCAATGGTTATGAACAGAAAATAAGAGAATAATAATTCTGTAAGTTGATAGTCTCTTTCCATTTGACAATCTTTTACTTATGTTCAAACATTTTTTTTCTTCCATTTTTAACAATATACTTTAATAGAAATTACGACAAGAGTATGACAATGTCATACATCAAATTATTAAGCCCAGAAATAATTATGCCCAAAATTGCTATGTGCTTCTGTGTATTTAGATGATTGTATCAGTTTGCTAAAGAGCATTTGGTAGTTGTCAGTCGTTTCCAACCAAGTTAACTGATCTATATTCTGTTTTTGCATTGTTATTGTGCTTGGATTACATGTATCCAATCCAAAATGCATATATACAGTTTTGGGTTTTGAGGCTTACCTGCAGGTAGAGAGTTTAAGTAGAAAACACAGAAGTTACAGTTACTTCTGGCAGCATTATCTGCTGCAAATATGAAGAATATTTGGGATATTGAGGGAAGAGGTAATGTAACAAGTGTACACTGTTTGGTTTGGCACCTCAGACTTTGGAGACAAATTTACCAGTGAGCCTGATTTTTAAAAGTTCAGTCTAGAAAGGATTATTTATTCATGTACAGGTACTTCATGGCATAGTACCATTACATGCATGTATAAGACTCAAAAGCCCTTTATTTCAGAAGAACTTAATTTTGTTTTTAAGGAGGGAAGATTATTTCATGCTACCACTGAATAAATCTCTGTTCGTGTCTAAAAAGTGAAATGTTTCAAATAGTTTTTGCCTAGTCCTGGTCTATTTTTGGATATTTTTGACCATTCAGTAACTCATCTTATGACCCCTCCTTGTACAACGGCACTAAATAACGTTTACAGCTGAGTGGCTTGACAGATTCAGTGGGGAGCATGTCTGTGTCGGGGAGGTTGACGCTCAGGTATATTTTGTTACTTTGGCACGGCAACAGGGCATTGACCTTCTGCATGAAATCTGAACCTGCAGATGGAACTTCCCTACTTGGCATACTGTATTGTTAGTCCATGTGAATCTTCAACTAACCCAGCGAAATGCTACCAGTGCTACCCCTCATCATCAGTGGTTTGCAAAGGAGTGGTGTGCCTAACCTTCACTCTGTTCATCTATGCATCTTCAGCCTCAAACAGAAGGATCCTATTCACAGTTCTGTCAGCTCGTAAGTCCAAGGTGGGACTCAGAATGAGGTGGCTGAGATTACTCTGTTCCCTGGTACTCTGCTTTTGTTTTAACCAGAAGTAACTTTAATTAAACCAAAGCCTGAGCTAGCTAAGTTTATTAGAAGTAAAAAGCTGCATGTTGGTTATTAAATCCTTATTTTGAAAGAGAGTAAGTCAGTCTGATAATCTCATTTTGCCTTGAGATTCACATTTCTTGAAAATAAAACATGGAGCAGTTTGCTGAAGGGAAAATTGTAACTTCTTTACATTTCAAGAATTCACATGTCAAACTCTCCAGAGTGTAGCTGACATCTTTGCATCTGCCAGCTGCAAATAAAGATGAATTAGTAAATACAGAGCTCGGTTATAGTCTAGAGAATACAAGAATGTGAAGACCTTACGAAGTCACTGTAAAGATGTATGATATAATTCAAAGGCAGACAGCTAATGACCAAAAAAGAGAAATAAAAAGAAATTGTCATTTTTTTTATCAGTCAAACATGCCACAGTAATAGTACACTACAGTGAAGAAGCACTGATGCTTCAGCATGAAGGAAACAGATTTCTTACTATAGAAAATTACAAAGTCCACATTTTCTGTGAATAATCAACGAGTACTATTCTCTTTTTTTCATTAATGCTTAGTTTTTCACCTTTATTTTTCTTCATTTGTAGGAGTATGTGTTATTCTTTGGGGAACTGATTCTGAATCTGGGAGTGGTTCTCTACATAAGGCTATTAGATGGTAATATATCTGAAATCAGGAGTTTACATGCTCCTTTCTTTTAGATTATATTATTTTTGACAAGTGGAACATCTGGGTATTGTTATTGCATGGATTATATTTACTCACAAACAATCAAACATGTAAGCTTATACTTAGCTTCAGTTTTAAAATCTTACAAAAAACATGACTTCAAAATTTAAAGTATCTTTGTAGAAACCAGTGAAAAAAATTGTCTGTCTGTGAATTAAATAAGTTCCTTGAAATACCACTGCAACAGTGCAGATAAAATCCATTATAAGATCTGATTAGACTGATCTCATTAACATTAGTTAGATAATTTGTAATTCTAAAGAAGGTACTAAAAGATTAGAATGATTTTTTTTTTTCCTTTTAAAGTAGTAGCATGTAAGTATTATATTTTGGTTTACAGATATGCATATTTTTAGATTTTTTTATAGTATCAATTTATCAAATCCTGGTCATTTACATTAATGATCCAAGGTCATGGCCATCTTGATAGTGCTATGGCCTAAAGTGATTCAAGCTTTGGTTACTAATTGATAGTGATTTATGAGCTATGTCCTGGTTTTTTCCATCTCTCGTTTTCAAAATAACCTGGTATTACTGGATGGACATGTAAAAATAATTTCTACCAGCAACGTAGTAGGTGTATTTGGCTGTGATGTTTAGTAAAACTGACTATTTTAATATTACCTCGATGTGCCATTTTTGACCTGTTGAAATACCTGTTAAATTTACCACTGAACCTAGTGAAGAAAGGATTTCAGTCTCCATATCTTTGCTCTTCTTTTAAACACTTGAAAATCATGGTCAAAATACTTCCATCACTGTGTTTATTGCTGAATGGTTTAGAAGTCAGATGTAGAATCTCTAATCAGTAGGCTTAAAAAATTATCATAGCATTAGTTAAAACTGATTCGTCAATTCTCTAACTGTATAATGTGGTCTTAAATTGCAGTATTCTCCACATTTTTTCTTATGTTTTCTTCTGTTACTTAGAGGTGTCTAGAGCAAGGATGAATGGTATTTTAAAGAAACATTATGAGCTTTGCACATCTTTAGTTTGCAGTTGTGTTTAATGAAGAGTTCCTTTAAGATAATGTAACTTTACCTTTGCTATAGGAAATACATTTTACTTTTTGAAAAATAGTTATTAAAAAAACCCCCAACCTCTAATAAGGGCAAGCAAATTTCCCAAAACCAGTTAAAAACCTCTTAATCTAGTTTAGTATATTACTTTGGATATTTCCCTGACATGTTTTCTGAAACAGAGGACTTTTTTGTAAGTCAGTTTCAATTTTATACAGTTTTACTCAGAGAAAAATGCTATTCAGGTGCACTGCTACTACACCTGTCATTTATATCCTAGATAAAAGGGAAGAGAGTTTTGTTCCAAGTTGTTCCGCAGAATTCATTCCCATGTCCCTAAATTTAAGGAGGAACTGAAAGAAAATATCCTAGTTAACATTTAATGCACTGTATGATCTCATAGCTCTGTTGAAGTAGAAGACTGTAATCCATAATTTAAGAGTGTGAAATGCACTTTCTTTACTTTATACAGTTAAACCCAACACTATTTAAGAAATACTTTTCATATTAGACCTGCCTTTCAAAAAGGCGACACAATGGGGATGTGGAAGGAGAAGTTTCTGTTGTAAATTATGACTCAAAAAATGTCACTTTAACTCTTGTTTGTTAGTGCAGTGGACTGAATCTCCTTTAGCAACTAATTACCTTAATCCTCTTCTGGTATTTTCCATCAGTTGAACATTTGCATGAATAAACTGAGAAAAAGAAGCATGTGATAATTCTCATGACTCATCTAGGCTTCTGTAGAGACTGCATAGAGGGATGAACTCTCAGGGCAAAGATGTTGCCTGGCATGGGTTTGGTGATTAGCACTGCTGTAAAATAAGTAGTAAGCAGGGAAGCAAAATTTAGCGTATTCCCTGTGCTGCTGGACAGTTCCCCCTGTGCCCCAGTGCTCTGCAGCTGCTCACCATCTTGTTTGTGTTGCTCCAGGAATTGCTGCTGATGTGGGGATACTTTTAGCGTTACAATGTGTGTTAGCATTACCTTGAAATTAGCCTACATCAGTCAGTGTGCTTTTGTTGAAATTAGAAAGGAACAACTTCAGACTGGTTTGAAAAGCATATGCTTCAAAAATACATTTAGGAAAGTTTGATTTAAGTTAAGGATTAGTCAGAATAAAAAATACTTGAGGAGTATTATACAGCAATGTCACATTTTGAGACGACATTGATAGTATAGAGACTGATGGGGCTGCAGAGAGGTGATTGGTGCTGTGGTTTTGGCTTTCCTTGTTTCAAATAGCGGGGTTTAATCTGACATTGTTATTCATGAGGCACTTCTTATTCCTTCTAGTAGGCAATTGACAGCAGTCAGAGGTAAAAGTTAGGGGGGTTGAATTCTTGAACTGGCAGACAAATCAATGAAGTTGCAAGACCAGCATGCTAGGTACAGCTGGATTCTGTTATTGGTTGTTTCTCTTGATAATGTTTTTGGTTGGTTGGTTGGGGTTTTTTTTGCCAGAAACATCTGAAGCTTTCCTGATTTGAGGACTTACTTTTTAATGTCATGGGACCCCAAGTCCCAGGCTGTCAGGCAGATGTGTGTAGACCTTTCCCTTACAAGGAAATATTCAAAGAAAACCAAAAGGCTTTAAAATGAATAAATAAGTAAATTACCTTTAGGCGTTATTAGCATAAAACTAGATTAATTAACTTCCGAAGAAAAGAACTTAGGGAAGGCAATAGAAATGAGAAGGACTGATAAACAAATGCCTTCCCTGAGTTGATCTTTGTTTCCAGAAAACCCACTGACCTCCTGACTCAACACCATCCTGTGGGGCCCACAGGGAAGGTAAAAAAAAAAAAAAGACCCCACCAGCTCTGAAGCCTGATTTTCTGCTCCTTACAATAGTTTCTTCACTTTTTCAAATGAGTTGCAGGCTCCCAGCTCTCTATTGTTATGCAGGTTCCTTTGCTTGACCTTTTTCTCTTTGAGGGGGCTCAATGTCTTCCCCAAGGAAGAAGCAATATCCCCTTTTCAACAGATTCTATCCCAACATGTGTTTATAACTGCTATCGAGAGTGAAAACCAAGGACTGCCCATCACAGTTTGTTCACACTACAAATTGTTTCTTAGTAGCAGTAAATGAGAAAGGTAAAGAAGCAAACTCTGCTCCAGTAAAGAAGCAAAATCTGCTCCAGTATGCCTTGGTATAATTGACATGACAGTAAAGGTGCTCTATTCTGGTTTATCTATTTCTAGATGTGGAAGCAGGAGGTTGAAAAGATATAACAATATGAAGAATCAAATGTAGAGAGGGTGTAGCCATATCCAAATCAGAAGCTACAGTTGTTGATTTAATTGCTATGCTAAAAGGACTCACAAACCAAGATTTTTATTATGCTATAATGTGTGTATAGAAAACTGGGAGATATCTATGCAGAAACTGGCAATTGCAATGAAGAATGTGTAGCAGATAATTTCAGAAAAATACTCAGGCCTGCTTGTGAAGTAATTTTTTTTTCTATTTTTGCCTGTGCATGCTTTTAAAATTGTTTTCATTCCATTGTGCATGCAGACAGTTTTGTGATTTCATCTGAAATTGATCTTACTGTATTTCAAGGAAGAGGGAAGGGCATTTAATTGAGGGGATACTTCAAAACACACTCAGGCAGAAGTATTTATCTAAATAATGCATAATAGGAGTGTTATATAACTTTTATTAATATGATGATCAATTAATTTTTTTCTCAGAAGAGAGATTCTTAAAAGCAGTGATCCTGGTACCTGAGAGCGTGTCATTCAGTTGTTGGTGTGTTCTTGATTGCGCTGCTCTGTCTGTTGTGTGGATGTGTGCACATACAGGGCTGGTGGTTGTGTAAATGGATGATAAGAGTTTTCAGGGGTCAGTCTTGTGAATCCAGAGTCCTTATTCATCCCCTTGGGGACAGGCTATTTAGTGTCCAAGAAAATGCTGCAAGTTATTTCTTTTTCTTTCATTCATTCTGGTGTTTAGCTGGTGAGGTGTGTAGGCTGAAAATATGAAAGCACTTCTGGTGTGATGTGATAAGTGACTGTTTCAGAATTGAGCACTTTTCCCTCTGAAATAGGTTATATGGATTTTGTAAGGCTTGCTTGATGTGCAACTCTAAATGAAAGCAAACTTTCAGTTTCCATAGAAATAAGTACAGCATGTGCTTAAAAACTTTGAATCATGACCCCATTTAACACTATCAAAAGAGATTTCACAACAATGTAAATGTGTGCTGAAGTTGCAAGGTACTTGCTGCTTTATTGCTATCTAACATTTTTAAATTTTTGGAAGTGTTTGTATATGTATTATTTCTCTGATTTTTTAAAAGATTTATTGCATCAGCAGCTGTATGGTAGCTTGAAGCTGGACATTCATTTATTAAAATTACTCTTCATGTTTTCACAGTTCAAAGTAAGGAAATAGTAACTTTAATATCTGTTCTTCATTTCTTATGGTTACATGTGACATACAAGCATTGCTGTCTGTCTGAAGCAAAGACAGTTCAAAGCTGCTCAGAAACTGAAAGGCTATGTATGGAAAAGTTTTGTTGGAGCACCATACTGGACATCGACTGGATGTTGCTGGAGAAGATGGTGACTGTGTATGGAAAAGTAAAGAGAGCATAAAAACAAAGAGAGGTGTGGAAGTTTCAGCATAACTTGATCAATACAAGTTTTCTAGATCTGTTTGTTATCCTGCTAGTATGTCCTTATGCATGCTGAAATCTTTGAAGAAGTGTCTGGCAAGCAGTCTGTGATAAACTGAAGGCTGTCAGTCAAAAACTGAAGTGAAGAGAGTTACTTAAAAAACAGACAGTAAGTCCATGAGATCAGCATTTCTTCTGAAATAAGGTTATATGGAAATTGATAGTTTTCCATTTATTTTAGGATGTGGAAAGTTTTTCAGGAGCCTTTTCTTGTTTTGCTCAGTAATATTGCTAAACTAATATTGTACAGACACTGCACAGGTTAAGTGAGAAAGGCAAGCTTACAATGGTTACAGAATCACAGAATGATACGGGTTCGAAGGGAGTTCTGGAGATCATCTAGTCCAACCCCCCTGCCAAAGCAGGTTCACCTAGAGCAAGTTGCACAGGACTGCATCCAGGCAGGTTTTGAACGTCTCCAGAGATGGAGACTCCACAGCCTCTCTGGGCAGCCTGTTTCAGTGCTCTGTCACCCTCACAGTAAAGAAGTTTTTCCTCATGTTTAAGCAGAACCTCCTGTGTTCCAGCTTGTAATGCAATGTGTTTTTTTCCTTCTCAAGCATGGACAGCGCTTGTCATTTCTCTAGTTTTATGTTGCTTACATACCAAAATTGTTTAAAGTTGAACATACATGGCAGTCCTTAGAGTCTAAAAACAATACATAAGTATACCAGGGTCTAAGAAGATGGTATGTCACAATAGGAGAAGTCCAGATTTTCCTGAGATAAATAATTATGCAACCTTGTAGTTGTGATTACATTCTAGAACATTTCCATCTTTTTTTTCATAATTTCTATTAAAGACAGATTGTGTATCCCTGTAGTAGATGTTACAGTTCAGGAATCTTATGAGGCAGCTACCTAACTGGTCAGAAAAAAACTGAAATGTTATGATGAATTATAAAGTTAAAGCAGACATGGGAATAAACACGATAATGCTGATGCTCTAACTAGATATTTGATATTTTAAGACAATATCGAGATGTAGGACAAAAATTGAATGTACAGGAAGGAAGTATGCATGCTAAGAGAGGCGTATCTCTTTCCATAATTTAGTAGAGTTAAAATTAAAATCTGTTTTCAGATCTACTGAACTTACCAAAGAAATTCCTAATGTCATGGTAGATGTGAGTGGAATATGAACTGGGAAATTCATCCACCCTGCAGTGTAAAGTGCTCCTCAGAGCACCAGAGTACCACTTTTAAATCAAAGTGTGAAAGCACAGTGTGAAATATTTGGAGCGGGATGTAGAGGAAGCCTCCAGGTGAAGGATATGAGTAACAACTGGCTGTTCTGGTTCAGGAAAAGCAAGTACTCTGTTTCTGTAACTGTTTATGGAACTATTGGACTGATGGGGATTCCAAATAGTGGAGAGATTTTTTAGTAAAGCATAGAACAGGAAGATGTGCAAAATCGATGCAAGTGAAATAAGCTTGCATTACAAAGACAAGGTTTTTTTAAGTCTGAGACAGCTCCACAAGTTCCACGTCATTCAGGGTTCACTATTGGGGTATGTTGTGATTTGTGCATCTGCTGGAAACAGAAGCTGAAAATTGTGCTTGCTAGTAGCTATGAAGTGCTTCACAAAATACCCTGAAATTTAGCCAGTAAGAAACGAAGAGTCTTTGATAGTAACCAGGGCTCCACCAAACGAATGGATTGGGTTGGGTGTTCTGAGTCAGTTCAAATGGTAAAGCTCAGCATCCAAAGTGTTTCAAAGGGTATGAAGCAGTCTAGGTTCACTGAAAGATATGCCACCTTGGAAATTGAAATCTAAGAGGAATCTAGTGTTAGGTCTCGGGAACTCTATTACGGTATCTTCCCACAATGTGATGTAGTGGTTGGTCTAATTAGCTGTGGCAGAACACTTCTGTAATGCAACTATACTGCTTCTAGTATTTGAGCTAGCTTGTGCAACTCCACAGGCAGCATTATATCCAGCTGACATACCTTGGAATTCAGCTTACTGCCTATGCAGAACAAGAGCATTACAGGTCAGAGCCTGTCTGCCTGGAAATTCAGGTAAAAATACAAGCAAAAGAGTAGGAGTCTATTTTCATTAAAACCATTTCCTATGTTGATCTGTCTCACTGCTTTCTGCTGACATGCTTTCCTCTTTCTACCATGCTGTACCTAGTTTCATAGCAGGACAGCTGGGCCCTTGATTATTACTGAGTGAAATGGAATGGATTGGTTAATCCCATCCTCCAACAGTATCAAAGCAAGTGTGGCAATTCTTCCACTGATTGTTTTATGTTCCTATGTCTCATTTTCTCTTAGTCTAGAATTATGATGGAAAGTTTTTGGGAGGTTGTATAGTCAATGCCTGTATCTGTCCATAGAAAATCCCAACAAAGGCAAGGAAGTTTGAACACAGCTGTTTTAAATGAGCCCTTATGGGGAGAAACATCATCTCCTGGGATCAGCATTAATTACCTCAATAATAAATTTATTTCCCAGAACCTGTAAAATCTGCCTTTCCTTGGGTTACCAGTTTAAATAGGAGAAAATACTCCTGACTGTCTCTTCCTTCACTGGACCTTGCAAACAAATGCCATCTGTCGGTAAAGATTAGTAGAAGCTTGATATCCATCCCTGGTTGTTGGAAAGATCTGAATAATTTATTTATTCTGGCACAGATTGGCTCAGTGCTTTCTTCTCTGCCTTTATTGTTCATTCTTTATCTGTTCTTCTTACTCTTTAGCCAAGAGTTTGTGTTCTACCTCCAGCTGGAGACCATTGTTGGTTCTTACTGTGTTATCTCATTCACATGTAACAGTGACAGCGTTATGGTGAAAAGTTTAGTGCATCTCTGCAAAATTTAGTATTTTGCCTCCCAGGCCCCATCTCTGAATCTTTTTATCCTTATCTGAGAGCAAAACTGGAAGGAATCAGTAATGCATGGAAATAGGAACTGTAGGCAATAGGGTTTCTTTAAAAAGTCCAAGTAGGAAAAAAAGACCCAGAGAATTCTGTTCAAAACTAAAGGAAGTCAGAAACTAAGAGTCTGAAATTTACCTCTCTTAATGTAATTACTTCTGATGTTAGACCAAAAAGCATAAAAACTTAAGTTCACACTGAAAATTAAGGTGAGAGATCTATACCAGTGGCTGGAATGGGAAAAAAGTGGTCCTCCTATTTCATGATAATCACATTTGTTGACTGGGTGTGTTTCATTTGGCAGGGCTTGTTAGAAAATTAAACTAAGACATGTTATTAAAAGAGTTTGATTCCTTTAGATATCAACTGAGTTAGTTGTTCTACTGAAGGAAGACACATTACTTTTACTGTGCTGAAAGAAGAAGATTGGGACATGGGTAGCAGAAAGTAACTACTGACCCACCACGTATTTTAGTGATATTAGACAATCTGGAGTACATATGTAACATACATTGCTTTCAGACATGAAAACTTCTTCCTTCTATGTGATCTCTTTTAGGAAAATATCCAAAAACCATTCTAGCATTTGAATGGAAATCCAGGTGGAATACTAGCACTTGAAACAAAAGTGCATTCTTCAAAAACCCTGCTGAGAGCTGACCACTTATGTAGAAATGTTTGGAGATTTTCTTATTTTTGTGCAGAGTACGCAGGACCTATAACCCAGATGGGATTGTTGGAGCTTCACAAATGAGGAATCCTTAAATTCTGTAATCTCCTCAGCAGTCAAATTTAATAGGTTTGAGCAAATTCAACTGTATAAAATTAGAGGATCTCATTTATAACCAGTGCAGTTGTGCTAGTTTTGCTCTAAAACAGACCATAGGAAATAATCTCTTAGGTAGATATTTATTACAGAATGTTAATCAAAGGCAATCCTACAGTGAAAAAAATATAGTATGTTCTAAGGTTATCTTTATCTGAAGCCAAAAGATGACATATATTTTGCAGATGTTGAGAAAACTGAAAGAATTTGCCCTGCTTAAACAGGATTAGATTAGTGTACCTGGAGATGTATTTTATGTGTTAAGAGATATGATTAGAGTGTCAAGGCCTTTAAGGATAAAAATATTTAAGGAAAAATAGTATGAAATTTGACTTTCTGGCTTTCTGGATAATCCATCTCTCATAATTCTGAAAAATAATTTCCTTACAAATATTTGATGGAACATAGCTTGGTCAAGTGGTCTTCACACATCAGTGAAGATTGTTAAAAGTAGATTTAGTATACTAAAATTGAGGTTGTAATAAAACAGGAGACTAATGTCATTGATTAATCCCTGTTGTGTGAGAACATGACATCACTGCAGAAATCTCTAAACTTAATCTCTAATGTGGTCCTGTCTTGAGCTAGCTCTGTCAGTAGCTGTGATTAGAGCTATCATTTTGGGTGCAGACAGTATAAGGGAGCTCATAGAAGACAGAGCACTCTGAAGACATTTTTATTATATTGTTGGTTTTATTACTTCAGTGAAAGCATTTCCTTCTCAGGGCTTTTAGCATAGGACAGGACAAGGTAAGAGCTGGATAGAGGTTTTTTTTAGGGAAGAGCATGTGTTGGAAAACGCTAACTTGCTAAAACAGAAACATTTAAAGAGTATGTTTTCTTTCTCCACTTATTTTCTCCTGTGATGAAGACTCCCATAAAATAATGGATGAGTTTATTTTTTGTGTCTCTGTTTCTTTGAGTAAACCCAGACTGGTAGTAGGTAGTTTCCTTATTCCTTTTCTGTGGAAGGTTAAAGAGATAAATGCATGTCATTCTTCCTTAATTTTATGGCATTAATATTCTCTCTTTCTTTCTGTATTTAGATATGTATTCTAATACTAAAGAATAATAGAGGCCATGTTTGATGGTAAAACTTCTATGGAAAAAGTAATGCTGATATGCGATTTATTACAATAAATTTCAATGATGCCATCCTTCTTTGGTGTGTGATTGAGACAGGGACTTTGTTGCAAAGCACCTTTCTCTTGATGTTTTCCCACCTTTCCTTCTAGTGTGCATTAGCAGCATTTTTGTTCAGTATTACAATGATGCAATGGGAGACGGTGCCTACAGGGAGCACTTATCTCATTGGAAGATCTTTTACTCTAAAGACTATCTCACAGCACAAGTTGCTAAAGTCCCTTTGTTCTCTCTTAGTAATTGTTGAAGGTTTGCTGCTGTGAACACACTTTATAGCATAAATTAATGTCTGTTTGTGCTCTCTAAATATTTGTTGAAGATACGTGGCTGTGAACACCCAGATTTCTATTCACTTGGATTTATAGCCTGGGTGTGGTGGATGGTGCTGGTTACATTACTGCATTCTTGCTAACAGAATAATTTCAAAGTGTGATAGTCATTTGTTAACTGAGGTTTACAGCAATTTTATGGTATTTTCATTGAATGTATTGATCCACCAGCATAAATAGCGTAAGGAACCAGAGAGCCCCAGGAGCATCCACTCAACTTACAAGTTAACATTTTTGGTTTCTTTTTTAAAACAATGTAGTCTTCTGAAAAAAAAAGGGTACAATTAGGCTGTAACTCTTAATGTATTGACTTACAAGGTGCCTGGCATATGGAATGATAACTCCCTGTATTCATCCTACGTTGTAAGTGTTCCATGAGGCTGCTTATGGTAAAATAACTTAATAATTTGTTTTATAACTTAGAAAGGCTAAGAGCAGAAGGTGTTATTACATCAGATAAAGTGTTGCTATGTACTGCAGATGCCGTGCTAGTACAAGATACACAGTCTATGGGGACATCCTCCCATATGGTCTGTGGTAAGCTAAACTCATGGCTGATGGCCACTATATTTTACATTTTGTTGTAAGTGAATGTAAATGCCAATTTGTAAAACCTGAGTAATCATATATTTAAAATTTATCTTCTGGATGTCTGGATTGAGTGTTGATTCTGGTAAACTATCTCACTAATATATTCAGTTATTTTTCTTTTCATGTATGTCCACTGAAATTTAAAATGTGTATGAATCCTATTAGTAGAAAATAGCATTGTCTTTTTACAAATGGTATGTTTTCATTCCACACTCTGTTTGTGTATTGAGCTTTTATGTTCAAAGTGTTGCACATTTCATTTCTATGTCTGTATCTTGAAATGCTTGTACTAGCTCAATGTAAGTGACTGCAGCTGCAGAATTTTATTTAATCCTGTTGCATAGCACTTCTCTGACTGTTTGAGTCTTCCAGATTTATCTATCCATGTTTATTTTAGATTTTTCAGAATATGATTACTAGTCAGGTTTTTTATAAGCAGGGAGCCAAAAATAGGCTGCTTTACCATAGTCTTTAGTCTTGGGCTTGCTATATTTGCCTTCTCTCTCTTTTTTTTTTTTTTTTTTTTTTTTTTTTTTTTTTTTTCCAGCTTGAATACCTTACCAGGAAGAGGTTGCAATGAAAGAGATTGTCTGTTATTCAGTTGTCTGGTTCTAATATGTTACAGAGTGTTCAATAACTTGATATCTGCTTCCCATGGCTGTGGTTGAAAAGGGAATAAGTGTCTACCTAATGAAACATGCCACTAGAAGCCAGGTTTTGGTGTTTTGCTTGATTTTATTATTTTCAATAGAAACGTGCTGAAATTTCAAAGAAGGAAAAAACTTTTGCAAGCAATTCTCAAATTCCATTGCAGTTTTCATCAACTTAATTTTTCTTTTAATCTGTTGTTTGAATTGCCAGTTAGTATCACGTAGTTCTATGTGGCTGATGAGTTTTGAGAAGTGTCTCAGATGGTATTTCTTGTGGATGGAGCAAATTTTTGCATCTCAGAGAGAATCTATTTTTGGGGTACAATCCGCATGGCCCTACCTTCCTTTGGTGAAATGGACTGCATCAACTGAAGTCAACTAACGTACTTCCCTGTAAGGAGATGAAGGCAGAGTTAAAAATTCAAAGAAAAGGTGATTGTGCTTTCTCATCCAGAGATTTTAAAAAACTTTATTTTTGTTTAATAGGCATAGCTATTTTTCCACTGTTATACCTAGAAATTACTGACTAAAGTGAAAGTGTTGTGAAATATTAAAAAAGCTCAGTATGGCTTACTGGTTTGTTTTGTTTTGTTTTTCTTGTCCTTTCCTTTTTCTATTCTCCATTTTCTGCCATTATCTGTTTACCTTACTCCTTTTTCCACAGACCTTTACCAGAAATTCTACTCCCAGAACGCTTTCATAACTGGCCTGTGTCCTCCAACCCTTCTGCCTTCTCTTTCCGTTTCCTTCCTCAACTTTACCTCTCAATATTTATTATTCCTTCCATTGTATTGGAAGGAATTTCCATTTCTCATTGTCTCTGTTCCTCCCTGGACACTGTCCCACTAGCTACCTTATTCTGTTCTCTGTTTGCAAAAGCATGTCCTGGCTGTTGAAGTTTTGGTAACATCTCAAATGAGAATATGGGATGAAGCATCTGCAGAAAATGCCCTGCTTGACTGCAGGCACAGCAGGTGAAGCAGATATCAAAGCATAGCAAAGATATGCTTAAGAAAACTAATCCCTCTGCAGGTAGGTCTGGCAAAAGCTATTTCAATAATAAATTAGAATACTGATATATGCTTAAATAATTAGAATAGGCAAACTTCTGCTAAGAGAAGAGTTTGTGGGGAAGGGATGGAGGGAAAGACATTATGTGAAGACAGGCTGGTTTGTACGTTTTCTTGGCCTGTTACAGCAACAGACAACCTGCGCTGCTTATCCCAGAACTCATCAGCTAAAGGCAGCTGTACCTGAACCTCTGACCTTAATTTAGCTTGACTGGACTGAACTGTGGCTGATGAGCTGCTGAAGAAGTTTAATCCCACAGTAACAGCTAGCTAAAGCTATTATTCTAAGATTTACTATTTGAAAAACTATACTTTTCTGTCTCTAAGTGACTGCTGAGTCAAATACATGTAAGTCAAAGATGGACTGCAGTTCCATAAATGCAAGTAACTGCTTTCCTGCTACAAAGTGAAATGCCCTGGACCAGCTCCAGTTTTCTACTGAAACAAATATATTACATGGAAGATTTTATTACAGTTTTTAATATGCTAGGCTCTTTAGCCAAAGTATTTTTAAAAAATAAAAATTGCCACACAGAGGCATGCACACAGGAACTTTTGTTGGGAAATAACACCTCTGTGACGACACTTTTTTTTTTTTTTTTCCCCTCAGTTAGTGCAATTATAGCAGAAGTTGGGGACTGTCCTCAAGGTCACTCAGTCTTTCTTTTCCAAATCCCTTTGAAGATCTGTATCTGCAAATAACTAGAACTATGTATGTGTAGGAAAGCTTGTAATTGGCTCCATGTATCGTCCATTTCCAAAATATTATGGATACAGTATTATTTGTCTGATTAATTTTTAATTTGACACATAAATAATTCTTATTTACTGGCTATTCCTTACATTTTTTTCCTCTCTATGTTCTTAGAAATCAAGCTCTTCAGGGCATAGGCAGAACTGTGCTTGTTAGTATATTAGCAGTACAAGAAATAAACCCCAGCCTTTTATTCAGGTCCTCAAAGGTAATGTGATCAGACTACTTTGATTGCAGCGTAGCCAGAAGTCAGACAGTTATTAGTCTGGCATGATATATTTATTATGTAATAGTATGTCAGACATCAAATTAGGCTCAGTTGTTGAGTGTTATCTTCTGCTGGGTTATAGTCTTCAGATTCAGTCTTATCTAGGCTGGGTTACTCTTACTGTGTTACGATGTAAGGATTTTTAAAATCACTATTTCTGTGGAGTACACTGGAGTTATTTTTGGTTCTTCCCTTGTTATGCTGATACAGTTAAAAAGCAAGCACTGTTCCTAGAGTGATCCAAGTATCAGTCAAATGATGGTAGTATGCAGATGAAAATATACCTGAATGTCAAGACATTGTACAGGTTGAAGTTGCTCTTAAACAAATGCAGACGTACAAATTTCACTTCTTTTTAGGTCACAAGAAGAAAAATCAATATTTTCCAAATGGACGAAGTAAAAATCTGTGTAAATATGTGAAAGTGTCTCTATATTCTTTTGCTGTATGTTACAGTTTCTAATGGGCTGTTGCAGGAAAATATGAACATATATTGATCATTTTTCTTACTTAAAAATAATAAAAGAGTACTGCTAAAGAGAAATTTCTTTTCCTTCAAATTTTTTGCTGACATTTGAAATTCTTTCCTCGGTTTCTTAGTTTGTAGGTTTCTGAGAATGTGGAGTTCAAAATGCATGTGATTTATACACTTTATACACTGAAATGCCCCTTTTATGTAACAATAGACAGCTATAACTTTACATAAGCATATAAATGAGAATAATTTGCATGGTTAAGAACCAGCACTTGACTGAAATTAGGCAATAAAGGGAAACAAACCATTTTTGATGGTTACTAGTTTTGATATGAATGACCTCTAGTCTAGTCGTTGAAAGGGCTCTGTATGGTGTGTGCCCAAATACTAGAACCACACTAGTATAATAGAATAAGTACCATTTTC
This sequence comes from Caprimulgus europaeus, assembly GCA_907165065.1. Next base: position 28,119,892 of record OU015525.1, read on the forward strand.
TGATAAATTATACTGTGACTGTTTGTTTGAAACACCATTTGCAGAGGAGGAATGAGAGCCTAAAAGAAATGCTGCAGGTATAAAAAGAGTTATATAGGGCCTTCAGATCTGATATGATTTGCAGATTCAGGAGGGTAAATATCACTTGCAACATAATTGACATACTGCTATATCAGGTATAAAAATTGTTCTTAGCCTTTGGTTTAATGCAAACACCACCTTCTCCCCATAAATTTGAAATTAAAAGGCTTTGCACTTTTTGTACGGGTTTCATTAAACGGGTCTATAGGTAGCTATATACGGCCTCTACAGAATGGTGGTCAAGTGTTGATATGACAGGGATTTAGTTCACATAATCACAAGTTGTGATTCTTTTGTAAGCTTGCTTAACCTTTTAGTTTTGCAGTTGGTATAAAGATACTTTACAAACCATATTGCACGGTTTCTTTACAGAAACATCCACACAGTTCCACTGAGAAGCTTTTGTCAAAGTAGAGTGCAGTTTCAGTGGATTTCCCTTTAAAGATATTATGCATATGTAAGCTATACATATGATAGCATGTGAAATAGCCACTGTAATGGAAATATATATATATATATGTATTGCTCTTGGATGGGCTTGTATTTCTGCTAAATAGATAAGATTTCTCCTTAACCCTTAAAAAAGAAATATGCTTTATTTTTTCCTCTTCAGAGCAACTGTAACTGCAAAACATATTCACATGTGCTACAAAGCATTCATTTCTCCTTGTTTGGGACACTTTATCCACTCTTCTTTCCTTCCTTCTACCACTTACTTTCCACTCAGCACTTTGTGAAATGGTGAACCATTGCAACTGCTTCTCAGTAATTCTTGCTGTTATTATGCTCTGTCTTTTTTCACATTTTAGATAGGCAAATAAAAAGAGAATCTTTGAGAAATGGGATAAAAACCCAGAGATATTTGCTTCCTGGAACACTGGAATCTGGAAAATAATTTAAAGTTCCTTAAAAGTTACTAAAATGAATTCAAAGGTCTCAGAATGCTCTGAAAACATAAATGAGTTTAATTATTCCTTTGTGTCATGGCCTTGTAGAACTACAATATAAGGCTGTCCAGTTTCTTATGTATATGAATGCTTGAAAGTTATGAAAACCAGAAGATATTTACATTTTCAATAATTCTATCATCCATGCATATGGTTGATATTATTCTCAATTTTTAAACAGTTAAAATGAGACATGTTTGACTTCTCTGAGATCATATTGAATGTTTGAATGGAGAAAGGGAGCAGTCAAACATTCAGGGAACTTTTGTGGTGCTTTTCTGTATTGTGCAGAATTGCAAAAATCAGAAAGGCACTTTGGACCAAATGCTTCATTCTAGTTCAATTACTCAGTTAAAATGTCCACTCCATGAGTGGGACTGGAGCCTTGCTTAAGAAAGACTAGTTGTATACACCCCTCGGTGAAACAGAGCAGTGAAACTGTTCTCTTCCCCCCAGATACCACAAGTTCCTTCCACAATCAAATCTTAAATCTTCCCAGTGATCTGCACCAGCCTTTGAGCACACAGTCTGTGTGCTGGTACTAATCTTCAAAATTTCCACAATAAATTCTCAGCTTTATACCTTTTTATATAGACCCATTGAGTTAGATACATCAATTACATTCTTAGTAGTTAAATATCTGGTTGAATTACAACCTAATGAAACATAGTAAAGTATGTCTACAGTACACAATGCTGGGCATTATTAAGATACCGTTAACGGAGGTAATATTTAGAGTATGAAGGGGAGTGTTTAGTTTGGGATGATTACTAAGGCAAAATAATTTTATAATGTTTATAACTGAGCACTACTCCTGATCATACCTATATGAGTCTCCATAGGCATGCTGTGCTGAGGTGTCTGAAGCTTATATTCTAATCAAAAGTTCTGAAAAGGTCTGACAGTGACAAATAAAAGTATTTCATAATGTAGCCATCTTTTTGATATGTTTAAAAACACTTTGCAACTGAAGAATGGTTTTGGGAAAGTCTGCCAGGGCTTATTACTTAAATGACTGATTTTTTCAGTTGCTGACCTTGGACACTGCAGTTTAGTGCTACACTTTTAATTACAGTCACAAGTGCTGAAAAATGAAGGTGTTTGTTTAGGTAATCAAGACTTTAACCTCTGACTATCTAAAATATTATGAAAGGTGGAAGTTCTTTATGTGCAGTCAGAATGATTAGCTGCCAAAACTAAATTCTTTGTTAACACAGATGCTACTTCCCTTAAATATTTCAAATGAGACATTGATTTATGGTAAAGTAGTAAGATTTTCTATTGTACTTGTTGTTGTAGTTTAACCCTAGCTGACGACTTAACCCCACATAGCCACTCATTCCCTTCCAGTGGGATGGGGGAGAGAATAAAAAGGGTAAAAGAGGAAACTCATGGGTGGAGATAAAGACAGCTTAATAAGTAAAGCAAAAGCTGCACACACAAGCAAAATCAGGAATTCATTCACTAGTTCACATCGACAGGCAGGTGTTCAGCCATTTCCAGGAAAGTAGGGCTCCATCACACATAGTATTTACTTGGGAAGACAGATGCTGTCACTCCGAACATCCCTCTTCTTCCTTCTTCTTCCCCCCTGCTTTGTATGCTGAGCATGATGCCATATGGTGTGGAATATCCCTTGGACTATTTGGGGTCAGCTGTCCCAGCTGTGTTCCCTCCCAGCCTCTTGTGCACCCCATCTACTCGCTGGTGGGCTGGGGTGAGAAGCAGAAAAGGCCCTTGACTCTGTGTAAACACTGCTCAGTGGTAACAAAAAGATTTCTGTATTTCAACGCTGTTTTCAGCACAAATCCAAAACACAGACCCATACACTAGGTACTATGAAGAAATTAACTCTATCCCAGCCAAAACCAGCACACTTCTATACTTTTTTAAAAAGATGGAAAAGTAATTAAACCACCAGTACAAGTGGGGTGTAATCACCCACTTGGTGATTACATTGGGGTGTAATCATTTGTAACCTCATATAGCCTAGATTTACCCAGCAGGTGAAGGTGGTTGTAGCCTTCCTCTTTAGTTGGGGGCACACAGTCTGACTAAGCATGATGCAGCTGCTTCTCTGTACTGCCTCTCTATACTTTCTGCCTGTCTTTCCATCTGCCAGCCTCTCACAGACTGTGGCAGCATCCATCCTGGTAGCACTGTCCTGGGTGCTCTACTACCAGTTGTATGGCAATGTGATCCCAGTCCTTACTGATGATCCTCTATCTGTAGCAAGAGCAGGTGACAAATTGTTATTGAATTTTATATGCAGAAATATGAATCTGTTTTTTAATGTTACTCAAGCCACATTGTCCTCAATTGAAATAAAACTACCCTTTATCCAAGGAGTTTTGAGAAACTGAAAATGGTGTCACCAGAGCATTCTCAAATACTGCCAGTTACCTTCTGCAGCAGCCTTGGATCTGCTGTTTCTAACCTTCAAAAAGTGTGTAAAGACATCTTTTTCAAACAAGATGTGCACCTGGTATTTGCATCTGCCTAGAATTTGGAGCATTTCATGTAGTTTAGAAATATAATATGTGTATAGGACTTATAAATATTATCAAACAAATAATCATTTTCAATAAAAGTAATTATTAATGTCCACGTTTACTGATGAGAGAAGTAGTCCAGAGAAGTGATCCATGCCATAGTTATCCCTTTGCTATGTACAAATTGGATCAAGATTACTGGGGAGAATGTGAGAGAGAAACCAACTTTCTGGATCCCATGCTGAGAGCTGGAAAGGGTGTGAGGTGCAGGGTGAGGAGCTTCTTTATAATCTTGCTACCTGTAAACTGATAAAGGCCATTGCAAAACAGTAAACATTGAGCTATGAGGTGCTGTTTTCAGAAGAATATTTTTTTCAGTTGAATCACCCTTTAAAATTGTCTGCATTCGCTGATTCAAGCATATTTTGTTGTGCTACATCCTATGCCCAGATGATGGCTAAGGCTTCATCCAGGTTTGAAGCCCTTGGTGTTTTGGATGGTTTTTTGATCTCTGTGTGTGTGTTGCTGTCACAATGCATTTCAGTCTTATTTTGAATATGATTGTTGCTAAGGCTGTAAGAGTTAATTACACTACAAGAAAACTATTGCCCAGTGTGGGAAGATGTGTGAGAGAGAAGCAGTGCTATTGGCATTGATTTCCTTTGGGAACAGAGTTGATGTTCTCTAGGCAGGGCCATTTACTCTGAACAGCTCTCTGGCCAGAAATCCAGTAGCAAATGACAGGAGCATTAGAGCAAAGAGAACTTCCACTGCAACAGCAGAAGTAGGACAGTTTTAAAGGAGCACGCTGTCTAGAAAAATAAAGCTATTTTCACACAGAAATCAAATATAAAGGGGAAGAATAAATGTCACTTCTGGATGAGCATAACATTTGTTAGAAGTTTGAGAAGTAAAATTACATTCAAGAGGTTGTTTCTCTTGAGGAACTTACTCTGCTCCCCTCCTTTCTTTTTTGCCTTCATTTTTCACTCATTTTCTTTTTCAGGAGAACAGTACTTCTGTGTCTTTTAGAAATTCCTTTGGTGAACTCGAGTTCTTTCTGTTAACAACTTGTTCTCCTTTAAGAAATTAATGATAATCCAGAATCTCTGTTATAGCCATGTGTTTTCTAGGAGAAATGCATTCAATTAACTGTAGCATTTAAGAGGCTCAAAGAGCTAGTTTCACAGTTGAGGCAGCTGAATCTGAGGATCCTGCTCACCTGGAATAGTGCCAAAAGAGCATTTGCACTTGAGAGAGCCAAACTAACCGTGGTTATCACCCACAGTAGGAGCTTTACAGCGAGTAAGGTATATAATTCTATCACAACAGACTAACTTGCACTGAGAACAGCAGAGTTGAACCAAGCTGTGATACAGGTCTTGGTTTTGACATTTTTATCAAGAATGAACCCATTTAAGATGCGTGCTGAAAGAGAAAAACTATGTTGTGGATTTTCAGTAAATTAAAGGGAATATATTATAGGATTTTAATTTTATTATTTGCATAGCTGAGGAAAAAGAAGACAACTGATTGAAAGAAATGGCCTTAAATCTAAAGTGAAAGAAGTAGTACATTAGATGGTACTTAGCCAATCCACTGAACTCACAGGAAATCTGAACTTAAAAAAGAAAAATTCATAAAAAATAACAATATTTGTATACTGATATTATTTGTAGGGGTGAATTATGTTGCAGTAGATTATCACATTCCTTAATGCCTGAGTAAAGATTAAAGAAGAATTTAGAATTTTCACAATGGAAAACTAGATGCATGAATAAAGGAATCTGTTTCTTCTTAGCAGAATATATAGCGCTAGCTACTGCAGCAGTGTTTTGTCTCTGGTGGAGTTATGTCCTTCACTGATTGCAATAGTAAATCTGTAATTGAAAGGAACACTGTACTAACAACAGGGAAAAAGCAGAGGTGTGGGCTTCAGCTGGACATGTCATTTTCTCGTTTCTACTTTTGCCTTTACCCTGTCACATAAGAAGATATTTTTGCAATTAAATACCTACTACTGTCAAGTGTTCTCACCCATTTATGTGTAAGGAAACTAACTGTGCTACCTGAGTGAATTAGTGCTTCTCATTCTGCCATGCATCAGTAACATTTGAAACCAACCAGAGTGGTCTGTCTCCTTCAGAGAAAAGATGTTGTCTGTATTCAGTAGCTTGAGTCTTGCATCCGAGTCTGTCCCAGTTAGGAGCAGTATCTCTAACATCACTGCTCATGCAAATGAGTTTGTTTATGTTTGGAAAAAGATGAATAGGCTGCAAAGTTACTTCACTCTTTCACAGGAGTAGGGAGATGCTCCAGGTGCATCTTTGTGCATTAGAACTTGTTAAAAAGAGTGCTAATAAATCAATTCTCACTTTTAGTGTAGGTGTTTTACACTATAAAAGAGGAGAGAAAAGCAGTGTTAAGAAACTGTGACTGTAGAAATACAAACTGGCCGGGAATTGTGGGCCTGTAGTGTGCAGGCAACTCCTTTTAACACTATTTGGAAACTTAACAATATTTCTAACGCAATCTCCCAAGCACAGATCAATGTTGTGCAGGTTAATATGGGTAAGTTATTTTTTTCTTCTGTAACAGGAAGTGACTTTCTAATCTTGCAAGTTCTTAAGGCAGTGAGCAGAGTATACTGAAGTATACCTTTTAATAAGGTGAGAATATATTTTATTAGGTTTATTTTAAGACTTAGAATTTTTGTAGGTCATACATATCAGTTTTATGCTAATCACAGGCAAAGGAGATTTGCCCACAGTTGTAATTAAACAAAATCAGAATTCAAAACGTGATGATGCTGTAGTAGACTTAACTCACGAGAGCTGAAAGACAAACACTTGCTAACATATTTTTCAATTAAAAAGATAAACCCCTCTTGCTTAAGTTACACTTTTAATATAGCTCGTTAGGTAGGCATATATTTCACTAATTATTTTGAAGGAAAGAGAAGAAATTTAATATCAAGGTGGCAAAGCAGAGCACTAGAATCAGAAGATCTGGATTCTTTACTTGACTTTGTCCTTAAAGCATCATTGAAAAATAGAAGACATACTGCATATGTAAAATGATTATAAATAAAATTTCTTTTTTTTTTTTTTTTAATTATAAAGCTGTTGGAGAAATCTGTTATGCAATCTCTTATGAGTCCATGGTAAAAAATAACTAAGTTTTTCAGAATACTTATTGCAAAATGATTAATGCACGCATAGTTTACTGAAGTGACAGCTTTCTAGAAAGATTATTTTTCTTAGATTATTAAATAAACACGTTATGGATTTATAGTAGATTCTCAGGTCTCAGTCTTCTTTAAAAAGATAAACTTAAGGGGACTGAAAATCCTGTTTCGTGTAACGATTTAGAAATCATCCTCTCTTATAAGAGCACTCTGGACATCTACAGGTTGAACGGGAAATTAGACTTTCCAATTTAGCAGTTTCAGAAGAATTGTAAGATTAAATTTCATTAGATGTCCAGAAGTAAAGGTGTATGAACATTAGCATGAGCAACTGCCCTTCATTCACTTCTGTTTGTCCATTGGTCAGATGTCCCTATGCGGCCTCTGAGTTGCTGTGGAAATGACCCAGAGGGAGCTAACAATGACCTGGAAGATGAAGAATTGGCTTGGCAGATATCATAGCAGTCAAGTAAATATTGAAGTGGTCCTGTTTGCACCCTGGGTATGAAAAAATTGGGGAAATTTGGCATCTGCTTAATGACTATTGCATATCCAGAATTCAATCTAACTTTTATTCAGAATTACCTGTCTGTGCCCTGTAGAATTCTGCATAGATACAAAGAAGACAGTAGCAGGTTTGTATATTGTGAATGAAATGTAGATTGGAAGGGTATAGTATGCTTTAAAAGGCTACCTTATCACAGCAGTCTTGAAGTCAGAAGCAAAGTGCCCCTTAACTTCAATGAAAGCAGCGTGGAACCCCTGCAGAGTAACAGGTTTTGGATGGTAGCATATTTTTCAGTCTGAAAGTGAATTAGCACATTTGTGACAACAAATGATACAAGCTGATATCTTAATGTGTCAGGAAAAATAGTCGATTTTCAGGCAAGTATATGGATTAGGATATAGATATAGGTCTTTTTTAACATGATTCTAATAGGTTGCAGCTGTATTTATAATTAAATTGGCTTTGTTGGAGGAGCCCACAATGGGCGTTTTCCATTCAGGGAATGAGAATTGATTGTCTCTTCAGCTGATCCGAGGCTCATCTCTTTGATCTAAAACAAGGACAAATAAAGATTTATACAACTGGATCTACAACTAAGGCAAAAAATGTTACTAGCTAAATACTGAGTAAGATTTTAAATATAACTTCACAGTGGCAAGAGCTGTAAACGGGATTGGTATGTTGTTGTTCAAATTCAACCTTACATCAGCTATTATTATTTTTCTTTCATAAAGTGGCTGTAGGCTTTTTTAGGTGCAGTCTAAAGCCATTAGTGTGCAAAATCAGTATAATTAACTTCTATATGTTTGCTAGCAGATATTGATAGATTTCTTGATTATGACTCCTGTTTATTTACATCTAAGGTTTAGTATTTAGCCTTACACATATTAACTTCTTATTTTAGGCTAACTTTTCCAAAACCAAATAAAACAAGGGATTAAAAACCCAAACAAAATGTAACCCTCCTTTTTGTTTTTTTTTTTAACATTTTCTGTTGAATTATGGTGAATTCTAGAGTAAGGGCAGATGTTTTCTCCTTAATGATCTGAAGGCATCTTTCTGCTCATTTATTTGTCAGTATGAGGAAAGCTAGAATTAAATTGTCAGAAACAGGTGCAAATTAGTCTGGGAATTAAACAAATACAAAGCTCAAGGATTCTAGGAGAAGCAAAGAAGTAACTGAAAGCTGGAGTTGGTAGCCCCATATATCTCCTTCATTAAACTCATGTCTCAAGCCCAGTCAATCCAAGGAAAGGTCTACCAATGTCTATTATGCACCTACTATATATGTAAATCTCTTGGGTTTTAGTCCTGCAAACTCTATTGCCGGTCCTTAATGAGATAAAGTTCAACACATGTAACTGTTCATAAAACATGGAAATCTGATCTTTAGTTAATCCCATGATGTGTTAAATATGACCTCACTGTTGTTTTGTCATGTTAATACCTGATAAAAAATTTAACACTGCCAATTTCAACTGCACTTTTCGGAAAGGAGCTAGTGGGGAAGGAGTCTTTCAGGATTTATAATTACTTACTTCCTGTGTGAGCACTGAGTCTCCTAGTACAAAAAAAGTTTGCAGGGAATAAATTACAGGTTGCTAGGAACATTATGTGCTGTCCTTCCTGTACACTTTCCTTTCTACAGCCTACAGATTCTTCCGGGCATCCTGACATATATATATATATATATATATATATATATATATATATATATATATATATATATGTATTTTACTTAAAACCTTAAAGTAATTAAAATAGGTGTGTGAGAAATTAAAGATATTGTTGAGAGTGGTTGATCTAGAAAGTTTGGATCTCCTGCTCTAGGTGAAACAATTATGACATGATGCATATTCATTTGCAAAACAATCCTTTTTCCTAAATACCTGTAATAGACAATTAATTCTGCTTTGTTTTATAGGACTCTAAATGTCTGGAATTTTTTCGGAATTCTGCTTTAGACAGAAGTTCTCAGTACAGTTTAAACCTTTTGCTTGTTATTGTAGCTGTGATTCTTGGAATTTTGTGTGATTCTGTAGTGATTTTAGTAAAAATTTGCACATAGCACAATGACATTTTGACATTTAGTTTACTGATAAATCTGTTGTTGAATGGAGAGTCTGGTAGCAACGATCTGATTCTAGTAAAATATATTAAATTTTTAAAAATATAACTTGTCTGAGGGCCTGCAACTCATCACAGTAAGAATTCCTTTTAAGATCTCTCTCTGGCCTGTTGACCTCTTCTTGATTGCATGATTTTCTGTCTCACAAGCCTGTTCCTCACTTAAAATGTCTCTTACCATTTTTTACAAAGTTCATATAAACTGGGACACATTCAACCATTGTTTAATGAGCTCCTTTTAAGTTTCTTTAGCATCTTAGTGTAATTCTTTGAACAGGATTTTCTTTAATTTGTAGGGTGAACTTTGGGAATATGTATTGAATTTCTATAACATTTTCTCCTAATAAGAGAAAAAGCTTTGTTCCTTTCTAGTGGAAACTGTAAAAACATCTCACTTTGTTAGCTCGCTCAGTGTAGGCTACTGCAGGAACAGATCAGAGCTAACTTATTATTTTAACATCAAAGTTGAATAAATTTCTTTGTAAAAAAGTCTAAGATGGATTCAACCTAACACCTGACTCCTCTTTTTTTTTTTAAATCTTGAAATTCTTGAATTTCCCTTGAAACTTTTATTGTCACTTCTTCATAGACCACATTGCCCTTTTCAAAACTTCTTTTCACAGTTTTCAGCACTACAATTTTGTTTCAGCTTTGAAATTTTTAGGAAATTGGGACAGTGAAAGGATAGTGTTACAGTGCCCTGAGGAAACCTGAATCTTGTGGAAGCTAATAGGTCTTTTGTTGATTATAATGTTTTCCTTACTTTTAGAGTGCTTTAAATTTTGCATTTGACCTTTTGGCTTTGTCAGACATGTTTATGCAATTCTAAATGTTATTATGCCATAGCTTATTTAAGTTGTCTTCTAGTGAAGAGATGTTATCTCTCAGTATGTAGAACTTCGAAGCTTCTCTTCCTCATCTTTAATTTCTATTCCATCTCCACACTAGAGCACACTACTTATTATAAACTGCCATTATCTGATACCTCATTAAATTATTGAAATTAGCTAAATTATGAAAAAAGTTTCTCCTTTACACTGTATTCAGCACAGCATGAGAAAGACAGTTTCCATAAATTCTGAAATAGAACCAGATTATGGCACCAATCATGAGATATATTAAATGCTTTTTTGCTATTTCTGATACTTTTTTTTTTTAATAATGCTAGTTATCTTGTGATGGGAAAGACTTTGCATCTGCAGTGATTTTAATGATTAGGTTTACATAAACTTAAGGACCCCAGAAGCCATCTCCTACATCTTGTTGAAGAGAATGCAGGAATAAATTAAAATAAGATGGAGATAAAGTCATTTTAGAGAAGCCTTTAAAAAGACATTAGAGGAAGCCTTCTCACCCTATTTAGGTCCAGCTAAAAGAAACCTAAAACCCTAGAAGAACTTTCAATAATATCAGCCTATTACTGTATCAAGAACAGGACAAGGGGCTGAGCTTACTGCCCTCTGGGGAAGTTTTAAATATTTCTAAGCACATGTAAGCCATGATGATTGACATTTTCATAAATGTTTATATTGTAATGAAATTGTTAAATTGCCAGGCATTTGCTAGCAACAGTGTAAAAGAAACCCTCTCTTAAATATTAAGCTATACTGCAGAAGGCTGAAAAAGTTTTAACTTATTAGAATTGTGTATAAAACAATTACATACTGAGAAAATCTCAGACAAATGCAACAATAATTTAATTAAATGTAAATTAAACAATTAAAATGCAAATAATGCCACTGTACTGGTTGGTAGTTACAAAGTCAATGTTTCGGTTTGTTTATTTGAATTATTTTTTCTTTGAATTTGTTTTTAGGACAAGCTTGTGATAGCAGGAATCAAACACTACAGAGGCCCTTTGGATGTTTCTTACTTTGAGGACAGATGAATTTATGTATGCATCCCTGTTCTCTCCAAAGCCTACTCACTGAGGAAGTAATCTTCCTTTACTATACTTATAGTCCCATAAATTCTCTTGCACAATGAAGGTGCTGTGCAAGTTGCCTCAAAATTACATCTGAATGTTGTAATGTCAGTGGTGGAACTTTATATTGCATATATAGCATTGTTGCACAATTATCTCAATGGCTTCAATGGAGGTGGCAGCAGCTAATTGCACCAGGTGTTGTCCAGTGTTCTGAATACATGCTTTCAGTGCTTATTTTAGTATAAACTAATTAATTTTAGCAAAGTCAGACTTTTTTCATTATAAACTTTGTCATTCAGAATTTCTTCAGAAATATGAAGGTAATTTAATGAAAATTCCAGTCATAATGAGATCAGGGAGCATGACTGACAGGTATTCACATCATACCTAGTACTTAAGAAAGCATAAAGGCACTTAGAAGTTCATTACTTCTGCAGCAATAACAAAAATGTTTTAATCCTAAAAAAAAAAAAAAATCTGTAACAGAATGTTTTTTGTGTTATACATTAATATTGAAAGACTTGATTGATTTGGTCAATAGGATTTGTTTTAGTATTTATAGGTTTTGTAAACACCTTTGTTTTCCCTTCTTTATGATTTCACTTCTGTTAAAATACATGTATATATAGACACACAATAAAACTCTTCTGATGAATTTTAGGAAGGGATTATACTTGATTGTCAGCTTGCTCTGCTGTGGGGAAAGTGGGGTCAGATTTCATAGAATCATAGAATGGTTTGGGTTGGAAGGGACCTTTTTAAAAATTTTCTAGTACAAACCACTTGTAGACATGGACATCTTTCACTAGATCAGGTTGCTCAAAGCCTCATCAAACCTTACCTTGAACACTTCCAGTGATGGGGCATCTACTACGTCTCTGGACAACCTGGTCCAGTGCCTCACCACCCTGATTATAAAAATTTCTTCCTTATGTCCAATCTAAATCTACCCTCTTCCACTGTAAAATGATTGCCCCTTGTCCTGCCAGTATAGGCCTTGGTAAAAAATCTCTCTCTGTCTTATAGGCCGTCTTTAAGTATTGAAGGACTGCAATAAGTTTTCCCCAGAGCCTTCTCTTGTCCAGGCTGAACAACTCCAACCCTCTGCCTTTCTTCATAGGAGAGGTGTTTAACTTTAGTTTAAATGTGTTAACGACAAGAGCCTATTTGTAAATAAAAATATCACTCATAGGCAGAAGTATCAACAAGCCTGAAAACTGAGGGAGAAAGCTGGAAATTATGGAAGAACAATAGGAAAGAGCAGAAGGTTAAAACTGCCAAATGTTGAGACTACTCTACAGAAATGCCTGGAGGATAAACTGGAAGATCTTGAAGCTGAGCATACATCTAGAACTATTACTTAGTATGGATCACAGAGATGCTATGAAGCTGGACTACTTGGTTATAAGAGCGTAATTTGGTTAGAAAAGACAAGCCAAGGGAAACCAATAGAGTTACACTTCATCTGAAAAAACGTATTTATAGCTCTCTGATGTTCATGAAAGAAAGTGAGAAGTAGACTTCTTGAAGGCACGCCTTCATCAGCCTGGATAAAATTATGAAGGGAAAGGAAAAGGGACGTTGTAATTCTTGGAATCTGTTGTAAACAGGTTGATCAGAAGAACAGATTCGCTAGAAACTACTGAAGAATTTTATGTGGTTGAATTGGAGAGCATCCGTTAATTCCAAAAATAGTATGTAAGGATAAAGAAGGTCTGATGCATTAACAACTTTATTTTTAAAGATAAAGAAAATTATTATTGCAAATAACATTTCTTAGATTTGTCTGTGCCTAAGAGATTTATGAAACCCGATGAGAATCTGCACTTGTAAGACAGATTGGGTGAAACTGACTGTAAAATGGCAACATTTGTGGTTATAAGAAGAGGCAACCATAGTAGCAGAATATGAACAACTGACTTCAAAGAAACATACTTTAATGAACTTGGAGACCTAGTAGAAATAGTCTCCTAGGAAGACAGTCTAAAGGATAAATGAGGGAAGCAGAGCTAACAGTTACTGAAAGAGAATATGTTAAGAGTAATAAACTATCACAATGAGAAGGAAAGACAGGAAGTATACTCAGAAATATGGATGCATCAGGGTACCCAAATAAGGCACAAGGGGAAAAAAGTTCTGAAGGTGTTAAAATGAAATGATAGAATGATAAAGGATAGTGCTGGTCCATTGCTTAGCAAGAAAGAATAATAACAAACAGAGAAAAAAAATCCCTTTCAGTTCTTTAGGCATGCATTTAACAAAACAGCATTAGGTACAAACAGAATTGGGAAGGAACAATTTAAAGAATATTAATGTAACATGATGTATTCATGTTGACAGGATCCAATTAAATTTGCCCTTAAGTACTTGGAAAAGCTAGCCAGCTCAATCCCTGAACCATTAGCAAATGTAGTGCCTACCTTTAAAAAAGGAAAAATAAACTATGGTAGAATTATAGATGAATCAATGCAATTTCAATATCTCAAAAGTTACTGGAACAAATCATTTAGCATTCAATATGTTGGTAGAAAGAAGATAATAAAGTAATAAAAGCAACTAGTGTGGTTTTGTCAAAAACAATCACATCAACATACTCTAATTGCTTTATTTAATGGGATTTCTGGGTTAATCGGGTATGGGAACAGATAGGATTAATTCTGACTTCAGGCAAGGTCTCTGACACTGTCCCATAAAGGAGACCATAAATAAATTAGGACAATGTGTTCTAGATGAAACTAAGACAAGGTGCATAACTAGTTGGAAAAGATACTTTAAGGTGATTTGTCAATGTTGGCAGTGGTGACTGTCATGGAGGGTGGACAATGCTAGGCCTGGTTTTGTTCAATGTTTTCATGGATGGCTTGGTAACAGATTAACAGGTATACTTCATATAATTTATGGATGAAATATGACAGTTTTGAAGAATTTTGAATAATAGGAAAGAAAGATCATTATCTTGGAAAATTTGAGATGTTTTGTATCAGTGTGCTGAAATTCAGTAATAAATACCTGTAAAATGCTTAGAGGGAAGAGTGAAATGCACAAATACGAAATGAGGATAAAGAACTAGGTATTTATTCTGAAGAACAGTGAATACCATAGTGGACCACAGACTTTGTCAGCTAAAAAAAATAATGGTTTTGAAAAATAAACATGAGATGTTATTGTGATTGTATTAACCAGAATGCCATTTGCAGAGTATGCGAATTAATAATTTTACTCCAGACCCAGTGAAGACTTGACAATGATGTAATGTGTCCATTCTTTGCCTACACACTTTAGAAAAGAGATTAAAATTTTAGCATGCTCAGAGGAGAGTAGCAAAATTACAAGAAGTATAAAAATTCCCTTTTGAGCAGAGAAAACATATTTGATTTCATCTAAATGGGGCAACTCAAGATACCAGACTTTCAGTATGTAAAAGACTGTTACAGACAAAAGACATATTTGTGGATAAACAAGTAAGAATTATCTTAGGGTTTTTTTAAAAAACAAACAAACAAAACTATAACCAACCAGTGAAAGCCCAGTGCTTTAGATTTGGTATTGGGAAGAACCTTCACCTTGTGAATGAAATGCAGGAATGCTAACTAACAGGAAACAGTGTGGATTCTCTTTCACTAGGGATTTTTAAGAAAAAAACATGTCCTGAATAGTCTAGATGCACATAACTCTGCTTTTGGCATAGGCAACTGACTTCATTACTCCTGTAGGCTCGACCAGCCTTCCTTTTTTGTGATTCTTTGCAAAATGCTATGTCAAAATTCTGATTGTGCCTTAATCTCTATTGTTTTTAAACTTCTATTTAGTTTAGTATGGCTTTTTAATTTGGTCTTTGCAACTGGGGAACTGGACAGGTTACTTCAAATATGATGCCTTCCTAATTAATCAGTTATTCTAAGCAGTTTTACACATACAGAGGCAGGGAACAGAACTTCTGAATCAGCTCAGGGTGAGTCACTTGCCAGACTGCTGCTATTTATTACTCCACAGATACTCGCTCTACAGTTTTGCATGAACACTTTTCTGTCTTGTGGTTGCTCCAGAAGTGCATCTGGAGCACAGCAGTCTCCCTGCTGTGGACTGAGAATATCACTTCTCCAAGCTTCGATCTTGTTTATTTTGGGACTATTTGATGGAAACGGCAGTCACTGTATCTGAACACATCACATTACAGCTGACTGGAACCACAAATTTTGTCCTATAGGCAATTCTAGTATTTTGACATTTGTTTTCTATCTCCCTTATTAGATAGATCTCCTCTGTCACATTGGTTTCGTTTAGGTGAGACTGCATTGCTGCATGGAAGATGTAGTTCAGACAGGGTAACAGATATTTCGCCACTATCTTAGAACAAATTGCACTAGGTATTCCATTTGCTTGTGTGACTTTTGCACCAGATCAATTATATAAGCTTTGATAGAGTTATTCCTGATTTGTGCCTGTGTAAGCAAAAAAAACCCAAAACATAAGCAAATTCTTTCAAACTGTGTGATTCAGTAGGAAAACAGGGCTTAGTTTCATAATTGTGTAGGTGCCATTTTCTCCTTTCATTTAAAAGCTAGGAGGTTTGTATGAAAGCCTAGATGGACAGGTTTTATTTTCATTGATGATTAAGTTAATTTCCATAGATATCCCCATCTCTGTTGCATCAATAAAGCGGGGGGAAAAAAAAAATAATCCTTGGCTGGAGTTAAGAGAGACTATTTCAGGGCCAGCAGTAGTGTAATCTTTTGTTTGTTTTGCTCCTGCATAGCTGATGGATGATACTTAGGTTTATTCTAGTTTTTAAGCAGGATTCTCCTGCTTTTTCACAGTTGAAGTGATTATATAAGAGTTGTTTCATATGTGTTTGTTGGATTTTTTAAATTATTTCTTGCAAAACAGTTACATTTTCCCTTTAATACCTTATACTCTGGTTGTAAGAGTTTATTTATTCTGAAAAACAGGTAGTAGACCACTATGTCATTTTTCAGTGGAAGTTTACTAAAGTTGTAAAGTTCCTTGAAAGCATTTAAGTATTTGCTGTTTTGTGGATAATGCAAGCAACCTCATGCAAAACTTCTGCCCAAAACAACAGTATCAACCATATTAATCCATTGCAATATTTTTGTTTCTGGTCCAACGAATGACAAGTATAGTTTCCATTATTCTTTTATCTTCATTGATTAGTTTTGCACTTCACTTCTCTTTCAGATCAGCTATTTCAACCTTTTTTCCGCATGGCTGATGTCCAGGTGGTAAATAGTGGGAATTTCCAAATCTTGTTTTACATGACAACAAAACTTGCACAGATGCTTTCTTAGTTTTATATGTGTTTTCATGAGTCTTATTTGCAGGTTTTCTCCTTTTACATGTGAAGTCACAGTCTAGTATTTACCTTTTTCTTAAGTCCTCAGCAAGAATAAATTATTCTGCCTTCATTTTGTTTCCTTTTCTCAGAAGAGCATGGGCAGAAAAACATAAGAAACTGTCTTCTAGGATAGGGATACCAGAAGTACCTGTCTAGTGAAAAATCCATGTGAGCTTGCTTCCTTATCCTAACATAACTACCACTGAAATGTTTCTGTTGGTGGGAAAGTGTGGAAGGTCACTGTCATGGCATTAGGGCCTGCAAGCACTGAGCTAAAATAGGAACACTTTATCCAACAGTCCTTCCCTGCTTTCTGTTCCAGGCAGCTCTTCAACCATTTTGGCTTGTGTCTGCATCTATCATAGCTAGATTTTGACTTGTCAATCTACTTCTAGTAGTAAAAGTCAAGCAGCACTAGTGCCAGTCTCCCTGCTGCAGAGTTGCATCTACTGTGTTGGCTTTTATCTGTGACTTTAAAACTCCTCAGGGCTTTGTCCCTGTTATTCAGTATAATTACATATTTTTAAGCACTACATAACTTTTGGCAGTACCAGTTATAAGCAGAATGCACAAAAAAAAATTTTGATAGCATTGGCAGTTTATATTTTTTCATGAAGCAAGATGATGTTTCAATTTATTTGTTTGTGATAAGGTAAGATCTTATTAAAGAAAGCTATATTATACTGCAACCTCTAGTAAAGCAGACATGCAGTTGATTAAATAATTTACTACTACGCCTTTTTCTTATCTTTAATTGAATGTAGCCCATCTCAATTGGACAAACAGGGCTCTTGAAGTTTTTATTTATGTTAACTTGCATATGTGGCAACTATATAAATCCAGTTAATATATAACCAGATTTGAAGCTTATTATGGACCATTCTTATTAAAGTAATTAAATGCAATATTAAAAAAAAAAAGAGCAGTAGAAAGCTTGGTGTTTCTTTCTCCAGTACTTTGATGAAAGTCTTGCAACATGAAGGACCAGCTTCTTCTCTCCACTGCACCAGCATAAGCAAAGAATAATTCCACCAAAGCCGTCAGGGTTAGTGAGAATATGATCTCTTATAATAAATAAAGGAGAGTCACAGAAGTAGTGTGGGTTTGATCAGAGCTAGCATGACCTCTTACCTGGTCCAAAAAAACCCAAACGGACAGTTTAGACAAAGGTGACAAGGGTGAGTAGGAATTGAGAGAACAGAAATGAAATCAACTTTCTGTTATCAGTTATCTAGTCTGTATGCAGATCATGCTGTGGGTTCAGTCACCCCAATTAGCTCTGCTCTGGCCCTGCTCAGAAGTCCAAAAACCAAATTAAGATGATGGTGCTGCTTTCTGATTTGAGCTGATTCTGCAGTTGGGTGTCATTAATAAGCCTTCCAAGAGAGACACAAAGTGCCAGGAATGGGGGAAGGAGGGAGAAGAATGTGTCGTGAACAGTGTCAAAAGCAAGAAAATGGATCAAAGACACAAAGTTGATGGATATCACAGAATGATTGGAGGCTGGAAGGCATTTTTGGAGATGATCTAGTCCAACACCCTTACTCAAAGAAGGATCTGGTAAAGCAGGTTGTCGAGGGCCGTGTCCAGCTGGATTTTTTATGTCTCCAAGGATGGAGACTCCAAGACCTCTGTGGGCAACCTGTTCCAGTGCTTGACCACCTTCACAAGGAGGAAGATTTGTATGTATAAAGGGAATTTCCTTTATGTTAATTTCTGTCAGTTTGTACCCATTGCTTCTTGTCCTGTCCCTGGGAACCACAAAGTGTCTGTTTTTGTTTTCTTACTCCTACTCATTATTTATTTATACCCAATGATGAGATCCTCCCTGAACATCCAGTCTGAACAGTCCCTGCTCTCTCAGCCTTTTCTCATATATCAGGTGTTCCAGTCCCTTAATCATCTTCATGGCCCTTTGCTGCACTTGCTCTC
Organism: Caprimulgus europaeus; assembly: GCA_907165065.1. The sequence continues at coordinate 28,138,446 of OU015525.1, forward strand.
TTGTACTTGGGAGTCCAGAACTGGACACAGTAATCTATGTCATGATAGGAAATATATTCAAAGTGTGGAAACAGGAATCCCAAAAAAAGAGGCAGCATCAGAAGCAGGGCAACTGTACCTGACTGAGGAAAAAATGCCTGAGCAGTGTGAGTTGAGCTGAGTCCAAAAGATCTGTACCTACGCTGACATAATGCTGAGCTTGATCTAATGTATTTTATATCTCAGGAGGGCTTTTTTAATTCAAGCTTAGCTCTGTGTAAAGCAGGTACATCTTGGCTAGTTCGTAGAGCAAGCAGCATGAACTCAGCATCTCCTGTAATGTACTGTATAGACTCATGCAGATCATTGCCAGAAAGGCTATAATCTGTTATGGAAGCTTATGGCATGGAAAAGGCAGGGAAGGAAGCTGGGGTAAAACCTGAGTGAAGTGAGTGAGCAAGTACTGCACTCAAACTTCATGCTTTGAAATCCCAAGGCAGGTAGTGAAAGAACAGAAAAGGTAAAATTTTCTTGGAATATGTAGAGAGATCAAATGGGATGTAAGTAGGAATAATCCAGAACTATCTAAAAGTTCAACAAGGCAGAGGCAGCCCTTTGAATGTAAATCTAAGAAGGCAAAGAAGGCAGGTGAATGACAGAAGAGAAAGCTTTAGGAAGAGTATCAATTAGTTTTTCAGAGACAGGTGGGCAAATAAATGGAAGCAAACTATACAATCACATAAAAGAATATAAAATACATGCTTTTGAAGAAGGAAGACTGTTTAAGTAGCTGGTTCATGAAGGAGTGTCTGATTCTTCTAAACTAAAAATGTATTGCAATTCATTTAATTCACAAAGAAGCTGTGGTGAAGTGAGGTGCAGTTGATATCAACACTCTGTATATTCCTACTTCTTTATAATCAAAGGGCAAAGATGTGAAGTTGTTGAAGATTTTTCCAGCTGCATTTTCTCCCTATAGAGTATAATCACCACACAGCTGCTTCAGAGCTTACTTCAGGTTGATCATATTAATTTAGTTCTGCTGATGGCTGCCTGCATTTTTTTATGTGAGAAAGCTTATGCATGTCATTCTGTAATGGTTCCTATTTTCATTTTAGGTCAGTATGCTTATGATGGCAAACAGCTATGAATGGCACCACCAGGTGCCGGCTTGAGAAACCAAGTAGAAGAAGTTCTCATCACAATGTACCCTGAAGTTTTCCCCTTGACAGCAGTGTTTCTCTTCTGCAAGATACAAACTCTGTGTTTCCAAACAAGTCATCATAATACTCCTGAAAAAAGATGTTATACCACAGCATTATCATTTGTGAGGCTTTTGGTCTTTCATAGTGGAAGTCTAAAGCTTGTTACATGATTAGAAGGTGGTGGGGACTTGCAGTTGTGATGTGCTGTGGATGATCTTTGGATATATTTGGGTAAATGTACCAGGTTACATGGTAACCAGCAATGGTAGCACAGGTGTCCTTTGCTGGTCTGAGACAGATCTGACTATAAAATATAGTTCTCATTTTCATGCTGCTTTAAAATGAGCAATAGGTACCTCAGTTTTGTATTTGTTCTTAGAGTGAAAGCATTCAAGTGTGTATATGTTCCATAAACTCCACAGAGCTGTCATCAGCTTCCAGATGCCAATCCACCAGCTGCTTGTCTTTTTTGAAATTATGATGGTTTCTTTTCTTTGAGTCCAAAGAAACCTTAAGGGTTTTGGTTTTGTTTGTTTGGGAGTTTATTTTGGTTTTCTCCTCAAATGGAGAAAAAATATTTGATGAAATTATTTGGGAATTATTTACAAATATGAATAATTCATAAAAAGTCAACTGGTAGTAGTGCAAGCACCTTAGACCATATATGGCTTACGTGTCCTGCACAGTATGTTTCCTGTAGGCATATAGAGGCCTATTTAGAGCCAATTTAATATTTGTCTTAGAAATACCGTTGTTTATTAAGATCCTATGTAAATTTATAAATTTAAATACATACTATTTTACTATTCTTGTCTTTTTTGCTTTCCATCGTACTCATATCCCACTTTCCTCTCTCTCTTTTTCCTTTCTTTCCTGTGCACCCATTTCTGAAGTTTTCCCAGACATCTAGCATTTCATGATTTACAGCAGAGAGTCCTGGGAATTAACTGTCTCCCACATGAAGTGCGATGGCTTGCTTTGCTTAAATCTTTTGTACATTATATTTTGACCATGGAAGTTACGTGCCACAATCCAGTTTATCCCAGAGATCTGTGAGCTTACATGGTAGTGTCTGAGTGAACTGTGAATATCAGGTGACTGAATGTTGTGAGAAAGATTCTTGAAAGGTTGAAGCAATGGTGTAACATATATGAAACAGCAGAGAAAACTTCAAATCAAATTTGTTATGAAATTAGAAATCGTTCTCATTGGTTAGAACTGCATGTCACTCTTAACTGAGGTTAACTCCATATTTTTTTCCAATATTCCTTCAAAAGTGTCAGCAATATTTCCCTCTGTGGGATGTGCTGTTTCTCTGATTTACATATTCTCACATCTTAGAGTTGTCAGTTTTCCTAGACACTTCAGCTGTATCAGTTCTGCTTTGCTTTTGCTTGAAACAATACTGGAATGTACATTGACTGGGCTGTATTGTAAAATACTAGTCTGGCATCATTGTGCTGTTTTCAGAGTTGGGCTTTTTAATTGTATCTACAACATGTAGCTGCATATTATGTTTCAAAAGCTATAGTAGAATGTTACATTATTTTAAAGTTACTTTTATCACAAAATTAGAAGAGAGAGAACCTTACAATTTAAATTCCGGTCTCTTCTGTCCTGTTGTGTTTCTGGACTTTTTTTTGTCTGCATCTGTACTAAAGATGATACTGTCAATGTAGCTGGAGCTGGATTAAAAACTGATCTGCCTTGACAGTTGTACCATCTGGAAGCTCTTATCTTTTGTAAGTGAAAGATGTACTTGTGTTTTGTTTTTTTTTTTCAAATAAGAGATATTTTGATTTTGAGTCACAGCTGTGACCGAATAGTGCTTGGCATGTCTTAAGTGGTGGATGGTGCAAGCAATACTTCAAGCCAGGTTCGTTTCTCATAAGGCCAGTATCTGAGCACAGGTGACTCCAAGTGGTGTTCTTTGACTTGCACTAGTTGCCCGTGATCCCAAAGGACTTTTAGGACAGCAGTGGTTTGCTTTCTTTTGCCTGGCTTTCCTGCCTGATGTATGTTTTTTAGCTGGGTCTGGGGAGAGCTTGGTGTAAGCTGTCAGGGTTGGAAGGTTGAATACATTTCATGCTCTAACAATGTGTGAGTCACTCTTCATCCTGTCTGGAAAGCACTGAGCTGAAATAGGAGTGTGCACTGTTTGCAGTAGCAATCATTGCACGATAGATGAGGGCGCAGCACTGTAATGCAAATGTCCTAGCTGGATTTCAAATGTCATAGCTGGACTTCTTCATAACTAGAATGGAGCTGCACCACTTCCAGCAATGGGCTGCCATCAAGTCTGAATTGATCTTGGATTTAGGAGAACGGTTTGTTAGCTGTTGGTGTAGTCCAAAACAAGGATTACCAAACTACGGTGTACATTTTTTTTCAAAATTCATACACCATCTATTTCAAAGCAATATGCAAAATAATAATAGTTAAAACAATAATAAGACATCTTGCTCCCTTATTCACAGAGGAGATGGATGACAGCTTTTGGGTAGCCAGCAAATGCCCCCTCCTGCACCTGTGCAGAGTTTGGCAGAGAGATGTGTCAGCTGCCACCATCACCATATGGAGGAGGTGGGACAGGAGACTTCTTAAGTGTGCATGTAACCCAGCACTGACTCTGCAGAAGTGGCTCCTCATTATACAGGGGAACCTCTCTGTTAAGAATGACATATTATCAAGTGTCACAACCAAGGGAGGCTAGCCAGAGAGCTATGAGGCATTTCTATGTGTTTTACCAATAATTGCCTTGTTTTCACATGCTTGGTTTTGGTTAAAGCATAACTGAGTAAAAAAAAAAACATTGGACATAGTGTTTATTTAAGTTCTGAAAATATTGAAAAAGAAGGATTTATCAATTCTTGGTCGAAGTGACAGTAAGCAGTTGACACCAAGTCTAACTTGGTGCTGCTCTTAAGCATTTCACAAGAGTAAACATCTGTGAGGCCACTTTAATCCCAGTTTTAATAATATCCCATTTAGGTAATAAACTTCTTACTTTCCTGTGCTTTAAGATAAGCCTTTCCTCATGTGAAAGTCTGCATGAATTTGTAACACACAGAGGACATCTGGATTTGGATTTAATTTCTTGTTTCCACAAACAGGTGTTGAAAAAACAACATAAACTTTAGACTTTGTGAAAACCAATGTTTTTGCAGTTCATTTTATTAATTGAAACACAGTTATAAACAAGAGCTTGAGTGTTACAAGCAACGTTAAAAATATTACTTTGATACATTAAAGTATGGTGAAACACAGACTTCTTTTTCTAAGTATGTACAGATTTTGTTGTAAAGATGGAAGATACTGAAATGAAAGCCAAACTATTGTTACTGGGATCAGTTACAGTAAAATGATAGTATAAAAGGTGTCATATGGATCAATGGGCCCTGTCACTGGTAAGAGGACTTGAAAAATGCCTGGTAAGTTCTGTGCTTGTGGAGACTCTCTGCCTAAATTTAAAGCTTCTGCCTAGCTGCCAATTTGTGCTGGTTTTTAGTGGAGTAAAATACCACCAAGTATATACCATAATAAAACTTAATGCCAGAGTAAACTGAAATGCTAGAATGTTTTATCAAATGAAAGGCATTTTAACAATAGAACAGAGGGAAATGTACCTGTGAAGGACAGTTAGCAGAGTCAAGTGATAATCATCAAGGTATTTTGAAACTATGGGACAGTTTATGTAACAGTTATGGAAGTAAATATAAACAGACTGAAATTCATACTCATCTCTGGCTGGCTGCAAATACAGTGAATATGTATAAGGTATTCTAGGTTAATCAGTACATGTAGAATCCATCTTCAATTCCAGTTGGAAAATCCATGCTTTTTGTTTTTGTCACTTTAATATAAAAAAGAGAAACTAGATGTGGCTTTAATGACTCAATATATTTTTTATGCCTTAGATGTGTTGTACTATTTATGCATATAAGATCTTGTATTGTTTTAATTCCTTGTTTTTATTCCTAATTTGAGATATTTTTTTAAACAGTTCATTACATGCAATGATCTGTGAAAGTATGCATTTTATATATTTTAATATATTTTATAATTCTTCAGAGTAGTAATGAACAGTATACAGTATGAAAATATGGGTTTTATTTGGAAAAAAACCCTTCATGGTATAACCATCCTGGCCAGTTAGAAATACATAATGAAGAAATACTCACAATATGTAGCCTGTGTATGGTTCCACCTGACCTACTGAGCTGTCTTCCTGAAGAGGCCTTGATTTAATTTTCCAGGCTTTTGATTTTAACAGAAGCATTTCCAGATTGTAATTTGTTGCTTGCAACTGACACTGAATATGTGTTCAAGTCCGCTATTAGATTTCTCAGTCTACCTCTGAGATGCTGCTCTGGACTTAAACACCTTAAGCTACCACTTGAGAACTTCTGAGGATTTGTTGTAATTATCCATGTTATTCTTCTCTTTGTGACATTTATGAGCCCGCCACTTTGCAAAAACCTAGATGCATTCAAAATTTACATACAAGGGCACAGAATATGGTTAAAAGATTTGCTGGTTTGAATCACAAGGGTGACTGTGTCCTTTGATTGCCTGCTTTTCTATATAAGCCCCTATCTTGTTTTCTTGTTTTCATTGTCATTTTTTTTTTGTTTGTTTTGTTTTTTGAGTCTGTGCTTTTAAGCTTTTAAGAAATTCAAATTCCTATCTGGTGTAGTATATGCTGTCATGTGCAATCGTGTGTGAAAAAGCTGGACCCAGGAAAACAGGAAGATGTAACACGACAAAACTGTCAGCAGGGCTCAGACTGGGAGGAGAATTTAAAAAACTGTGTTCCAAGTCTACATTATTTTTACAGGGAAAGGAGAACAGAGTATTTGTTAGCACAGGATATACAGTGCTTTCCACTCAGAAATGTGGAAAAGAGGTTTGTCTGTGATGTCTACTCTTCAGGTTTTGTCAAGCTAAATAAGCTCCTTGGCTATCTGGTTCACTGTGGACTTTGAAAAGTACTGCCAGATAGCTGGTGCTAGGGAGTCATCAGATTTTCCATTATGGTTTTGTAAATAAAGCATTTACTCGTATTCTTGGCCCTTCTCTGCCACAGTCCCTTGCAATAGCCTGTTAGACCAGGGGCGAGTTTGAAGCTCTCCACCCTCTGAAGAAATACTGATTGATAGGAAGAATACTACCTGAAGTAGTGGGAGTGCCTTCACAGAGAAGAGCACAAGTAAGACTGTGGATTTGTATTCCTTGCTTAGAACAGGAAAGAGGAGAATGGGACCAACCACTACTTACTGCTCTTTTTGTGAAATAAATTTTGATGCATACTTCTGTGATGTAAAGATCTCTCAGAATAGCAAAAATCTGAATTCAGAGCAACCCAAGAAATCTGGGATAAGTAGGGATTCAGATATTTCACAATTAGTAGTTTAAAGAAACCCAGAGATACATAAATTTCAAATAATGACTTTTTAACCATGAAATTATCTGATAGAAGAAAAAATGGAAAATATTCTATGAAACATTTCCATATCTCTTCTGCTCTAAGAAGATGTCCCTTAAAACTGTGAAACATTCAGATAAACTGATTTTTTAAGGCAATGTAAACTCTATGATACATTTTCATCTGTACATATCCATGTTATACTTTCCTGTCTGTGGAAATTAAATTTTAAGTCTGAGTGTTTCAAAATTAGATTCTGTGCCTTTCTAGAAAAGAAGCAGCTCCTCCAGAAGCCTTTCAGAATGGCAGAATAGTGCGTGAGTGTACCAGATCCATGCCACCTAGGGGACACTCCAGTTTTAAGAATTTTTGATACGTGATATGAGAATCACAGCAGCATTTCCAAGAGATTTCAGATACTTTCCTGGTGTTACAAGTTTTCAGTATTTTGAAGTTAAGAAGGAAAGGAGAACATAAAAAATAGTGTCAGGAGAAGAAGAAAGAAGTCTTACTAAGCCTTTCTATTATAATGCTGAATTGTACACTACTTGGCACTATCTGAAATATTTCAAGACCTTCAAAAGTCTGGGAACAGACTTTCTATATATTCTTTGCACACTAATCAGTTGTAAGGATTTTACAAGATTTAGTTTAAGTATTCCATTATGAAAATTGACAAGTACAGAACTTGATATGTCAGCTGCCCTTTGTGCCCTACAGAAATAAACAAAATAAATAGCTCATTCTGAGCCTGCAAGATGATTTTAAGGTTGTTTTTCTTTAATCATATGTCAGAAAACTGGCTTTGGTTAAGTTTGAAGGGATGTATATGTGTTTCCTGCCTGTCTAGACCTTATGTGTACAAATGAAGCCATTTATACAAACAGCTGTTGAGCCAATACATCATCCCAGACCTCAGTAGCAGAGTTCTGATCCAGTTCTCCTAGATTCCTTTTCCTACAAAGCAGTTCAGTGCTCACTAAAGCCACATGAATCTTTTCTAGTTCCTTCCAACTCCAGTCTGGTCTATGTTAGTACCTCTGCAGACCAATATCCTGTTATTTGTCAGTCCCTGCTGCTTTTTTTTCATTAAGGCTTCTGCACTGTTCCCTGGAGAAATCAACTGCCAGACCTCCCAAACTCTTACAAGGCATATCAATTAAATATACAGCTTTCTCTTACAGTAAGCATCATCTCTTTGCTGTCAACCACATGTGTTCTCTGGGGCTGAGATAAACTGAATAGGCACAAAAGAAAGACTAATGATTTCTAGATCATGATATGCAAAAATACAAGTCTAATAGCTACTGCCATGGTGATTGTACAAGTATCCCATCACATCTTCCTCTTCATAAAAGAATTATTATCTCTAAGAAGCTTGTTACTTCTAGGAGAAAAATAATGTGAGACCTATTCTCATAGAAGACTGTTGATCATCCTGCTTTCATAGTAAAAGGTCATAGCACTTCCTTGAACTAATTCTGCTTTGAAATAAAGCACATCTATTAGGGAAAAGACAATCCATCTGGATTTTCAACTTGCCAGTGAAAAGAATATTCCATTAACTACTTACCCTTTCAAGATTTTTTCCCATGGATTTGTTGAGAAGTCAGTTTATTACGAGATTTTGAATTTATTTGGAGAGAGAGTGAGGTTATTTGCTGAGTGCTACAGTACAATTCTCAGAATATGTGGATTCAAGTGAATGGTTGTCAATTTATTGAGGGTGGCAGGTGAAATTCAGTGCTGATAAGGTAATGCATACTACAGGGGATAATTTGAATTTCTCACACATTGCAGATTTCTAAATTAATTGCAGTCACTGAGGGAAGAGACTTGGGCAATGTTTTGGACAGCTCAGCAAAAACAACTGTTCAGTGTGCTGCAAAAGGAAAATGCTAGAACATTTTTAAAACAATTCTAAAAATTCTGAAATGTTTTAATATAATTAAGCTAATCTATTATTATTTTCTTATGTAGTGTTTGTTAGGTTCTGACAACTTCATCTCAGGAAGTGATTAATCAAGAAAAGAGAGAGTTCTAGAAACAAGTGAGGAGAAATTTGAGTGAGGGAATGCATTTTTTAAGGGATGGTATTAATATTTTTTAGTTTGAGGAGATTAAGTAGTATTTGCCTTAGGAATAAGGCTAAGTTCTCCTATTTATCTTTTAAAAAAATAATACAGATCAGCTGAAGTGGACAGCAAAATTTGAAGTGAAAATTGCTTTCTAACGAAACAACCTTTAACTAATGGTGTGAAAATGAATTTACTCTGATAGCCAGATTATTCCATAATTGTCTAGTAGTAAGTTTCTACTGAGGCAGGAGATGAAGTACTGTTGAGACAATCCATCGTTACATTTACGACGTTTAGTCCTACACTTAAGTTTCCAATCACTAATTGCGATTATCAGTTTATGTGATAGGGATAATGATCCTTACATTTTATGTATGAGTATGTCCTGGGTTTTTCTAAGATAGAGTTAATTTTCCTCTTAGAATAGCTGTGATTTAGTTTCATTGTAGAACTTGTTATGAGAAGAATGTTGATAAAAGTACTGTTATTAGTTGCTACTGGAACTCAAGGCCATCGTGTTTGGCTGGTTCACAGCTGCATCAGGACTGGGAGGGAGAAGCACAGTGAATAGCAAAAGCCAAACCTGGCATTTGGATGTGCCAATAAGATATTCCATATCATATCTCATCATGTCAGTATATTAACCAGGGCTGACTGGAAGACGGGGGTATTCTCTGGGGTATAGCTCAGGCTCCCTCTTCCGGGGTTTCGGTTTGGGGATTCTTTCAGCTCTGGGGTCACTGGCTGGCACAGGCTGGGCATTGCTCAGCGGGTGGTGAGCAATTGCACTGTGTATCACTCAATTGTACATTCTGTTATTACTGTTTTTACCACTATAATTTGATTTTCATTAGTAAATAGTTTTTATCTCAACCTGTGAGTCTCCTTGCCCTTTTCCTTCCAATTCTCTCCTGTATTCCCTGGGTGGAGGAGGTGGGGAGGGTGAGAGAGCAGGCTGTGTTTGGCTGCGAACTAAAAGGTTGAAGCCAAACCACCACAGAGTACATACAATCAGTTAAGAGCTTTTGATGTTATCAGATCCTTCAGCTTCACTTTGCTTTCAGCTCATCTGCAAAACTTACCCAATGCTGAAGCAAGAGTGCATTTCAGCTCTAGAAAGGAAGAAAGGAAGAGAAGGGGAATAAGAAATTGATTAAATATTATGAACCTAAAAATGCCACTTGCTAAAGACTCTTATTTCATTAGGCATACCTCACTTTTTCACAGTATGGCTATGTGACCATATATCACTTTTTATCTGTAAAACTGAATGAGGCAGAAACTCCAGTTTTCCACCTGTCACACCTTTAGGTTCCTTAGAGTTATAAAGCTGAACTTCATGGAAAGGACACATGATATGCTTCAATGACTATAGGTACGTTAACAACTAATGGAAAGTTGGTTATAGTTTCTGTTGGGGTAGTGTCTTAGGGTCTTCAGATCTACTTCTGAGTACTAGGTCCTTCAATAGTTGATCTTTCAAGTTGTAAATTTGGTCTGCAGCACTGCTTCTTCAGACTTTCTGCTATGAAGGGAAAGAGAAGAAAAGTTGCTGCCACTCTCTGAGCCTCCATATACATCCTTGTGTTTGCTACAGGTAGCTTTCTCATCAACATGATTCCTCACAGCTTTCACTCTCTAGGAATGTCTCAGTAAAGTCTTGTTCATGTTCCTGCTCCTTCCTATAAGATCAAAGAGCAGCATGAGCACTTCAGGTATTGTTCTGTAGATTCATCAGTTTCTTTACAGAAAATGGCTGCATTATTAAATCCACTATTAAACTAAAAAAGAGTTGGGTCCTAATGATATATTTAAAATGCCTTTAAAAATAACCCAAGTTAGATTGTTGAGTTAGAAAGCTATTCTTGCTTTAAAAGCTGATCTCATACAGCATTCCAAAATTAGAAGGTAACACTAGGACTTCTTTTTAGTACCATGAAATTCTCATTGTTAGAAAAGGATGGATAACTTTATCACTTTTTTCAAACTGAATATTCCTTAGCCTGGGAGAAAGAAGAGAGATTACTTTCTGTGAAAAAATTGCTTACAGAAAAAAGCATATGATGAAGGTCGGTTGCACAATTTTAAGGTGAGTAAGGAGTTGGTGCTTGATAAAAATTAAATTTATAGTGCAGATGTTTATCATACCGACAGATATAATCCTCAAACAAAGCAAAAGCTTGCTGTTAACTCTTACCTGTAGGAAGTAAAAAAATATTACCAAGTGTATAAAATAGGCTCTAGTTTAACTGTCATCCATGAAAAATGAGAGCACTACTTCCATGATGTCTTTCACCTATTGGAAGATCTCAGCTGGAAATGTTTTGTGTACTTGGGATGCGATGGACTGGAACAATGTATCCTAACCAGATTATGCCACATCAATCATAGTCTGTTTTTGTTTGTTCATTATATGTGGGTCACACGCTGGAGGGTTTTTGATTATTGTTTCCATAATTGCAGTTCTGAGGTACCTTAATCTGAAGGAGAGCTTAATGTTTGCAAAATGCAGGACTTAATTTGACTCCTAACCCTGTTTTCTCTCTCTTTCTCATTTTTTTTTTCATTATGGCAAAACTTACACTATTCCTTTTTCCTAAGGTTTCTTACTATTCTTTTATATGCTAAAACATTTTTTCTTGTTTTTAAGACTGGAAAAAATGTGTAATTTTTCTGTTAATCATGTATATACATACACAGATAAACATTTGTAAACAACCTTGGCTTAAATATATGAAAAACCTGTTCTCATTTGTAGTTTGAACCTGTACAAAAATGTTTGGAATACAGTTGAAAATTTGGATTTAATTGCTGAATGGGATAATCCCAGCTCTAATTTTTCCTCTAGTTTATTGTAGACCAAGTCTAAGAAACTTATGTTAAACTGAAAGCAAACAAATATCAAGTGAGGTGCTGCTTGGGATACTTAAACATTAGATTCACAGGGTTAGCATACTAATGACATTACCATGAGAATACAGGACCTGTTATGTTTATTAATTGCAAATGTACTTTCTAAAATGTATTTGGTTACTTGTTTTGCATATTATCCTTCTTAATTGCATGGAAGACTATGTCTCTCAGAAGGAAAAAAAAATAGAAAAGCATGCACATGTAATTTTCCCTGTCCTTTTGCTATTTTGATTCTACCTGCATGTTTGAGCTAGAAAAACAATGTGTTTATTAAAAAAAAAATATCTAAAATGTCTGAGCTTTATAAATATTACCAGTGATGAGTGTAAGGAAATTATTTTCTCCTAGCAACTTATTTTTTAATATATGTATAAAACTATAGGTAAATCCTAATGTTACTGTTGGTTGATAGAGACACTTCTCAGAGTTCTGCCAGGTACTGAGTGCTCTAAGTGCATCTGAACCTACAGCTATTGAGAGTACTCGGGAGTTCACAGCATCAGGTCCTAATTAAGCAAAGCTAAAATTGTCTATTACATTTCAAAATTGCAATACACATGACCATAGCCCCTAGGGGAGCTAATAAAAGATAATCCTATGGTTTGCTTTGAAGCAATTACTGTACATCCCCTTCTGCCTGCAGGAATCACCTTGTCACATCCCTCACTTGCATCAATCTTTCACTTGTTATCAATCCACCACTTCCCCTTCCCCCTTTCTATTTTTGCAATTCTGTCCTTTAACAAAAATAGAGTTTAGAGGATGACACAGAAAGGAGAGTTGTAGATGTAGTCAAATATATGCAGTCTTTCTGCTCCTTGCAGAATGATTACAGACAGCTGGCGAGTTAGTGTACTGCAGGCAAAAGACTTGCCAAATGAAGTGTGAGGACTTTTTTATCTTTATGAAAGTAGGAGGCTAATACAGCTTCCCTGAGTTGGTCATATTCTGCCACTAATCTACACAGAAATGGTTTCAAGGAAAGGGAATGTTTTACTTGAGAAATTATATGTTTTTGTTATAGCAACCAAGATAGCTTTCTCTATACTTTCTGTCATTTTTCTTCACCTTAACAACTATGGCAGGAGTCAGTTGTGATGGATTTAGTGGTGATTCGGAGCAAGGATAGTGACTTACCCATACTAAATTCACCTTTTCTCGCAACTTAAGATTTGAACTCTATATGGAAAAGCTATGTAATCACCTATTGCGATCCATGCTAAAACAGAATTTATGAAAGGTATGTGATCAGTGTTGAAGATGATTAGCAAAAAAAGGTAAAACGGTTTAACCAGTATTGTTCTTACCTCTTCAATTGTAGAGCAGTTCCTGGCTCCGTTTGAACTACATGTACAAGAGGAAAATAAGACAGGTGTAATTTGCATAAATTATCGGAGAGAATCATTAGAAGCAAGCATGTAAAAATGAACGTGCTAGATTCTGATTGATCCCTGCCCTCCCTGTGGCAGAGTCATATCCCATGGGCATTTTCTACAGAAGGGATGGAAATGAAAGTGGGAAACATTAATTACAGATCAATATCCCATGGAAACTCCTCTACTAGACCAGCATTTTCAGAACTGGGAAATAAGTCAGAAACTAAAAGAGGATGGAACAGAGGACAAGATAATTTCTGTACTATCTTTTACTTTTCATCCTTACAGCTTCTGATCAGATAGATTTACTATATAGCTGAATGGATTGTCTTAATTGTAAGGAAGACAATGGCTGAATTTAAATATTGTCCTTCTTCCTCCTAACTGGTTGCATTGCTTCAAAGAACAAGTCATACTTTTCAGAGATTTTACTTCCTTTCTGCTCTATTAGCTCCCTGTCCCATCTTGCAGAAGTTACAAGGGTTTTGTTGTTGTTGTAGTATTAGCATTTTTTGTTGTTTTTGTTTTGCTGTGTGTACCAAATAAAATAATTTGGGAAACCACAGTATTACCTTTTATATTCATTGCATTCTCTTCCTGCCTCTCCTTGGGAAGTGACAAACTGATACTCTCTGTAGATTTTATGTGACGTATAAAATCCATGTTCATCTTATACCTATCTACATGTTTCTGCAGGAAGACATGAATCAGATTTTTCAAAGAGGCATTATAGTACTGAAAAGATCACAAATCTTATACGAGCTTGATTGTAAAAAAGGTTTTCTAAAATATGGAACGCTATCCATCAAGGAAGCACAGCATCTTAGATTTTACATTCTTATATATCTGACTTTAAAAAGCAGAAGACAGAAAAACAGATATTTTCAATTTTAAGCTGGGCTTATTATCAATTTATATTTAAAAAGTCTTTTGACCATGGGAAACAAACATACTTTGGCATAAAACTTAGGTTGCAAGCAGTAGTGACATAATTAATTGCTGAAAAGACATAGAAAGGAAAAAAGCAAAAGTAGCATTCAGCAAAATAAAGGAACTATCTCATTCAAATAAATACCATCTGTTTCCACTGAAGGCAACCTTGCTGTTGACTTTAGCATAGCCAGTTGTTTTTTTACAGACACAGACTTTCAAACTGCTTATGTGCACTATAGTATGAATTTACATCCAATCTTACTTGTAAAGGTGTAGTAAAAAAAAAAAAAATATATATATATAAATCTACCAAAAATATGCAATGCATTGTTGCATTTATATACTTTTGCTTTAATTCAGTTTTAATTTAATCCATAATATAAGAATATTCAAGATACTAATATCTATACAGGAAATACAGAAGCAATAGGACAAGGGGTAATGGTTTTAGACTAAATGAGAGTAGATTTAGATTACATATAAAGAATAAATTTTTTACAGTGAGGGTGGTGAAACTCTGGAACAGATTGCCCAGAGAGGTAGTAGAAGCCCCACCCCTAGAAACATTCAAGGCCAGGTTGGAGAGGGCTCTGAGCAGCCTGGTCTAGCTGAAGATGTCCCTGCTCACTGCAGGGGGGTTGGACTACATGACTTTTAAAAGTCCCTTCCAACCCAAACCATTCTATGATTCTACAATTCTATTAAATATTTGCATAGATACTTAAGGGGTGTGTTTATGGTTCAAAATATTATGTTTCTTATATCTATAAAATAATGAAAACCTATTGTAATAAAGCAAATTAAATATAAGTGGTATGGCGGGGGCGGGAGGAAGTTTGGCCAAGTCACATTTCCTATGGATGTTTAACTTGCAGTTCATTTACTTCAGTGATGTAAACTTAAAACTGCATAAACTGTAATGGTAAATTTATTTTATCTAATGAATTCAAATACTAAATGTCAGATATAGTTTGAATAATCATTGCTGCAGAGGAACTTTGCAGCTTGACCTTTTGATTTTATTACAATGGACTACCTTCCCACAAGCCTTTTTAAAGTAGCACAACACCCATCTGTTAATACAATATGTATTTATGTATTTCCTATGTAAATATCTTAGAACAAAGTTTTAGTACTTTTCATAAGATAATTTGAAGCATCCTGTTGGGACATGCAAAAACCAGCAGTGCTGGTTAATGTATTTTTGGTTAATACACTTTTGGTATCTTTTTGTGGTGTTGTTTGGGGGTTTTTTTGTGGATTTTGTTTTTGGTTTGGTTTTTGTTGTTGTTGTTGTTTGTTTGTTTTTTACATGACAGCATGTAATTTATAATTGTGCCATAGAAGACATCCAAATAAGTGAGATTTTTTACATTTGTCTTATTGTAGTATACAGTTTCTATTTGCCTAGTACAGCTGCTGCTGGGAATGATTTTACAGTCTATGAGGAAAAATCCTATATTACTGTTAAATTTTACTGGTATAAATGCCTCTCTTTTGAAGTACATGATTGACTGCAGTGATATTCTCAGAACATAGAAAAGTCTGTGTCCGTTTCTAGCTAGTGCCAACCACTTTGAGACTTTACTGCTTGTAGGATGGCAACAGAAGTAGTGAGGGAGTCCTTATAAATTCATGATGAAATGTGTTGCTCTGGTTGTTTAGCACATGTGAGAGGGGAAACAGGCCATTCTCTTGTGGAATCTAAAACAAAAGAAACAAAAGTCCAAGCAAGTGCTAAGCTGTTTCCTTGGTTGGTGTTCAGTTCCCTGGTTGCTTTTAGAAATAGTGAAATAGAAGAAACAACCCTGCACTAAAATTCTGTGACAGTAAGCATAGTCAAAATAATGCCAGCTATATAGATGGATTAGATCAAAATAATCAGCTTGCAGGTGAGGTATTGCAAAGCTATAGGGATCAAAGATGCTAATACCAATGCAATGACAAGGTGGGGTAATCTTCTGGAGTGTGATGAAAGAATCACTTTGAACTCTTGCCTTCCTTGATACGTCATCAAATGACAGTTGCATTTATATAGCATTTTATATGTTCCAGGCCCTGTCTGGATTTTTGCAATGCTGTGCTGAGGAGAGTTTGGAAGCATCACTCATTCTTATTTTCCTACCAGCTGATTTTCCCAGGAATACCTAATGGGCCTGTGGCTCAACTAGGATTGTTCTGACTCCAGCCTCATCATTGTTTTTTATATATGCCAATCACCTTGGTCTGGCCAGGAACTGGGGTCCATGCATCTGAATGAACTCCACGGTTACATATAACAAGCCATAGAAAACAGTAAAAGAAAGAAAAATCTTAACCCAGCATAGATCAAGGATATTTCAGGCAGGAACACATGAGTTACCTCTCAGAAGATACACAGAGAGGGAGAGAAAGAGGGGGAAAAAAAAAAAAAAGTAAAAGGTTTAACAAATAATTAGTCTTATAGGGACTGAAGGCTATGGAATCTTTTGGGCAATCTCCATACACCACAATATGACAGTTGTCAAATGAGTAGACCACAGTTCTTGCAAAATGTGTATCAGAAGCCAGACCTAATGAATAAGGTCCACATTCTGCAGTCAGTTATAAATAGGTATACTGTTACAGGGAATGATGAAAGTATAAAGCTTTTCTTTCCACGGCAAGGATTTGTGTCATAACACTAATCCACTCTCAGTACAGACACTAGTAAAAGAAGTGAACAAACACTGTAACTCCTGCCTTTGGTGCTGGCTAGGATCTAATCCCTGTTGCAAGTGTATATCAGAGCCTCTCAAGCACCGTTTTGCATGCAGATCCTACATCTGACACTTACTGGTAGGTCCCCACCTGTCTGAAATCTGCAAATGGCTCTGTCCTGATGCTCCTAGCTGCTCTTTTTCACCTTCCACTCCTGCTGCTCTCAAGTATTGTTTTTCCATGGACAAGTGTGGCCATATCTCAGGGACCAGTTTGAGAACCCTGGATTCAAGCCTCGTTTGACACAGGTTATGGATTACCAAGAGGCAAATAAAGGTACATCCACACCAAGCAATCAGATAGGTGAAAGAATTCTCTTTATCAAACAAGGTTGTGTGCATTGTAACATTTAAGTGAGTGAAGAAAGGTGGAAGAATGGAAAAGAGGAAAGCTAGAAAGAGAGGAGAAAGAAAGTCTCACCACCCTGGGTTTCAGCAACAAGCAACAAAGATTCTTCTTGTATTCTTTCTTGCCAGCAATGGAGTTGTCTTCTTCTGCTCATGGATCCAGGATGGTGGAAAAGCCCCACTAATGGCCAAGTCTGTTGCCTTTTGTTTGCTCCAGTTCTTAAGGGCCTTCCCAGTGGGTGGAGGTGCTTAGCATATGAATGCAGGTCTAATCAGTCCTTTCAGATAGTTCTGGAAATGGGCCTATCGACAAGGTTCTGGAAATAGGCTTGGGTGTCCCTGGTGATTGACAGACCCCATAGAAATTCTCTTTTGTCCTTTGTTAGGTGCACAATCATCTCCTTCAGGCCATCACCATCAGCGTCATCAGGACAGAGATTGGAGTTTGGAGACAGGACAATCATCAGTCCCCTTGGTCATCAGTGTGAGGGTTGTTACAGGAGCATGCCTTTGTTTGCTTACATGCCTTTGGAGTTGTTTGAGGCATATTTTTAACAAAGTTCCTTTACCAGTCTCTTACTTACAGCATAAAGCAAATGATTTAGCATAATTAAACTAAACTTGAATTATAAATAAGAGGAAACCGGCAGTTTTGAGCGTATTTTTCCTTTTTACTTTTGCCACTCCTTGGACTCTTACTTTGGTTCAAGTCACTAACCAGGCAAAGCTATTGGCCTTGGGCTGTAGTCTTGATTCTTGCAATGGAAATACCTCTCACTGGGAACAGGAGCTCCCTTTTATGCCTGACTTCACATAGGAAGAGACATACCAGATCATGTATTGGTAAATCTGGTTTTGTACTGTCTGAGACTTATATAATATGATTGTTCAGTTTCCCATCCATTTTTCTAGCTGGAACGGAGAAAAATCTATAAGCCTATACATACTAGAATTGTAGAGATGCCTCAGCTAGTTTTGAACTATCTGTCTAGCTGCAGCAACCCTGAACTCAAAGAGGCCAAATTTATCTTCTTTGGCCCACTGTCAGCTCAACTCTGCTACCTCTAGTAGGTCATCTAAGTATTTACTATAGTACAGTCTGCAACCTAGACTTCCCACAGATGTTTTTGAATTATTAAGTCCTTGTTACAAATTCTGTAAACCACAACAAATATTACAGTCATTAATGAGTCTAAGACTATGCCAGTACCACATCTAAATTGTTTTTTGGGAAGTTGTCACAGTAATTTACAAGAGAAGAAGTTGATCACTTTCTAATTGAGGTCATTGCAGAACTAAATTTTGCAAGTTGGTATTTTAACTTTTTTATGACATGTTCATAATGACAAGCAAGATAGTTGCTTGTTTTGAAGATCATCCCTTGTATTTAAAATCTTTTCCACTCTGATATAAAATTTCCGAGTGGGTTTGTTTGTGAGAGTCAAGGCATTGGAGACTGATGTACTCTGAATATGCAGCCTCTTTTTTAGCTGTAAAGGATTACTTATATCAAATTACAACCATAGGTAACAAGCCAATCATAAACATTAAATGATTACATTATCTGTGATAATTCTTATTCTCATTCTGTAGACATTTCTGGTAGAGTAGGTTAGATACTCCTGGACTATATATTCTTTTTATATGCTTTTTTTTTGGAAGTACTTTTCTCACTAGATAGATACCATACACAGAATCACAGAATCATAGAGGTTGGAAGTGACCTCGGGATATCATCTAGTCCAACCCCCCTGCCAAAGCAGGTACTACTGAAAAAAGCCATCCATTTGGCCCCCACTCTTCAAGTATTTATAGACACTGATAAGATCCCCTCTCAGTCTTCTCTTCTCTAGGCTGAAGAGTCCCAGATCTCTCAGCCTCTCATAAGTCAGATGCTCTAGGCCCCTAATCATCTTTCTGGCCCTCCACTGGACTCTCTCTAGAAGACCTCTGTCTTTCTTGAACTGGGGAGCCTGCAGATGTGGGCTCACCAAGGCAGAGTAGAGGTGGAGGAGAACCTCCCTTGACCTGCTGGCCACACTCTTTTTAATGCACCCCAGGATACTGTTGGCCTTCCTGGCCACAAGGGCACACTGCTGGCTCAGGGCCAGCCTGCTGCCCACCAGCACACCCAGGTCCTTTTCCTCAGAGCTCCTTTCCAGCAGGTCAGCCCCTAGCCTCTACTCATACATGCGGTTATTCCTCCCCAGGTGAAGGTCTCTACACTTGCTCTTGTTGAACCTCATCAGGTTCCTTTCTGCCCAACTCTCCAGTGTGTCCAGGTCTCGTTGAATGGCAGCACAGCCTTCTGGTGTGTCAGCCACTCCTCCCAGCTTCATATCATCAGCAAATGTGCTGAGAGTGGACTCTATCCCTACATTCAGGTCATTAATGAAGATGTTAAAGAAGATTGGACCCAGTACTGACCTCTGGGGAACACTGTTAGTTACAGGCCTGCAACTAGATTCTGTGCCACTGATCACAACCTTCTGAGCTCTGCCAGTCAGCCAGCTCTCAATCCACCTCACTGTCCCCTCATCTATCCCATACCTTCTAAGCTTTGCTACAAGGATGCTGTGGGAGACAGTATCAAAAGTCTTGCTGAAATCAAGGTAGACAACATCCACTGCTCTCCCCTCATCTACCCAGCTGGTGATGACATCACAGAAGGCTACCAGATTGGTCAAGCATAATTTCCCCTTAGTGAAACCATGTTGACTACTTCTGATATCCTTCTTTTCTTCCAAAATATACCCATGCTGTAAATTCACATCAGTGTCTTCTGTTAAAAAAAGAAAACATCACCAATGAGGAAGTGGTAGCATTAGAGATATGAGGTAGGGAAAACAGCAGAAGATTCCCTGTAATGATTTGTGTAAATACTTCTGTCTGGCTGGCTATTAAGTTGTCACCAAAAAGTCAGTATTATCTGCAATAGTTAGGTCTGTAATTAAAACTCACCAGTAGCCATGGTTAATTAGCCTAAATGGAGAAATGACCTGGTCATATGGATATTAATTCTGGATTTAGCTTATTTATCCATACCATAGTAAAAACCTTCAAACTACATTTTTCCAAAATTACTTCAGCGCTTGAACTGCTAAATCCTGTGGTGATCAGTGTAAGTTAGTTTCTTAAATGTATGTTTTTTGAAAATAGTTCTTTTTGAAAAAAATATTTTTGACAATATGTCTCCTGAATTATTCAGACATTTTAAATCATTTCACTTACAGTGTTTTTGATTGAAGTGTATTAAAAAAAAAGTCAAAATATTTTGAAATTATGGAATCTCACAGTTCTACTCACTACAAATTTTGTTTGCATCATAAAATCTAAAAAAGGAACAAGAATACATTAATGATAATGATAAACAGCTGCATTACTGAAGGTGTTTACACAGTCGTTTTGATCTGTGCTTTATTAGATTGATTTAGGAAACTTTCAATTTCATAGAACATAACTGTACTGTAGCTTATACTATGTGCTATCATTCAGGGACATTAATAACTTGTTGATAAGTTCTGTTTTATCTTAGAAATCAGTAAACTCTCTGAAATTCTGATTATCTTCATAATGTTCTTGCTTAGCGTTTAATGATGATATATTGGTTTTCTTTGTTCTTAATAACAATTTGATACCAACATACTGTTTTTAAGAGCACATTTTCTTCGCAGACTAGCAAAGATCAAAATGATTTAAGTCCATTGATGTATTTAATACATTTTAAGTTAGCCCATGATTTATCCTTTAGACAAGACAAATATGCAGCCATGTGACAAAATGCTATCTATTCCACAGCCAGATCATCTGTATAGCATGACGTTAGTAGCAGTTGAAGACTAAAATGAAAAGATCTTTTCATCATGGCAGAAAACGCTAGGCATCTAGTCAATGACATCCAAAATCTGGAAGGTGATAACAGCTCATATGCTGAGCATTTACATGTTCCATGGACTCTTGCAGAAGTGGCAGGTCCCCAACAAATTCCTAGCATCTCTACAGGTTTCATCACCAATGGGTTCTGTTTTTCTTTCTCCTTACAATTATGAAAAGAGAAGGTAGAAGTATGTTGAAGGAATTTCTCTGGTGGAAAATGTTTGTATGAAGCATGTGTATATAATTTTAAAATGTATAGATAAATGGAACAGAAACCTTGAAGTACAGTTTGTGAGAAAAAAATATGTTTAGGCTAATTTTATTTATTTCTATTTATTTATTTCTCCAGATTAAATGTTTGAATGTCCATGTTCTTCTGAATTAATAACACTCCTCAGCTAAAGTCCAGTGTTCCTTATTAGGCTAACAATGGGAACTAACAAATACACAAATCTAGTGCAAACAGATGCTTAGTGAAGATTTTAGCTCCTAGTTTCCTGGAGGTTAATGTGGACAATGAAATAAGATTAAACAAAAGGAGTTTCTTTAGTTTATGTAAAAAAGATTTGAAAGCGTGACTCACATAAGAGAGTTCAAATACATGAAAGGCTGCTGCAGAGGGGAAAGGAATAATCGTTTCCCCTCATCTGAAGCAGGAAAAATGAGAAGTTACAGGCTTAAATTGTAATAAGGGAAATTCAACACTGAGGCAAACTTCACAAGCAAAAGGGTAGTAAAGCACTGTAATAGAGAGGGAAGTGGTGGAGCCCATTGTCTTCCAGCTGTGTTTTTCTGTGGTTACCATGAGACGTTACCATAGCTATCATTTTGCTGCAGGACAAGAAAGTTCTGCTCAAAAACTTCACTTGAAGTAGCAGTATTTTATCTTCCTAGACTGCTTAAGTGAATGGGACACACTGCTGATTTTGTAGTCTGTGCAAAGGGTCTCTGTTGGCATCCCAGCCAGTATATGTTAGATGGATCTGTTTCACTATTTCCTTGTTCCCAAACAGATCTGTTCCTCAGGATGATAGGTGGCATTGTTATTACTGAAGTGCATTAAATGCAGAGAGACATTTAATTTCAGTAGAGGGGGGAGGGGAAAATTATTGTGGTCATTATTTCTTTAATAGGTTGCCTCAAAAACACAAGACACTGAGAAAACTGTTCTTCTTTGTTCTTCTGCTGTGGCTGTCTCATTCTGTTTCTTTTCCTCTGGTGGGTGGTTTAACCCACCTGTATCTTTTGTACTTCATTTTAAAGTTAAACTTCTACATAGTTCCCAGCATTTGGACTATGTACAATGGAATCTGAGGAGTATATTTTAGGTGTCTGGCAGACTGAGCCATGGTTCTTCAAAATTTGTTAGTAGAAAACTGAGGAACAGGATCCAGATTTATTTTCTCTTCTCTTGTTTTGTGATCTTTTCTCACAAGGACAAAACACTAGTAGCATTTAATGCTACTAAATCATACTAGGTCTCAGGCATTCATCAGTCACTAGTCTTGGAGGTCAATCTGTCTGAATTAAAAAAAACAAAACAAAACAAAACAAAACTTGCTTTCAGAGTGTCATCTGATTTTCTGGTATGTTGGCTCTGTCTTTTAGATGCCATTTCGAAGGCTGAAGGAAGGCACGGGTGGTCTATTTCCTTCGTTCAGTGTTAGGGAGTGACTATAAGGCATCCAGTATTTAGCTTGTATTTAAGTCTTGTTAGAAGGGGAAAGGCTACACTGTCCTCTCCTGGTGTTTCTGAGCCACCTCTTTTTTACTTTTCCTGTGTATGCAGTGGCACTCTGATAGATTCCAGTTTGTCCTCTCTACTCCCCTTCTCCCATGGGCAATACTCCCCAAGCTGTTTTTTCTGTCTCTCTCTGTATAGCTTTTCTAATTCAGATATCTGAAGATTTAACTTCTGGAAAATTTGATTACTTGTTCTCCATACCTCTGTCACCTTCAGTTATGCCACAGTTAGGATGGTTTTGAGTGGTGCTTGGTGGCCTCACAAGCCTACCAAGCAGTTTTGTGTGTCCTTAGTATCTGAAAGAGATCTTAATGAAAAGCCCTGCTCTGTGTCTGTTTACCAAATTCATGTTGAGAAGGTGACAAGAAGTTGGCATCATTTTAGACAACAGTGACATGCTGCTCAGAATTATTTTCCTTCCCTGACTAATCACTTGTTTTACTATCACTATCTTTGACATTGCCTTTGCCTTTTATGCAATGACTTGAGAGGATAAATCTCAAAATAACCCCATTCTTAAACATACTTATTGTAAATATTAATTCAAAGGAACTCTGCATGCTACATTGAAATCAACCCATTCTGTGTCAAACTGATCTCTGATTTCCATAGTCTTGTTTCCAGGTACTGCATTGCTCTTGCCAACCTTCTGTCTCTAGGTGGCCTTTCAGAGCTATCTTTAAATAACGGAAGACAAAACAGACTTCCTTTGCAAACTGACACATAAACAAAATTATTTGTGTGATGACCCAAATCTAGCGCAAATTTAGTGTCCACAAGTTCACCCTTGAAGCTGGGAAGTGCAAGGAGTATGTAAAGTTGGATGTAGATACTGATTGTAGCAATTCAATTATACTGGAAATAAGAGCATCTTCGTAACACTAAATATAATTTTGTTCTTATTCTGAATGTCTCCTATATGTAGAGATAGTAAAGGTAAAATAGGTTAGGCTGGGTCTTAATCCTATCTGTACTGTATCTCCCTGTTTTGTGGAGCTCAAAGACATTGTTGAGTTTATGTCTAAAGTGCACTATGGGAAGGTAAACCTGTTTAAATTAGAACTATCTGAACCTGAAAATTTCCCCTACGTTTAGTGTTAATTTGATTCTTTATTTACACTGAGCCAATGTTCACCTATGATACATGTCCAGTGTCAGTAAAGTGAACTATAGCAATTAATTGATCCACCTTGAGGTTCTTCACTGTGGTTGCAAAATGGGAGTGCACCATCAACATGGTTAGCCTGCTACAGAACTGAATTGGGTAAATTCTCCAAGCTAAACTTAAGGCTGAAAATTTGAGCTACAGAGTTTGGTGTTAGGCTGTGTATAAACAGTGTGTACAAACATAAAAAAAACCTAGAAGTGTTGTACGAGACAGACAGAGCCCAAAATACACTATAAGGGGTGAGTGGGTGGATAGCATTCATTAATGTAATGATTCAGAATCCGTGAATGGGGATGTGATACATTTGAAAGAGGTGACTGAACTAATTTTTTTATTTGTTTATCTATTCATTCATTTTTTTTAAAGAATGGGTCAGATTTGTGGGGTCACAAGTACTTTGTTGCTGGGGAGAGTGAAGCTGCAGCAACACAATTTAACTGTGTCTTATAGAGAGGCAATACGTGTACCTTTCATTCTAGTGAGTAATTGCAGTCTTTAGATGAGAAGCTAAGACATTTTTAAAGATGTATCAGTGCTCTCATTGTTTGAAAAGTCTTACACTGTACTTTGTATAGGCTAGACTTTGAGAATGCTTAGAAACATTAAGATAGCTGCAGCTACTTGTTTATGAACTATTACCTCAAGAGGACAGCATATATCAGAGGATTTTTCCAGGTGTTCTTAAGATAATGACTTTAATCCATAAAGCTTTCAGTTATTTGGACCATACTTTCTCCCTCTCACTTCTACACAATTAAGAGCATAAACAGTTGGCATTAAATCCATCTCCATCTAAAAAGGATGATCCTCTTACTCAGGCAGTTTCCTGTAAGTGGGCACAGACTCTGCTGCTTCACTATCTCCTGGCCACCTGCTTTACCTATAAGTATGTGATTTTGTGCATTTATTATTGTAGTTGGTGAATATTATTATGTACCCTATGGACATTCAATTATATGTGGCGTATATTGTAGATTTTGTATTTTGTCTGCTTTAAATTTTTTTTTTTAAGTGCCTAGAGCTAGGGTTAGGTGCTTAAGTTGTGACTTCAAATAAATAAATACGTAAAAGAAATAATTGAAGCAGGAAGTTTCAGATAATAAAGAGAGTTGGCTCCTGGGTAGAAAACACTGTAAGTCTTAAAACAGTAGAATCTTTAATAAATGAGATTAAATAATAGCCCCAAAGAATCTTATTTTCTGAAAAAGAAACAAAAACAAAAAAACAAAACCAAAAACCCAATCAACCAACCAACCAAAAAACGAAACACAAACTAATAGGATTTATGGTTGGTAAATTAGAAGTTTCATTATATATGGTACAAAATTAATTACTAAGGAGCATTTTATTTACCTATAATTTCTATTTAATAGCCACTGCACTTGTCATTGCAGGTATGGTTACAAAAGTATGGCTACCTTCCACCAACTGACCCCCGAATGTCGGTGTTGCGCTCTGCAGAAACCATGCAATCAGCTATAGCTGCCATGCAGCAGTTCTATGGCATTAATATGACAGGAAAAGTGGACAGGAACACAATTGAGTAAGTAACCAGTACTGAACTGCTCTTGACTTTTCTGTTTCAAGCAGGGTAAAACAGAACTGGAAAAACTTTATAACACATGAAGCAGGGTGACTGGGATATCCAAATAGTGTTGCAGCTTCAGATGAGGAGTTAAAATGTTTCTCTCTCTCTCTCCTTGCCTTTTTTTTTTTTTTAATACAAAAAATCCTCTTCTATATTTCATGGTGGCACGTAGTCAGCTGCCTAACTGCTGTCTGCCTTTGGGCATGTGATTGTAAAGAAAATGTTTCAGTGTTAACTGAAGAAAGGGCCAAAAGGTTGTTAATGTGGAAGTGGAGAAACTTATTAAAAATTAGAAAGAATTAATGAAATATTTCACAGAGGAAAGAGTCTTTTCTTGCTGGAAAATCTTAAGTATTAATTTCCTTAGCCTTATTGCAAAAAATTTTAGCAAACTCCACTGTCCCATTCATTTAATGGTTTCCAGTAACAAAAGACTAGGTGTGGTCATTTTAACATGCAGTAAAATTGGATTAGTTTTGCAATTCTGAAGTTAAGGCAGGCAGCATCTGATTTTACTGACAAACTGAACACAGGCAAACTTTGTGAAACAGAGCGATTAAAAGAGACTTCCAAACAACTCTATAGTATGCCAAATTTTTTAAATATTCCAGGAAAATGCAAAATAAATTAAAAAAGAGCATTAGTACACAGTTAATAAAATGTATCTGGGACAAGTAATGGTTGGTCTCATTCCAGTTAAAATGCAATGAAGATTATCTTGTGATTTTAGAAAAAAGTTACTTTGCTTGAAAAGCAAACAATAACAAAACAGTATAGTCACTACATATCCAAAATTTATGTTATTTGAATATGTTTCTACTACTTCCCTAAAATGCTTTTTAGGGAGGAAAAAAAAAAAATCCTTTATTTCCCGTTTACCCACCCCAAACCCAGTGTGTCATCTTTCATTAGTCTTTTTTGGTAAAGTAGCTAATATGAATGATTTTTCTGTCTTAGAGTTTAGGGAAGAGACTACCCAAAATGCTGTCGGGATTAGAGAAGTAGTTCTATTCCACTAGCACATGCATTATTGCGTTGAAAAGAAATAACGCCAAGCAGATTTTAGGACTGCCCTGTGGGGCGGCGAGTTGTTCACACATCCCTCAGTTTAGGAATTTAAAGGACTTTAGAACATGCAGTGCAATAGCAGTATAGGCCTTGTGAGAGAGCATGCTCCAAAGTATGTTTATCATCCAATCTGCAGGGTGGAGACACTAGGCTTTTTATACAGCTTCAGTGATTGATCCTTGAGGGGAGAGTGCTGCTATAGCAGTCACTAGTAGCCTTTTAAAGACACATTAGTGGCAGCTTTGTAAGGGTCAATATATTTCACTAAAAGAAAAACAATCTTTTTACAGTTAGCAGTACAGAGAGGATAGAAAGTGGTAACTTAAGGAAAAGTGGAGGCCATCTCATCAGCTAGTGAATTGGAAAAAACAAAAACAAAAACAAAACTTTAATTGCAAAGGGAAGTGGTTTATGTTTGCTAAATTGGGCTTGTTAGACAGCATGTCAGCAAGGTTGTCTTCACTTCTTCTTACGTGTAAGAGACAAAGAAATCCATCTATGCATCGGACCAAAACATAATTTTGCAATTTGGTGGATATTCACTCTTCCAAAACTTTTGATGCATGATATTTCTTCTACACAGAAAGATATATTAAAACATGGCAATTGTTAGGTACATATAAATCATGCTGGAAGAATTTTACATTTACTTACATATTTTCAGTTGCATTAACTTGAGTCAAGTTGGGAACAGAACTGATTCTTAAAGAATTGTCACATTTGTATTGGTGTTGAGAAAAAAAATAAACTTGTTAAACTAAACTGTGGCCTCAAGTTCCCATCAATTAACATCACTGAATATTCTTGGGAGATGTGACTATATAACAAAGGATAAATATATTTTTTTAAATTGTTCATTTATGCCAGTATTTTGTAAATGTTTGAAATAATTTTCCTTTTCATCTACACAGAAAGTATATATACTCTCTTGTGGCCAGAAATAAGTGACAGTTTACCAGTCGTTTCTCTGTGATTAATATGTTATAATTACATACAATGCTGGGATTACAAAATACAGAGTACGGCAGGAACCTCATAAAAACAATTTAATTTGTTCTCATCTTGTGCATGAGGATTTACCTACTTCTCTAGCATGTCTTGAGAAGACATTATGATGTGCCTTTTCATCTTCAGAAGGACAAACAATTAAAACAAGTTATAGTAGCAACTTGATAGGAACCAACTTTGGGAATATTAGCAGAGAAATAATATCCTGCAGCATCACCATCAGAAGTCTCCTGGGGGAAATTTTGTTGCTCTGGAAAAGAGATAATCCCTCAATGAGTATTTTGGTATGCATTAATATGAACAGTGTTCATCTTCCCCCTACTACTCACCATTCACTTGTTTTTGCTATAGATTTTGTTTCCCAAGTGGCTTGAAAAACATGATGCATGCTTATCGCTGGAGATAAGGAAGAGTAAGTGGTAGGAAGAAACATTATTATAATGGCATAAAAATATGAGGGTTGTTCCAAATACAAGTATCATTAAAATGTCAAACCCAATCAAAATAGTGTCTGACATTTGCATGGGGTGCCACAGTATTTCCTGTGATTCATTTGTATGTTACCAAACACAGTCAATTGTTCATGAAAAAAGGAGACTTCGGAAAACAGACCCACTGTTGGCATCCTGGTCTTTTACATCCCTAAACCAAACATACTAGATAGAAAAAGACTACTTGTTGTCTTTTCTTGAAACTGTTATACATGTTTATTTCCAAAACGTGGTTTACAATTTAAAGGGGTACATTACAAACTTATTGGGGTACAGATAGGATGATTGTGTACAGGATGCTGACTAAGTCTATGCAGTAGTAACAAAGCAGTAATTTTATTTTAATGTTATCCTTTATAAGTAAATGACAAATGTGCTAATTTTGGTGCTCAGATGAGCTTCTAAGTTTACTTTGAAGTTTATAAATAAGATGTATTCATATTTATGTGTGACCTCAGTTGTTTATATATTAATTATCAGTTAAAGAGTGAGAGTGAACAGTAAATTTTGAGCTGTTGAAATTAACTTAGTGGTCTATTTTCTTAATAAATGGTTTTTGTACAAAAGCTATACCTATGGTCTTGTTCCCTCAGCAAAAATTCAATGAGAAGCCTTGCAGACAAATCATCGTTGGTAGCAGGGTTCAAATACAGTATCTTACATCAGCCTTTGACTGCTTCCTATTACTTAGAGGAGAGTCAGTAAAGTCCTGTAATAGCAGAGTACTCTAGGGAAGAGTAAAGATGTTTAGAAAACATATCTATCTCTCCTCACAAGAAGTTTCAAGGTACCATTCAGTAGTTTCCTTAAATAAATATCTATATTTTTTCCTGCCCCTAAGTCAAGTTGGACTCTGCCTTTTTTGTTTTATTTTTTTCCTATAACTCTGAAAAAAAAACCCACAACAAAACAACATCAACACAAACATTAGGGATAAAAGAGGGGTGGTGTTTAACCAAAGGTAGTTTTTTAATTGTTTTGATTCCTCATTAGACCAAAAACTTTTTCCTGAAGGCTTAAGAAAGTGAGGAGACAGAGAGATTCTTCCTCTTTAGCCCCAGAGAGCAAGACATGGTTAGGCAACTGGCTTGAAGTATGAGAAGTTAGTTTCATCTCTCTCTCCACTGGAAGAGCATTACAGTTTTCATACAGCACATTTTTATTTTAATCTTTTAAGATTTTCTGTGATTCTAAACTGTTTTAACTCCCTTGACATATATAGCTCCTCAAGATTCAAACTAATGGAGCTAAGACTGGAATTTGATGTGACATAGTCTACAGATAGAGTACGTTAGTCACAATTAAGCCTCTTTATTGAGTACTGATAAAATATTAATTTTGAGGGCCTACTGCATAAGAGATTTCTACAAGTTTAGAAATAAACAGATGAGAGAGGCAAAGTCATTACCAGTATACACCTTTTTAAAATGAAAAACACTTTTTTAAAAAAATAATTAAGCTCCAAGAAGCAATCACGAACATGAAAGACCTTGATCATCGTATGCTAAAGCAGCTGTATTTGGAAGAAAACAAAAATGCATGTTTTATTTGTCAATTCCCCCTCGATGGCAGATCGTATTACACACTCAGTATCCCCAAATGTCATAAGCTTTGATTGTTATTACTGACAGAATTCTTCCTCTCAGTCAGTGTGACAACCATACTGTTTAAAACAATATTTTTAACATAAAAAAGAAAAAAAGAAAAAAAAAAGTGCCAGAAGTTTTCAACATTTGCCTCATTTCTGTGCTAACCATGTAATAATCTGTTTGATATTCTAACTGCTAAAACATAGCTCAGCTAAGATCTAGGTGATAGATTTGGTGATAGTCTAGCTCTTCAGCTACAAATTCTATTTTTCCTTAAATTTTACCTGAAAATAATTTTCTGAAAGCTAGTGAACCACTTGTGCAAAGGCTTCAGTTTGATTTACACTGGGATTTATATTGTGTGTGAACCAGTCCCAGTCCTCGTTTAAGAACAATAAGAACATCCGTGGGCAAGACAGCATGACAGCATGGAACATTCCCTGCCCATCCCAACCAATAAGGATACAAGCATAATGTTCTTCATAGGTACATACCACTTCAAAATCAATACAAGAATAAATTGCTTAAATTTCAGAACATGTTATTTTGGGCTATTTTTTGTTTTGCTAAAAGTGGATTTTCAGTAATTCTAATAAGAGAATACAATGCTGAATTTTGAATCCATTACCTATTGTTCTTGACTTTTAAAATTAAATATTAAGTGTAAAGCATTTTATGCTAACATTATTTTCTGTAAGAGTAGTAAACCTTTGACATAACTTGAGACAGTATTTCAATAGCAGCTTTGAAGATTAATTTTTAAATTTACAACTTGGAATGTTTACAGTTATCCGCCCTTGGCTTGCCAATGAGCAAACCTGGTTATCAAAATAGGTCTCCATCAGTTAAGATAAATATTTTTTTTCTATTTTTGGGTGGGAGGAGGCCTCATTCAATTGATTTAAAATCATTGCCCTTGAAATAATACAATTATAAGTGATATGTTACACTTCTTTTATACAAGATCCTGACATTTTTGTATGGTATTTCTAACAAAATATAGTAGTTATTTGTTTTTGCTTTATTCTTTGCTCCTTTCTTTTGATGTAGTGATATCACCTTAAGGTGAGAAAACTGATCTTCTCTTACATATATGTCTTTCTCAGCAATGTGTGCGTGCAGTTTCAGTACCGTAATTTAAATGAACTTTTCTGTCATCCAGCCATACATACATACATACAGCTGCTGTGTGTATACTTATTTATGAAAGAAAGTTGAAATACCAGTTTAATGGTCAGAAATTCATTCATGCAAACCTGAATATGGGGTATTCTGCTTCTGCTAAATACCATCAGAAAACTTTAGCTTTTACATCAGTAATTATTTGGCATGATAGAAATAAAGTCCAATGAACTGGAAAAGTAACAGAGGAGATTTATCTTTTACTTATGCCGTGATTGCCTTTAATCTTACTGTCTTCCTGATGATAAATTGCTATGCAGCTCTTCAGCTCGTATAAAATAATAACTTTAACTGAGTTTTGTTCACTTTTACTCAAAATATATAACCACTTACACTACAAGTGAGAAACAGTTCAGTGATACTGCTATTGAACTCATACTTTTGATTTAGACATCATCCTAATTTTTACATATTTGGAATGCTGACAAATTTGAAGTTTTTGGAATATTGGAAAACACTGAAATATTGAAGGCCACTGTAAGAATCGAGCACTTCTGTGGTAAGCCTGGTGCTGCTGTGATGGTCATTGTTGTTGTTTGTGATTTAGACCTTTTCAACTTGATTTTGTGCAGAGCATTAAATATTCTTAGGAAGATTATTGATTTAAATATCTCCACTAGGACCTTAGAGTTGCAAAGATATACTCTTCATTATGTGAAAAGAGAGTAAGACAGAAGAGCTTAATATTACCATAAATTTAGCAGTTTCAGTATTTTGAATTAAAAAAATAAGTAAATAAAATAAATCTTGCAGTTGACTGGGCTCTTCAATTAAAAACACTCAAGACTTGTTTAAATATCATGACAATGAGACAAAAGAGAAAGATTACAGAGTAAATAAATAGTTTAGGAACTAGTGGTTTGACTACATCTTTGTGTATATTCTGTAACTTCACCTTCAGCAAGCAGGCTAGTAATACAGATCATAATTACCTTGAATGAATCAGGATAAATTACGGATTGTGAAAGGCTTGTCCAGTTGCGAAGTCTTTGTTCGAGGCTGTAGCAAAAGAAAACTATGAAAAATAACAGCAAATAAATTTATTTCTGAATGTCACGGGAGGCAATGGAGTTCCACAAACTACACATCTGTTAAAAGGTTAACTGTTCTTTTTGGTAGTCATTGTTGGATGTAGACACAGTATTGATAATACCATAACTTCAAAAAAGTTTGATGTTTTTATTGATTATGATTTTCTTTCATGTTACTTTAACTATATGGTGCTGTTTATTGCAGCTGGATGAAGAAGCCTCGATGCGGCGTGCCTGACCAAACAAGAGGTAGCTCCAAATTTAATGTTCGTCGGAAACGCTATGCGTTAACGGGACAGAAATGGCAACACAAACATATCACTTACAGGTACCAAAGATATTCATATGGATATACAAATGTCACTAATAGTCCTGACTTTTAATTTAAAGTAAATAGAAATTTCTGAAATATTTTTCAATATTTTGAGAAGTTCATCATTAATATGTGATATAAAAAAGCTGATTTAGATACCTCTTGGATAAGTAGGTGTGTGCTACAAGAGCCAAATTATTTTATTGGATTAAAATTGCTTGAATTTAGTAACTGGTAAATTCTCTGAAGCTTTCAGCATCAATTTAACACCCAATATGGGCTTAACCTTACCTTTCAACCCTCTTGGCAACTTTTCAGGAAACATTGCTCTGAAACTAGGAGCACTGTAACAAAACTCAGATCTTTAATTTAAGTATGTAAAATATGTTATTGAAAGGAGTCAGTCTCTGTAAAATGTAGGTGCCTACAGGTCTATTCTAAGTACAAATGAATTTAGTTATAATTTGGTGAGTCACTGACCCGACCATTTCCTGCCTACATGATAACAGGCATAAGGGAATGTACAAGGGCATACATCTGTATAGCTCTTGAGTCTGGCATGTAGTTTACACAGTATGTTGCCTACTGTCAAAACTGATCTTTGCAGGGTAAGTTAGATGCAAAGTATATACTTGCTAGAGCTCTGTCAACCAAAGAAAGTGTATAATATAGAATCCTTGATTTGTCAGCAAACCAAGGATTCCAATACAGCTGTATTGAGTTTTACATGGCAAGGTTTTGGTAGCGGGGTGGGAGTGAGTGGTGAGCATAGGGGTGGCTTCTGTGAGAATGCAAAGATAGACCCACCACTGGAACTTGTGGTGAAGACCATGGTGAGGTAGGCTGTCCCCCTGCAGTCCGTGGAGGTCCATGGTGGAGCAGATGACCACCTGTAGCCTGTGGAGGACTCCACACCAGAGCAGGTGGATGCCTGAAGGAGGCTGTGACCCTGTGGGAAGCCCACAGTGGAGCAGGTTCCTGTCAGGACCTGTGGCACTATGGAGAGAGGAGCCCACGCTGGAGCAGGTTTGCTGGCAGGACTTGTGACCCCGTGGGGGACTCGTGCTGGAGCAGTCCCTTCCTGAAGGACTGCACACCATGGAAAGGACCCATGCTAAAGCAATTTGTGAACTGTCAGTCATTGGAAGGACTCACGATTCGTGGAGGAATTGTTCGTGGAGGACTGTGTCCCATGAGAGGGACCCCACGCTGGTGCAGGGGAAGAAGTCCTTTCCCTGAGGAGGAGGGGGCAGCAGAAACAACATGTGAGGAACTGACCCCAGCCGCCATTCCCTGACCCCTGTTCCGCTGGGGGGAAGGAGGTGGAACTCGGGAGAGAAGTTAAACCTGGGAAGAAGGGAGGGGTGAAGGGAGGTGTTTTAAGATTTGGTTTTATTTCTCATTATCCTCTTGTCTGATTGGTAATAAATTAAATTTCTTTTTTTTCTCCCAAGTCGAGTCTGTTTTGCCCATGCCAGTAATTGGTGAGTGATCTCTCTGTGTCCTTATCTCAACCCACAATATAACCCTTCGTTATATTTTTCTCCCCTCTTTCCAGTTGAGGAGAGGGAGTGATAGAGTGGGTTTTGGTGGGCATCTGGCATCCAGACAGGGTCAACCCACACAACAACCTATCTGAAAATTTACACAACCTATTTGGATTCCTGTAATATCTAACGATGGTAAATTCTGAGTTTAAAAAAAAAAAAAAAAAAAAAAGTTTTGAAATTCATTAACTGATGCCATTATTCACTAACTCATCTAAATATTAAATTTTAGGTTCTTCATACCACAGTGATGAGCTAATTTTGTTAGTAATTCTGTGTCAATACTATGGTTTATGTCTATTTTAAGACATTACACGCTGATACAACTTCAAGCAATAGAGAATTGACTGCCTTAAAATTAGTATGCTACATTGACTGAAGTCCTTTATTGTTAATATAAATGTAATGCATAGTTGGTTAGATGCGTAAGAGTGCCCACCTGCAGCACTTTACATTTATCTGCATTTTAAAATTTAAATATAGTGTGTGTGCACAGTCACTTACAAATATGTGTAGTTTTCTATCACTGTGATTAGTACAGTCAGATTCTCTATTTCGTTACAGGATTTTTTACAACAATCTAAATCCTATCACTTGTATACTTTCTATACTGTCACCCAAGGCATTAATCATAGTAACAAACAACGGTGCCCAGTATTAAACTATGTGCCAACTATCTAGTAATCTTTCTCACTTTGAAGAATTTATAGCAAATCTTTACCTTCTGCCTTCCCTCTTGTAAAATGTTCACTCTCTCAGTTTGACAAGACCTGAAGTCAACCAGAGGTTTGATGGAATAAGCTTATAATATTTTTTTGTAGATCAAAACACATTTAAAGCAGAAAACCAAAATTTTATTAGAATAACAAATACAATATTAATATTTCTGAATTAAAAATAATTCTAAGTAAATAAGGACAACAACAACAACAACAAAAAGAAATAAAATTATTTATATGCTTCTCCTCTGAATGACATTTTAAGTTGCTTTGTTCCCTAAACTTTTGATCACATCTCTGGCATCACTTATCTGCTCCATTTTTCTCAGTGCTGCTTCTCAGTCACTTTACAACCTGCAGGTTTCCAGCTGCATTCTGTGTCTTCCTTGCCAGTCAAACCTTGTAGTCTGAAGTGTGCCCACTAAGCAAGCTTTGTAATTCCTCCAAAGAAAGAGCAATTTGTCCCTCATTTCAGTGTCTGCTACCTCTTCCACTTTTCTGAAAACCAAAACCAAAAACCCACCTAAAAGCCTCAAAACCAAATCCCCCTGCCCCCAACAGAACAGAAATACAGACTATGCAATAAAAAAGATGCTATCCATCACACTTATCATAGAACTGCACTCACCAGCTTTTCTGAACAGGAAGCATAACAGCAAAAGAAAAGGTATTTTGCGGACATACACCTTAAAAAGAGACCAACAGATGAGCAGAAAATGAACCTTAACAGCAGTTGATAGGTTTTCCTAAAATATTTGGTAATTGTTTTGGTTTTTTTATGAGGGTTTTGATTGAGTTGAGTAGGGCAAGCTTTTCAAATTTGTTTCTTTGTTGCTCATTTCAAGAAAATATTTAATATAAGACGATAAATATACAAACTCTTATTAAACTCTATGAAATCCGTAGATGTGGAGTTCTTCTTTGTATGGATCACTGCCAAATAGGTGCAATTCCAGTGCTGTGCAGAGCCCTTTGAAAAAGAGCAAAAGCTACATTTACCACTTACTATCTGTATAGATACTTGGTCTTAGAGTATATCCTCAGATACTCTATTTAAATAAAATAATTATCACTTCAGGCAAAACATCAAGACATTATTAATGGAAAAATAGAATTGAGATCACATATAAATGCATTTTAAACTATGTCTAATTATTTTTTTGCTCTAGCATTTTCTGATACTTATTTTTTTCTCCAAGAATTGCTTCTTGCACCTGTTAAATTTAAATTAATTAATGTTTTTCAGAAGTTATTTCCTCTTCGATTGTCCCTATAACCATGAGTAGAAGGATCAAAACAGATACACATGTGACTTTTATAATGTTTTTTCTGCATTTCTATATTTTCAATTTGTAATTTTTCAAGCTGAAACAGTTCCCCAAATTTTCAAGATGGAGCAAAGAAGTGACTTACTGCTATAATTTACAGAAATTATGTCCTTTTTGGGACACATATCACGTTTTAGACTTAGCTTGATAATTACTCATAGAATACAATGTGTGTGCAGACAGTATAAAAATTAATATTTCCAGTATTGGGAAAATCAACATAGAATATACATTGTACTGCATTAGTTATACTTGTCTCTCCCTCACGAATAACAGCTTTCCACTTGTTTGAACTGATGAATAGGGTGTTTTTTAAAATATCTTTTTCTAATGAAGTTGCATAGCAATACTACTTGCTATATCTTTCTGCCTGGTATAGTACATGCCAGTATACCTTGTAAACATTGTTAGTACTTATGGTACATACTAACATAACTTTTACAAAAAGAGAAACAGAAAGTGGTTATTTGAACACTTTTACCAGTCCAAAGAGTATAGGAGTGAAGGAGAACATCTAGAGTATATGAAAATTATAGCTCAATTATGGAACACACTACAAAGATCTTAATGATTCTTGATTCTTCCTTAGTGTTTTAGACTGTATCAAGTTACACAACAATCTCTGAACATTATATAGAGTCAGAGAAGTAATCTATGAACTCTATTAAGGGAATTTTTTAAAAAAATATTTTAAAGGGGATGTTTACAAAGACACTTATGAGTCTCTCTCAAAAAACAATCACCTTTTCTTTTGCTAGGGAAGTAAATCATCCAGTACTTTAAAGAAGGAGCAAAAACATGAATCAATAAAGCAATCAGCTTTGTAAAAATAGAACATGAATGTTTATATGTCCTTTTTGGACTCAGAATTAAAGAATATAAAATCCCTCTCAGCAGAAATCTGGGCATACTATTCCTAATTTTAAGTCCAGCAGTCAGTCATTTGTCAATTGCTCCAGTTATTCAGTCGGCAGAACACTTTTGAAAATTACGTTGGAGAATGCTCTTTAAAAAGCCAAGCTTTGCCGTGAATTACAACCATTACTTAGAACTCATAACAATTTAGAATAAAAGAAAATAATGATTTAAAAGCTATTCTGCTTTATTTTGCTGTCTTGAGAAAGAAAAAAAAATGGAATTTGATCATTCAGCAATACGTAATATTAATCTAATAGATGGAGGAAACTTAACTGCAAATCATCAATGGCTTCATCCCAAACCACATAGAATTAATTTAATCTTTTTCTTGACTTCAGTGGACATTTCATCAAGACCTAGATTAATGTCTTTCTCCTTTCTCAACAAGTTGGTTACATCCTGGATTTCACCTCTCCAAAGACTGTCAGAAGTTTAAAGATTTAGACAGGTCTAACCTTATGCTGTTCAGATAAATGAATTAATGCTAGTTGGGAGCTTCAGTATGCAAGGGAAAATTCCTGTCTGGCTTGTTAACAATGGACTATATTATTTCTGTGGTCTGAATGTTCCATATAGTGTGGAATTTGGAAATATAATTTTTCTTGGGTGTTTAAAAGCCACACGGAATTAAGAAAAAACTCAGAAAATACTGTTGAATTTAAAGTAGCCACAAGATTTTATTAAATAATATTTTAAGTGTACTACTACAGAGGAATATTTAGAAGATATTTTCTAAATCAAGGAATTGCACATCTTATTAATTGTGCTTGTTTTGAAGTTAGTATACGTTTATTTTCCTTTATTTTAGTTTACACATGAATGAAAAAAGGTCAGCTCTGTTCATATTGAGATCATAACATACGCTTTGCATTGTGATGATGTTCACTGCATTATTTTTGAAATATATGGCTCTATTATTTTAGCAGCAAAACATGAGCGTATTGTCTTTACATTAAAAATGAAAAGTGGAAATAAGGGAATGCTAAGAATGTCTTAACTTTAAGAAATTTGTGAATAACTATTGAAAACTAGTCTTTAATACACTACCAATATTCTATGCTTTTATTCAGTTGTACCTGACTAATAGTTTTTGAAACATGGCAGAAGCATTTACAGAATTGAGCTGCACTTTGATATATTTTTTTTTCCCTTCAGACATGAGATCTACAAAACCTTAAGGCAGTGGAAAAACTTAACTATATGCTGTATAATCCTACCCTACCATTTTAAGTCGGTAACAAATTTTGAAGTTCTTAGCTCCTCTGTATCACAGAACACACAGTAGTATAGAAAATGCATGCAGATTTATATTAAGAAGTGATACCTTCAGATGTGGAAGGCATTCTGACTGGCATGGTGAAGAAGTTTTCAGGATTCCCTGAAAATGGATATTTTCAAATGACCTACCCATGAGTGCTTAGCATTCCTACTTACATGTTTTGCTGGAGCTCTAGTGATTTACAGATGCAAATCTATAAAAATAGTAATTTATACTAGACAGATTACTTGTTTTCTACAGTAAAGTTCTCATAAACTGTTAGATTACCTACCGTAGGGCTTCAACCCTTAAAGATTAATGGGACACGGATGTTATGCTTCCTGACACTAAGCACTAGCTATCTATATTAATCATGGATGCAAAATTAGATGCTAATTAAGGCTCTATTAAACCTTCTTTTGTCATTATAACTGCATCTCCTACCAGCTTTCAAAATGCAATTCTAGCCAACCTGATGATACACAGGAAAGTTTTCAGTATCTATCTACCTGATATCTCCTAGTGCCATTTTAGGCAATATTTAGGAATCTGAATAAAATGGAATACTTCAGTTCTTAAGTGTTGATTTAAGGACATTTACCCCCCGGTTAAAGCTCAGCGTGTTCCAAAAAAACCCAGTTTAATAAAGATAATGCTTTCCCTTTTCTTAAAAAATAATGTTAGCAGTGTTACATACCTTAGCATTTATAACCTCTGAATGGAATAAAAACTGAAGAGGCAATAGAGTTATGGATTCTTTCCAACATGGCAGCAGTAGGTTGACTTTTAATATGCTTACAGAACAAGAAAATCAAAAGCAGTATCTCTGACTTGGGTTTAATCAGCTGGAGCAGGAGCTATAAGAACCAAGACCACATTTTACATGAGAAACATTCTTAGGTTACAGCTACAAAGAGTTATCACAGTGAAACTGGAAAGAAGTTGAAGCTAAGAAAACTCACATCAGTGAGAGATTAATGAAGCAACTTGATAGAAAGTATCTCTAGAGAAATGGTGGCACAAAATGAAATATACCTTTGACTAAAGTTAAT
Source organism: Caprimulgus europaeus (assembly GCA_907165065.1). Next base: position 28,177,321 of record OU015525.1, read on the forward strand.
CTATTAAATTCAATAAAAGTAACAATGTGATTAAAAAAAGTCAAAGCTTTGGTTCAGTTTAGGTTATATTGACAGTAATGGCAATAAGAAGGTAGTTTCAGCAAGTGATTAAAATTTAAGCTATATTTAAATTCATTTTTTCTTAACTATTTCATATCAAATACAGATCTATAATTGTCTTACTTCAAACAGATTGCTGAATGTATCTTTTTACCTACTCAGTTAAATTTTCTGCTCTTTAATCTTCTGTGTTCTTTCTTTCTTTAGAATGGGGTTTCCAATTTGTGACTTTGTGCCAAGAAAATCTTGGAATGTTTTAGATAAATTGCATTGTAGAAATATTTTCCCCATTTATACTTAATTGGTATATTTATGTTCTAAAAAAAATAAAGTACCATTTTGCATCAATAGAATTACCTAATAATTCTAAAAGCGCTCATTAGTATCCAGTCTAATCAGCACAACAGGGTAGTAAGATATTGTTAATCTTGTACTCTGGATTTAATGCACAAATAACCATAGAACCAATTTAAAAACAGTATTTATTATATGCAGTGGAAAATAGAAGTAACAAAGTCTACAGGCCGTGAAGAAATCTGTCACTGAGTTATTACAACTCTTGTGGAGGTCATTACTGCTAAGGTAAGCAGTAATAATAAGCTTTATGCATTTTGAGCTTTGTCTGGCCTTTGCTGAACTGCCTCTTGTGTCCAGCTTGGGTCAGAACAGTTGATTTTATATAAAGAATTGTAGCAATTTATGTGAAAAATATAACAAGCTGTTTGAATGACAGCTCAGAAAGAAAAAAAAGGAATAGTGATATTTAATGGCAAATACATGCTACTTAATGTACTGTATTTAAGTTTTAGATGATTGATTTTACACAGCCAAGTGAGTTATATCCTGATAGCCTTGCAAAGCTTCTGAAGGTGTTGCAGACAAAAATCAGTCACTGAAACATGGACAATTTTTTGAGGATATTTTGAGGAAGAATGAGGAGGGGAATGAAAACCCAAAGCTTTTTCTAAAATCAATAGGACTCAGAATTTCAAAATAACAGTCTCCAAAACAAAACTCTTCAGGCATCTGTAGAAATAGTAAATCCATGTGAGAAGTGCATATCACTGATGAAATCTTACTCTTGTGCTGCCACATGACACCCTAGTTGTAAAACACCATACATTCTCAAGGGGCAAAGGGTGAGTACTTTGCGAACTTGCTAACTAAAACATCTCAAAAAAAAAAAAATCACAAAGGAGAGAGATTTTGGAGAAGGTTTCTGCAGGGTCTGATAGTTGGTCCAGTGCATCCAATATTTTTTTTTTTAAATTTGAAAATCAACACAATACAGATCATAAAATTACTGATGAATAAATAACCATGAAGAAAGGGCAAAGCAATTTGAATCACATGACATTTACATCATATCGGGTAAGGCCATGCCTACAGATCAGAGGACTTTTTCTCTCTGACAGCAAGATAAATACAGCAGTACTTTGTAGTTCTGATGGAGTCAGTTTTAAAAGAACATTACAAAACTGGAATGAGTTCAGTAAAAATCACAGAAAATATTTAATAGACTGGAGAAAATGTCTTATTATAAGAGATATAAAGAGTTCAAACTTTTAATTTCAAAGAGACAAGGAAAAGGTAATGACTTTGCAGTGCAGAAATGTCTTTTAAATGTCTTTTTTTACAGGGAAAAATGTTCTTAAAACTCATGTATGGGAAGTAAAAAGGTAGAACAAGAGCCAAAGTTACAAGCCAGACAAATAAGAGAATAGGCACAAGTATGTAACGACTGGTTACATCATCTTTGAAACAAAAAGCAACCAGTGGATTCTTTACTGTCTTCTAATGTGTTTTGATATATCTCTTTGGAACATAGATTCTAAGTGAAAAGAAATAATACTTTGATTAAATTAGCATTATTGGACTCAATAGAAGAATGTTTTTGAGTGGAAGTCAAAATAGGTAACTTTATGGTTTCTACATGAATCTATGAAAAAAATATTATATATGTGAAATCAAATCTATTAAAAAAAACTTGAAGGGTTTCTTTCCATTTATATAAATTTACAGTACTGTATAATCAAGTACATGTAATGCACCAAGTACATGTAATGCACCAAACGAATCAATCATTACAGGTTTATTCATGAAAATATTTTTGTTCTCCATTAACACATCATTCTGTGTAAACTTACATAAAATTTACAAATACTCTAGAACTATGTAATTTCTGCAATTTGTGCTAGACATTCAGTTAAGCACATGTCAAATGAACAAAAGGCATCTGATTGCAGAAGTTTCAGAACAGACACAAACCTAATAGAGTTTTTGCTGGCCATGTGAATTGAGTAAAAATGATGGAGGTAATTGAACAGGTCTGAAATTGATTATTACCATTGTTTTTTTGAATTCAATAGTAAAAATAAAGAAGTTTTTAGAAATATATTTCCACTATAATTTACTGGTAGCTGTGACTCTGGACTCAACTATAATTCTGATGTTTTTTTGCCTTTGTTTTATGTATGTCATTTGAAGAAGTAGTGGAGACTGAAATTTCTGTTTAAATATATATTTATGAATTAACATATAATTGTCTTCTATTAAATGATTTCTCTGATGAATTCTACAGTTTATGCAAGATTTATAAAGTAATCAGATCATAAAAGGACAACTTAGCTTGTATCAAAATAAAAAAGACTTTGTTCCTGATAAAGAATTACCTATCTAGTTACAAATGCAACAAGAACTATTTCAAGGCTTTGTGAATACTGGTTGGGGGTCACAGTATGGAGCTCTGCTATTGCTAATGGGCTCACTAAGAAGTTAAAATTTAATCTAATTGGAAATATTTTTTGTTTTGATCAGAAATGACATGCCATTCTTTAGCTGTGATGGATTCTAATTGTGGTCCAGGAGGTAAACAGTCAGTGGTTGATTAATCTAGTTATCACACTGTTAAGAATTTTTCATTTTAAAATATTTTTAATCTTCTAAAAATAAGATTTTTGTACTGCTGAGAGTAACGTAGCTAACATATAATGAGTTCTAGCGTACAGGGCTACACAAATTGATAAAATAATTTTGCACTAGGTTGTTTAAAAATACTCTTCTTAAAGGACATAAAGTCCGACTAGCACGTTTTATTAAAAGCACAGTGCTTTTAATAATTAGGGGAAAATGGATGTAAGCAGTGCCACTTACCACTGTGTCATATTTAATCTATTCAATGTTTCTCTGTTTCTTTCAGCATAAAGAACGTCACTCCAAAAGTAGGTGATGCTGAAACTCGCAAAGCCATTCGCCGTGCCTTCGATGTGTGGCAGAATGTAACTCCTCTAACATTTGAAGAAGTTCCTTATATTGAATTAGAAAATGGCAAAAGGGACGTGGATATTACAATCATTTTTGCATCAGGTTTTCATGGAGACAGTTCTCCCTTTGATGGGGAGGGAGGATTTTTGGCTCATGCATATTTCCCTGGGCCAGGAATTGGGGGAGACACTCATTTTGACTCAGATGAGCCATGGACTTTGGGAAATCCCAATCATGATGGTAAGAAAAGATTTCAGTTTAAACAAAATAAATGAATGGCTAACAGAACTATTTACATGCTTCTCTGTCCCTAAATAGTTTTCTTTCCTAAGTTCACATTACTTTAGAAATATCTTCAGTTAAACAGTTTATTAAAATCTCAAGCAGAAAAGTTTCTGTCTAAATGTAATTGGCATTATGAAAATGTGTTTCTCTCGAAAAACATTGAATTCTTGTTAGGAACCTTTGTGTTCATTCAGACATTGTACTTTTGACTGCTAACATAAATTACTTTCATTTTGAAACTGTTTGCCATCTAGATCTTATTTAGATTTGAGGAAAATGTGAAATGGTCTTTAGCAGTGATATAAGAGAAGTTAAGAACAAGTGAGACTACAGTGGATACCAGTGTACATAAAACCTAGTCTTCTCCAGTTTTTCTTTATGGTGATGCAGTGGCAGCATTTTCAAGTCAACTTTTAATAGTGTCATTCTAAGAACAGAGGTAGTGTTTCCCAATATCTTTTGAATGTCTTTTGAAATTGTTAATTCCAACAATAATTCCAATTTACTGAAGTTGTACATTCCCCATAGTCAAGTAAGTGACTGCATAGTGCATCTGACATACCTAAAATTTACCAGATCAAGATTAAAGATACTCTTTGAAGATACTTTTCACAGAACTGTAATCCTGCCCTTTCCTAGCTCCAAGTTCATGTGACTAAATTACTGCCATTATATAGGAAACCTAATTTAAAACTAGCCTTTGTATGTTTGCAGAACAGTGTCAAAGAAGAGTTTTTGTGTATACGTATTCACTGTTTGATGCTTTGATGCTTTGTCAGGTTTTGGTTCCAAGCAGCCTCAGTTGTCCTAGTGGATCTCTCTTAAGTCAGTTACATAGATTTTGAGAGAGTGTCTTCAGCAAACAGTGATGCACAAAAGAGGATGCACAGTTGCTCAAAGAGGATGTTTCTGGAATACAAAAGACGATAAAGATGACAAATAAGAAGTGTGGAACTGTTGTATTTCACTGTTGCATTGAATTTGTGAACAATGAGAGGCTTTATCTAATTCCTTTCCCTTTCTCACCTGCGATCTTCCCAGTAAAATTCAGAGCTTTTTATGTAGCAGTATTTGTAGCCTGGAGTTTGCAATAAAGCTTTAAGTTAATATTTCAGGAGTATAAATACTGTATTGTGACTGCTGTAATGGTGCAATACTTCTGCTGTGCCAGAGTCAGTGAAGCACGAGCAGTTTGAAAAGCCCTGTGAAAGTCCTTAGTAGCAGCATGGGTTCAAGAAATTTATTTATTGTGTACCAAGCCCTATATTTTTACTGGAGCAAAATCTGTGGCGTTGCACTGCTCATGTTTGCCCTCTTCACAAGTTTTATCTCAAAGAAACAACAATGGGCATCTTCTGTTTGTGCAGCTCAGGTACATAGTCAGTCACAGCATTGTGAGGCTAAATTAAGGTAGTTTTATGGGCATCACTGGGAGACCAACACTGCACTTTGGTGGTTTTGGAGCTATTACTATTATTTGGAGACCAACACTCCACATTCTGTGGTTTTGGAGCTATTACTGCAAGCTCTCAGGAAAATCTACAGGCATGTCTATGCTGAAGTCAAAAGTGTCAGTTTAAAATGTGATAACACTTTTGGAGCAGTTCTACATAGGATACTTTTAGTCTGTATGAAAGTGTGCAAACATCTGGCTATCTCCTCCTTTAACTTAAATAATTTTCAGACTGCAAAAAGGCACTTGTGTCTTTATATGCCTTTCTGTGATTGAGTTTTGTAGAGCAGTTTTCAAAACATATTCCTTGTATTAATGAATTTTAAGGTATTTTGAAGGAGAAAAACCAACCAAATGAAAGTAAAATTATACTATCACTAAAAGTATACTTTTATTTATCTTAGACCATTGAACTTTTATAATAAAAAAAGTTTTACTTCTATATAATGAATTTTTAGTAGATATCACTGGAGATTTATTCTGAAAATTTAATAACTTATGTACTTTGATGTGCTCATATATACTTTTTTGCAGGAGACATATTCCTGTTAAAATGAAATAGTCAAGGTAGAAAAACAGAGATATTTTATGACTGGAAAATTTATGCAAAATGCTTTACAATTAGAATATTTTAAGGTATTTTACCAAAGCTAGTTTTCTGAAGAATTTTGGCAACTCCTAGTTTCATTATTGAGATAGTATGAGCCATGAATCTTAGGTCACAGCTATTGTCCACAGAAAAGCCTTATGTCATTGTAACTCTAGAAATAGAAACGTAGGGGCAGTTGATCTGTATACACAAAGTGCCTATTTGTTGTCTGATTGGTGACTTCCAGGTATCAGGTAGACCAAGTTCTGCTGATGATCTTACTGTATTAGCTTATGACTAGGAATCCTGAAAGAACGTCCAGATTTTTTTTTAATTTTTTTTTTTTTGGTGACTGGAAGAAATTTGCAGGTAGAAAAAGAAGACAAGTATGCCATTGGGGATTGAGAGGAAAAAAGAATTATGGCTCTCTTAGGCTCCCTATCATCTTGAGCTCAGTCTCAGAGCCCTGAAAAACAGAACATTGAAAAATATATTTATGATCTTAGCTATGAGTCATTTTTCCCAGGTGAGTGTCTTTTTTTTAAGGTCCATTGCTCCAATAGTCCCATAGTCATCTTCATGTAGTGTTATTAGATATTCAATAGAAAAGGAAAAATATTTCGTGATTTATTTTTATATTTTTATTTTTAAATTAACTCTCACCCCAAAGGGCTGATTTTCTCTGATTCCTATTCTGTTACTCCAGAGTGATTTGAAAACATGGATGAACTTCGTCATTTGGCAGCAAAAATGCAAATATAAGATCCTCTTGGAAAGTCCTAGCCTCATCCTCTACCTTGTACTGTTTTTCTAATGAAAAAAATTGCGTACTGTCTACCTCAGAAAGGACAGGAAACTTCTTGAAATGCTTTCATAAACTGTTGTGCTTTTAAAATAATTTTCATTCCAAATCAGCAATCATATACAAATTCCTTATTCTGAGTATAGTTAATTCTCAAGATAATTTGTCCTGACTACTTAATTGCAGTGTCTTCATACTTTAAGTTTGGGGTTTGTGGTTTTTTTTCCTTATCATGTTTACTAGATTTTTTTGTGTTTTGCTTGGTTTTAATAATATTCTAGATTAAAAGGACAGTTCCAATAGAAATATATCATGTCCGCAGTGCAATGCTGCTTTCCTTTGTTCTCACTTAGGTGGTATGTTTTGTGGATCGCAGACCTGTCTTATCAATCATGTTCTGGGGAAGATATCTGTGCTTTGACTCCTCCCTCATTCTGAAGAATGAATAAGGCTCTTGTAAGAGTAAAGATGAATGGGCCTATCACTCTGGAATAAACCTCCTGTCATACAATTTAACACTTGCAGGCTTTCTAAAATGGTGTATTTCTTTGCTTTCATAATAACCTGTAAGCAGAGTACAGCTGGTACCTTAACTCCATCTGGGCTGTAGAGGTCTTTTCTCTGAATTTCTTTCCATGGTGTTGCAGGTAATGGTAGAAGTGTTGGCCAGAAAGAAGTACAAGAAACTTGCCATTACAGGGGAGCAATGGAAACAAGGACACAATTTATTTTGATAGAGAGGGATATACTGGAGGATAAGAGGTGTTTAGGGTTTTTTGCAAGGTAGGGAAATGGTAGCCTTCCAATACTTCAGATAAATTGTTGGTATGCATTGATCCTTAGCCTTCTTCCAGTCAGCTTTCATGTTCCACTTGTTCTTTTAGAACATCTACTTTTCATGTTGTTCTGTGGGAGTAGGCCTTTTCACCTATAGTAGACCCCATTTCCTTTATGGCCTGTCTCTTCAGGCTTCAGTGTAAGATGAGAGCTTTAAGTTTCTAAATTATTTGGAACAGGATGGTTTCTTCATGCATCTTATGAAGTACCTTGTGCTCCTAGGCAGTCTCAGTTAAAATTCAGATTATTCTGGTAACACTTGGTAACTATGGTAGAAGAGAATGGAGGAAACAAACATTGAAGGTTCACTGTTGAAGAATAGCAAATCATAAAGGACTGGAATATCGCAGGAAAACATTTCACAATATATGCACTTAAAGATGTAAAAAGATAAAAGAATAAACAGGAGATGAAAATCAAGTTACATTAGCTATCTGAAAAATCATTACTTATTAAGAAAAACTTTAAATCCTTATTTTCTTCTGAGTTTAAGTACTGGAAAGAAAAAGAAGTGGAGAAAAAAGGAAAAAAAGAAGAAATCTTAATATACCAGTCTTGAAGCTAGGGAGAGATTTCATTGTTCCCATGACTCCAATCCATATAGGTGATACATGTCACCTCATTTTTTGAATGAAAAATTTATGGACAATGAATAATGTATCTAAATCCAGAAAAAGACAATGACTTGTTGCTAAAAGTGGCAATGTTTTGGAGATATTGTATTGTCAGAATCCTCAACAAAAATATTTTTCAAAGCATTTTTTTCAGTTGCAGTATTTCAGATCACTGAAATGAAATTCAAAGTCACTGCCAGGAGCAGGGGAGATAAGGATAGTCTCTCTAGTAAATGTTGTAGTAGCTATCAGAAAAATCCCATCCGATCCCCTGTCTTCCTGTACCAAAAGTGAAAATAGTGTTCTTAGCCTTAACAAAGCTCTCCCACATTTTATCCTCAGCCATCCATTATTGAATCTGCACCATTGAAATTTTTTGATGCAGTGCAATATAATTAGAGGTTGAAGTGTCAGATTCTAGTAGAACAAGTAGTGTGTTAGATTTCTGGAGTATCTGCTTCAATATGAAGTTGTTAAGCCTCAGAGCCTATGCTGTCCTTCTCCCCTATCCTCCAAGTTACTGGAGCATGATGGGCCATACATGTTCACAAGGTCTTACAGATAAGACGTTTTCCCTATCATAAGACTGATAATTGTTTTTTTCTGCTTATGTTCTCCATATTTTGCTCTAACATTGAGCAACAGTCTTTTGAAAGCTGTTAATAATGTCTGCTGAGCACAGATCCTTGCTACTGGAAAAAAATGAAAGATGTGTTTCTACAATGACACAATTAGGAATAGGACTTTGCAACTCTACCTTGTTAATAGCATATAGTAATAAAACAATAAAAAATTCAGTAGGCCATTTTTCCTACGTGTACTTCAGAAAATGCAAATTAGTAAACAAAACATATACAGTACTCACTAGATTTTCTCTCATTGCTTTATTCCTGTCACTGAGGGTTGCCTGTGATCCCATAACAAAACTTTGAGAAAGAGAGGGGGCAAGATTTGATCTACTAGCTGCTAAATGCAGTCTACACAGTGGGGGCTGCCTCTCAAGTTATGAGTAGATATATGTCCCTTCTTATAGGATTATTAGCTGCTGTATTTTGGAGCGGAAGTGTTATTTGCTTGTTTGGTTTTTTGTTTGGCTTGGATTTTTTTTGAGTAATGCCTTGTAAAGCCTTGAAGAGGACAGGAATTATTCTCAGTTTAATTTGTAGTTTTCTCAGGAACTTAAAAGTGGACAGTTTCAAAAACTAAATCAATCTCAGACCCTTCACCATTTCTGAAGACCCAAGAGAGGGACAGAGGGAGAGTCTGAAAACAGCGTTTTGAACAGCAACTTCAGAGACAGTTGTCTCGTCTTTAGAAATCTGTGGATTTTGACCAGCTCTGTTGGCAAACCCCAAGAGCCATTTAATGGGTCAAGTTTGTGTAATGTTCTGATATTCCTTGGCAACCCCAACCCATCAAAGCCAGGTTCCTTAACTAGTGACTATGCTCAGGAGTTTCACTTTGGCAGATAGTGGCAGGGAAGGAAAGAGCGAGCTGTGCTGAATTTTGCAGTTAATACTCACTGCTACCTGCATGTTGAATGAAACACAGACTATTCCTGTCAGGTGGCAAATGACTGAGATGTATCTGTTCTTCTTCCTCACTCTTGCCTTACATATTTTCCACCAGTCTCTTTTCCCTGGATTTATTGCATGATTTATTATAAATGTTATAAACTCCTATCAAATAAGGATTCCACTCTCAGATGGAATCCTAAAAAATATGGCAGAGAAAGCAGAAGGGAAGACGTTCAGAGAAGGGGCCATCATGGATGAGGATATATACACTGTGTTCTAATAGAGAGCAAAATCTATTACTAGTACATATCATCATATATTTTATGGCTTCTTAATTTATGTATATCCTTTCTTCACCTGAGAGCGTATGAAAACATTTTTGCTGTCTATCAGAAGGTAAATGTCTCTAACATAAGGCATAAACTCTTGCCTCTCTTTCAAAATTGCATTGGTTTATCAAAATTGATTTCACATTTGTCTGGCTACATCCACTTAAGTTAGTTTAAACCTTGTTTAAAGCATTTATTCTTTCTCGGAAATTACTGAATGCATCTAAGCCTATTTAAGGGAATGTTAAACTAGTTTGAATGGAGAGTGCACTACTTTTAACTATTTTAATTTAAGACTGACCTACTTACACAAGTGCAGCTTTTTAAAACAGAGCAAGCTTTAGAAGCAGCTCTTAGGGAAATCAAGGCTTTCTTGGGAGCTTAGATTTCAAGAACATTAGACATCATGCTTAATGTACCAATTACTGACTAAACTCTGACCATAGGAGTGTGTCTTCCAGTAGCAGAAAATATCTGACAAAAAATAAGTTTAAGCTCTCCTTAGATAAAGACAGTAGATCAGTAATGTTAGTTTGATACTCTTATCTTCATATTCATATCTGCAAGAGAAATAGAAATCAAAGTAAAATGCATTATTTTTTGCTTCTGTAGCAAATTTACCAAGGCAGCTACTGTACCATACTGAAATTCTGCAGAAACCAGTTTTTCCATCAAAGAATATACAATAAATAATAGCAAGTGAAACTCAATTGCAGAAGTAATAGATGGTTTTAGTGTACAGTTGCATTTAAATGTAAGTAGAATGTTACTGCAGAGTGCTTACAGTCATGTGGAATATTTGTAACTTGTATATATATGAAGCTGTGTTTTCAGGAAAACAAAAACAAAATTTCAAGAATTCAGTAATTTTTTTGTGTTAACTCTCCAGCATTCAAAAAATTATTCAAATTTTGCAGGCAATAAAAAGAAGAAACCCAAACCTGTCACTCCGTAACATGCTGTTTGTAGATTACCAAGTAAAAGCTTCTTGAACCTGATGCAAATACAGTATCTAGTGTAATGTACTTGGACTCTAGTTAGTACATAGTTTCTGCTGTGGGCACTGTGTTGGCAGCCAAGAAAAATTTATGAAAACCCTGATCTCTGAACTGCATAGATCAACTTGTAGTAAATTTCTTTTGGCTGCCAGCATGGTTGACACAGTGCAGGAGATATATGCTGCTGGAAATACCAACCAGTGGAGTTGTGAAAACTAAGTCTCCTAAGGGAGCTCTATGTCTCAAACAGCGCTCATGTCGTATGCTATGGTTAGGTACAAAGCAAACCAAGCATATCAGGTCAAAGCAAGCTCTGTATTACAATATTGCCATTACTATAATTCCATAAAGCATACTGCTCTTACTTAATTGATTATATATATATATATATTGATATTTTTTATCAATATAGAATCATGGAATCATAGAATGGTTAGGGTTGAAAGGGACCTTAAGGATCATCTAGTTGCAATCCTCCTGCCATCAGCAGGGACACCTTCCACTAGACCAGGTTGCTCAAAGCCTCATCCAGCCTGTCCTTGAACACTTCCAGGGAGGGGGCATCCACAACTTCCTTGGGCAACCTGTTCCAATGTCTCACCACCCTCACAGTGAAGAATTTCTTCCTAATATCTAATCTAAACCTGCCCTCTATTCAGCTTAAAGCCATTTCTCCTGTTCTGTCATCAACTGCCCTTATGAAAAGTCTTTCCCCAGCTTTCTTGTAGGCCCCTTCAGGTACTGGAAGGCAGCTGTAAGATCTCCCCTAAGCCTTCTCTTTTCCAGGCTAAACAACCCCAACTCTCAGCCTGTTAAATAGGAGAGGTGCTCCAGCCCTCGGATCATCCTCTTGGCTCTCTTCTGGATTCGTTCTAACTGGTCCATGTTTTTCTGGACATAAAATCTGATCTGTAACTAGGCAGTGTGACCTTGCAGTTGTCATATGCTTGTTTTCCAGTTCTCTACTAGAATAAATATATAAAAGATTAATATTTTCTTTGAATTTGTATTGTGTTATATTTATGTATATACTTTTAAACATAGAATTGGCAACATGGGTTCAGATCAGGGGTTATCCTAGAAAATATCCAGTTAGGGCTATTAACAGATACCTAGGGAAGAGAACAAGAGCAAGGCAAACATATGCCAACAAAACCCCAGCATATTCGCTCTTAGCTTCCAGCAATCTGTGGCTCATTGAATTTCGGAACCACAGGCCATATTTTTGTGTTTAATAGCCTTTGAGGGTTTTCCTTTCATGAATTTGTATAATCTCTTTTTGAACTCATTTGCTATCCACAACAACCTGTTGCAATGTGTTCTATAGTTTAAGCAGATATGAAAAACTAACTATCTCTTTCTGAATTTTGAACCTGCCATTGATAAATTTGCTTTAGGTAGACTGGTGCTTATATTGTGATAAAGCAATTTCCTAATAATTTCCTAATTTCCTAATTTTATGGCCCTCTGTCATATCTTGTTTCCAGGCTAAAGAGTCCTAGCCTGTTGAGTTACAGCTTTTTTTTTTATATGTAGTTATAAGGTTAAGGAAACACTACTTCTATTTAAAACTGAATCTGTTTGAGTACAAGATGAGAGAATTATAGAAGATGCCAAACCCCAACCATTACATTTACAACATTTTACAATTATGAAGATGCTAGGCCAATATTTAAAAGAACTTTGCAAATTGGAGACAAGTGGAGTAACAATTTATTATTTTCATTTCACTATTCACCCTGCAATCCAATTTAATTCAGGAGCTAGCTAACACAGATAATACTTTCTATTGCTAAATCTCAAGGCTTACAATATTTAAAAAGCAAACCAGTCTTTCCTTATCAGTAAGTGCATGTTGTGCTGGTAGAACTTAAACTTCCCAAACCTTCCATGGATTACACTTGCTTGGTGTGCGTATGCCCACTTATTCCATATCCAGTCACCCCAAGATCTTATGTAAAATGTCAACTCAAACATTCAATGTCTCCTGCATAAAATGTGTCCTTGAAAGTATTACCATAGGATGCAAAGCTGCACTTTAGAATAGAAGGATCCCTTTCAGTTATTGAAGAGAGAGAAAACGATTAAAAAATAAAGCAAAAATGGCCCTGGCTGGCTTGTGAGGACTCAATCATTAGACATAGGGATATACAGATAGGAAAGAGGATCTGGCTGCTAGACCCCATTTACTGGCTGGAAGCCAGATTATGGAAAATATTAACTGTTGGCAAGGTAATGACCCAATTTTTATTGGTTTTGGCGAGTTTCTTGCTTTCATGGAGCACCCTTTTGGCTTTGAGAAAAGCAGTTCATTTAGATGTCGTTAAAGAGAAGTCTGTTAAACACTGGCAGTCAATGAAAACAGTCTTGTGGTTGAATCCAGCCCTATGTTCTAGATGTGTGTTTAGCTGGCTGATTTTTATACATCCCAGGTGCTATCAGTGTGCAATATCATGCTCTCAGCTTCCTTCTTGGCCTAAAATTGACAATTGCACTATTATGCAAACTGAAAGACAGGCTGAGGAATATGTCAAGAAAATGGACTTTGTGATATTCATAATCAAAACAATGGAAACATAGACTGTTATGCTCATCTTACATTGCGCTTTTTATGTCTATAGAAGCAAGGTGATATTTACACTGTGGTGTAGGTAAACACAGATCATTGCAAGCCTATGTGACCTAGTTAGGGAAGTTGCAAACTCAGTTGTCCATTCAAACTGGAACTGGAGGTAATTCCCCACATGCCAGGGCCAGTAGAAGAAACTGCTTGCATTTGCCATCTGCCTCAGTTTGCTATCAGCCAGCCTATCTTATACTGCTAATGAAAAGTGTTAAAATTAAGCTGGCTGACTTTACATGGAAATAAATGAGGGAAGTTCACACTGTCTGTTACATCAGCTTTGCTGACAGGCAAACGTCTAGCTGAAAGGCAGAATGGATCCTTGCAGACAGTTCTGGCAACCATTTTCACCTACATTCATAGAAAAAGAACTGCTATTTATTTATTTATTTATTTATTTATTTATTTATTTATCTATTTATTTATTTATTTTGCCAAGATGTCTCTGTCTCAAACAACTGTTTATACAACAAAGAAGATGAAGTTATATTCCCAAACTGAATTCATTTGATCAGGCACTCTTATTAGTATATCAAGAATACTGAGTTAGTATGGGGAAATTTATTTGAAAAATGATGGTTAAAATTATTAGGAAGTTGAAGCTAACAATGTTGGGTTTTTTGGGTTTGATGTAGTTTTGTTTTGTTTTGTTTTACCTGCAGTATGCTAGAAAAAGAGCATTGTAATAGGCCTTTTTTTGTTCAGCAAACAGATCCATTTTGAATGAGTGCATACATAAAATATGGGCCAGGGCCTTCATAATTATTTTTATGACTCCACAACCCCTCACACGTGGCTACTGTATGAGAATGACAAAAAAATAAAGTAACACCTCAAATGCAACAAATAAATAAATCTAGCTCCTACTTTAACCTTTGCTCCTTTTAGAAAGAAGCTTAGCAGATTTTAAGTCTTGAATCTAAGAGAGCTTCGTATAATTCTTATACATGACAGAAAGTTACAAAGAAGGGGTGGGGGAAAGAATGTAACATATTCCAATATTTTGTTTTGGTTTGTTTTTTTCTTATCCCCTATGCATCTCTTTTTTAAGTGTTCTCATCAGCTTACAAAAAGGCAGTTTTTCTTAAAAATCATAGAATCATAGAATGGTTTGGGCTGGAAGGGACCTTAAAGATCATCTAGCTCCAACCCCCCTGCCATGAGCAGGGACACCTTTCCACTAGACCAGGTTGCTCAAAGCCTCATCCAACCTGGCCTAGAACACTTCCAGGGAGGGGGCATCCACAACTTCCTTGGGCAACCTGTTCCAGTGTCTCACCACCCTCTCAGTGAAGAATTTCTTCCTGATATGTAATCTAAACCTACCCTCTTCCAGTTTAAAGCCTTTTCACCTTGTCCTATCATTAACTGCCCTCATGAAATGTCCTTCCCCAGCTTTCCTGTAGGCCCCCTTCAGGTATTGGAAGGCCACTATAAGATCTCCCTGGAGGCGTCTCTTCTCGAAGCTGACAGCCCCAACTCTCTCAGCCTGTCCTCGTAGGAGAGGTGCTCCAGCCCTCTGATCATCCTCATGGCCCTTCTCTGGACTCATTCTAACAGGTCCATGCCTTTCTTGTGTTGGGGGCTCTAAAATGGGATGCAGTATTCTATGTGAGGCCTTATGAGAGCAGAGTGGATGGGGAGAATCACCTCCCTCAACCTGCTGGCCGCACTTCTCTTGGTGCAGACCAGGATACAGTTGGTCTTCTGGGTTCCAAGCACACATTGCCGGCTCATGTTGAACTTCTTGTCTACCACCACTCCCAAGTCCTTCTCTTCAGAGCTGGACTCAAGCCACTCATCACCCAACCTGTATTTGTACTTGGGGTTGCCCCAACCCAGATGCAGGACCTTGCATTTAGCCTTGTTGAACTTCATGAGGTTAAATGTATGTTATAAAAATAATACGAATAAAACTAATGCTAGTAATAAAGAAACTACCTTATGACCTATGAGATTTCACATCAGAGACTGAATTTCAGGTTCTTGAAAGATTATTTTGAGAGGTTGTGAAAAGCCATACTCTCAAACATGTTTGGTTAAAAAAATCACCATTATTATTGCAAATAAGTTGAAATCAGTTCACAACTGAAAAATCAATGAATTAATTAGTGGCTTGAATTTTTTTTTTTTTTTCTTTTCGGTCTGGTCTGGTAGTAGGAATAATTCAGGAAAGATAAACTATCTATGATCCTTAAATTTTTTGTTTAAACAGAAAGTGGTATTCCTGTCATTTAAAGCAGGCACCAGGCTTAGCACTGCAACTCATGTCATCCAGACGTCTTCCAGTCTCTGGTTGCTGCTAGGACCACTTCATGGAGAATTTTTCACCAAGACAGCAGCTTTAGGAAATCTGACTTTCCCAAAGATTTTATGTAGAATATTATTACTGCACTGCCATCTCATTTCCCCTGTCTATTCAGGGACAAGCAGAATCTGAAAAACCATGTTGCCAATTACTATGGATGTTGTCATGGTTTCCTGAGAGAATGAGACAAGGTTTTTACAGTAATTACATATTTATTAATCTATTAGGCAGAAATTTAATGGTTTGTTGTTGCAAAATTAGAAGAATTTAATATAACCCTAAAATATGAGGTAATACTATGTATGACTTTTTAAAGAATGACTAACTAATGAAAGTTTTTCTACAATATCTTTGTTCTCAAGCCTAGAGAAAAATTTGTGCTTTAGCCTGATAATTCTTCACTTCAAAATGCTCAAACCATATGTTCTGGAGTCCAAAATGTTTTTAATCTATATTTAGACTCTTTCCTAAGTGTATTTGGTTTCAAAAAGTTCTGAGCAGCTAATACCAATACCTGGAAACATCTACAGCGAAAACATCAGGTTGTGAAAAAAAAATGAAAACAGGAAAATCAGAAAGAACAGACTGAATTAAAAGAACAATATTGTTTTGTGCAAAATGTTTTGTTGTAGTGGACAGGTGTAAGTCTCTAGTTCAAGTCAATGATGAATGCTTCCTGGTGTTACACATATATCACTTAAGTCCATAACCTGTACTTCTATAATTAATGTTTTGCCACTGACTTAAATGAAAAGACCTAAATCAGAAGCCAGAAGACTTGAGGGAGTGGAATTAATCTGACCAAATGTTGATGTTTATATCTTGATTTAATCTCATAGAGTCCCTTTAGAGTTAGAGGAGAGATACATTGCCTTCCTGAATAAGATTTGTCACATCCTGAAGTAGTTGTCTAAAATAAACTAGATGAATCATGTCCTGAAATACCTTTTCTCATCAGTGACTGTGAAAGGTGCAGGTATAGATATTTGTGTTACAGTTTTCTGTAGCTAGATGACTTCCACCAGTGGTGTTGAACTATGTGCAATTTCAGATTAGAGGAGAACAGAAGTGATAAGTACTTTCAAATAACAGTACCAACTGGGCCCCAAAAAAATCTATCTCAGCAGCAGAGATGATTGTTTTGGGAACCAGTCAGTATCATACTCAGAAAAGGTAATTACTGATCTAGGCTATCCCCTGTCCTTCTCGATATGACAGGACAAATACTCTCCTATTGATCTAAATATGGTAATTCACAAATAGATTACACCACTTAAGTTTTGAGTACATAGTTGTTAATAAGTTAATGTGTAAACATACTTTTAGTTTCCCTTTTCTAAGAATCTTAGATATCTCCTTTCTTATGGTGCAGTTTAAGAACTGATACAATGTAAGTATGAGGAAATGTGATTATCACTGAGTATTCAGGAAACTGAAGATATAGTAGTGACATAGGATTAATGCTGCTAGCTATACTCCAGCTAGCAGTGCTAGCAGAAGCAGTAAAAATATTGGGACCTGAGCTTCAAGAAGAGTTAGCAACTACAGTATATACCAACAGTCAGTCCTTAGCTGATTTGTATTATTAATGTTCACTTGTGTTACTGGCAGGGTTAGCCACGGTGGCGCACAGGGGTGGAGAGATAATGGTCCCACACCTGCCTGAATGTGGGATGTGGCAGAGCAGCTGTGGGAGCAGTGTGCCCCCAGCAACTCTGAGCGCAGCTCCCTGCTTTCCAGTAGGAAGGTCTGGTCTGAGACCCATCAGACATAGGACCTCTGTATTGTCACTTCTCCCTGCTTGTGCCAGTAGCTGTCCCTCCAGGCTAGGGTCCTGCTGAGCTCCTAACTCACAGAAGGGAAAGTATGCTGGGATTGACCTCTGCCCTGGCTAACATTCGCATGGCCAAGTTATCCTGCACTTTGTCAGGGTCAGCTAACCTGAACTCCCGCCTTTATCTTCCTCTCTAAACATTCTCTTGCATGAGCTTTCTTCTCCCAAGGCCCCAGGAAGGCAGTTTGCCTGCCTAACCATATTGGCCTCTCCAGCACCCTTTGCTCTGCTCTTGGAAGTCTTTCATCTTGGTGGCTGCCCCTCCACTGTGGGTTCTGGGGCACCTAAGTGCTGACAAGTCCCAAGAGTCACTAGTGCCAAACAGTATTCTCTGGGTACTAGAGAGGCTTGCAGTGGTTCCTCTAGCTAGAGTGAAACAAACAGCTATATCAATATACCCACTAATAGTAGCAGATTTATTCAATAGATCAGATATTGAGTAAAATTTATCAAAGAAAAGACAAAGGAGCAGATTTGTCTTCCTGTCACTTTCTCCAGATCCCTAGTTTGAAGTTGCCTCAATTTAGAGTATGATACACACTTGGATCAAGCCTTCCTTTGAAGCTTGCAAGCTTAGAAAATGTATCATCTTTTCAGATCAGAGAACTTTTAATGATTTTTTTTTCTTCTCCTAATCACTTTGCCAATTAGGATTCAAAACTTCCACTTCTTTTATCACCAGTCCATGGGAAAAAAAAAAATAAAAATAGACAATTCTATCTTGACTTTTTTTTTTTTTAAAGTAGGAATTAAACAAGCAAAACAATAGTGAAGGAAGAAGTATTCAAATAAAATTCACAAATATATATACAACACTATGTCACTTTATCTTTAAAAAATCTTAAAGTCATATGTACATTTTAAGTATGTACAATGATAAGGTAAGAATAATAACCTGGTTCTGATGGCTTTAGTGTGAGTTAAATTAAAGTATAATACTATTACTCTCAGTAGTTGAGCTGACACAGGTTAAAAATTTATCTCTGCAGAGAGCCGACACAAGATTTACACATAAATTAAATTCTATGGAATTCTACTGTGGGGATTTCAATGATCTGTAGGACCTTCCAAATTTCTGCCCCATGGCAAGTTATGTCTATTGTGAACATTGGCAGCATGACTTTGACCTTCCTCCTAGTACTTACACATACTTTTCTTTATTGTAAGATACATGGAACATTGTATGTGTGTGTTGGGGGGGCAGGGGAAATCTATTCAAAACAAAAGCAGCCAAGCCATAGTGTTGCATGCCAGCATTTTAGTAGATTAAAGACAAAACCTACATTTGTTTTGTCAAAGGCAAGCATTTTATTTTAATATCAACTCATGCACAATTAAAGTCTTTTTACTTTTATTCTCACCCAATCTGGCACTTACTCAGGAGTGTAGAAAGATGTCCATTCCTTTCATATGAATGACCCTCAAGGACAGGACCATAGAGGATAGCTGAGAATTGTGTGATACATGCTCTTTTCATACAAATATCCAAATCTTCAATTCCAGCATATGTTCATTCTCATAGCCTTCAGAAAGGAGTTCTAAATCCTTCTCCAGCTTATTGTTCCCACAGCAACAACTAAAAACAGCAACAAACAGAAGACAGGAAAGAGTATAAATAGATAAGACTGCTACAGTATTTGCAGCATTTGCAATTGCATTGAGACTAATGGAAAAATTGCATAAATGTTATTGGCAACTTAGTTAGTTGTAATGTTATGAGAATGTCCACTGTATTTTCAAACATTTTTACTGGTATGAACTTGCTGAGAGAAATTATTTTATGAAGATATTTTCTAGCAAAATATAAAATTCCATTATAATTTTAATTTTATTTATTTAAAATAATTATTTTCTAAGGATGTCCATGAAAATACCCAAAATAAATATTTTCAGTCTGTTAATTGATATTACTTTATTACTAATAGAATGCAAATGCCATTTTAGAAAATTATACAAATTCAGTAGTGGACCTGAGCAATGAAGAAATTAATCCTAGGAGATAAAAGAGAAACTAATCCCAGAAGCTAGAGATTCAGCATAATACTGTTTTTCTTAGTTTGTTAGCTTCACTGTTGCAGCAGGGTTTCCTCAAAACATGAAATAAAGCCATAAGCATTATATTTGCAGGAGGAACACACACCATTATGTGTACACTTTTTTGGAAAGCAACAAGCTCTCCTGTCTTCTTTACCTCCCCTATGATCATATCCAACTGCTTCACTTCTCACTTTTTGGATAATTTGGTATTAATTCACTGGTTAAAATAGTTTTTGAAATTTTTCAATACTAGTGATTGAGACTGTGAGAAGCAAAATGGAAATATCCTTACATCCTTGCTTTTTTGGAAAGAAAATTAAGAATGCATTAAGTAATTAATTCCGCTGATTTCAAGTAATTTACTAGGGAGTTGTAGAATGGACTTAGTCATAAGTATAAGTAGTAAGGTAGAAATTCTCACCTTTTGCTTGTCCTTGCCTTCTAAAGTACAGGCTGAGATGTATTATAAAAGAAAGTGAGCTCCTGTCAAACATGTTATTTATCAGGCCCCTGACTTCTTCTAAATTATCTCAGCAACTGAGTCACCTGAAGACAGTCCTGCCCTATAGGAATATCCCCTTGTCAAATTTCAAGGAAGCAAGTTTAAATTTCACGTTAATCTGTTGGTCTTTTTAAAATAGAATACATTTTCAAAACTATACACATGTGGGTGTATCTATACTAAATTACACCCAGAGCATATTAGTACATACTTTGTATATAACAAACTGCCTATACCTCCCTTTCAGTCTGCAAATATATATATCAGTAAGTCAGCTTGCAAAGATTTATTGTATGTGTTATTACTTGTAATAATAAAGTGAAAGAAACATATTTTTATGTAATTCCCTTTTGCCACAATGGAAAAAAGGCTAAATGTATGGATATGTTATTGAAAAATGTTTTTTTTTTTTTTTAAATACAGTGTGTACAAAATAGTTACACTAAATTCATATAGAAATTGATGTACTATATATGACACATTTTTATTTAAAATCACAAATTTTTAGTTTAACTCTTCTTTTTCAATGCTACTGTATGATCTCAGCTCCATCTTGTAGCAAAACTTTATTTCCAAAATAACTACCAAGCTACCAAATATCAGTGCCAGTGGCAAAAGTTTGAGATAGAGTCAAGCAGTTATATATGATTTCCTAGATTGGAAAATGTTGCACCTTTACTTGGGTAAGAGTATGCCTATGATTTATATTTAGGTCCGTGTATACACTCTGTATGGCATATATATGCATATATGGTGCTTATGTAAGTGTATACATAATGTATATGCTCAATTCTGCTTATTCTTATTTCAATAAGGTCAGAGAGAAGAAGAATCTTCTTTTATCACTGACTTTTGAAAGAATAATAATAGAAAGAATAATAATAACGAACATAAACAAAATATATAAAACAGACTATAACAAAACTTAAATATAAAACTTTTAAAAATCTTGTTTCTTCCTTTTTCTTTTTTTTCTTCTTTCTGTATGCTATGTAGAATAAAAATCTTACTCTAAAGTTTGCAGCATTTCAGACAGTTGGGATTAGCAGCATTAGCCTGGTGACTCAATGGTAGGAATTAACAGAATAATGAAAATTGAAACTGTAAATACATCAGATACAGGTTCTTGGGTAGAAAGTGTGTAATATTTTCTGATGAACTGTGAACTTGACTTTGAGGTAATGTCTTGTTTTTAATAGGCCTGTAATAGAAGTCTTTCTTGTACAGATTTACATATCAGATTCATATGGATTAAATCTGAAATCGTTTATCTGCATCACAAGAAAAATGAAATAGAGTAATCTTTGGAAGAAACTGTGTATGTTCTTGTAGAAAACATTTTTGTAGTTTTTCATTCTGTTTGTCATTCAAAATTAATTTTCTAGATTTTTTGCTTTTCTCTGGATGGGAAAGTTTTCAAAATAGCGGTTACATGGCATTTAAATAATGGACAGCTCTTGAGCTCACAGTGTGTTGTAGCAGTTACTGTCACGTGCCAAGGAGATGAACCAAGTGACATGCCCTGAGGTGTCATTTAGTGGTGCATCAAAAAGATGGACAAATGGTGAATCTAAGGCTTGTTACACCATTAGGATATTGCTTTTATAAATTAAGCCCATATACCATTTAAACAGGAATGAATATCTTCAGAACTAGGGTTTCTTAATATCTTTTTGTGGACAAGCATATTAGCTTTGCTTAGCTGTAGACATGAAAAAATAGTATATATATTAGCTATAAGGAAAGGCTTCCCCATACACCATGCCCCACGGTGCTGGCTGTTGAATATTTGCTATATTAATACATATTTATATTCTGGAGTTTAGGCAGTGATTGTAAAGTCAGACAGATTTAGTGCCTAAAATAGTTTATAGCCTCAGAGGAAAGTGTCAGTATAAAAATAATACTCTGTATCTTTTTTTTTTTTTTCTTGTAAAATAAGAAAAACAATCACAATCTTTTTGAATTTATATCCATCCTATTGCAAATCTCCATGTTAATGGGGAACACAAGAAAAGAGATGCACAAATTTTGGACTTGTAAAATATATTTTGCAATATTTCTCTACTACGCTATAGATAAATATAACAAGATGTAACTGGGAATGACACAATGAATATTCACCATTGTATGATCGTCACTTTTAATTTAAAAGCACTGTAGTCCTGCATAGTTTAACTCTGTTACTCTTGACTTGTTAAAGTTTTGTGATGATGCTTCATTTTGCCAAGTGGACTGAAATACGTGTTTTTACTTAAGTGATGTATACTGAAATACAGAATCAGTTGGAACCCCCTTCTTCAATGGTGGGGACTGAAAATGTTTAAAAAGTTATATCCAATGTCAGTACGATAACAAAGCTAGCCTGAACTGGTATGAATGTTCACTTTACATTCCTTCATCTGACCACTCGCAAAGGAACTGAAGTTGGCCTACTATCAACCTTGCAGTCACAAGTACACTTCTGTGTAGTCTGGAGAAAAAGAAAGAGTACTCAAGGTTATCCGTCTGAACTCTCAGTAGCTAGGTACAGTAAAATTGACATGCTCAAGGCAAGTCTGCTCCTGAAAGTAAAAAAGGAACTGAGTAATTGTTGCTGAATTGGAGAAATCTAATTATATGCAAAAGGAAAAAGGATGGAAACTAAGACAGTAGTAAGTCCTACCTGCACTGATCTCAAACAACATATCTTGAACTGGTTTAAACCTTAGTTTCAACTGCACTAAGTTATTTGGGTCAGTTTAAATTCAGGATGCCCTGGAGACAATCATGACTCTTGATGGAAATTGTTATGAATAATAGGGCTATTTGACTATAAATAGAAAATATGTTCCCAGTTAAATCACTGTCACCCCAGGCAAGAATATTATTCTCCTAGCTCTTTACTCTGACCTCCTCCCTTCCCACCTTATCCATTCGCTCCAAGAGCTACTCTGTCTTTACCATATTTAATAGCTCCACTGATGGCTACAAGTTGCATTGCAGGAAGTGGAAATTACTTTTCATAGTTGTTTTACCTTTTTCCCTTTTGGACTTAGATTTTGGCTAAGACCAATGAGGCAGCTGGATACTGAATATACTTTTCTTTTCTTTTTTTCTTTTCTTTCTTTTCTTTTCTTTTCTTTTCTTTTCTTTTCTTTTCTTTTCTTTTCTTTTCTTTTCTTTTCTTTTCTTTTCTTTTCTTTCTTTTCTTTTCTTTTCTTTTCTTTTCTTTTCTTTTCTTTTCTTTTCTTTTCTTTTCTTTTCTTTTCTTTTCTTTTCTTTTCTTTTCTTTTCTTTTCTTTTCTTTTCTTTTCTTTTCTTTTCTTTTCTTTAATTTTCTTTTCTTTTCTTTAATTTTCTTTTCTTTTCTTTTCTTTTCTTTAATTTTCTTTTCTTTTCTTTAATTTTCTTTTCTTTTCTTTAATTTTCTTTTCTTTTCTTTAATTTTCTTTTCTTTTCTTTAATTTTCTTTTCTTTTCTTTAATTTTCTTTTCCCTTCCCTTCCCTTCCCTTCCCTTCCCTTCCCTTCCCTTCCCTTCCCTTCCCTTCCCTTCCCTTCCCTTCCCTTCCCTTCCCTTCCCTTCCCTTCCCTTCCCTTCCCTTCCCATCTGTGACCCCAAAAGTAAGATATGCCAGTAGATTACAGTGTGATCTATTTATTTCTCCTTTACTATGTAATTCACACCCCTCCAAGATCAACATGGAACAAAATATGGAAATTCCTGGTGACCTTTTTGAGGACTCAGTGGGAACTGATAACGAAAGGATGTATTGCTGCTTCATGCATTGCATAACTAGAACACAGTGAAAGAAACACTAAACTCTTCCAAGACTACTTATTAACTGTGGTTACTTGAAATTTTAGAAATTTTAACAAATTCACTTCCCAGACCTCCTACCATTGCCATGGGGCAATGCTTAATGGGATGAAATTTAACAGGTCATGATGCCAGATTCTGCACATAGGACAGAGTAACACCGAGCCCAAGTATAAACTGGGAGAGGAGTGGCTGGAGATCAGCTCTGCAGAAAGGGACCTGGGGGTGCTGGTTGACAGCAGGCTCAGTATGAGTCAGCAGTGAGCCCTGGCAGCAAAGAGGACAAACTGCATCCTGGGGGGCATCAAACACAGCACAATCAGCCAGTCAAAAGAGGTGATTGTCCTGCAGTATTCAGTGTTGGTGCTGCCTCACCTGGAGTATGGTGCGCAGTATTGGCTCCACGATTTAAGATCATTGTAGGTCCCGTCCAACTGAAGTAGTCTATTCTACCTCAGACCACAGAGGTTGAATACCACATGTAAAACATTCTTTGGTCTGTTGATACAGACCAGGCTAATAATAGTGTTAGGGTCAAATTACTTTATAACTATTTCAAAATAGTTCAGTAAATACTGTGGTGAAGGTATTTGTACAATTATTAATATAGGACCTAGACTGGTTAATATTCTTAATTATGATGTAGGAAGCACAAGTTTAGGAGGCAAATTTGCCTTTCACAAAATCTCAGTATCAATAGAAAGTTGTATCTTAAATACATGAATTAATGCCAAAGAAATATTTGATTCTAATAAACCTGGGTTAGAAATCTAACTTTCATAAAACACAGAAAAGAACTGGAAAATAATGTAAGACATTTCACAGTAACATCATCTTCCTTCGTGTCTTTCAATCTTGAGCCTATATATTTAAAAATTATATTAATTATTCTGGTATGAGTGCAGAATTAAAAACTTTTATAGAGTTGCCCCTGTGCATCACTTCCAATGCTGACACTAGCTACAGAAGCTGTGGATTATTCATATGTGATAATATCAAGATGAGCTTTGACTGGATATAGAAGGACAGATTCAGATTTCAAAAGCAATTGTCACCAGGACAGTTAAGCTTATCAAACCTGTTACAACAGCAGCATATTGAGAAACTGCTTTACTTTAAAAAGAATCACATCCAAGAAAAAAATATTGTCATGAAAATATTTCATCTGGTAACTACATGATTATAAATCATAGGATAAACTCTTCTCATTTCTGAAAGCACATTATGTCACATTACTTTTTGAAAGACATTATTTTTCTGCACAGTTATACTGAATAAAAGAGCAAGAGCATTTAGTTTTCATACTTCCAAATTAAGAATCAGAAAGACATGAAAAGACTCTGTCAACTAAGCACATAGTTTTAGTTGAGACTGTTTCCACACTTTCAATCAAACATTTGTTTTACAAACAGCATGGCTGCATACATCATGCAGACATCTACTGCCAAGTGTTTCCCCTTTCATGTTTATTTCTTTCTGTCAACAAGAGGAAATACTTGGAAAATTGAAATGCTGTTAACTATGTCCTCAGAGTTCTGCAACTATATATGTATGTAAATTTTGTTGCTAAATTCAACTTTTTCATATTATTACTATTAATATTATAATAGTACTTAGAAATCCAGATCAAGTGCCAGCAGTGGAAAATAACTGTCTACCTGCAAAGAACTAACAGAGTATAGAATAAGAGTTAACGCTGAGCATTTTCGTGTTCCAGTATACAACCGTCTAAAATATACAATTCTTTCAAGAAGAAGCTACCTACTGTAGGTGGCACCTGTTTCACTTGAGTCCAGCCATCTGAAAATCACATGTCCAGCATAAGCTACTGATCTAGGATACTTCTCTTGTCAGTGGGACAGGAATACACTTCCAGAGGATGATTCTTCACATTCCTAGGTGGTGAAAATGATCAATATCCTGGACATTACCCTATCTAAGTGACTGGAATCTTTCTCCTGATGCAAAACATTTTTCCAAAGTCTCATCGTTTGACAGACTGACTACAGACAGAATCTGTACAAAAGACTCATAGAAATATATGCTGAACTAAGCCTTAAATGTTTAAAAATAGACAAAATTAATAACATAGAGGTCCACCTCTGAAATTTTTATAGAAATAATCCCATTGTCTTTGATTTGTGTTTGCTTCACAGAGTGCCATAATTCTACTGTCAAAACTTCTAGTTGTGTCCAATACTCTGTAGTAAAAAATTGAAAGATAATTTTTAGAAGGGAATAACGAAAAAGTTCAATCATTCTAGAAGTGAGTGTGTTATTTTATTTTTTAGAGCTATAAAAATTAAAAAGTTCTAATACTTAAGTAAGCAACTACACTTAGAATCACACAGTGAAATGAATAAATGCATTCTATTTTGAGAGGGATAGCTCAACACTCATATTTTCCTCATTAGGATTTCAATTATGGTAATATAGAAATGGACAACATCTACAAATAATCAGCAGGGGTTTGTTTACAGGGGTTTGGAAGACATAAATTCCTTGTGGGATTTGTCCTAAATAGGTAGTTTTCAGTTTAGCACAGACAGCAAGGATATTTTCCTTTTGGAATTATGTCTGGATGCACACATTTTTGGCCAGGTTCATTACAGCATCAGCTTCAATTCAGTGATTGTGCAGAAGCCTAGACATGAGGTATGACACTTGAACACTACATTAACTTTGTGCATGTTTAAAAAATTACCCTTATGGTGTCCATAAGAGTGTCATATATTATATGTAACAATATTGCTTTTCTTGTTTAAAAAAAGGGAAAGCTGCCTTTGCAACCACATTATCCTTATGATTCATTATTAAGCACTACCTTGTAAAATTAAAATTCAGTGAAAATGTCTTTCAAGTACAGAGTTCTTAACTTGTGTTATTTATGTTACTTATGGTTAAAAAGGTCTTTTTTCCTTTTCTTCTCTTCATAGGAAATGATCTGTTTCTAGTTGCAGTGCATGAACTGGGACATGCTCTGGGCTTGGAGCACTCTAATGATCCCACTGCAATCATGGCTCCATTTTACCAATATATGGACACTGACAATTTCAAACTGCCTAATGATGATTTACAGGGCATCCAGAAGATATATGGTATGTCATGTTCTAATTAAGCAACATAATTTTTTTGCTTGGGAATACATTTGTGGTCCTCTTGTCCATGCCACTTCTCCAAACGAGTTTGTTAGTGTTGACTGCCAGTTGTTATGCCAAAAGTCTTATTGTGAGTAGACCAAAGTTTTTTATTAAGTTCTTTTTCTTTGTTTCTTACTGTTCACAACTTGCATTCAAATCTGGACTCAGCTGGAACAGGAATTTTAAATGTTTTAAAAAGCCATAAAGAAAATATCTACAAAAGGATCCCAATCTATGAAAATATTAAGAAATGCAGACCTTCAACCATAACAAGCTTATTTCCTCAGTAGTCCTAGCTCATGTAACTGGATTAATTGATTCTAAGTTTATCAGTTATAATTCTAAATAGTTCCCTGGATGTACATAATTTGTCATCCCAGAAAAAACCTTTCCTGTAATAAATATAGTAAATTGATCTCAAAAGAATATTATTACCAGCCCAAGATTTTGAGCTACCTATGGGGAAAAAGGCTTGCTTCCTTAAAATATGTTTGTTTAGGTTTTTTGTGGCCTGATATGAAGACATATGTGATGTAAAAAAAATTCCACATGTACTGCATCCAATTTGACAAGGCAAAGAAGTTGATTTTTTTTTTTTTAAAGACAAAACAATAACATTATTCTGATTATGGGTTGAACTAACTCCCATATGACTGTTCCTTACATTTCCACATGGTTTTTGTTCTTGGTTCTAGAGACTTTGATTCTGTTGGCACCTGTTAAATACTCTGGGTTTTTTTCCTTAAAAATATATTTTATTTTTCTCTCCTATAGTGAAAAATTTGAGGTATCTGTATGTTAATGCTATGCATCCAGTACATATTGTTTGGAATTGCCTTGTTTAACATTCCCCAATTAATTCTTAATGGATTCAGTTTTGTGCTCAGAATTATTTTCAGTTTAAAGGTTTAACTGTCAGGTTTATATTGATTATCAGGCCCAATCCTTGTTTATCTTTGCTGTTAGAAAGGACAACTATGATCTTGCAGAATTACTGTACTGCTAAGTAGAACTCTGCAGCCTCCATGGTGTTTTATATTAACATGCTTTTAAAAATATTGAAATATTTTATTGACAAGCATCGATATATATTTTCATAAAGCATAAATAGCAATTTCAAAATGATTGTCTGATCAAGTTTTGTTTGTTTTTTTTTGTTTTGTTTTTTTCCTGGGTGATTAGCTGGAAGGAGAGTTGTGTCTCATGACCTCATAACTTGGTAGTCTAGACTTCAGGGCTATACAAGAAGACTTTGGTGAAAACTAACTGCTAAGTTCTAACACCTGTGGGCTATACATTAGGAGAAACATGTAACCCCTGGGAAGTAATATCTGACATCACCACCAAATGACATATGAAAACTTTGGTTTGGGATTAAAAACTTTCCAACATGAGCTACTGCAAACTGATTCTTTTGCTCCCTTTAAAATCAAGAGGTGAACTAGAATCATATGGCTCAATAAAAATGTCATGCCTATTGAAATAATTACTTTAGTCTGCAGTATTCCTTGAAACACCATTATTAACTGAAAATTATAATGTCACAAGCCTTGAAATCGTGAATGAAATAAATGCCTTATTCCATTGTATGACAACCATTTGGCAAGTTTAATAATTCCTTAAATAGTCCATCTTGTTCTTTAAAAAGTATACTTTTTTTGAAAAAGTATCATAAATTCAAATGCCATTTATGCAGTTTTAGAGTTGTCTTACTATTCAAAAGTCTTTCTGAAGCTGGTCATGCAAATTATGTTTATTTTTTAAAGTCAAAATTGATTATGTATTTAAATAACTTGGAGAGAGGCCTAAATAGAACAAGTAAAATTAAAGTGTTCATCTGGATTCCAGGAATTTTACTGATCCGACTGAAACTTCTTATCTTTTTGTACCTGGATAATATAAGTGAATCTAGCAATACATGTGAAAATTGAAAGGCATTTTCAATACACCCATTGCAAGTCATTCATTATGCCATTAGGGTTATGAACAGCATCTGTCCAGGAAGGCGTTTTGACTTTCAGATAGAGAAAATATGAGTGGGATAGTTATTTCACCTGTTATCAAACTCTGTATATTATGACAGAAAATATATTTGAAAATGGAAAAATATTTTAAAACCACTGTACAGAGTTTTAATTTTTCACTTTAATTGTTTTTAATGCATTTATCCTC
Source organism: Caprimulgus europaeus (assembly GCA_907165065.1). Next base: position 28,206,485 of record OU015525.1, read on the forward strand.
AGAACAATTCTTTTAATTACAGATATCTAGCTTTATAAGGCTCACTGGAAAATAAAACTTAAAATAAGAAATAATTTTGGAATATTGAAGAAAATATTTGAATTATGTTTTTTGTTTATGTGGATGCCTCGGATTTGAAGTCCAGTTTCAAGAGCTTCTATACATAGCAAGGGGCATTGGGGAAATCTGGGAATGTCCTGTCACTAATGCACATTACATGGCCTACAAATTGGGTCAGTAGGAAATACCAGGTATGCCACATATATGCGTATGTGAATTGATGGGTGGAGGTTACAGTGGTTGAAAACCCATTAAATGCTGACTATCTTATTAGGAACAGGTTTTTTGTTTTCCTTCGTTTTGTACAATAGACAATGATTCTGTTCTTACTCAGTTGACAAAATATATGCTATGAATTATTTCTCATCTGAAATGATAGTGGACTATGTATCCTTTGCAGGTTTTATTGGAACATTGTTCCAATAAGGAAGAAAGATTCTGGAAAGTGAAAAGTAATTATTTTCTTCATTCATTACTTTGTTTTATCGTAGTCATTCATTATACCCTTTAACAACATGGGAAAGTTACATTCGGTCACTTTTTCCATTCCCGTTTCACTGTAGGATTTACAGTGCTTACAGCAGATTTTTGTTGTGTATTTCTTCTTTGAGTGCTACTGGTGGGCATGTAAATTACATCCTGCTGCTATTTTTAAAGGTCCACCTGACAGGATCCCACCACCAACAAGACCTCTGCCAACAGTACCCCCACATCGTTCAGTCCCTCCAGTAGACCCACGGAAGAATGACAGGCAACCTAAACCTCCCCGGCCACCCACTGGTGACAAACCTTCCTATCCTGGAGCCAAGCCTAACATCTGTGATGGGAACTTCAACACTCTGGCTATTCTTCGCCGGGAAATGTTTGTTTTCAAGGTAGGAGGCTGTGAATTTTTCAATGTTACGTCAAGTATCTACATTTATACTTTTTATTTTTTTTTAAGCAAACTCATTCATCATGACTCCACTTTCCCAGCCTGCTCACAGTTAGAAAGTTCAAGAAAGAAATTTGAAAAATAAACATATACATGGCGTAAGCGTCTAGCAAAGGACTGCTATAATGTTCTGCTTTGGGAAAATACCAATGTCAGCAGAAACTGTAGTACCTCAAAATGTAAGGGTAAATAAATGCTGCATGTTATGAAGAGATAAAAAATGTAAATCAACTCATGGATAATAGGAATGGTTTTGTTGGGAATACAGCCACATCCAGATGTATAGTAGATATTGTGTCTTCAACACTTCCCCCATCCCAGTCCCCCATCCCAGCTCCCCGCCGTCCCCCCTCCCCCCCCCCGAACTGAACTGAAAGACAATCTTTTGATAGAAGGACTTTGCTAAGACTCATGGACTTCAAAGCTGTCTTAGGAGGATGATCTGCAGTATGGTTTCCAAAGGGCATTGAATGTTGAAGAATAATTACAGAATCATTATTATTCAATCTCTTAAATCTTAAACAAATTTGCTGACAGGTACTGCTGTGCATATGTTGCAGAAACAAGCAACAGGATAATCTATTATTCTGAACTACCGGTGTGTAAAATTTACTTAAGCAATAGGAAGTGTGGGATCTTTGTTTTGTAAATATATTATATGGTTCTTTTTAACTTCAACATTATAGGTTGAGAAGAAGGGCCTTTCACATTAATAGATAGCACTTTTCCTTTCAGCAATAGTGTCAGTATAAGGCAAGTGCAAGGAATTTGTCTCAAAATATGACACTCCCAGTTCAATGACTTTTGTTGCCCTTTTTGATAGGACCCATTTCTCCCTTATATGTTTTCTTTTTATGTCATCTATCTGCCCAGATAAATCATATTGGCAATGATACCTAGACTTTAACTTTCTTTAGCATATCTGAAAAATGATGTACACATAGCTTTACATGAATTAATTCAAAATTATTGAGCTACATTCACAATGCAATGAGCAGGAAATTTTTTTTCCCATAAACAGCTAAGGAATTTGCCAGCCCTAGGGCTCTCAGCCTGTTCCGTTTGAATAGATGGTATATCTTCAAACACTGGGAGGTCTTGAACCATCACTCTTTTTATGACTAAAATTCAAAGATTAAGAAAAAATCTGATTTTCTAACTTGACATTAAACAGGATATTAAAATACCTACTTCAATTTCATGTCATCTACATCAAGAGCAAGAGAACATGTTCTCATTTATTTTAGACATAAATCAATAAATAGTGAAATATTATCCCACTAATATAAAATTTCCTGTCTAGTCAAGTCTGTGTTCTCGGGTAAATAGGTTCACCACCATTACTAACCACTCTTACCTATTCTGATTGAAAATACAAATTTGGTGTTTTCTAAAAGCATTTGATGCTTACTGCCTTAACACTACTTACTTACTCTACAGTTTCTATCTTACTATTGTGCAAACTACATTTATGTTCCAAAATTAAGTCTGCTCATGATCTACACCCTAGTGAGGAAACACGGTAAAACTTTGTCAGAGAAAAATGACCAGTAACAGAATGTTTACAGATTTCATGTTTAGAGTCTGACTCTCCAAAATGAAGTTGCTGTGATCATAAAAGCTCTGTGTGGGGAAGAGAACAAAGAGATGACCCTTGTCCACATTAATTTATTTAAGGATTTCACAGTTCCCCTTTTCTCCTTAGGGTACCTGGGAGCATGGCAAGGCATGACTTGGATTAGCACATTAAGCAATCGAGTTTACTTAGTACAAATCTTGACTTTGTAGTCTGAGTGTCTTTGAGTTAGTAAGCCTTAAAATTCTGGTTTGTACATTAATTTGCTGATAAAGATTATTATTGTCTGCTAAAGGAGTTTCATTACATTTATGAAATTTTCTTTTTAGGGGGGAGTGTTTTTTGATGTATGGATAGGAGTATGAAAGGAGCAGGAAAGGGGAGAAGGAAGTAGAAAAGTCAGGGATTGTTAGTAATTTTCAACTTACTTTGCAGAATCCAAAGGGTGCAGGTTAAAAGGAAAAGCTTAGCATGTCAGATTGTAGCAGAAGGAGGTTAGGAATTAATTCTCAGAAGATATAAATAGGAATAGGGACTAAATACAGGGAAAGCATCCAGCAATGGAAGAAGTGAAGCTGGAGCTTCTGTGATCTGACACAACTAAAAAACAAACATCTTTGCCCTTGCCCGTTAATGCTAGTACAAGGATAGACTGGGAAGGCATGGATGTTGGGCTGAGAGCCAAGTACAGAGAGGTGGAGAAGAAGGGATTGATGGCAGTACTGTACCGCGTGGAAACAATTAAAGAAGAAGTATGATCTTCGTTGGAAGAATTATTACTGGATAGTTCCCAGATGAGTTAAATTAATAAAGTTGGAGGCAAATCAGATTATATCCTTTTCTTTCTTTGTCTTTATCCACAAGTCTGTAATGATTGAGTAGTGGCAGATTCTACTTCCTTCTGAATGGCATGTATGTCATGCCAATTTCAAATTGAAAATAGACACTTTTTTATCTCATGGGCAAGTCTCAAGCTCAGGAGCTCAATTTGTTTAAATAATCCTTGAAATTGCATGGGAATTTAGCCACAGAGTTGAAGAATGTAAGGCCTTTTGCATAATAAAATTCTAATTTAAACATAAAGCTGAAGCTTAAAAGATAACAGTTAAAGTTACACTGTGGATTTTCATAGTAGATGGTAAACAATATTAATTTCAAAAAGATTGTTTTATTTTTGCTGATGAGCTATTAGATATACTTAAGAGTGTCAGAATGCTAGAAACAGTTTCTGTGTTCAGTCAAATTGATGAACTTTGTCTGTGGTTTTAAGACTATCTGGCATTCTCAAAAGGATATATTCAGAATAAAACTGAATAACAGTAAACTTAAAGGGAAAATGGAATTCACATTTATTCATCTCTTTTTGTTGTTATGCCATCACTTTGACAAAGTAACAATCCTAGCACCACTTGATAAAAATTGTATGGTTATAGAAATGAAATAAAGAGGAACTGTTCTTGATCTAACTTGAACAGTAAACACAAAAGAAAGTGATCAACTTTAACAAGTTTCCTCAAAGCTCACCAAATAAAATAAGAATTCTGCAGCTGAATTTTTTGGTGGAAATGATTGGATTTTAAGGAAAACAAAATTATATTTCAGCAAATCTATAGAGATTACTGGCATATAAATGTGTTGACCCAAAAGGGCTTCTTCCTGAATTCTTTAAATTAAATGCCTTTAAAACAACCCTACTAGCTGTAAGACTTGGGGACATAGTATGCTATAGAAGAGAAATGTTAGTTAAAATCAATGTATTGTAACTATAGATTTCAATTGTCATCAACTGTTATTTTAAAGTGTATGAAGTTCGTCTTAATTGAATGCAGTAGTTTAATTACTGCTATTATTTAATATGTGCTTGAACCAGTATAAGCAACCATCAGGACAGAAGAATTTCTATGCCAGGTTTTTATCTTGAGATTCCAGTTAGCTTCTGTATTTATGCTGAATGCAATTAGTATTTATTTAGCTGTCGCTCTCATTTCCACTCTTTTCTCCAGCTATTTTCTCCCTCTGTTTAGTCAGAACTCCCCTGGGACACAGAAAATGGCTGAAAATGGAGAAAAAAAATTGGTCTTCCTTTTCTGGAAAAGTTGTACAGAGTGGTATGACACTGTCTGCCTTTAATGGAAAAACCTCTCAGCCATTGTATATAGCAATACATGGTGTTCAACAATACTGTCTTCTCCTTAAAGTCTCCCGAGAGTACCTCCAGGGCTACTGCACCATGAGAAGGAACCCAATTGTTTAAGGTCATCAGAAAGGATCCTTAGTGAAGAAGTTTACAGCATATATTTCTGCTTTCTGCCTGTGTTCTGTGCAGTTCACACTGCTTTTCCAGTCTTCTGTAACAAAATGATTCTGAAGATAATCTAGGATGGCCTATCAATAAAGGTACTTATGTTAACACCTTCTGAATCTTTTACACAGTTAAAATAAATGTTCAAGGGAGCCAATGGTTGCACAGAATATATTATCTCTCAAAGGATGTAGACCAAGTAACACCGGTTACTTACTCTGTTACTTTTGAGGTGCGTGTAGCTTGTGTTTGACTCTACATGCTGATTGTTCCTTGGCAACAAAATTACCTCTAGCTCTGCTTCAACAATCTGTGTTACAGCTGTTAATCTTCTTTTCTTTGGGCTCTTTTCAGTTTCACAGATTTTAACAAAATCCTTAGTTTTTTGAACAGGTTACATCTACAAAAATAAGCACTAAATGTGTACAACTTGTCCTACATTATCAGCAAGTTAGAGGGGCAGGTCACTGCTTTTTATTTGACACAGGTTTTTGCTTCACAGAAGAACATCTCATAGAGGTTGCACTGATCATTTCTTTGTTTAATGCTAAATCCTTAAGAAACAAATTAATGGATCCTATATAATCTATAATGGTTTTAGTATTCATGTTGGAAAAGTTAACTTACTCCTTGAAGAACAGCCTTTTTAACCACTGTCATATACTAAGGTGTTTGTTGAAATGTAATAGTATAAAAGAAGCTCGTCCATCAGACTAATAGCTTTACAGCTCAGAGAAATGTCCTCTGAAATGTTAACATTACAGATGGTAGAATATGGAACCCATTTTAGGAAGGCCTTAACAGACTGTGTTTTACTGTTTTACAGTAATTTCTCTACAACTTGCAGAAATTTGTTTTCTGACTTTTCATCTGTTAAGAGCCATTGTAAAAACATTTATGACATGCCAAACAAGCTAAGCCAATTAGGCTGTCATTAACCCTTGGCATTAGTTTAGACTGCAGTTCTGCTTTCATACAAAACTGTACACATACCATTTCATATCTTTTTCAGAATTGTGTATTTATATAGAGTATGCTGTTAAACACAAAAGGAAAAAAAAAACCAGCCCTGTTTCTTGATATATGCTAAACACATGAGGAATTTTTAAAGCATTTTAGCATTGATTATTTAATCATAACTGCTAGGTCTAATAAAAAAATCTGTGAGATGGAGGGGAAAATAATATTAATAAAAAGTAGAGATAAAGAAAAAGGCACAGTATGAGACTTGATTCCACTCTATTTGAAAGCAGACATTTTTTCAAAGCTCTCCTGATCTGTTTGTGTAGCTGGTTTCTGTCGTGTGATGCCATGGATGACTGGGCTGTCACTTGCAGCCTGGGAAAGTTTAGCAGAGGATGCTGTGGAAGTAGACACTTTGGAATCTGAGAGGGAAAATGCAATAGTTTAACCACTTAACATCTCAGCTGTAAAGAACTGGGAACAGGAGGTCAGAAGTAGCTGAGTCTGCAGAGAGCAGACTCCTTCCCCATACTTTTTATGTCATTATTTTAGGAAGATTAATCTGGTAGAATCTGCCATATTTTAACTCATCAGAGAGGAGGACTCCTTTAATTCAGTTAATTCAGGTTATATGTTGAAAAGGAAGGAGAAAAGTAGCAAAAACTCAGTTGGGACTTCAGTGTATCACAGTAGACCAAGCCCATTGGAAATGTACAGGATGGATGGGTTTTGGCACAAAAACAAATTGTAGGATGTCAAGAAGGAAAAAAACAGAGACATTCTGGAATACTAAAAGGTCATAACTCCTATATTTTGGATAAATGGATACTTTCAATGACAAATGTAAAAAATATTTTCCAAATGTTGTCTAAACCTTTCAGGGTGCTTCTAAAATGAAGAAGGATTTTAGCTAACACATTTCACAATTTTAAAATGGAAAGCACAGACTGTTCATCGCTGTGGGAAAGTAGGTATTATGTTCCATCCAGCTGCAGAGGAATTTAGACAACAATGTAATCACCTGGGTAATAATTGTGCTGGAATAGTTCAGTTAAAAATCCTTCTAACCTCTCACCATTTATAAAATTGCCTTGGATTTTATTACATAGTTTTATGTCCATTTGAAAAATGGCAACCCAGTCATAGCTATGCTTATTGTCTAGCACCGACTAACCTCCAGGTATATTTGTGCACATATAAATATATAGAAAGATCTAAAAACTCATATATTATTAGGGCTTTATTTGCAAAAGCATCAATGTAATGGACACATATGCTATTGAAACTTGTAAGCAACTTGAACTGATTAACAACCTGTACTATCTGGCTAATAAAATTCCTATTATTCATGTACTAGCCCCTTAAAAAGTATAACCTTAGCAGGATGCATGATTCAGTATCTTCATCAGGGCTTTAGATTTGTCAGAATTAAGAGTACTTTTTTTTTTTTTTTTTCCCCCAAAAGGCTATGTTTTCATCAGGAAACAATGCGATGTAAAAGGATTTGATCAGTAGCAGAGCAGATGGTACCGAGCTCCTCTCACGTCCATTATATGTGCTTTGCTTTTAATTAGGTACAGTCTGTCCTCTGAGGCCAAACAGTTCCATGATACATGTGATTCAGATTTTTCTGTAGAGCAACTATCCCTTACACACTTGTGTCTTTGACTGTGGACCCCTCAAGAGTGTACCACACAAGTGTTACCATCTTGTTAACATGTAATTGCTCACACCATCTTGACCTAAATAAAGCCTCACATTCAAAACATATATTATTAGTTCTCCTTATACCATTTTTTGCATGACACAATGGTACGTGTTGCTTAACTACTTCTGTACTGCTAGTTTGGATGATGTGCATTGCAATACAGTCCAGGGAGAAGAGAGTTGTGCCGAGACATCACCTTGACCTTACAGACTAATATACTTCTGAATTTTATTTTCCCTGAGAGAAAAACAAGGCAGAATGCCTTGTTTAAATTAAATTTAACATAAGAAAAAAACTTTTTCATTGTAAACCCTTACAGATTAAATACTAAAAAAGGTTGTCCACAGAGGTTGTAGATTCTTCATCTTTGGAGATACTCAATAGTTGACTGGATATAGATCGGGTCAACTGTAGCTGACTGCTTTGAGCAAAGGTTGGGTTTGAATCTCCAGAGCTGCCTTCCAACCTCAACCTTTCTGTGCTTCTGTGTAGCAATTGAAATATAATCTCTAAAAAGGCACAGCCTCCCAGAACGTGTCTGTATTATGTGTTTTCCCCACTTTCCTCCAAAGGAGGGATCGAGTATTTTTTCATACTCCCTCAAAACTTCAAGAGGTCCCTTCCAACCTCAGCCACTCTGTGATTCTGTGAATCCACTGAAATTTGACTGTTTCACCCATTCGTTTCCCAGTAGCATTTTATTCATCCACTCTTTTGGGATACGGCCCTCACAGGCAATAGATAGTGAAATTTGGTTAGGAGACTGTTTTCTGACTTCTGTATTCAGCTCAGAAGAAGAGACCAGGTGGAAGAGATTGTGTGGCTGCTGCTCACAAAGCACTGACAAGGGTACTGCAGGGGAGGGAATGTCCATCCCTTCCGGCTGTGTGAGACAGATCCTCTGCTGTCTCCTTGCCCTATCTCAGCTTTCAGAGGAAATCACTCTCCTTTCTAGGGTCGTGCTCTGGGCTAATGCACTTTATTCAAAGGCTGACGTGGTCCTGTCTCTGCGAGATTCTCACCATCTCATGATGAGCTGTTAATACCCATAAGGTGCATTCCCTACCACAGAGAGTCCTTACAGTTTAGAAGAGGTACTTCAGACACTTCAATAATTTTCACAATGGGGTGGACAGAGGGAGTTTAACAAAAATACTCCAGTACTTGTGTGAATCCATATACAAATATGGTGGTAGGATTCGGGACAATGTTCACAAAGGTTTGGACAGCTAAACATGAATCTTAACAGATTCTTATTTCTGATTTAGTTTTAATCTAATAATTACTGAAAAATGTGAGACTAAATATTTGTAAATCGTAGTCCAAAATTCCAATAATTAGTGATGCTTTAGAAGTGTGTTTTGGGATTTTATGTTTTTTTTTTTTTAAATAGAGTGTAATTGGTGGAATCTGAATATTTCGGTTACTCTCTTTATGCAAAAAGATAGAGTGGGTAAAATTTTTACATATATTCTTAGGGAAGTACTTCTAGCAATACTGAATAAAAACTAGAATTATGACTTTTTCTTGATCTCAAAAAAATAATCCACAAGATCCTCCAACAAATGATAGCATGTTTATATGGTGTTACTTTTATATTTAGAATTGTTATTCTTTTTAGTCATTGAATATAACTGTTCCTTTTTTCTCCCAGTATGTCAAGTGGTCGTTCTGAAAATCTAGTTGACCATTAATTTAATTGTGCTTTCAATCAGAACAGGCTTTACATACTACCAAATGCAAGAAATACAGAAAAATTATAGTTCTGCATAACACTATTAAATAAGTGAAAGGCATTAAAAATACAGATAAACAAATGCACGTGAAAGACTTTGATTTGGCAGATTTACTTCTTATGAATAACTCAAGCCTAGACAGATAATCTTAATAGGGAAAATATATGCACATAAGCCCTCAGTGAGCATAATCTCTTGAGTAAGGACTAACAATGTGAATTAAACTTGAAAGATCAAATCCCTATTTTTTTTCTGCTTCACAGTTGCAATATTTGCTTGCTATAGCCAGAAAATCCTGTGACCTTATTAATTTTTTACTTTTTATTTTACTAAGACAAAAAATGACTAACAAAAATCTTTAATTGAATACTAGGGAACAAAAGGTATTTAATTTTGTAGAACATGCCTGTTTTCAGAGACTCAGTGTCTGAGTGAACTGATTCAAAATATGTAATTGTCAAGAGAATAGGAAAATTATTGATAAAAAATAATTGCAAAAACTCACAGCAAGGAATAATCTAAAATTACATGAAGGCCTCTCTTCAATTTTTTTACGACTAGCAAATGTTATCTTGTAATATTAACAATACATTTTAATTGGGGCTACATTGTAATGGAACCAAAGAGAGTAATTGCAGAAGCACTTATAAGCACAAGGCTTAATTAAAATTTTTTGTTGTACAAAATTGTGGGCTTTCAACTAATTTAGGTAAACATTTTGGGAAAAAGTTAGAATGGCTTGTAATGTAAGCTTTTTCAAGCAATGGTATTGATCAATCTTGGAAATATTTGCTTAATTTTGATATACAGCTAAAGCTTTATATTCCAGAAGTATTTGTGTACCTTTAATTTCTTAGTTTCCCCCCCACCCCTTTCAAGGGGTTGAGGGTCCACAATGCAGAAGTTTATCAGGTGTTTAAATGAAAAGAAACTAATCTTATTTGTTCCTCTGTATTACTTGTGTCCTATGCAGAACAGTACTACTAAACAGCTGAGGATTTAGCTGAGGAGCTAAATAGCTTGCAACAACATCCATGTTTATTTTTTCAACAAATCAGTGAAACACTATTCACACTATTGAAAATCTATTGAAAAATATCAACAAAGTATAATAGGTATTTATTTAAATCCTGTATTTTCTTCTTTTTTAAAAGGTATAGCTTGAATATATATTTTTGTAAGTGTTGCCTTCCTTGCCTACTGAGTAAAAACTTTGCCCAATTGAAAGTAATGGGAAAAAATTCCATTGACTGTAACAGATTCAAGATTTCGACACGACAGGGAGACTGTCTATTTTGAGTAATACATATTAGGTAAATTAACACAAGAAACAGCAGATTACCTTGTAATACCAAGCATATGAGATAAAAAACGGTTTTCCTGTACAAAATCAAATTTCATTATACTACTTGTCCAGTCTATAAATCAAAATGAGACAGGGTTCATTTTAATTGATGTGACATATCTGTCCAGTGAGAATGTCTTCACTGAGGAGAATAGACTGTATTAGGTCAAAGGTTATACTTGATGATGACAGAGTTCAACCCTTTCTCATTCTCCCTAATGGATCACCAGCATTTCTCCTCAATCTTATAAAGATGGAGCCTTTGCTGATGTCTTAGATTGATGCCTGGCCAGTCCTTTTTAACACCCACAGTCATTTACTGCTTCAAATTGTACACTCACAGTTTATCTGTAATCAGATGTAATTTACAATATTGCTTATTAACTCTTAGAAATTTCTTCACTCCCTTAATGATCTATTCCCTGTATCTGACTGACAGAGACAGTGAGCAAAGACAATCAAACATCTACCGTTTTCATATTTGGATTGTCATGACAGATGTCACCGTTGGTTGCTCATTGCTGGATATGCCTGTTTTTCTCTTTGGCCATTGTTGTCAACCTCAAAGCTGAGTCACTCCAAGAATATTGCTATTCACACAATGATTACAGTGGGAACTGCTACAGTCCTTTTCTAATCCTGCCACTTCCATGGGGAAGAAGATTTACTTAGCCCTGCCCCGTGCTACTCAAAGCTAGATTTGGTAGCCAGATTTTTTATTTTTGCTGTCAGCACAATTTCAGAGATCACAAGCATTAAGCTGAGAACAAAAAGCATATATCAGTGTCTTAGCTTGTAGTGGCTTGAATCCAAACTAATTCCCCGTAACTTACAGAGTTTCTTATGTCATGTCTTCTCCTGTTTTCATACACTCTAAGTGTATCAGAGTATATTGCTTGATTCGTGCCCTAAACAATGTTAAAGATTGAGTTATCAGCAACATATATTCAACTTATGTTGTATGTTTTTAATATCTGAATTTAGTTATGCTCAGGTCTGCACATCATGCTCTTTACAAGTGACTTGTGTGGACCTTTGGAAGCCATTTACCATTTATGAACAGCCTCTTGTTAGTCCATTACCTAAGTGTTTAGTCAGCTACTTCATTAGCTTCAATCTATCTCATAATGCTTGTCTGCCCAATTGCACAATTAGAATAGCTAGATTTTGGGGCAAAAGTTTGGGACATTTTGACTTTGAGAGTATTGCATTAGTTGACTTTCATGGCCACGGAGGATAATATAGTAACAAAAAAGGAAGTTTAACAGACATATATACTTATTTGTGTTTAGAAAGGTTAGAATGTATAAAATTAAATACATTTTTATATTGTTTACAAGTGTCTGGTTCCTTTTGTGAGGAAACCACAGCTCTGACCTGAATAACTACCTTTCCTTCTTTGTGATTGCAGAAATCTTACATTTAGCTGTAGCAACCCATGAAGTTTTGAAGGCTGGTATACATCTTTTCACATCTAGTTATCATAGGTATGCATATCTGGACAGATATGGTATAGCCCTGAAATGAGTAGGGTAGGTCCTCTTCTCTTTCCCCTACACAGAGTGTGTAAAAGGAGTGGGCTATGCTCTTGAGAATCCCAGCCTGGTTAGAGCAGCTTCAGTCTCTTGTTTATTCATGGACTGTCCTACTGCAGTAGGACTGCACCCAAAAGGAAATATTTAAATTAGTCACTGCTTCTTACTCCCACCTGTGTTTCTGACATGACTTATCAGGTCATACCTTCTTTTGGTATCTTCAGACAATCCATGCAATGTGCAGTGTGGCTAAAGCAGGGAGGCAGGCTAAGTGGTAGGATGAGCACATACTGCATCTGCCTTTAGGATCACATTGAATTGCATCTGTATTACAAAACTATTACATTTGGCTTCAGTGATTATAAAGCTTCAGGGGAGGGACATGATTATTTTAGGTATTCAGAGAGGTAAGAAATGTCAATGTGAGAGTTACTGGCACAGCTGTTTTCATAGACTGTATTTGTGCATGTGTGTATGACACGTACACTGTGGCTTCTGTCAGCTCATGCTATGTCCTTACCCACTGACATCCATCCTTCTTTACAACTTTTAATGTTACTGTTCTATTAGGAACATTTTGCTCAATTTTCTTTTTTTTTTTCTCCCCCCTCCCTTACTTTCTTGTGAATGCCTTCCTATTATTAGTCTTAGAATCATAGAATGGTTTGGGTTGGAAGAGACCTTCAAAGGTCATCTAGTCCAAACCCCTGCCATGGAATAGGACATATATATGCATATGGAGAGAAACACAGATGTATATTAATTTATGGGTACAACAATATGAAAAGGAAGATGATATAGTGATGTTATATAGATATTAACATAAATATATCACAATTCATTCTCGAGTAAAAAGATCACTGCTTAAAGGACATGAAAACTGTATTACATCTAGGAAAAATATTTGGAGTACTAATTTCTGTGTTCCTACAATATAAAGAATAGGTTTTTCATAGTTGATTTGGACTAATCTTGGTGAATATTGTTTGCTACTTCCTTGTCTTCACAAGCTTTTGGTGAACAAGAGTGAATGATAATTACTGTATTCTATATCCAGAATTAAGAGATTTTGAAACTTCCTGTAGTTGGAAATGATGCTAAATTATCTCCTAGACACACCATAGTTTATAAGCCACAGGCTTATTCATGTAGATGGATATTATTTTTTCTTGAGTTAATCCTTCTGTGCTCTTTTTAGAGTTTTCCAGTCTTTCTTCACACAGAGATATCTAGCTGAGTTAAAGAAACTAGAAACATTTATGGCTTAATCATAATTTCCCCATTTGACTTCTTTCACTATTTTCCTTGCCTGCATCTAGAAATTTTTATGAAGCAGATGATACCTTCTCTTGGATTGTCAGTAACTTTTGGTTATCTAGGCTCATAACCTTCATTCCATGCTGATTTCATCCCTATCTATTTGGAATAAACATAAAGAAAGAGAGTTGAGTTTGCTTTTTTCAGCCTTTTTGATTTTCAGGGAGTGCCTGAGATTACAGAGAGCCTGATGACTCAGACATTTTTGTAGTAGTTGTTAAAATAGTCTACTCACTCCTCAGGCAGATGGTGAAACATCATGTTACAAGTGATAAAGTGATAAGGGAAGACAAGTAGAGAAAAAACAATTATTCTGATTTCACTAGGATGGTTTATCTGTTTTACTTGGACAAAGATAAATCCAAATAAATATTCTGGACCATTTTCACATATTTGTATGTCTATTCCTTAGAAATGTGGAGTCAACAATTTCAGACTGATACGAAATAGGTAGAATATAACTCTGGGGGCAGAAAAAAGTTACAGGAAAAAATGTAGGCACACAAAACCAAATGTTCTTTATTCTTTTCTCATGGCCCAAGATGGATAGCAAAAATAAATTACAATAAACTGTGGGAAAAAATTCCTTAATTTTTCTATAGGATTTTAGGTGGTAAACTTTGATCTTCTCCAGGAAGGAGATTTCTGTTCTAAGGTCTGTGCTATTGTTGGTAAGGCAGTACAGTGTAGTGCTGGAGAATACTGTGCAGCTGAGAAAAGAATCTTGAAAATACTTTTATGCTGATATCCTGTCTATTTCTAGGGAATAACACATGTTTTCAAATACTCTTGACAATTTTATTAAAGGGAAAAAGATAGTCTAAGGTTCTTGTTATTCCTTTTTTTTTTAATGAAACTTTAAAAAAGGCTGTAAAAAGGTGGAAGAAAAGTGCAAGAGTATGACATATAATATCAGCGATGACTTGGGGAATAAAAAGAGTTGTAAAATTACTAGTACTGAGCTTTCAAATAGAATAGAAGCTCACGTTTGTCAGATTTAAACTAGTAAACTGTCATAGAAAAGTATTGGTTCTTTAATATCCCACAGAGCACATCAAGAGGGTAATGTGTTAGTGTAAGAGACGTGTCAAGAAGTAGGTGTAGGTAAATGGAGATTTAACTTGTTTGACCGTTATATTAATGAAATATCCCATTATATTTCCAAGAACCATGATCACGTATTGACACAGCCTGTATAAACACAGGCCTCTCAGAAAGCCAATCTTCATTCCAACTTGATTTTACACTATCTTTTGTAAAGAGTAAAGGATAGCTACGGCAAAGCATTTTCTCAATGCCAGGAGAAAGTTTTTTCCATTTTAATCAAGAAAATTAGAAATGTTTTTATAATAAAAAATACCAAATTTCTTATCTTCCCATGGTGCAGAACACACCGTTGCTCAATGAACTCATTGACTTTTATGTGGGCTTCCCATGGGTACAGTCAAGAGAACTGGGTTCAAGAAAATTTACAGATGGTTTTATAGGCTCAAAATGAAAACACTACTGGGGAAATAAACAGTTAACTGCTCTGTAAAGACCTAATGTTCATCCTGCGGGTGAGGCTTTTTGTCTAGTACTTCATGTGCATGTGCTGTTACCTGTAGAGCATTAGAGGGAATGGAAACATTCCAGAGATTCCTGGCTGCAAGCCTAGATTTGATGTCTTTAGAGGTCCTTATTGTGCCTCTTTTATGGCTATTTATTTGTTTCTTCTTACTGGATCATCATCATGTGGCAACAGGAGCATTTTATGGAGTCTCAGTAATTTTAGTTATTTGGACAAAATCAGAATGAATTGAAATGCTGAATTCAGTTAGGAATACAGAAACTCACCCAAAGAGAGATAGTTTGTTTTGGAGTTTTGTTTGTTTGGTTGCTTTTTTTAATTGAATAATCAGTTGGCAAAGATAAAGTTGTTATCATTAATATGTTCTGGAACACATCGGAAAAGTAATAGCACTGCACAATATCATCTCCAGCTGCACCAGAGTGCACGGTCTGTATCCATCAGACTTCTAATCCAAATAGATACATTGGACAAGTTCTGATGTGGAAGATTTTCCAGGGTAAGACAAGTGCTCTTGAAAATATACGGTAGTGATACAGTACATGGTAATCTTCCACATAAGACCCTGATCAACAATACCCCCCAGGTTTTCCCAAACGGTGCTACATGTTCTTACTTCTCACAATGGTTCTCAGTACATGTGTATCCTATTGCAACCATACTGTTGTCTTAAACACGTTAGGAAAGATAAATTGTTTCTAGAAGGTCAAATAAGTCATATTCAATGAATTATGCATTCATCTGTTAATGAACAGATAACAGTCCTTTGTAATTTTAAAAGAGCTTTGTTCTTAATGTGAATTAGCTTAATAATAAGCTGAGCTAAAGTATTCTGTGCATAGAATAGCCCATTTACTTAATTGTTTCCTAAAATGAGGTAGATTGGTAGCACCCATTTAACGCTTGATTCCAGTCTCCCTAGAGCCAATTGTTTTCTACTGTGGAATTAAATAGGAACTGAAGTAGGATTAGTCTATAAATTTCCTTTCAAATTCTATATTGGGAGAAAAAAAAAAAAAACAGAAAAAAAAAATTTCAGCATCATTCTCATAGCTGAATAGTGCTAATATTTTTTCTACATTTAATTCCCCTGGACTGTAACTCCTTTCTTCTGCTCCACGAAAATTGTTTCACAGCACGTTGCTCAAAAGCATATTGTTCTTTTTTTTTTCTTTCCTACTCTGTGCAGTGGTGTCCTTTGAGTTAAATGCTATAAAATCCAAATTTGGAGTGTTGAAAATGGATGTTATTAAAGAAAGAGTGGAATTTCCCAAATGAATAGGAGCAAAGCCTTTAAGCCCACATACTCCAGGCCCACTGTTACCATCTTTGAGATCTCCTGGTGAAATTCACGTGAACTGATGAAGTAGATGTAGAATAGTGCCTTTTGAGATTAGATCAAGATTTTTAAAAGGATATTCCCGATTCATTATTACTTAGATACAATAAATATACATTGCATTTCCCAAATTCAGGAAGTTTCTTAATACTCCCCTAAAGGTGTGTAGTAGGCAAACTTAATTGTCTCCTCGATCATAGTCTTGAAATATGATCTCTGCAGGTTCTATCCTTTGGTAAATTTCTCTGCATATAACTGAAAATCTTCTTTCTCTTTAAGAGAATAGTTTAAAGTTACTAAGCAGCTAAAGGTATTGTTTACCACTGACTATTTTTGCAGTACTCAGATGGGAAAAAATTAGAATACTCATTTGTCTGAATGTTTCAGTCTGCCACTCCTGCTTTGCATAGTTGCTGGGTGTGTTTAATCTTCCATTGACAAAGACTTGCTTTAGCACGTAGTCTTCCATTCAAGATTCTCCAAACTGTTAATAAAGAAGTACTTTTATGAGGAAGGTATTTGCTGTTATCATACACAATGTTCTAAATGTTAGTCCCCTCATCTAATCACTGAGTTACAGATGCACAGGAAAAAAAATCCTAGAACATGTACTGACAGTGTAGAATGAGTTATGTATAACCTCTGTTCAATTTGTTTTCTCTAAAAGGCTTTATTGTCTTTTTTCTCAGAAATATCCCATCTTCTAAACAAAACAAACTTCATAACACTCAATTTGAGTGACTGTTCCTGCTTTTTCATCCTTCTCTTACTCTTTATCCATAATAGTGTTTCTGAAACAGTTTACAGTCTCTCCTTACTCAATGCCCATTTTCTGATTCTTGGATCTATTTCTCACTTTTCAATTCAATTTTGATTTTTTTTTTCCTTGTTTTAGTTCTGCTTTTTGAATTGAGGTTAATTGTCCAAGTTTAATTTATTTAGTCTGTCTATAGTCATAATATTTAATAATCCAATATTATGCAAGATCCCAGCTGCACAGGAGTGATCCATATATTTGGAGCTTTTGGGTCACTACAGATACTTACAAAAAGGCATTTGCTAGCCAGCAATGAAAGGCACTTAAAGTTACACAGTGTATGTATGTGTTAGGCTTGGAATTGGAGTGTATGTGACAAGTCATGTGTTCAATGTGTCTGCAGGAGTTAATGTGTTTTGGGGAAATAAAATAATTAAAAGTTTACTTAACCAATATAGTGGGAAAGACAGTTTTTCAATACACAGTATTTCTCAAAAGAGACAAAATTGTGTTTATTTAGTATAACCAAATACGCTGAGACGTGTTTTGTCAGAGAAATTGCTTCAAGCTATTTACTTCAAGTGTGAAAGAGCTTTCGTAGAGAGAATACATTTTCTCTTGGACTGTGCCTCTTTCCAATTTCAATAACAGCTGAACTATGCTGAAAACACATTTTCAGTTATTATACCTGTTTATCAAAATGAAGATGATAAAATTGCTGGTAAATATAACATTGTTTAAGATAAATTAAGTACATTTATGTATATGTGCTGAAATGATCCATTCTTTCTATAATCAGAGTCTATCCCATCTGATACTTCAGAAAGATCCTTGGCATGCTTTGCAGCCACATGCTAGAGTTTCTGAACTTGAGTTCCAGAGCCTGAACTCCAGCAGTCTAAAAACCTTGAGTCCAGTATGTTTGTAGGAAAGTCATCCAGGAATATTAAATTTACATAAGCAAATTATTCTATCAACCTCTGCCAACACCTACCTTGCCCAGTCTTGAAAATGATCCAGACTTCCAGTTCTGCTCTCAGACATTTCCAGATATTTGCTGATTCTTGTCAGGCTATCTTTAAAAGTATCTCTATTGGCAAATTACATGCCTATTTCTGTCAGTTTAAATAAGACCATAAAAATGCTAAAATTATACATTTCCAAATTTTTAGTTCTGTGGAAACCTGCAGGGTTGTTACTTATGAGCAATACCCAGTTGTTCATGATTATTGCAATGACATGTGAATCTAATGAAAATAGAGCAGGAAAATAAAGAGTCTACTGGACTCCATCAGCAAATGAGAGAGCATGGGATGTTATGTTCACAATTATGCCTCAGAATGGAATATTTATTGGCCAGATGTGTTACAGTATATAAAGCCTTCCTGAAAACAAACAGAAGGATTTAGTCTACAAGGTGGTTTTAATATGAAATGACAAAGACCTTGGATTAGATCTTGCAGTCAATGTGCTACTATTCTTGGTGATAAAGAAAAATAAGTAAGGTGAATGAAGGCTGAACACAAGTGAACAGCTGTGAGTGTTGCTGGTTGCTTATGGCTTTTCACACTGTGGGTTGTTAAATTGTAATTTCTACAGATAGCTGTGGATGCTCTAAGTTTGTGTTTGTTTAGGAAGGAGTCCAAATGAGTAAAAGTCAATCAAACTCTATTAATCACAAAATTATCACCTTTGGTTCAGGAGGTCCCTGAACCACAAATGATGGGTGAGTGGAAGAGTGTATCAGAGAGGTGTCATTGCATGTTCCTTTAGTTTTTACTGTCATTTTTAAATGGCTAGTTACTCCAGTGGAGACAGGATACAGGCCTAGATGAACCCTGAGCTGGCCCTGTGTGGTCATCCTCATGATTTTATGTTCTTTGTATTATGACAGGTTGGACCCAGGGGACAAAAAGTGGAGAATGGACAGGATTTATTTCACTTGCATTTAGAAGTCCCCTTTGTACATTGCAGACATCTAAACAAGAACTAGGTTTCTAGATTCCCTTTATAATCAGTGTAGAGAAGTAAGCAATCAAGTGAAGCTTGCTTTAGTATGTTTCTATAAAGGACCTTTATTGTGCCAGGTTTGGTGATCCATTTCTAAACAGATTTTTACATTGTAGACATAAATCTGGTCAAATCCATTCTACTTATGCAACTCACTAAACACTAACCTAGTAGTGTTACTACAGAAGTAGTAATCTAATTTCTTTGTAGAATTTGGGAAGTAACAATATATGCTTTAAAAAAATAAAAGATTTTGAAGATTCATTATTTTTCACCATGCTATTGGAAGTATCTCTAAAATGGCTATAGGATGGATGGAGTGGGGATCTTCTATAATTAGTCTCAGGTAAAAAGGCCTGTGCCAGTCAAGGATGGAGAAGTATACAAAATAACACGCTGCTGAATTAATTTTTTGTCAGGTACCTTGAATTATTTCTTGTTGAAAGCTTATGGATACATAGTATTGATATTGCCACATATATATTAACAAATTCCTAGGGCTATACTGCCTGAATCAAATGTTCAAGCTTTGCCATAGTTGTATAATTGTGAAGATTTTGATTGTGGTATAGCAGGGCAAATTATTGTCTTGTTAAGGTATTTGAGCAAAAAACGTGAATATTATTCTGCAAACTGCTAATATAAAATATGAAATATACAACTTGACATACTGCTCAATACCAAATCTGCAGAATATAATTTTGTCTTGTTATCAAAATGAGTTAATGCAACTACCAAATCACTAAGGCTGAAACATAACTCATTCTCTTTGTTGACTTGTTGATTTTAGAGGTTTTGTAGCACTGTGAAATCTGTGTTCCTTACAGATTCAGTTTCTTTTGAGAATGCATGTTTCATCTCTTTACTGAGGTCATTCCACGGGCATTTTAATATTATACCAGAAATCACCATGATGGGATAGCACTAGCCAATCAGCAGTGCAGTACTGCCCAGACTAAAATAACTGTCTAATACTCCAGCCACATCTGTCTTAACTCTTGGGAGTTTGTGAACTATTAAATATAGCCATGACTATTTAAAGTTTACAGGGGGGGGTTGTTTTGTTTTGTTGTTTTTTGTGTTTTTTTTTTTTTTTTAAAAAAAAACAAACCAAAAAACCCCAAACTCCCCTGTCAATGGAATTGATTGAATATTTTAAAATTTAGTTTAAGTCTGATCAAAAGAAGATTTTTCCTGTCACTAGAACTACAGAAATCCTCTTGTAAGACATTAATGTGATTTGTAAGAACTACTTTGGTGTACTATCTGAAAGCTGAGATTCATTAGCCAACCTTGAATATTAGAAGCTTTATCTACAGCACTGACGTCCAGACTTCATGGAGTAAGTTCTATCTATTGGGTAACTTCTGAAAGTTTGAACATTTCATTTAGGACGTTTGTTCAGTGAAGTGGTTATGTCTGTACTTATGTCTGTTTGTATTCAAGTAGTCAGCCTTTGTTCAGCTTTAAATATCTTGCTTATTTTGTACCCACAACTTGATCAATGTCCTTCTGGGTTGGTGAACATTTTATGAGGTGTGTTACTTCCTGCAACTACACATTGTTTCCTAAGATGTGCTTTTGCAACCAAAATCAGACATATAACAAGTATTATATCTATCTTGGAGTAAAGAAAGACGAGATTGGAATATTCCATTGTACTGAAAATAGTAATAGGTATCAGAAAGACTGCAACTTGAAATCTCTGCAGCTTGCTACTTGTTTGTCCCTTTTTAAACTTTAATAACTGATCTCTGAGGTACTGTCTGGCTTTTGAGGGTTTTATAGAAATCTGGTCAGGACAGAGAACTGTTTGGCCTATTGAGACTTTATCATTACATCATTCCTCCTTAAGTCATTCATAGATTGATGATGTCTAAAAAATCTGACCTGAAAATAAATTTCAAGTATTTATTAGTGTTTGAATTAAAAAAGTATTTCCAAATGTTTATTTGTAGGATATTCCTCCTAATTTTAATTTTCCAAAGATCTCCTCTCTTCTGTCCATGCTATCAGAAAAAATAACAGAGATTGACATTATCTGTTCCAGCATTCAGAACACTTGCTTCAATTAGATCTTTCAAACTACTTGTAGCTCTAACTTGTATTCCCTGACTTTTTCCAGTCCTTTTACTGGAATTTAGTCAATTAATCCTAAAGAATTGCTTTGCTGACCTTCCTTAAATGTTATAATACATTTTACAATTATAAAAATAAAAACAATTACAGCTGAAAATAGGAATCTAATCAGATGAGAATAGTGCAACTGTGCTATGCTAGCAATGAAATAGTTAGACATGAAAAAACGTTGAGAGATTTTAGTAGTATTATTTCCAGTTGCTACTTTTCAATATGATATTTTTCAGGTTGTGTAAGCAATGTGAACTTATTTTAATATTAAAGTTCTCAGAAATCTGGGACTCAAAACAACTCTTTCAGTAGAGTCATACTCTCATTTATGCACATGATTAAGATATATTTTTGTACATATATTGAGCTGTTTTGTATTTGTGTGGCTAATATTTTTTGAGGACAAAATTGTTGAGTCATTGCAAAGACAAACAAAGGGAGCTGTGATCTCAGGTTTGGAAAGATGATGAATACAATTCATCATAAGCCTGCTCCTGCAAAGTATTCATCTTCTCTCTAAGCTGTGCCAGTCACCATAAAAGCACAGATCTCTTTTGCTTCGCAAGTTGACCTATACAGAAAGAAGACTGAACTGCCTGTCAGATATCTGCCACATGTAAAACTGTGGCAGATATCTGACAGATTAGGACTTTATAATTTTGTGGCTTTGTTTTGTTTTCTATAGTATAAATGCTGTAAAAATGTGCAAATGTGTGTAAAAACTTAAATACTTGCTTACCCTATCCTTCATCCCTAAACACTGGATGAACTGAAACTGTTGTAACAGCTGAAGAGGTACAAGGACATCTTTATCAACACCCACCTAATGTGTCACATACTAATTTCTCAACTTGTTCATTCCTCATTCCTCAACAACGCAACTTCCATATGACTCTCACTTAGAGCAAAAGCATACCCCACAGGGAAGAGACATTTTAAATGTCAACAAGCTGGGAGAGATTTACAAGGGCACTGGATTTAGCATCTATCACTGACTGTAATATTAACCATTCTATTTAATATCACATGGAAATCTTTAGTATGGTGAAGTTAACATCAAAGTGTAGTTCTTACTGGACTGATGTAGCTATGTTACAGCTGTATCTATCAACCCTTCACTGTTAGCAGCCACTTCAAAAAAAGTGGCTTGCAGAATCAGTTGATCTTCAAGGCCTGTTTGTCCATTATATTAGGCTTACACATATGCATACAGTTTAGCTTAAAAGCAGTTGTAGTCAGTCCACAAATTTTAAGTTGGGCCCCTTATAGGAATGATGTTGAGAAAGCTACATCACCTCATACAGCATGCTGTATGTTCTGCCGAAGTCTGTCTACACCAAACACACAGTTCTCATGGGTAACTTATTCCCACCTCAGGGAACAACTAGTTCTGACACGTTTGTAATGTGTGGATGTGGCACAAATGCAAACACAAATATGATTATGCAGTGAAAGGTCATGCTCTAGAAATGCTAAGATAGGCGGTTCAGTATTTTCAAGACAGTAACAGAACACATATAAATGCCTCAAAGCATAGTAAGAGATGCATATTTGGTTTCCAGGATCAGTGGTTTTGGCGAGTCAGAAACAACAGGGTGATGGATGGATACCCCATGCAGATTACCTACTTCTGGAGGGGACTGCCTCCCAGCATTGATGCAGTTTATGAAAACAGTGAGGGGAATTTTGTCTTCTTTAAAGGTAAGAAAAGAAGAAAAGTAAGATTTTGTGTAATACTTCTGGATGTGATGATTTCTTGTAACATATCTTGCTTATTTTTACTAATGATTTGTAAGTCATGTTGCAAATTGGTAGCTAAATGAAGAATATATGAGTTATGTGTTCTCATTTTGGTAACTACAGCTTTAATTTATGATGAACCTTCAGAGTATCTGTTCATTTACGTATTCAGTAAAAATTTGGAATTATAAATAGAGACACGGGAATTCAGTGATCTATTGTGAAATCTTTTTTTTGAGAAATATGGATTAGGAAGCAAGAATTAAGACTTTTATTGTGGTTCTCTCTGCCCTTCTTCCTTTTACAATTGAAATTTGCATATATTTGAATGGCATCTGTCCTACATATCTCGTTGCACTACACTACTTATTTAATCTCAGAACTGTGATGTTAGGAGTTTCCGGTGGGAAAAAAATACCTTTTTCATAGATGTATATGTGTATTTAGTATTTTTAAAGAAAATATGTTGCATGGATTGAATTGTTGTTAATAATTCTTTTCAAAGTTTCACTCCAGGCATCAGTGGTTCTTGAAAACTAAAGTTCTTGAACACACATCTAATTTAGATTTAATAAGAAAATGTTATATATTAAAGTTTCACTTGGCTAGCAGCCAAACACAAGTGCTTGCTCACTCTCTCCCCCTGCCCCTGGGAACAGGGGAGAGAATTGGAAGGATGAAAGTGAAAAAACTCATGGGTTGAAGTAAAAACAATTTACTAACAATAATAATAACAGTAATAATATAATATGCAAATGAGTGATGCACAGTGCAGTTGCTCACCATCTGCTGACTGATGCCCCACCTGTCCCCAGCTAGTGATCCCAGAGCAGAGACAGTCCTGAAACTGAAACCACAATCCTGGAAGAGTGAGCCCAAGCAATCCCTGAGAAAATCCCAGTTTTCCAGTCAACACTTGTTAATATACTGAACATGAAGTGATATGATATGGAATGTCTCATTGGCATATCCAGATGCCAATTTGGGGTTTTGCTAATTACCATGCCGCCCCCTCCCCCCTGTCTTTTTCACTTGCAGACTAGCAAAACATGAAATCCTTGGACTTCCAGCAACAGCTAGAAACATTAGTATGTTATCCACATTCTTCTCATAAAAAATCCCCCACTGAAGCCAAAACACAGTGCTTTCCAGCTTCTAAGAAGAAAAATAACTCTATCCTGTGAAATCAGGACATCAATTTAGCAATAAAACATGTAAATAGCATGTAAAGTATGCTTTATAAGATAATAATTTGCCTTGTAACGTATAGAGGCTTGAATCTGGTGTGTGCTGGAGAAAAAAGTCAATGTGCAAATATACTCCCTGCAGAACAGTTACTGCTTCTTCTGCAAGTGCTCAAAGGAAGATTCCAGACACACTCTCCATCTCCATTGCTCTCTTCACTCACTTTGGAGGCTTTTTTACCCATGTGAAACAGGGCCTTCTGTGACTGACAAGTTTTTCACTCCTGCTTCCATACTTGTAGAGCAATATGTCCACTCTTTGAGGAAGGTGAAGAAAGGTGTAAGCCAATTTACTTATCTGCAGTTGCTAGTGAGTAATTGCCACCTTGCTTCTCCTTACATGCCTACACTCAGATATGTTTGGGATAAACAATATTCTGTTAGGCCAGTGACATTTTTAAGATGCACTCAGGATAGACCTTGTAAACCATCCTGGACTTAAACATTCTGTTTATCTCTCAGAAATCCACAAATCTGATTTATTTTCAATAATCTATGCTTTATTTGATCTGTTTAATCCTTTCACGACAGCAAACATCAAATTTGAAAGAGTTGATTTAAATTATAGAACAAGTTTAGATCTTCATTTTTTTTTTTCATTCGTATTAGATTTTTCCTCCCTTTGTATATGCAGTTGGATTAATTATATCAGTACACTGCATCTTTACAGTAGTAGAAATACAGATTAGAAAAGACATAAAAGTATTTAAAAACTAACTTTTTTTTAAATGGGAGCTATTTTGTAAAATATGATCCATATACAAATTATATTAGATGGCAGCTCAGGATGAAACAATTATTTATGAACCTTTGAAACAATTTTATAGCTTATTTTTTGCTATGAGAAATGTAGTTATTCTTAATTTGTGCTAATAAAATTAATCAGTATATTTATACCTGTTTGACATTACTCTCCTGAGAATGCTTGAGGAGCCTGTGAGATGATGCATGATGCATTAGATATGTATAGAAAATCAAGCTGAATCAAGTCCGAGACTGTTGGATCAAGTGTCTTCTTTGGTTTTGAAATTTCATTGGTTTTGAAATTTCATTGGTTTTGATTTTCCCAAAAATTTTTAACATTTAAACTTTTATTTCCTTTTTTTGGCATTAATATTTATTTATACAAGGAAAAATAATGGTAAAAATTCTGTAGCATCCTTGTAGTGTGAAGTGATGCTTGCTCATTTTGCATGGCTTAAGATACTTAGCCTGCCTCCTTGTGCCCCACAATGCTCATAAAGTACATGGCAATCGGCTGCTTATAAAAAGCAGATGTTTACATTCTTGTTATTATTCACTGCTGGTGTCCATGCTGAATGATAATAAGAAGATGGCAACAGAATGATACTTCTTTTTTTTTTTTTTTAATTTAATGAGGAAATGTGAATAGTAAAATTTATTCTTTGTACCTGTGGAAATTTGTATGGTGCTAAAAATGAAATTGTCAAGCCATCTGCGCTGTTGAATGTTATAGTAAACCAAATGTGGCAATAGAAAGGCAACTGTAAGAATCATACTACCAGTGCCACCATTGTAACTTTCAACTGCACTTATCCCACTGCTTGACAGTTTTATTCTGAAAAATAGATTTACTATAGTGTCAGATCATGGTGCAGAGGAATGACAGAAACTTAATGTGGAAAACAGAGAAAGAGAAAAAAGGAAGCCCGAATAGTAATTTGGGGATACTAGTTAGAAGACACTTGACCCTAGCTTGAAAGACCAAAATTAAGAACAAGGGTGAATGGAGAAAAAGAACAAAAACAAAACAAAAAAAACCCAACAACCAGCCTTCATAATTAGATATTAAAATTTTAACTGGTTTCAATTGAATATAATTCCTAAAAGTTTTGAGAATTTGCCTCACCACTGTAACACTTAGACTGACTATATGCCAGATCTTGCACTACACACATATGGTAATTGCATATAACATGAACAAAAAACTTGGTTGCTGATAACCAAAGAGCACAAATATTTAGCATTGTGATTCTACAAAGGAAGAATTACAGTTGCTAAAAAAGCATAATTGTTTACAGTAGTCAGTACGTAGTTAAATAGCCTGATGACTATCTGGAGTTAAATATTCAGTATTTTAAGTGAAGCGTAGCAATACATATACCTTTTATTTCCAGTAATTTTTTTAGAACATCAAAGATAGATGTTGAGAGACTTCAAGTAACTGCAGTCACAGTTCATCCTTCTCAATTGTTTCCCTATAATGATGACATTTGCAAAGCATTATTGCAAAAACTAAGACATTTTGACTTTTTTATCACTTGCTTCATTCTCAGCTTGTGACCTTACCATTCGGTTTGTTACTATATTAGATCTTACATTATGGAATAAAAGCAAAGAGATGAGACATTCAGAAGGCTGGCCAGACTTCCTGAAGCACGTGATGCCTTATTGTCTGTGAGAATAACAATCCCACCAACTAGACCTTAATAAAACAACTATGTAAAATACATATAGTGGTGATCTCTGCCAATGGCATAGATTAGGACTCTGAACAGGCATTAGTTATCTATAAGAAGGATCAAACTATAACTATTTGAGTTTCGTCATATATTCTTTATTTCCATTATAATCACAATTAAAGTGTATTGACTCTTTATTAGTGGAAGTGGAATATGAGCTAAATGAAAGCATACTGACTTAAGGATTCATTTTTAATACTTTTTAAGATACATAAATATAAGAAATAAAAGGAGCTAAAACATGCGGTCAGGCATCTTTTGCACTGATTTTCAGCTTTAACTCCTCCTAATATTTGGTTCTGAGTTTGAAAGCTTCTCATTTTTCTGACTTTTTGGAAATGCTCTGATCAATGGCCATCCACTTCCCGAAGCTAAACAGAAAAAAAAAAAAAAAGAAATAACAAAACGACAAAACAAACAAACCAGCAAAACCAACAACAAACCACCCAGAAAGCTCTGAAACAAACAAACAAACAAAACCAAATTAAAAACTGACAGCCAGATGTAACATCTGGATTTCTTGATATAGTCCTTCCCATTAACAATCAACACAGTTGTAGCAGACTAAAGATGTCTTCCAAAGCAAATGTTAAATACAATTCCTTCCAGTTAGAATCAATAGAAGTCTTGCCCACATATGTTAGAGCTCTCAATGCCCTACTCTCTCTATATAATACAGTAAATTTACCTTTTCTCTATTTACCCAGAAATAATTTGCTTCTTAGTAAGAAATTATATGAAGAAGAATTTAATTCCTTTAGTCTTATGGTCCCACACATTCCTCCTACTTTAGTATATGTGAATATGCAACAAATACCTGACTCAGTGGTGCTGTCACTTTGGTGACAATGGTATTTTCTCAACCCCTGTTTATTTTGGTATGACCTGATCTTGTCAATAGCCAAATTTGACTCATTAGATATGGCTGATCTATTCCTAACAATTGCTGTTACTTTTATTCCTGGTGAGAAAGGTAATGGCATTACATACATCACAGCATATGCCTCTCAATGCTGTGCAACAGCTGTGATTTTGAATGATTTTCTGAAACAGAAATGAGCTGGCTCAGTATCATTCACTGGATGCCATCTGTTGTTCACACCATAAGTACGAACTAGTAAGGTCCAAAATGCATGACTTCTCTTATTGTCGTATTTGAAACTGCCATTACCATCTGAAGCCTTCTGTGTTCAGTCATGTGAACTAGCAAAAGGATAAACCACATAGGGGGAGGAACAGTGAATGACTGAAGATACTCATTCCTGTCATGATCAAACCCTATAAATGAATTTTGTTAGGAATCTCAGCAAAGGTAAATGTTTGGTTCGGATAGACCTTAATCCCAGGTCAACACAGACCTCAGCATTCCATGACTGCTCTTCACAGATCTTGGTATCTCTTATTTTCAGTACTTCAAATGGGTCTGTACATACTCTTTCTTTGAATCCTTTCTTCCTTCAACTAGCATGGGGGAGAAGATGGATCTGTTAAGCAAATTGTAGTGTCTGTGCTTCGAAGTGTGTGACAAGCAGCTGGAAAGAAGATGATAAAAAATTTATTCTGGAAACCCAGCATGGGGGGGACTGAAACTATATCCCCTCTCCTAATTAAAAACTATGATAAAATGAAAGCATGCTTTAAATCACTACTGTAAAAACAGGGACATTAAACCTCCCTTCATTTAAACAAACATTTAATACTACTGAGGGATAGCTAAACTATAAAACCAACTGCAAATCAGCTCTCTGGATTTTCCATCTTGGCAACTCTGGCATATACCAAATTCTAGATCTTTGGGGTAATACTACATTTCCTTATAAAATATTTATACAGCACAGTGCTTGAACCTCCTAAGTCTATGCAACAGCCTGCCTAGCCTTATAGGTAAGTACAAAGACTAATATGAACAGTCATGATTTTCTCTCTTAGGAACTTTTTCCAAACATGTTTGAGCAAAATATATTTTCAAAGTTTTCCCCTTATATTTTAAAGATTATGTTCATAAATAAAAATGAATAGACCAAAGTGAAGTATCCAGTAGACCAGTCCAATATATATATTGAGCTTCCCTAGACCTTTCTGTGCTGTAACTCAGGAGGGTTTATGTGATATGAAAGAGTATCTTCTTCTTTAGTGTTACTATTACTAAAAATAGCAATGCTTTTTGGAAACCCAGATGAAGGTAGTGCTGTGAAGAGAAAATAAACACATGGTTCCTACACCATGGAGCTTATAGTCTAGCTTATAAAGAATGTCCCTGTGACCTAGATGGCATAATGCAAAGAGAAGAGAGGCCTCAAAGCAAGCTCTTCAGATAAGTACTAAAATGCAAATTATGCTCCCTTTTCCCTATTTCTAGGGGGCATATGAGGATCTTTATTCCCTTTTTTCAGCCAAAGCTGTCTGTGTTTGAAAGAGAAGCCTCTACTGAAAAGATACAGGTGAGAAGTATATTTTAAAGAAGAATGAAAAGAAAACAACAATGTAAATAGGAGAAGATAGTTGCAAGAATAGGACAGGAGGTACAATATGTTGAAAAGACACTAGTAAAGAGTCTGTCGGACAGCACAGTTATTGGGGAAAGTGTTAAACTAAAGGTTTAATATGAACCAAGTAAGATAATGATGGAAGTGTTAAGTGAGGAAGAATAACCTGACTAGGAACCTAGAGCAAAGTGAAGATGGGAAACGATGGTTGTGAACTGGTGAAGTAAGTTACAACAGAAAGGACAGGAAGCATCATCTCCAAAAACAGGTATGGAGGTGACTATGCTACGAAACACTGGTTTTCACCTGTGGGATTTCAGAACCTCAGTTTACTGTCTTTAGGCCACACTAGATAAAATATATTTTTAAAAATATTTTAAATTCTTTGTGCTTTTCAGAAATAATCTGTGCATCCTTTGTAAGTAATTTAACTTCTTGAGGAGAAAGAGAGTAGAATAATAAAAGTATATGGTTGCTATAAGGGTAGGAAATTTTATTTTTATATATTTTTCTTACCTCTTTTTATCTTAAAATTCACTTTTCTCATGAAATAGAAATCTGTTGTATAGTATTGCTGTGAATGTATTACATTATCAACCACAGAGACTCTTGAGATGGCTTCATTTTCATTCTGGGTTTGATCCCTGTATCATAGATATAGTTAGTATAAAATAAAAAGTGCTTTATAAATGAAAGGTTTCTGTAAGGCATATTTAATTTTGCAGTATCTGCAATGGTAGAACATTTTTCCTTTCATTGTGTTTGGCAGAACCACTATAGCCCTTTGGGAGTCTTTCTTATTTTGTAGCAGTGTATTAAGATTAATACTGAGAGTACTGAAGACTAACACACATGTATGTATGTGTATATATATGCTTTTGTACAGGTAACAAGTTCTGGGTTTTCAAGGACACTACTCTCCAGCCAGGTTATCCTCATGATTTGATAACACTTGGAAGTGGAATTCCTTCCCACGGTATTGATTCAGCAATTTGGTGGGAAGACGTTGGGAAAACCTACTTCTTCAAAGGAGATAGGTTTGTATAGGAATTCTGCATGGAAGCAATTTGGTGGATATCAACTAAGCATGTTAATCTTTTCTTCTATTTCTCAAAAGAAGTCAAGCCACTTAAACAGTTCATTTTCTGTGAATGAAATTAATTCCTCCTGCATAGAGGGCCATACTGTTTTCACATTTTTATAACCTAAACTATATTTGTGTGAATATAGTGAAATGAGTATATATATATCTCCAGTGGAAAAGTTATGATTTAGAAGTCAACAGGCAAGTCACAGTTGTGGCACATTTAAACTTAAATAATCAAAATAATGTAGTTACGTATACTCTTACCCGCTCCTTTTTATCCACATTTTTAAACCCTAGCACATAAACAGGCAGGGCATCATCCAAAGCATTCAAGCATTGGAACAGGCTGCCCAGGGATGTGGTGGTACTTAAAAGACAGGGAGACATGGTGCTTACGGATATGGTCTAGAGGTGGAACTGATAGTGTTAGGTTTATGGTTGGACTCAGTGATATTAAAGGTCTTTTCCAACCACTACGATCTGTGATTCTATAAAGCTGTTTAAGGTCAGTGAAAATGGCTTTTCTGTTACTATTTAAAAATGAAGTAAGAAAAGGAAATGACAGCTAAACCAGAAAGCTAGAGAAAAATTTGAGCAGTTCCCTAGGAATTATTTTTAAATAAATCTTACATTTCCCTTCAGAAGAGACACTTATTTTTATGATTAATAAGGAATAGAAAAAAAAAAAAGTAAAATCTGAGTTATTTTCCAATCCTGAAAGACCTTCACTCATCATTTAGTGTCTCTATATCTTCATTTCCCTGTCTGTAAAAATAAGGGGAAGAATATTTGTCTGCTTTATCGAGGTGCCAAAAGAACTCATTATTTTTTTTAACCCTGTAAGTTATCTGAATGATGAATTTTACAGGTTTTCAGGATGTTACTATGTTTGTTGATTGATGTATCACTGTGCAAATTCTGAGTGCTCAGAGGCAAATTATTCTTTATTAATAATTGTAATGTTAGTATTAAAAATATGATGATGGCTTTTGTTACTGTGGGATACTTAGGATTCTGAAACACTAGTAACATCCATGGACCACTTAATAAATTAATGTACTTCATAGAGTATGTTTAGCACTCTACAGTTGATCATTTTTAGCAGTAGGTAATATTGCACTACAAATTGTCACAACCAATGTCATTGTTAAAACTTAAAAAAGAAAAATCTCCAACATGCATAATGAGGAAAGTAGATAATTAAGTAAAATTTTTCTGGTATTTGAAAACTAGATATCATTTCAAATAATCAGTTTCCACAGTGAAGAAACCCACCTAACACTCCTGGGAAAGTGTGTACAGCAGAAATCTTATGTGACCTGTACTTACTTTAGGCTTTATTCGGCAGTGTCCTTTGATATTTCCATGCACCAACTGTTACTTATGGTTGAGACTTTCCTAAAACACTAATGTTAATAACAAAAAGAACTGTCAAAGAAAACATCTGTTGACAGAGAAGTTGTTACTTAGAGCTAACAAGCACAATGAAACTCAGCAGGTTATAAATGCAATACAATATGTTAGAAGAAGATCAAACAACATGAGCCTTGCAGAGATAATTGAGCTATTACAAGATATTGACCACCAATGGGAATAAACCCAAATACCACTAAGCTTCTCAATGTGTGTTGTTTATATCACAATTTTTTTCTAAATGTAAAGTTAGAGCTGAATTATCCTGCTGGTTTTAGTAGTATGTATAAGCCTACTGTAGAGGGGGAATCTTTTCCTGAAGAAGATATAACATAAATGTAGCTTCTCAGTGGCAGGAGGTAGGAATGAAAGGGACTGAAAAAGTTACACCAGCATCAAAGTAACAAAGTATATTCCTCCTTATGTAACTCAAGGACAAGTATACTTACTTTGTTTTGACAGTAATCTGTAGTTACGGAGCTCTAGGCAGAATCGACAGAGCTAAATGTCACAGATCACTGTTATACATAAAAAAGTTAGAGCAGCATATACAAAGCGTCAAATATAAAATGAAAAAAAACAAGCCAACAAAAACCAAAACAAACCACAAACAAGAAAGAAGGTTTAAACGTCCAAATAATAACTGATATTTTAATACTCCTATGTCTAAACCAGCTCATGTATGGACCATTATTATTAATATTTGAAATGATTCATTGTGGTGGTGCAAAACCAGGACATCCATTTAAACACTAAAGATAATTCTTCCAATTGTATGAAAGCTAGAGAGGGGAAAAAATATGACTACAGAACACATTTTGCCCTCTCTTATTCCTCTCTCACCAGAACTGAGTAGTATATGACAAGATGATAACAGGTTTGCTGCGCTTCTTGACACATGGCCTTGTTTATGCCCCTTTTTGTACTTTAGAGTTTAAACAAACGTATATATATTTTTTTTTCTACATACAGTTTAGTCATCCAATAGTTCAGAATATCATAAAATCATAGAATAATAGGATAGTTTGAGTTGGAAGGGACCGTTAAAGATCATCTAGTCCAACCCCCCTGCAGCGAGCAGGGACATATTCAACCAGATCAGGTAGCTCAGAGCCCTGTCCAGGCTGACCTTGAATGTTTCCAGAGAAGGGGCTTCTACCACCTCTCCGGTCAACTTGTTCCAGTGTGTTACCACCCTCATTGTAAAAAATTTCTTTGTTATGTCTAGTCTAATTCTACCCTCTTCTAGTTTAAAACCATTACCCCTTGTCCTATTGCAACAAGCCCTGCTAAAATGTTTGTCCCCATCTTTCTTATAGGCCCACTTTAAATATTGAAAGGCCACAATAACGTCTCCCTGGAGCCTTTTCTTCTCCAGGCTGAACAACCCCAACTCTCTCAGCCTTTTTTCATAGGAGCTGTTCCATCCCTCTGATCATTTTTGTGGCCCTCCTCTGGACCTGCCCTAGCACGTCCATGTCTTTCCTTTGGTGAGAACTCCAGAACTGGAGACAGTACTCCAGGTAGGTCTCACCAGAGCGGAGCAGAGGGGCAGAATCACCTCCATCAACCTGCTGGCCATGCTTCTTTTGATGCAACCTAGAATACTGTTTGCCTTCTGGGCTGCACTGCTGGCTCATATCCAGCTTTTCATCCACCAGTTCACCCAAGGCCTTCTCTGCAGGACTGCTCTCAATGCCTTCATCCTCCAGCCTGTATTGATACCAGGGGTTACTCCAACCCAGACGCAGGGCCTTGTACTTGGCCTTGTTGAATCTCATGAGGTCCACATGGCCTCACTTATCAAGTTTGAACAGGATTAGATACAGGAAATAATATGTTTTAGCAAATATTTTCCAAATGCCCTTTTTTTTAAATCCACGAAGTGCACTCTCACAGAATGTTCACAGAATATTAGGGATTGGAAGGGACCTCAAAAGATCATCTAGTCCCATCCCCCAATTTTATTTTCTATAGTTCAATCCCCCAAATTTATTTTCTCTCTGTTACTTTATCAGTCTTTGAGATATAGTAACACAATTTTTATAGTTTGTAAAGCTCAAGTCATCACTGGGGAGTCTGCTTGTGAACATGTGGCATGCCAAGGAGAATCAGGACTAGACTTTCCCTAATCTATACACATGCACATTATTCTGGCACAGATTTCTGTGACAGTATCCTGATCATTCCTTCCCCCATAGGATTTCCCATCAATGCTGAAAAAACAACAGTTTTAGGACTTTTTAATGTGCACTGGGTGTGTCCTCAAGGGCTTGTTTCTTAATGACAATATATGTTTTTGAAAGCCCTGTAATAACTGTCTATTTCCATCATGCAGCCCAGTGGAAAAATACAGAGGTTAGTAAAAGGAGGAGCTCAAAAAGGTGAAAAGGCTGGAAGAGAAA
Source organism: Caprimulgus europaeus (assembly GCA_907165065.1). The sequence goes on from OU015525.1 coordinate 28,240,625, forward strand.
AATGGAAAATGTGTGGAAGTATGCAGAAAGGAAATAGGGTTCTGGGAAAGAGGGATAAAGAGAAAGGTGAGATAGTTGATATAGAAGAATTGCAGATAAAAATGGAGATCAGAAATTAGAATATTAAGTTTAGGAAACAGTGAGAAAAAACAGAGAGAATAGGCAAGTGTAAAAAGACAAAATGCAAACTAAGGATGAGGAAACAGAGTCAAAAGATGAGCAAGAACTGGTTGCAACAGTACTGATGTAGAGCTTTGTTTACTTCTTATACATGTTGTTTCTTTCTCCATGTAAACTCTGAAAGATGTTACATTTCAAAATAAAGAGCATTGCTTTGTTGGCTGGTTACTGATGCATATGTGACTAGATTAAGAAATCAGGCTATAAAAAATGATTTATGCATAAGAAATAAAACATAAATATGAATGGTTTTTAATGTAATTTGCCAACTCTTAACCCACTTGAAATCTGCCACCTTTTAATTTCATTGAAAGTTTAAAGCCAGAGAAATATCCCACAGGGAGAAATATAGAGGAATTTAGACCATTTTGGTTTTAAAAGACCTGAAGGTTGAAGACCTGAATTGATTAGAGTGTCTAAGTGCCTTTGCAGGGACTAAATATCATCCACTTAAGGACTCTTTAATATATAAGGAAAGATTATAACAAGGAATTTCTAAAAACTAAAGTCAAAGGAATTCACATTAGAAAAATGGTCAGGTTTTCAGCAGTGACCAGATTATCTATGCAAGTGATACAGTCTTAGGTTCTTGATGTCCTGAAATGGTGAGTGGCTGCCTTTTAATGTAATTTTTCACATAAATAATACTGATTTTTTTAAAAATAAAAAAACTCCAGGAAAATCATACTCTAAATTGATATGCTCTAACTTAGTAGAGCAAATCAAAATATGAAATGGCTCACCCAAATACTGTATCAGGATACACAGGTATACTAGAGATACAGTATGTTAATTCTCTAGAACCAGCTTATATTAAAATATGCATAGCAATTTAGCCAGCTGCATAAGGTCAAAGAAATTATCAAAATTGTAGGTGTAAATAAAATAAAAAAGTGTAAATACTACTGTAATGAATAAATATAAGGAGTTAAGTTAAGACTGCTGGGAGTATTTTAATCTGAATCTACTGTCATTTTTGTAATTAAAATGTTATCCAAAACATCAATGTACCTTTTTTACATATGTTGCATCTCCCTGTGTCACTGTGCAGAAGTCCTAGGCATTAGAACTGCATGCTGATTTAGTTATCAAAGTGCAAAACTCTTTTATCTTCTTTCTGCTTAAATGAAATGGTTGTCCAGTCAACAAATAAATTTCCTTATAGTCTGGTAGTATGTTCAAAGGAAAGAGATCAAATATTCCCATTTTTGACTAATGTAGCAAATATTAGAAGGAAAAAAAAAATAGAACAATAGAATCATAGAATGGTTAGGGTTGGAAGGGACCTTAAAGATCATCTAGTTGCAATCACCCTGCCATGGGTAGGGACACCTTCCACTAGACCAGGTTGCCCAAAGCCTCATCCAGCCTGGCCTTGAACACTGCCAGGGAGGGGGCATCCACAACTTCCTTGGGCAACCTATTCTAGTGTCTGACCACCCTCACAGTGAAGAATTTCTTCCTTATATCTAATCTAAACCTACCCTCTTTCAGCTTAAAGCCATTTCTCCTTGTTCTGTCAAGGGGATATGGCTTTAATGGCTTTTTAATATCTAGTTGCTCATCTACTCTCTTATAAATGCTGGCTTGTTTTGTTGTTATTGGTTTTGTTGGGTTTTTTTTAAACTTTCTTTGTCCTTTAAAAAAAATTCCAGGTACTGGAGATACAGTGAAGAAATGAGATCCATGGACCCTGGTTATCCCAAACCAATCACAATTTGGAAAGGTATCCCAGAATCTCCTCAGGGAGCCTTTGTCCACAAAGAAAATGGTATGCAACACATTCCTCTTTTAATTATTTACTAGCATCCTTTATGTAAGTTAGAGTAGTAGAAGAGTGATTAATGATTGACTATTCAGGTTAAATAGAGAAGGAATTCTTGATTTATGAAAAAAATATTTACTGCTCTAGAACTCAGTGGTGTGAAAATGACTGTTGGTGTGTACCATTTAACAAAATGGAGAACAATCTTTCAAATTTAGTATCATAATCTCTAATTTATTTTAATTTTTTCTTGTGTCTTAATTAACTTAAATTATTTTTATTCTTTAATGAATTATAGTAACTCTGCTACTTGTATCAAGATGCATCATCACATATAGGAACCTAGAATCTCAGCCAGCCACACCTCCAAATGAACAAGAGCAGCCAAAATCTCCTCCATCTTATAAGAATTTAGTGCTACCCAGGGGCTGCTGCCAGGCTGCTAACAGAGTCCTCTGTTCCACAGAGTTTAGGTGCCTTTAATGGAAATAAAAATATGCATTTGTCATCACTTATCATTGTTGGAGAGTTGTTGTATGGCATTTATGATTTATTTATTAGTAGGTTCTGAGTTTATTCTGTTTGCCTCACAGACAGCACATGTATATATTGCCATATTATTTTAATTTCCTTTTAATAAGCAGATAAAAAGATTTATCTCCTTGTACAAAGCAGTCTCCTATTTCATTCTGTAACTTGATTAAGTAAATTCCCATGGAAATGTTTGTTGGTATTTGGGTTTTTTTAAGAAATATGCTTAACTGCTTACTTGCTTTGTCTCTGTTTTATCCAAAAGCAGAAACCCTCTCTGGATTCTGGCCTTTTGGCTAGACTGGATTTTGTTGTTGTTTTTGTTGTTTTATTTATAACTGGAATGTAGGTCAGTCACAATGATATTTTGCATAAATCACACTCAATAACTGTTTGCAAATACATATATGTGGAAACAGGCATAAACATTATGTATTTACAAACAAACATAATGGATGTTTTCTACTATGTTTTCCTCTGCTTTCTTCCCTGCAATGCGTTTTAAGCGTATTTTTAAAAATTTATATCCAAAATGAGCTTAATATATATATGCATATATATGTATGTATGTGGTTGTGGTTTTTTCTTGCCTCGGTTGCATTCCCCATAATAAGTTTTCTGTACTGAGCTCAGGTATGTGTGTCTCTCATTACAAATGCAGATTATGTTACTGTAGTATTCAGACCAGTGGGTTTGAAAGTTCTGCAGAGGAAGAACACTCATTCCCAAGGTGGGAAAAACTCTTGGTTACATCAAAGCCATTTCTATCTTTTACCCTTGTGGCTTTGATAGTCAGTCTGTCTGACTCTGAATGAGGAGGGTGGTAAAACATGACATGAGATAGTGGAGGAGGGGAAAGGAAGGCCGGCATTTTTTAGCTTCTCAGAAAGACTAAAAGGGCCCCAGGGCAGAAAGAGGAATTGAAAATGACACCATAAAGTTCCCAAGAAGACCACTAAGACATTTTCCCTGAAATAAAGAAAATAGACATGTCTTAAGAAACAGTTCACAACTTCACTGTTGTTTGTATGAGGAGAGAAAGAAACAAAAGCAGATGCAAATAAGTACTACAGCTTAGTTGGAAGGAAGTTGATTACATTTTGGCTGAAACTGTTTTCCTTTCTTTGTGCAGAAGCAGAGTTGACAAGAAAGTTTTACTGTATAGCTTTTAAAGCAACGTCTGAAAGCATATCTTCCAGTTAATCTATTTCATTTTAAATAACACTTCTTACTTTGCCTTGTCTTTTTATTGTGTAAAGCATGCAAATGAACACCTTCAATAAGTTTCCTTGACTGTCCACAAAAATTTTGGGTAATCTTGCAGTTAGAGGCTTGGGAAAGATGAGAAAAAAACAATTTTGTACTGTAGTCAGCATCCTGACTCAGTGTCCTAGAAGCTTGATAAGGTGAGGGTAACACCTTTGAAATTGTCACTGCTACTTAACATAATGTGATTTGATTTCTAACACTGTGGTAGAAACTCTTGGGTTGAGGTGAAGAAGAAATTTCCTTTCTGTTGCTCCATGCAATCTGAGATCACACAAAGTTCTCCAGATCGGAAAAATCTTTCTCTCTGCCTTGAGTGCAGCACAGAAAATCTCACCTTCCAACTTTAAATTCTGCTATAGTGGGTGGTGGGGCAATTTTTAAAGATAAAAGATAGTCTACTTTATTATCCCATTGAGCTTTTTTCCACTTGTGCTTACTACCACTCCTAATTTGAGTTTCTATATGATTCTATGGTTATGATTGCTCAGCCCTTCTGTGCTGTTTCGATCAGGCATTGCCCTCACTACTCTCAGTGACTAGCACCTGGAAAATTGTAAGGAGCTACTCCCAAAGCAGGTTCAACAAATCAAGCAGACTATATTAAATCACTTTCAGCAGTTGTATGAAGTCACTTGTTCTGCCATGAGAAGCAGTAAAACTACTCAGTCTCGTAACAACCCTTCTTTGGGGGTAACTCCCATCCTTCAGCTGTTACTGACTGGTTCCTGCCTCAGCAAAATGACAGAAAAGTTTAAGCTACCTTCAGGGTTTTCCAGTGGAAAATATGCTCTGATTGAAGAATTTTTACTGGATCTGTAGGGGCTGGTGTTTCCTTGCTGCTTTGATTTTATCAGTTTTAATTTCATATTTCAATGAGTAATAGCAATTAATATTGACTAATATATGTATTAGAGTATTGATAGAGATAATATATAAAATTTCCACACTTGAAATGTTTATTCAGGGCCAGTATGTACAGTACTTTCTTACACGCATGTTGCTATATGAAAAGCAAAAGTAGGCTAACCAGTGGCTAAAATACTGAAATTTTGCATTTGATAATATTTTTATTTTAAACTACAGATTACTTTAAGGAACTTGATACATGCTAAAATTTTTAAAGTTGTTTTTTTTTTTAAAGAATTAGTACTCTTCATTTTGTTTCAGTCAGAATACAAGATATTTAGTGAATGCCTCCTATATACTGTTTTGATATAGCTCAGTGCTTTGCTTTTCTTTTTAACCAGTATTACACCCTTCTATAGATAGACTAACACATTCTCAGATAATAAAATGGTAACAGATTAAGGAAAGGAAAATAGTACCTTTTCAGTGGCTATGAAGGCCATTAAAATTACATAAATAGCTAATATAGAATAATATTCAAATATCCTAAATATTCTGAAAACTGGCAGTAAATTATTAAGGTTTTTTTACATAGTTTAGCTATAAAATATACTTGCAAGTTTGGGGGTTTTCTTACTTGAAAGAAACTAACTGCTGTTTGAATAGATGATAACTAATATTATCTCCTGATAGCCAGTTACTGATCTTTTCAGGAAGCCTTGGTAAAATGACGAGTAGTGCCCAGTCTGGTTTAGTATTCTTAGTAGCCTTTAATACTGCAGGAAATAAGCTGAGTTCTATAAAGTAAAGATAAGGAAAAATCCAGCTGTTTGCATTCATTTCATAAACAGTAGGAAGAATTTCATCCACCCTGAAGGTTTGTTTCATGCCTGATCAATGCCATTTTTAAGCTTGTATAATAAAGTAATGTAGATTTTTGGCAGAGAGTCAAGGGGTTTTTTTTCCGTTTAAGCATGTTTAGTAATAACATTGGATTGCATCCGAATAATCCCAAACACAAATACAGGCTGGGCAATGAGTGGCTTGAGGCCAGCTCCGAAGAGAAGGACTTGGGAGTGGTGGTGGGTGAGAAGCTCAGCATGAGCCGGCAATGTGCGCTTGCAGCCCAGAAAGCCAACTGTATCCTGGGCTGCATCAAGAGAAGTGTGGCCAGCAGGTCGAGGGAGGTGATTCTCCCTCTGTACTCTGCTCTTGTAGGGCCCCACCTGGAGTGCTGTGTCCAGTTCTGGAGCCCCCGACACAAGAAAGACATGGGCCAGTTAGAACGAGTCCAGAGGAGGGCCACAAAGATGATCAGAGGGCTGGAGCACCTCTCCTATGAGCACAGGCTGAGAGAGTTGGGGCTGTTCAACCTGAAAAAGAGAAGGCTTAGGGGAGATCTTATAGTGGCCTTCCAATACCTGAAGGGGCCTACAGGAACGCTGGAGAAGGACTTTTCATAAGGGCAGTTAATGACAGGACAAGGGGAAATGGCTTGAAGCTGAAAGAGGGCAGGTTTAGATTAGATATTAGGAAGAAATTCTTCACTGTGAGGGTGGTGAGACACTGGCACAGGTTTCCCAAGGAAGTTGTGGACGCGCCCCTCCTGAAAGTGTTCAAGGATGCGTTGGATGAGGCTTTGAGCAACCTGGTCTAGTGGAAGGTGTCCCTGCTCATGGCAGGGGGGTTGGAACTAGATGATCTTTAAGGTCCCTTCCAACCAACACCATTCTATGATTCTATGAGCAACTACCAGCTCTTTGCAGAAAACTTAAATTTGATTACACCTGTTGTCTCTTGGCAAAGCTGCTGTTATTTCATCCAGTTTCCTTCTTCTGAAGTACAGCACTAGGCTATGTGACGTTAAAGAGGGTCAGTTCTCATTTCTGTCTAGAAAAGCATTGCAATTTGTTTCAGCACACTTCTCATCTTGAAGAAGTTGTGATGCTGCAAAGTCCTGGCCCTGAGGATTCCCATTCTGATTGGGTTTTCTGAGAATGAACAAATCAGGTGCACCCTGTTCTGTCAAATACCATGTTCCCTGGAATTCCTTTATTTTTTGTAGTAATGGAAGAAAATAAAATCCCAGTTTATTCAGTTAAAAAAACACTCCAATGTTAGATTTTCTAGAGACTGTAAAGAAATTAAATTTGTAAAGATATGAAAGACCTATAACTGAATTCTATTCCTTACATCTTTTTAATTTTTTCATTAAAAAATAATTTGGTACCAGTAGTTTTGGTCATGGTATGTTGATGACATGATTTGATCTGATATGACCAATTTCCTCCCTCAGGCTTCACGTATTTCTACAAAGGAAAAGAATACTGGAAATTCAATAACCAGATGCTCAGGGTGGAACCCGGATATCCCAGATCCATCCTCAAGGATTTTATGGGTTGTGATGGACCAACAGACCGAGATAAAGACCGACACAGCCCTCAAGATGACGTTGACATTGTCATCAAACTGGACAACACAGCCAGCACTGTGAAAGCCATAGCCATTGTCATTCCTTGCATCCTGGCCTTGTGCCTCCTTGTCTTGGTTTACACTGTGTTCCAGTTCAAAAGGAAAGGGACACCCCGCCACATACTGTACTGCAAACGCTCTATGCAAGAGTGGGTGTGATGTCGGGTTTTGATTTTTTTTTTCTTTCCCTCCCAGGAGTTTGTGGTAACTTGAGATTCAACACAAGAGCTGTTATGCAGTTTCCTAGCTAGGAGCAGGCATCTGTCAGTCTGAAACATAGCTGATCTTTAAAACCTAGAGGGTTGCCTGTCGTGAGCATGAGTGGTGATTTGCTCAGCTGGGAAGCTTCCATGTTACACAGTATCTGCTGTTTCTTCAGTCCTTTGTCTTTCTCTGTCATCCAATTCTAGGCCTTTCCTCTGTGCACTCAATGCCCGATAAACTATCAGGATTAACTAATGAAGAGGAAAAAAAATCTCCAATATTTCTACATTTTTCCCTTAAGGCCTGTTCCCCTTTGAAAAATTTTTTTCTGAAAGCGAATTTTTTTAGAAAAACACAACAACCCACAATGGAACTTTCAGGAAAGTGAGAAGACCTAAAACAGCTTTGTCTCCAAAGAGGATTGCTTTCTGTCTGCTACGGATAAAGTCCCATACTCCTACTTCCAGTTTTGTCAGGTGGGAGACTTGGATGACATGCAGGACTTCAGACTGTTCGGACAGCCATTTTCCAACAAACAAGGGGCCAAAATATCTGCAATATAGTAACAGCCTTAATAATACATTAATTTTGTGGTTTTTACAGCTGCTCTGGGCTACGTCCTCAATGTTTTAAACTCATTTATATTCATTACTATACTCAAACAGAAGCTTTTTATTGGTTTGTTTGATTTTTGGTTGGTTTTCCTGCATAATCTTTCCCAAGCTGTACCAAGCCAACTATCGCGGGCCTTTCATAGGTCTGTCAGGAGCACTCATTCCAAAGCATGGTAAAAAGCAGCATGTCTCTGAAGTGGATTTCAATGAATTAAAGCAACAGTCATGCTATAAAGAAACTTGATGCTGGTATTACGTTGGTGGTGTAACCCTTTGAGAACTATCGCATCCATTTTCAGAGTCTGGTGGATGTTAATCTTGGTTGTCATTAAATTATAGGATTGTGTTTGGGTAATAAAAGTTTTAAAAGAAAATAAATTTTTTAAAACAGATTTCCTGTGTCTGCAAGTGAATGTTTTTTTATTATTTGGATTATTGATAGAAAAACATTTGTAACATAAATAGAAAACAAAATATATTTACCAGCTACTTTCTGGTTAAAGGAACCAAACATATTTTAATAACTCCTACAACTTACCAAGATTTTTTTCTGAACTGGCAATAGTTTTATAGCTTAGCCTTTTATCTTAAGCATCTTGAATTTCTCTTTTAAACTGTGTTGCATGATAATTCAATCTGCTTCTGCAAATAACTGCAGAGGTAGAGTTACAGTTTCAAAAGAAAGCTGAAATGATGACTCTGATATTGCATGAATATCCTCCAGTGTGTTACCCCTTTGCATGTTCACCATAGTTCTCAAAGGGTTAGTCAAATTTCTGGCCTTCAGACAAATATGCTATCACTAACAGAGCGAAGGGACCACCAAAGCATCTTGTCATTCTGTGTAATTTGTGCTAACAGCAGTATTGTCATTTTCATGTGACCTGCAGAGCAGGTTTGTATCAATATTTTTTTCCTAGAGAAAAGTCAGCAACTGACAGACCTCTTTATTGATTTTAGGAGCTGCTTCTTGCAGTGTTAGGCTTTACAGTCACTGGGCTGTGAACTTATTAAAGATGGTCAGAATGATGCACCCCAAAAGTCAGACACCTGGTTTTTTATGAAAACCGGGATTTAAGGGGAGTAGCTTTTGCAACAATGAACAGCTTGCCTTGAACTTGATTATTGACCTGTTGACTGTCATTACCATGTTACACATTGTCTTCTGTGGACAGCTTCACTGTCTGAATTTCTTAAAGTGTACTGTTCTTTGTCTTTGATCTTTGACCTTTAACTTGCAAACTGGCACAAACTGAAGGGAATCTGGTGTTGCAAATGAATTAAGATGAGTTTTACTTCTTAAAAGGCCTGATATATGTTATCCAAAATTAAAAAAAAAAAAAAGTTGAAGTGTTTTCTTAGAAAAGAACTGACATAAACTAAAATATTTATGATAGATCTGTAGAAGGGTATTTTGCTATGTATACATGCACACTCTAAAAATGAACAACAATAGAAGTTAATTTTTATTTAACTTGAATACAATTTTCAGTATAAAATTATAATTTCTACAAATAGCTAGTTATAAATGAAAAGGTTATGGGAAAGTATTAAAATACTTGAAATGGCCAGTATTGGCTTTTACATAAAATGAGACTTTTATACTACATTCAACCAATTTCTTACTTGTTTCTTAATCCACATAACTGGATCATTTTTTAGAGAGTGTAGGTATATATACATATATATTATGGTTATTATTATTTTGGTAATGGATAGCTTGACTGCCTTGAATTTATATTTATATGGAGCACAGCATGAAAAATGGTATGCCTTTTTGTTCAATTACATGATTTTATATTGATTTGAGGACTTACTTTATGGACATATGTGGCATGCTATAAAGCATTGCAAACTGATTTCTTAGAGCATAAACAGATATACATACGTATGGCTAATATAAATGAAGATTAGAAAAAGATATAGTTTTACAACAAATATGCAATGCAGATGGCATTTTGGAGATGTTTTGTAGAGGTACTGTATACTGTAGGTTAGAAGTGCACCAGTATCAGCCCATAGCATTATTTAGTAAATCCAATTCAGTTGTTGCTGAAAATATAGATTGACAGTTAAGTAACAGGATATTTACTGCACATCAGATCATTTGGTGAATTCGGAATTCTATGCCTATTTGTCACATATATTAAAATGTGTGTGTGTTTGTATACTTATAAATGCACACTTACACACACATACACGTACATGCATATTTTAATCCATGGAGAAATTTTTATTGTCAACAAACTACTATAATTTTCATTCTGCTACAGACAGAACAAAATGATTCATGTTGCTATTCCAATTTTGTCCCTTGCATAGTTGGTGGAAAATACTAACAGCACTACTTATTCTGCATTTGGTTTTCCTCTACAATAGGAGAACTTATTTTACATTGTTTTTAAGTCAAAACAGCATTTCATCTGTTTTTTTATTCCCTTGAAAATTTCACTTCAACTTTGAAATATCTTTCATGGCAGCTTTAACTTTTTGTGCAACTCTTTCCCTGACAGTAATGAAGTGCTGAGCATGTTGACTGTTGTTCTTTGATAAGGTAACAAAAATGTTTGTATTTGGAGAATTTAACTTTAATTATGCAGGAAGGTAAGTGTGATAAGTCTAGTGCTTGGTATATGGTACATCATAGATACATGAATGCATAAGTTGATTGTTTAATCTATTTTCTTTTACTTAAAAGTACATATATATTATATACAGAGAGAGGGAGAAAAAATATTATATTGGCATGTTTATGTCATGCAGAGCTAGATTGTGTCAGAATTTCTATTACATATTCCTGGCTTCAGTAGGTTATAACACAATTATTAAGGTTTGCTTTAAGTAAAAGATGTAGGAGCAATTGTGCTCACTGTAATTCCAAAATGCATCCTGACTAGTTTCAAATTATGGACCTTCAGAGTAAATTAGTGATGTTGCCTGATTTTGTTTTGAACTCAAACAAGTAAAAGTTCTAAGACAATGTTATTTTTTGAATAGTTGTTTTTCTACCAAGGCTTGCAATTATGAGAATTAATCAAAAGCAAATTGAAAATATTTTCAGTTTTGCAACCTGGGTTCCTGCTCATGTGCTGAAACCTTTTTCATAGTTTTTTATAAACATTTCCATATTGCTATTGTCATGATCTGTACTGTGGAACAATACGAAACTGAATATGCATTGTGTTTATCAGTTGCAGTCTATCAAGCTGACTATATAGGGTGTGTATCTTCAGAGTACTATGGTCTGTATGATGCAGGAGGCCAGAGTAGATTATGGTAGTGTTTCCTCTGGCCTTTTAATGTATAAACCTATGAAAAGGTTATTGACTGGAGACACAAATTAACTTTTATCAAAAAATACATTTTAAAAACTATGTAACTGTATATTTACTGGATAGACTGGGATGGAGAGACTCAAATGGCTCCAAAGGAGCCCTTTCAAGTCTCCTGAATAAATATAATACATATTTTATATCTTCCTATGAACTTTTGGGTTTTTTCTTCTTTCAAAGTGGGGCAAAGGGAGGGGATAGTTAAATAAAAAGGGGGTTTTTTAAGGCTTATTTTGTGAATGAAAATAACAGAAGCTAATAGATTCAAATGCAAGGGGCAAACTCTACACTTTTTCTTAGAAGTGTACTTCACCTCCCCAGTTGTTTGGCCAAGACTCCTGTGCCATGAGCACTGTGGGTTAAGAACAGAGTGGAAAGCTTAATTTTTGAATTTTCAAGGTTTTTATTCAGTCTTGCTTCACAATCTTAATGTCAGTTAAATGTAGCTTTTGGTACCAAATTATCTAGAATAAAATTCTAGCTCGTTGGTTAGAAAAAAGTGTGTAGAATAGAAAGTAGGTCTGCCTATAAGCAGTGGAAGCATTACATTCCTATTCTAGTTTTTTGCATTTGAATCATCTCTAGGGCAAACCTTAGAAAAGACATATACCAAACTGAACAGTTAATGTTCCAGGCACTGCATTTTTAAGAAAGTAGACATGCAAGCTACCCCACCATTAGCAGCCTAAATTGGAGATAGCACAGGATGACTGGGCTGAGGTACAAGAATGTGACTGCAGGGACTTGCTCTGTCCTGGCTCCCACATCTTCTCAGAACATGGCCTTAGTTTTACCACCAATTGCAGAGGTGGAAGGAAGCCGTGCACTGTGGCAGTAGGAGATGTGAAGAAGCCATTACAGAACAATAGCTCCCTGTTGCCTTTTGTTGTTGTCAAGACTGGCTTTGGACAGCTCTATTTCCAGAAACGTAAATATATGACTGCAGCCCTATGAGCCATAAGGAAAACCATTTTTATCAGTGAAGGGAACAAATGTCACTGGCCACTTTGGTGTTCAGCTATACTGTAAATCAAATAATATTGTGTGGGAACTGAGGAACAGATAACCTGTAATTGAATACAGTGGTATAGCCATGACTGATACACTGGCACCATAACATTAGATGTACTTCCTTAGCTCATGGTACACAGACTGCAGACAAAGTGATTCTCATAAGATAAGACCATTTAAACATATGTCAGTTACAAAATCAGGTGTAAATGAACCATATACTCATAAAATTAAAGTTTGATTTATGCATGTAAATCAATTAATTGTCTGCCACTGGTCTCATGAAAAAAATGTAATGTGTGAATCAAATCTGTCTAACCTGTTCTTGTGACTTGCTATCTGAGTTGTCAGAAGCTGATAGAGAGACATTGTCATCAGTGCCATCGATGCTGAAAACATCTGGTAAGCATCAAAAAGTATAGTGTCACTTGTTGCAGACTGGCTCCATTTGATGCTTGATCTAAGGTAGCCTCTAATGTTAGGCAGTATAGATTCTGTATGTTGTGGCATTATTTGATGTATGTATGTAACTAAAAAAGCCCAATAATAATCAGGAGATCATATTTTCAAGGATCATCAGTATGTGACCTCAGCAAGCATCTGTTCCTAACATAAAAATGTATTTCAAAGAAGCACGTAGGCAGCATTAAACACGTGTGGTCCTTTTTGCCAGTATGCATAAGGTTTAGCATATAATCTACAAATTATAGTCAATTTATTAACATTTGCAGTTGCAACTGACTATTATGTTTTTGAGATATGACATTCTGTGAGCAGTACATAAAGTATGTTTGCCCTATGGAGATAGCCTTAAATACTTATCTGGTCTGCACACAGTGTAGATGAAATACATTTTAGAGGCAGAGAAGACATAAGTGAGGAAATGCTGATGTAAACTAGCATGCTAAAGACAATTTTCTACACTTGGATGTGCATGCAGCATAGTGCTACTTGCTGTCACAGTAAAACTACATAAACAATAGTCATTACACATCTGTCATTTGTGATGGCATAAAGCTTTCCAGTGGCACAATTTAGTTTCTTTTGCTTCTATAGAATGTCATTGTCCACAGATGAGAATTATAATAGCCACCACATAAAACAAACTTTTCTCTTTAATTAATAGCACTTTTTACCCTATGAAATTGCATCACGTCCTTTTTATAACTACAGCCTTAATCTCCTAGGTGATCTATTGGCATATCTTAATTCATAACCTTTCATGTCTGGTTTGGTTTTTTTTGGGTTTTTTTGTTGGTTTTTTTGCTGTTGCAGTAAAATATATACTGAGCATTCTTTCCATCTTGCCATCTTCCACTAACACATGGAACAATCACTTTCATTATGTGCCATGCATGTGCTGGGTGATCCATTTATCTATCCATCATTCTGGAAACTGGCTTTCTGGGAAGTGGGATTAGCAGCAGAAGGCTGGGATAAAATAACTTATTAAACTACCTGGTTAGCCCTTAACAATATGACAATGGAGTCTGAAGAGTTTTTAGTGAAGTACTGTATTACTTACCCACCAGCAACAGAACAGCGTAACTCTGTCAATCAGTGCATGACCAGATGGGTTCACTACTTGCAAGGAGTAGTGTGTCAAGTCAGAAAACAATGTTTCTGATCCCTATTTCCATCCTGATGTGTTGATATAGTTTAACACCCAGTCTATACACATACTCATATCCTACATGGCTGTACATAAAAACATCCACCTTGTGGAAGCTGAGAATGCTGAGTCAGCAGGCAATCAGTGCCAACTTTTTCTAAGATATGAAAAAATATTGGTTCCCTTACTATAATTTTACAACCTCAAAGGAAATAAAGTAGGTTTTTCCATAATTTAAGATGATAGTTTATAATACTCTTAGTCACGGTGGAGGTTTTGATACATGTGATGGCGTGTATTCAGAAGACATCATCAGCAATCCACAGCACTGTTTTAAATGATCATGACAACCACAATTTATGCCTGCAAGGCATAGCTGCACCTTGTATTTACATGGTTGTGTTTTGCCTCATATGATAAAGTGCTATGAACTCTGGCCATGCATAGTGAGGTAAATGAAAACTATTAAAAAAATCTTTCAGGAAGCCATGTCAATGCTCACACAGCTCACAGAAATATCTGAGATTGTTATACCCGAGAAAATTTAGTCTTGAATAGGAATGCAGAATTGAAGGAAAGTGTGATGATGCAAATAACCTTTTCCCAGCTCTTACTCTATGTAATGCATTTGGTGAAACATTGGCAACTAAGTGTATGCCTAACATCCATCTTTACTGTGTTTCCAAAACCATGCAGACATCTCTTGTCAATTCTTGCACAGTACTCTCTTACTGTATCTGATTGAAAACCATTTTATAGGATAGATCAAGGATTATGATTCTCCTTTCTTGTCATCGAAGATACACACGTCATCATCCACTACCAATATGTATTCCTTTGAAGGTGGTAGTCCCTGGATCAAAGTAATGAGAAATACAGATTTAAAGGAACACCCTATTTGAGTCTTTCTCAGAGGAAACTTAAATTAGTCATGAACTTTCCACAACTTCTAGGATCCACAAGAAAGCCAACTAGATCTTTCAGTCAGAGACTGCAGACAGACACAGGAAAAGCAGCATAAGTGCATTTTCATTTTTCATTTCCAGAAGAATAGAAGAAAAGGAATGAGAACATTTTGGTTTATAATTGCAAGTACAAAACCAATTTGCCAGAAAGGGAAGGAGACAAGGACCACTGACACCACTAAAATTACATGTAACTGCTATGTAATCAACAATCAAAGAGAAGATATATTTTCAGGAAGTTGATGAAAGCTTTGAAAGTGTTCTTGGTCTCCAACAACAAGTATACCTGTTAGGCTGTAGAAAGTCCACTGAATTCTATATTTGATGTTATAACCCACCAGAGAGCAGTCAGTCAAAAGGCTCCTCAGTACAGATACTTTAAATGTAACTACAAATATAGAGAACATGTTATTTAATTGCTGCAGTCAAAAATCTTTCATGAGAAATTTAGTCAAACTAACATCAACCTGAATCTATGTGCAAAAACTTGTAACAGTGAAATGTTCTAACATTTGTTTTCAGAAATTAGATCAAAAAATAAAAACTCCACTGGATGAAATACTGAAGGACAAAGAAGCCTTTACCTCTATTAGTCTATATTACAGTCATGTATCTCTATGATATCTCAGTCCTGAAGTGTTTGTTATAATAGAAATACATTTATGACCTTTGGATGGATCATCTACTGCTATTTCTTTAGATAAATTGATAAATATTATCAAACTTCTGATTCCCTTCCACCCAGTTTTTTTCACTATGCCCTGACATGTTTTCTGACTAACTAAGGCAATATTTAATGCTATATGCTCTTGATAGACAAGCAAGAAATTATCTGTTCACTATATCAAGAAAAGAAGAAAATACAATTTTGTTGTCCATCTTATTTAATCACACAGACTTTTAGAGTCTGTCACTAGGAAATGCAGCTTTTTGTGTCTACAGGAAAGAGGTAGTACCTTCTCAAAAAACTCCTGTGAACATTTGAGGAACTTAATGTATATCTTTCACTAAATCTTGTTCATTCTCCATTTCCCCAACACTGAGCTACAGGTTACTCACTTCAGATTATTGAAGTCTCTGCCATCCATTGAAACTGCCATTATTTAAGTCTTTTATGAAAATGATGTAGTACATCCAGCACTGACTCCTTATTTGCATCTTCCGGCTTCTTGCTTGGTCAGGAGTACAATGGTCTAATGGCAGAGACCTATTATTTTATATGTCAGCTATTGCATACCACTTGCACTCATGGTTTATGACATCTGTGAGTAATGAACAGTCTAGAAAGCTGCATTTCAAAAATGTTTGTACTATTTCCAGTGCCTTCAGTTCTCATCTTTAAGCTTTTCTCTTTCTCCTTTGCATTCTGATGCCTCTAATCTGTCTCATGGATATTCAGACAATAATTGTATGGCTGGACTCCTTCCACTACCACAAGTTAATTCATACACATACAGCAATTACTAATGCATTGTTTTCTGATTGATCCTAACTTTTAGACATCATGAATAACTTATATATGAAGAGCTCTCTCTGACATGTGCTACTATAGTCTGGGAATCAGATTATTGCACGATTAAGTCACATCTTGCAGAGAAATATGCAGGTGTTTGACTTCTGTAGGTTTATTGTATGTGATAAATATTCCTATATGATCAGAATCTGTTTGAAGGAGGTGATGTCTGCTCCTTGCCAGTCCCGTGGTTAGTATTATTAGCAGTTAAAGCATGTACAGCTGGTTCTGTCAGTGTGTAGTCAATTGGGGTTTGATTTGGATATCTACAAGAAGGGTACATTGTTTTCCATGCTTCCTACACATTCTTATTTCTCTTGCTTTCTGAATAACGTGCACCTTGTGTTGTGTCCAAGTACATGAATTAATGTTCTCTCTTGTGTCTACCAGAACTCGATTTCTTCTTTAGTTCTGCTTGTTGGGTGTTATTTGTAATTTTAACAGCTTATTCCATTTTCCATCTTGTTGCCATTCCTTCCTGCCTGTAATTCCCTGTAATTCCAGCAGAAATTGTTCTGGTTCCAATATGTTAGCTAGAAGCTACTGCATTTGTGATTTTTCCTACACTATCATTTGCTTGTTTATCCTCCATATCTGAGAAACAAGAAATCAACCTTTTGTGCAGAGACAAGGATTTTGGTGCAGTTGTTAGGATATTTCTGAAAGTGGTTTTATGCATAACATAGTAATAAAACACACACATTGTTAATCATAAACACTTTTCAAGCTCTGCTTCTTGCAACCCAACAATTGTTCATTTAGTTTACAAAGCCTGACAAATAAGTTAGAATATGGATATGATGATTTCTTTGTGTGATGCAGATTTCTCATTTTTATTCCCTTTTCTCTGCACCGCCTCGTATGCATTTTACACCCATGTTTGGCTCATTAGGATGTGTGTTAGTAAAAAAATAACTGGAGAATTTATTTGCTTTCTGCAACTAAATTTCATTTTATCATTGTTATTTTATTTTATTTTATTTTATTGACTCACACAGCATTATATACAGTAACCTTTTTATAACTGACATATGTTATTAATTCAGGTAGCTTTTACTGACAAACACAAAGCTTGTTTGTGTGCGAATGCAAGGCTGACTAAATGGTGCTAAAGTGTATTATGACTGTCAGATATAGTCAGGCAAAATTTTGTGGTGCTTAGACTGATTTTTTCATTGATTTTATTGATCAATGCATTGAACAGTGTTTTATTATACACAAGTTGTCTTTTATTAGTAAATCAAGACCTCATAGTGCATTGTTAAACAAAATGGGTTAATTAATCTATGTAACAGCTCACCAAGATATTATCTCTTTAACTCCTTATAATGTTGTGTCATTAAAGGTCAAGGGGTCATGATAAATAATCTCATTGCTGTAGACCATTAACATGACTGAACATTTTCAACAAAGTACTTATGTTTACAATGCTATAACCCTTTGACTGCTGTGGCAACCTTTAACCACAGAAAGTCACATGCTAGAATCATTATTATGGTTCTTGCCGTGGCAATCAAAGAGTTAAGGGCTGTGCAGTGATTTGTTTTATATTTATTAATTTATATTTATTTTTTGTTTTCATTTGAGAAAGGGGGAATCAGGGTGGGGCAGTTCTTGTCTGCTGTAAGTGTCTTAACCAAGGGAAGGGTTTAAATGGCTTTTTATACTATTGCATCTTATGTACTTACCATCATTTCATTGTGTTGTAATTAAAAATAATCTGTCAATAAATAAGAGAACAGAAAAAAAGTTTCATAAAGGCATTGTGGTTTAATTGATATATATTCCTGTAAGATTTATAGATGCTGCTCTTTAGATACTGTATAACATTACAGCCACCTTGAGCCTCAAAGAGGAATGCTAACTAACTAACAGATAATGACAATGTATAGGGATATTATGCATATACTTGTATATGAGCAGGGTGAAAGAAATACTAATTTTCCTAGTCAAAATAGAGTAGGAAAAACTAATTTGTATGGAAAAGAGGTGGAGTCTGTGGCAGTGGACCAAATTCTGTAATATCTGAAGGGCCACTCATTAAAGATTACTGTAACAACCACTATAAAAATGACAGGTGTCTGAATTTCCTCCTTTCTGGTGTGTAAGAAAAACTATGAAAACTATAATGAAAAGGTGAGTCTAATGATGCAGATTAGAAAATATCTGAAGAATAAAACCCCCAAAATACATTGTTTTCTTGAAATCAAATCACAATAGAATACCACAGCACTAAGATGCAATGGAAAGTTTTGTAAAACTTTGTCCAGCTACCTCATCTTTGCAAAGATCTGTGTTCCCCCGGTGTCAACAAACATGCAATTCTTCTTAAGCTATAGAGGATTAAAGGTTTCCTACCCCTATGCATATGTGGAAACCAGAAACAAGCTCAACTGCATATGTGGAAACCAGAAACAAGCTCAATTTCTTTGGAAACAAACTGGGAGTTATAATGTTTCAGGGTCCTAGCAAGAAGGAAGGCGATACTTGTAAACTGATCCAAGACCTAAGGCTAGACTCATCACATATCTAAGCTACCCAAAGCTTTGCTCTTTTCCATTCTAAATCAGAGGTGCATGTATTTTACACTTGCTAAAACTCACAAGCTCATAATTTTTTAAAAAACAGGAAAAAGAAAAAAAAAGGAAATTCCATTATTTAGCTGATTAAAGGAAGAAAGGAAGAGAACTGAATAAAACAGGTGCTACAAAAATCACTGATTGTGCTTCTCACACGTAAGAAAGGAAAAGGTTGGGCCTTGTCTGCAGGTGACTGACAGGAAAAATACCACTTCGGAATGGAAGGGTTTGGGGAATGCTTTAAATATTTTAGTATGTTAAGTTCATGAAAGTATGGGGGTTTTTTTCAGAAAGGTATGAATTAAAACAACTTCCAAGTTGAGCCATGTCTTCTTACTACCATTGACTTTAATAGGTGAAGATGCTGCTACAGGCAGAAAACTTACTAGTAAACATTTAGCAATCACAGTTAACATATGACAAATTTAATATCATAACTCGAACTTTTTCAGAGTTATTTTCACATAATTATTTGTCAGATAATTGGATTTTCGTCTTAATGTTTGGCACAAATTCAAGATTTAACTCCAGGAATTATTCTCCAAAAACCTTTCCAATCAAGAAACACACTCAGTACTAGGTTTACCAATTACACAAAACTTATTTTGAATAACAAATATTCCTAATCACTGCTTGCCAACCATTTTCATAGTACCTGTTTGAATTATTGCAAGCAAAATCAACTAAACATCTGGACATCAATAATTGTCAATGGAATATATTATATATAAGTTTTGTCAGTTCTACACAGCATATGATAACATGGCACACGTTCATTTTCCACTCAAAAGAAGCTAAGGATAAAGAAATCAGTATTTTATAGATCACCTACTAAGCCAACTGGGAAAACTCTGGGTGCTTAGTATGAATTGTGAGGACTGCACTTTAATGAACATTATTCAGTCCTGAAGCCTACAAAGCACAAGTAAAACTGCCTTTTCTCCAAGTATATTGCCAGTGCACTGCTGCTGGTGGTGAAAATAAGTCCGTACTAGTAAGGAGATTTTTACTATAAGTTATGCAACATTTAGGTGGCCATTTGAACTGTGTTTCACTAGTACAAAAAGCTAAACTCTGATTAATGACTGATCAATGTCTATCTGAGTCACTTTCAACACAAAAGGTGTGCTATGATCCTCTGCACAAACATTCAGAATGCAAAAGCACTTTTCCAAGGCGTAATAAATACATATTCTCTTACTTCAGTGTTTGTCACATTAAATGCAACATATAGACATTTTCACTGAAGCTCCTCTTTCCTGCATGATTTTTTTTTTTTTTTTTTTTTTTTTTAATCTGAACTATTTGAATTATAATTCAGGAGAACCAGACTGGTTAAGCTGTAAAAGTAAAGCAGCATCCAAGAAAACAAACAAAAAAGTATTTGAAGAACTAATATTTTTCAAAGTTATTTTTATATTAGTATTTAATTTCTGGAAAGTTTCCAAGCTGAAATAAGTATCATTGCTACCACGCTGTTCAATATATTGATGTGAAGTTTGATTTGCAACTCATTCATCCCTTCTCAAGTCACTACAAGAAATAACTCCTAAAGAGCCTGCTTAATTTCCCAGATGTTTGTGTGAAATTACTGTCATAAATCACCGTATTTATTATCTTTCTTCACTTTTCCAGGATTCTATTTTAAATGTTCCCCTGAAGTGACATGTAGAGGCATCCTTGTTATCCATGATGTGCTCACTTGCTGTCTAATTGCTAAATAAGAGACTATTGTGCAGTGCTTTTGTGTTATTGTTCATAGATAATTTTTGCTTTCATTTTAAACATCAGTCAAACATTCTCACCATGACAAATGACAAGTGTGGCTGCACTCCCCTTATTTCTACACTGGGAAGTTGCTACTCTGTCGCACTGGCCAACTTACCACTGCACGTCTTTGCTCATACATTCATTAAACTAATAGATTCAGGTCAAAAATATCCCAATGAGTTTTTATATTAATGTTGTTCTTTTGTAAGGGAATAAAACTCTATTATATGTGGAGGACTGGTTTTACAAGGAAGGTATGGAGTATCTATCCGAATACTGTCAAAGTGTCAAATAACTTTGGTCCCAAATCTCTTCCAGCTCCTGTTTCCTTGTCAGTCCACACTGTGTGTGCATTGGAGATTGTCTTCTGGAGTGCACTAGCTAGGTCTTTTAAGACATAAAACCTGTATTTTCTTTTGGGAGGCATTTATGCTAGGAATCACTCTGACATACTGGATGAGATAGCATTGTCCCTTCTATATGATCCCAGCAGGTATAAAACTTTTAGGCATAAGGCATGTTCTGAAAATATCTCAATTCAAAAGAAGGTTAGTTCAGTTAGAAGAACAATGAGTTCGTAAGTCTTTTTGGGGTATAATTGACAACGACTCAGGCACTGTTTAGACTTGTAACTGTAGCAAGCTCAGAGGTAAAGAAAAGTTAGACCTCCAAGGTCAGCCTAGTCTATCAGAAAATCAGTTTGGGGTACAGGCACTTAAATGCCTCTTGAAAGTCTAGCACAGGGCATGGTAGCTCCTAACCCATGCCTGAAATAATCGCATTAGGACTTTAACCGTTTATAATAGATTTGTCCTGGTGTCCTTCAGAAGTTGGTTCCTCTCTCCACTGAACAGACAGCTAAATTTGGGAGTTAAATTTATGACTCTTCCTCTTGAAAGAGTCTTAATTAACATGTAAGTTAAATTGTATCTATTTCACCTCTCAGTCAGGAGAACAGAGATACAGACAATAGAAGAAGATGCTGGGAACAGCAACACTCAGAAATCCCACACAACTGAAAGAAATGAGTATGTCAGGACTGTCAGGATTCACAGTACAAAGAGGAAAAAAAAGGAAAATGGAAAGGAAGCTTAACGCATGCTTCTCTGTGTTTAAATATCTGACACGTGCTTGCTCACTCAACTGTCCTACAGTTGTGTACTACCCCTGGACACTGCCCAGGTAACAACCAAACCTGAGTCTCCCATTTACAAGTGTCAGGCAGAGATACACGGTTTCCAGATGTACCACTTCCTGGTTTCTTTTATTTGAGTGAACTAAAATTCACATATAGTTAAGTTTCTCTTATCACCTATAAAAAAGGTGCCTCCACTGATTCACTGTTGAAATTCATGTCTGTAGCAGAGCCTTTGCACATTACAAACAGCATAGAGAAGACACATTCATTGAGCTGTCCCATATGGACATCAGTTAACAGGACAGGACATAGATGAGAGGAAAAAGAGGCCTTGCAAGGCCAGCAGTGTTGAATGCCCTCTGATTGTAATGCCGAATACCACCTACAGCTTTTGCAAGCACAGCGCTTCGTACAACACTTTGCTTATATGCTGGCTTATACCATATAGCACAAGTTTATATCTTGCTGAGGAATGTTACTATATTGTGTATATTCAGGTCTCTCAGAGGAGGAAGAAACAGACAAAAAGATGGAAATGGCAGAAACTTAAACCTTCAGTGAGAAAGGAGAAAAGCAGTAAAGACCAGAGTGTTTAAAAAGAGTAGTTCTGAGATTTGCTTTATGCAATATCAAAATTAATTTTGACAGTGGTGTTTCTATTTACTTAACTTGTGGGGAAATTTGGACCATACACATTTTTCTGGCTGTGTTAATTATCAAGCCGAGGTACAGTCAGTGGTTAAAGAGGAAGTAGCAAAATAAATCCAGATCAACAGTACTGGGAAAGTATAAAATGCCTGGATGTGAGAAGATTTCTCAAATCCTTTGATAAGAAAGGGACATTGCCTAATGCTGTAAAGTCCTAATGACCTTTGAAAATTCAAACAGGGAATTATAATCACATTTACATGTTAATTAAAAAAAAATGAACTTAAGTGGTTCAGAGAGACCAAAAATTGAAAGTTCTGAAGATTAAATTATTCCTTTGATGGGTCAGGCTACATGGTGTTGTGCAGTATATATGCTTCTGTTGATGTGAGCTGCAGGAATAGTTCCCTGAGGGACAAAAACTCCTGCTTCACCTCTCCCACCTCTCTCCAAATTATGCTAGCACAGTCACATGTGCCTGTTTATCTCAGAAGCTGTACATTTCATGCAGAGGTTTCTTCTTTTGTACATAAAAATAATTACTTTAGAATTGTTAATCTTATTTCCACCATGTCTCTTTCCCTTCATACTTTTTACATGGATTATTACAGCAGTTAGTCCCAGTTTGTAGCCCAGCAACCTCAGGAGTTCCTCTAAGGCTGATTCTTTCCATTTGCATAGACCATAAAGTGGTTTTGCAGCTGCTTTTGTAGTCTTGTGGCTGGAATGAGAAAGACACCCAGGTGATGGCAACACTAGCCTAACTGGAATAAGATTCAACCTCCCTGCACAGTCAGATTATTTTTTTGACTTTTGATGAATCACATCAGATGCTGTAATACTCTGTATTGAAATGAGTAGAACTACCAATGCAGAGTTGTGTGTCTAAAGTTTCCATACCCTGAGCACCAAAAATAACATTCATAATAGTCCACCTGAGCACAAGGGAATCTGGCTCTTCTTAGGAATTAGATGGTTTTCATTAGCTCAGTCTTTTTTCCTCTGTATCTAAAAAGAGAAAATTTAGATATTTAAACACCGGAGAGTTTTTGTCATTCATGTACTTAACCCTGAGAGAGAAGGATTTTAAATACTCTGTTTCCTCAGTATTTCTCAGTATTGTTTTTTCCTCAGCATTCATTTAGGAAATATTATGGCAACTCCTATGAATTTGGTTCTAAACTGCAGAAGGAATTTAGGCACTAGCTTAGATATGAAAGCAAAGACTCTTCACAGTGGATGTCTTAAACTGGGTCAGTGATAAATTCTGTGAGGATTTTGTGTTTCTTTTTACTCTGAGGTTTCATTTACCACAGCAAGTTCTTCCTGAGTCGAACAAGTTGGCTAATCTCCTTCTCAGGTGCCTCTTGGCAGCTTACAGAGGCTTAGTCATTTGCTGTCAATGCCCAGGTGTTGTCAGCGGAGGGCTGCAGGGTGGCCTCTGTGAGGAGAGGCTGGGTCTGCTCCATGCTGGACACAGCTGGTTCCAGCCAGCTCCAGTGGACCCATTGCAGGACACAGCTGATCCTGTAAACCAAGTGGGTGGTACCTCTGGGAAAATGTATTTAAGAAAGAGTGAAAACACTGCACAGGTAGAGAGGAGTGAAGAGAAAAAAAAGTGAGAAACATCCATGTGAGCATGAGGGTCAGAGAAAAAGGAAAGGGAGGAGGTGCTCCAGGTGCCAGAGCAAAGATTCCACTGCAGCTTGTGGAAGAGACCATGGTGGAGCAGATAGACACACTGCAGCCCTTGGAGGACCCTAAGCTGAAGCAGGTTCATTCTGAAGGACTGCAGCCTGTGGAGATGCCCCACACTGAAGCAGGGAACAAGCTTGAGGAGGAAGGAGCTGCAGAGAGGAACTGTTATGGACAGATCAAAATTCCCATTCCCCATCTCCCTCCACTGTCTGGGAAGGAGAGATGTGGAAGAGCCAGGAATGAAAGGGTGAAGTTGAGCCTGGGAAAAATGAAGAGATGAGGGGAAGGTGATGTTTTAATTTGTCTTTATTTCTCACTATCCAAACCTGCTTTACTTAGCAATAAATTAAATTAATTTCCCACAGCCTGAGCCTGTTTGGCCCATGGCAGTGATTCATAAGTTATCTCCCTGTCTTTATCTCAACTCACAACATATTCCATCCTATTTTCTGCCCTTGTCCTGTTGAGGAGGAGGAATGAGTGACCAGCTAGGTAGGTGTCTGGCTGCTGGCCAAGGTCAAGCTCCCCAACCCTTCTCTATTTTACTTTATTTGATGATATACCTGGCACTGTTTTCCTGACACAAACTTTTGTGGAGATGCAAAATTCTGTATCTATGTTAAGAATGGTAGAACATGGAGAGGTAGAATTATCTTCCTGGATGTGATTATCAAGTTATCCTCTAGAGCTGAAATGTCAATATAAGATATTAAAGAATAGTTGATAGAATGATAAGAATCACATTTTTCTGGAATTAACCTAAGTGTTCTGAAAGAAATGAAAAAAGAAATAAGTGAATTATGAATTATGTTGTATTACATCTTCCTAAAACTGTCTCATAACTTGAAGGTGGTTAAAGTGACAGTGATTTTTTAGAGAGCTTTGTGCAAAATGTGAAAAACTGTAGCCAACTAAATTGTCATCTCTAGTGAGCAGCCTGACCTTACAAAAGACATTTGTAAACGTACGGATAAATATGATATATGAGAGTGAAATCGGAACTACTTTAGTAACAGAATAATCTATTAGAGTTCTTGAAACATGTAAATAATTCTAATCAACTTGATGATACACTTTTCTGGATTTACAAAAGGCATTTTACAAGATCCTTCTCCAAACACTCTTAAAGAAATGTAGCTTTCATAACAAAGAAGGTAAGGTCCTCAGATGGATAAGCAAGTTACTAAAATACAGAAAAAAAAAAAAGGAAAACATTATTACCTAGTTTTCCCAATAAAGAGACATCATAAATAAAACTTATAGAAGTCTCTGCCAGAGACTGTTATTCATTATATTACTAAATGATCTGGAAAGAGTTATATGACAAAGTTTGCTGATGATAATAACAGTAATAAAGACAAGGAATGAGTGTTAATAATTTTTTAAAAAAGCTGCACAATACTAAGGAACTTGGAAATGAAGTGATGAAATGGCATATGAATGAAATTATGTACAAGTGAAACACATATTAAAATTAAAAAAATCATACACAGAATGATTCTTTCTGAGCCAAGTATTAGCATTTTAGAAAAGCTTTTAGGAGTATAAGAGAAAAAATTATGAATGTGTCAGTTCAATACACAATAAGAGTAAAGAAAAGCAAATGAGATGTTAGAAGTTGTTAGGAATGTAATAGAAAACAAAACAAAATAGTAATAATACTAAAATCATTATGCTGTTGTGTAAATTCATTACATACCTGCATCTTGAACTCTATTCAAAGTTCTGTCTCCTTTTCTCCACTTGTCAAAATTTGTAGAATAGCAAAGTAATAATATTGCATAATGTAGTTGTGTTTGGATAAAGGCTACAAGGATGAGCAAACTTATCAAAGATGTTTCTGTTTCATAAGAAATTACTACATATAGGAGAACTCTTCAGAAAAGATAGCTGAGAGGGAGCACAAAAATTATCTAAAAACCTGAGTTATATTAATAAGTATATAAGAAGTTAATTTTCACAGTCTTATAAGTGAATCAGATTAAACTAACAGATGGGAACCTTAAAACTAGCCAAAGTAGATAGCTTCACACAACACACAGGGAAGATGCTTATCTGCTTGTTGCAAATTATCATAGACACTAAAAGTTGACATATACTCAAAAAGTGATTTGACAACTGCTAAGAAGCAAAATATTTTTAGGCCTATTTAATACAAACCACCACCATGGGCACACGGAGTCCTCCAAACAGGACTTGACACTGTGATACAGGACTGTGGAAAACAGTAAGAATAATGCAAATTTAAAGTAATATCTCTGGGGAAGTGGCTCAAGATACTAGACTAGACCTCTGTGCTGGATTTGGCTAGGGTATAGTTAATTTTCTTAATAGTAGCTAGTATGGGGCTATGTTTTGGATTTGTGCTGGAAACTGTTGATAATAGAGGGACGCTTTAGTTACTGCTGAGCAGTGCTGACACAGAGTCAAGGCCTTTTCTGTTTCTCACACCACCCCACCAGCAAGCAGGCTGGGGGTGCACAAGAAGTTGGAAGGGGACATAATGGGGACAGCTGACCTGAACTGACCAAAGGGATATTCCACAAGAAGGAAGGGGATGACATTCAAGCGATGGTGTTTGTCTTCCCAAGTAGCTGTTACACATGATGGATCCATGCTTTCCTGGAGATGGCTGAACTGCTGCCTGCTGACGGGAAGTAGTAAATGAATCCCTTGTTTTGCTTTGCTTGTGCACGTAGCTTTTGCTTTACCTATTAAGCTGTCTTTTTTTCTCAACCCACAAGCTTTCTCAGCTTGGCTCTTCTGATTCTCTCCCCCACTACGGAGGAGTGGGTGAGAGTCTAGGTGGCGTTTAGTTGCCAGCTGGGGTTAAACCATGGCAATCTTATACTGTCATTTATGTATTTATATATTGAGCTGGTAAACAATCAGCATTAGTTAAAATTTACTTGACTCAGTGAGGAGTAAACTACTAAGCTTCCCACTGCTTTGGGTAACTGGCACTTCAAATGTAAATTTGAAGTATCTTAATTTACTGAACACTATATTTTCATATCAACCCATACATTAGTAGATGTACTTAATAATTAAGTGCGATAAGTGCATGTAATTCTTTTCTGCCTCTTCACTGAAAGCAGACACAATGATAATCAACCATTTTGGGGATGATGAGTTTTGGGATAATGATCCTGAAAATATGTCTTTGAGAGCCATCATAACAGTCATGCTTGCCATTAGTAATTGAATCTTTATGCAGATGAAGGCCTAACCTGAGACAAGGATTCCTGTGTATCATATTATGACAGTCTCCTCGATACAGAGCTTTACATCATCAAGATTTCTATTGAATATGTCTTCTGTGTGTTGGTACTCAGCGTGACTCATGAAAAGACTGACTGGGCATACTGAGGCCAGCTGACTATTTCTAAATTAAAAACTAAGTATTAATCATTGGAATAGTTTTAATATAACTTTTTTTCTCCCTAACACAATAAATTAATCAGTATAATTTAGTGTCCTCATCCTATCACCTACTCTGTAAAAAATTAATTACATGTATCTACATATATGCACACAGAAAAGTTAAGGAAAAACTATGTACCTGGTTTACAGTTTGCAATGAATGAGTGATTTTTCACCGTTTCTAAAGAGAAGGGAAGATTTTTCCTAAGGTGTAAGAAATTAATTCAAGATATGTGATGTAGAAAATAGCTGATTAAGAAAGACTTTCTCAGAGGACTTCCTTGGCGATCGTAACTTTATATGCGAGTTTAAAAGTGAGATTCCCTTGCTTATTGTGGATTTAATACTCCTTCATGGATTTAATAATGGTGATAAGCTATTGGCAACACATAGCAATTTACTGGCCCTTGGAAGCAAGCAACATAACATGGGCAATTTTTGCCTCAGCTTGGCACTGGGGTTTCTGCAGTTTCCCCCATAGTTAGCAGCTGTTTAGCTTTTTCACAATTTTTCAGAAACAAATGGATAAGGAAATGTCAAGATGGATCTGGGATGCGAATGACAATTTAATCCTAAAAGAATCAACTTTATCAATGAAATTTAAAGTCTTCACTTCAGTGAAAACAAGAGTTTGTTCTGATTTTTCATGTATTTGCCAGTGTTTTGAAGGAGGCCAAGGAAAAGGGATTTTGTCAGCAGCCTCCATATTACTTACATAGATATAAAATAGAACAACAATAAAACAAAAGTCAAAACAGAATGAGAAAATATATCTGAGAAAAGAAATAGCACAGTATTTCCCTTCCATCACCATTTCTTCCTCTTACAGTAGCCTAGGAAGATAAAAAGAAATGGGTCATTTATCAATAACACGTGGCCATGAAATTTTTATATAACAGGAAACATATTCCCCTGTATTTGTACTGTGCTGAATTGATTCCATGATTTAGATTTTCTTCTGGGCACTTTTGTAGACAGGATTTTTTTTTCCCCTTGTACTTGGACAATTGTGTATCACAATTGTATTTCACCAAAGATTCAGAGGATAGCCATACTAGATACAGGACATGGAAAATAAATATATTTGTGTTCTCAGTAGTGTCAGTAAGTCTGTTGGGTGTTTGTTTAATGTGCCCCAGATCCAACCAGCTGTCAGTTTGGAGGCCAAGGAAGAATTGTGTCTGCTTCCACATCAAATTCATAGAAACCAATAGCTTTATAGGGGTCTACTCTATACCGTGTGATATGGCTCTAGGCTCCTTTGGAAGAGTTTTCACCTAATTAACTTCTCATTACTGTACAAAATGAGGCATTGGCATGTTGATTCTGCATTCTGGTGGCTATCCTCCCTCTGTCATATTGATTGGTTTTTATATTCTCCACACAAGTTTTGAGTTTCTGGAGGCACGTGGGGGTTCTAGTGGGGCTGGGGGCTCCTGGAAGGAGGAGTCAGGGTAAGGCTGCTTATGAGCCTTATGAGCTCACTCCTTCTGTGTACAAGGTGTGATTTAGAAGGGTCCCCTAGGACAATGAGTTAAAGGGATGCCAAATCTGGTGAACTTCAGGACCCAAGGGAGTTATTGTTTGCAGCCCATCAGAGCCAGAGACTTGTGGGAGTCCTCCTAGCCCAGACTCCAAGACTTGGGGGAGTCCTCCTAGCCCAGACCCCAAGAGCCAGCCCAGATTTCGTCCCTAATGAGGCCAAGCAGGTACCCCCAAGACAGACATGCACATGCAGAGACACATACACTTACATACACGTGTGCATGCACAACCAACCAACAGCAAAGTAACCAAGACAGGAGAACAATGCTCCCACAGGCACCATGTGCCGACAAACAGCACTCCCACAGATGTGAACCATACCAGTGGCCTATTTTCACCTGCAGGCTAATCAGCTTCAAGGAATACTAACAGAGCAGACACTCACACACTCACAAATGGGACTCTCTGGTGGCTGGCCCTGTCCTAGGATCCTTCCCATAGCTACCCCCAGTCTCCCCAGTATCTGGCCCCAGACCTTTGGCCTCTCCAGTAACTGGCTCCCATGCTTATGGTGTGACTCACTGGTTAGTCTAGCTTGCAATTTGCTATCATGCACATGTAAATGGGTTCCTCCAGGAGCAGGATCCCTTAGACACTCAGACTATCCAGTAGCTAGCCCCAGGCCTGTCCTTCCAGCTGCCTGATGCCCCTCCTATAAGCCCTTTTGAGCCACAATCTCTATCTTCCATAGCAGCCATTTAGGCTACTTTTCCTACTTATCTGCTAGTCCAGCCTCATGCTCACCAGCAGGTCTCACACAGACGTGCACACACACACACACAGAGCACCTTCACATAGGAAAACACTTTGGAGAAGGGTTTAATTAGAAAACTCAACAGACTGGGATGATCAAGTGCAGGGCTTAGGCAGTTCAGCATGCCAGACTAGCAATTTGTTTACACACTGCTTTCTTTGGTCCTTCTCCAAAACATCTCATAATAAACTTCACAATCTCATGAGCCTCTTCAAATACCCCATCAGTTTTCTTTTTCTCATGAGACTCATTATAATCTTGTTTCCCGCTTCTTATCAGTAACAAAAACCATCTGAATACAACTCAAAGGTTTGAGTGGTTCTGTCCATGACCTATCTCAATCAGGCACCTGAGAGCTCTAGTGTTTGATGCTGTCTCTGTTATCTATGGCATCTATATATCTGTAGATCTATAGGACATGTGCTTATGGGTGCTTAATTTAATTTATTATTTCACCTGTCTCTTTTCCTAGTTTTTTATGTTGAATACCCACTGACAAGATATTCTCACAAACTACACATCCTTACTTCTACTTATCCCACTATGTTTATGCACTGCACATATAATTTATTTGATTGTTCAGTTTAATTAGAGACTATTTTCTAAGTATACATATCCCCATGAGAACTTGTAGCAACAACTTTCTGTGCAAGAATTCCTGCACTTCAAAGCTTTGTTGGTGAACAAAAGTCCCTGTAATGATTCCAGCAAAAGTTCCAGGAACACTGAATATATCTAAATGTTGTAAATGTCTGAATCAGTTAAAATATATAACCGGAAGAAATGTATAGTACAATATGTTTTAATAGCTGTGCAGTAAGTAGCAGCTGATTTTCTATGGACAGTTAGAACTGTTCATATGTACTTATAAAGCAAGATATGTTTCAAACATGAACACTTATACTGAGTCCTTATAGCCCCAACAGTGTGAGACATTTAAGCAGGAGGATTAAGTCCTGTTCAACAGGAAAATTAAGCTTACATGTCTGTTTATGTTTAAACAGTTTCCTAGAGGGAGATGGGCTCCTGAGTTAGGGCATACTTGCCTGAAGTGTGTGGTTGTAGTTGCAAGGGACTGATCAACAATAAAGAGACTTGGTGTGTGATGTACTGAAAGCAATGGTTATCTCATAGTCACCTAGAATCTTTTAGCAGAATATTTTTTATGAATTAAAATATTATTCACAAGATTGAGGTAAAACAAATATCTCTTCTGACATTATTGTGTACCAAGTAAAAGTTATTATAGAATCATAGGATCATGGAATGGTTAGGGTTGCTCCCTGTGAGCACCCCTGTGAACATCCCAAGAGCTGAAATGTCTTACAACTGGTATGAAAGCCAATTAAAACCCACTTTTTCTTCAATCACTAACATTGTTAACATTTTTTAAATATAACATAAAAGAGGAAAGTAAGTTGGAGAAAAGATATAATTTATACTGATATTTGGAATAATAATGTGCAAGTAATATGCATACCTATAGCCTTATAGAAAAAAACTGAATAGTTTTCATATATATATATATTTTTTTTTTCTTTTTTTTTAATCTCTTGCAAGCTGGCATGCAATGCCATGGAAATATTTTGTGTTCCTATAAAGTGAAGTTTAAAAATTTTATTCAAATAAAGTTATGCAGTCAATGAATCTACTTTTGTGAGGTACATGCAAAATTAATTTTCCTTCATATTCTGTATTACTTTGAGATTTCTTGGAACCTAAAAGTGTCTGAGCCTCTGGAACTCATAATAAATTTAACAGTGACACATTTAGTCTAACTTCCCCTGTTGGAGTCTCCTCAGTTAACAAACATCTTCTAAGTCTTCCTAGAGCATACACCTTTGAGTCTCAAAATGTATGTTTTCAGTCCCACTAGAACACAGAACAAAGACCTCCTTTAACTCAGATGCTATTGAAAGACATTTCAGTTCTTCCATCAACACTAGGAGTAGCCAGCACATGTAGCCCAAGAACTTTTTCCTGTACCTGTTGGCACCAGGACAGAGATCTTAATGAATCCATTATCAGTAAACATAGTCTTTATTTTCTTTTTTTTTTTTTTTTCAGGTCGTGGATCATTACATGAGATGTCAGCTGTGCATGTGAATGCACTGCTGTGCCTGCTCTGAAAAGCATAATTTTGTCATAAAAAGGGGTATGCCTCAGTCTGTATTTCAGACCCTAATGTATAAACTGATGTTTCCATGACAGAAGTAAAGCTAAAAGCATTAAAATTAAGTTTTTATGTAATTTGTCATTTTAAAGCAACTCTATGCAGAAATGATTCCATGAGGTAAATGTAGAGTCTAATTCCCACCTATATGTCTGCAAATTGAAAATTTCCCACATCCTTGTACCTACTTTAGACTCCTTTTCTTATATTCTGGATTCTCCATTTCTGGAGGCATACTTTAGCTCAAGGGTTTATCACTTTATTATAACCCTGCAGATGGATTTGTGCAATAATAAATCTGTTAAAATAACCTGAGGTGTTTCAGGCAGATGCAGACACCCTGCAACCAGGTTTGGGAGACATTGCAATAAAGCTCTTAGGATCACATGTCTTAGTTGTTGTTTTTTTTTTTTAATGTAGGTTTTCCATAGTCTCAGTTCTTTCACTTCTGAAAAGGTATACATTCTTTAAAATAATCAGTCATAGTAATATAAAATTGTTTTCCTGTTATGGAAGGTAAATGCTGGAAGTTTTAATTGAACAAATAGGCATGAAAATAGGCATGAAGCCTACAGAGGCTGGAAGGAAGGACAGGTAATCTGGGAGGCATACAGACAAAATGGCCGGGGGGCCCGGGATCAGGCTAGGAAGGCCAAGACCCTGACAGAATTAAATCTGGACAAAGATGTCAACAAAAAAAGCTTCTACAGGTATGTGGGGGAAAAAAGGAAAACCAGCGAAAATGTGAACCCCCTCCAGAAGGCAACGGGAGAACTGGTCACCCAGGACACTGAGAAGGCTGAGGTGCTCAATGACTTTTTTTGCCTCAGTCTTCACCAGCAAGCGCTTGTTCCACACTGCCCAAGTCCTAGAAATCTAAGGAAGGGTCTGGGAGAAAAAAGACCACCCACTGCAGGAGAAGATCAGGTTCAGGAACACCTAAGGAACCTGAAGATGCACAGGTACATGGGACCTAATGGGATGCATCCATGGGTCCTGAAGGAACTGGCGAATGAAGTTGCAAAGCCACTGTCCATCATATTTGAGAAGTCATGGCAGTGGGGTTAAGTTCCTGCAGACTGGAAAAAGGGGAACATAACCCCCATCTTTAAAAAGGGAAACAAGGAAGACCTGGGGAACTGCAGGCCAGTCAGTCTCACCTCAGTGCCAGGCAAGATCATGGTGCAGATACTCCTAGAAACTATGCTAAGGCATGTGGAGAATGAGAAGGTGATTGGTGACAACCAACATGGCTTCACCAAGGGCAAATCATGCCTGACCAATCTGGTGGCCTTTATGATGGGGTTACAACATTGGCGGATAAGGCTAAAGCAACTGATGTCATCTACCCGGACTTGCACAAGGTATTTGACACTGTTCTGCATGACATGCTTGTCTCTAAATTGGAAAACTGTGCGTTTGATGGATGGACCACTTGGTGGATAAGGAACTGGTGATATGCCAAGGCCCAAGTTAATTGTTGACCTCCAGATGGACCCTGTAAAGATTATATTTGCCATAATATAGTGCAACAGCGTTATAATGCAACAATAATCAGCAACTTTTTAGCAGCAATCAGCAATGGTTTTGGTTAGAATGGAAATAGATGGTGAAACCAGAGAGATATCAGTTGAGAAAAATGTAGTTAAGACCACAGGAATGAAAACACTCCCTTGGATTCACCCCTGAACCTTGGCCAGACTTTGGGTGGAATCCAACTGAAGGTCAATATGCCAGATGTTTCCACACCAAGAAAAATGAAAGTCATCCTGACTTGCGGAATTTGATAATTAAGTACTATAAAGATGGACCCCCCTGCAGCAAATCTTTGTTGACCTCATCTGTGGGTGGACACACTACGCAGGACTTTCCAATTGCTGGGGAGAGGTTCTCCAAACCGTCTCTGCTCTGGGGCACCCCAGCGACTGTGGGTCTGGATGATGACAAATGGGGCAGTTGGTGATGTATCTTTCTTAATCACTATCACTAGCTTTAAGGTAGGTTTAGATTAGATATTAGGAAGAAATTCTTCACTGTGAGGGTGGGAGAAACAGGAACAGGTTGCTCAGAGAAGTTGTAGATGCCCCGTCCCTGGAAGTGTTCAAGGCCAGGTTGGATGAGGCTTTGAGCAACCTGATCTAGTCGGGGGTGTCCCTGCTCACAGCAGGGGGGTTGGAACTAGATGATCTTTAAGGTCCCTTCCAAACCTAACCATTCTATGATTCTATAAAAATACTACATCTAGGTTGCTGACATTTTTGGTTTAGAAAAACAGCCATACAAGAGCTGAACTTTACTTCTAGTGAAGAAAAAAATCAGTGAAGGTTTTGTTTCCTAAAGAAGTGATACTTCAGATGCTAACAACAGAAAAGTCGCTCAAAGAAAACCAGTCTTCCACTTCTTTTAAGTGGCCTCCACTTGTAAACTAAGTATGGCTATAAAAGCCTGTCAGTGACTATTGTTTCATTTCAGATGCAATGATAAATGACATTGAAAGTGAGTTTCAGGATATATGGGAACTCTAAAGCTATGGAGGTTTGTTTTTTTTTTTCACAATCGTACAGCAGTTAAATAAAAATACTTAAGGTATTGCCATTGCTTCTGAGGTTAAGTCTGAATAGGCTCTATTTTCCTGAGTTATATAAAGTCCAGTTGGTTTGAAGGCTCTTAATTTGTATTGTGCCTTGGCATAATAGAGGCTGAGTTCTGGGGGACAGTGACTTATTAGCAATTTACATTGATCTCAGATAATTCATGAATCATCTTTTATCTCCCATATTTTTGTCTCTCCTAATGACTGCATTTTAATTTTCAAACTTCTTTTGCAGAATGAACAAAGGCTCCATGACAGAGACACGGCAATATGAGAATAGCTGATTGAAATTTAAGCTTAGTATATGCATCAACTGTTTAAGTAAAAAACTTTATTATAGTGATTTTACATAATCCAAAAAAATAAATAATAAAAGTTACTGGAAAAATTATTGTTTGCTTAAGCAACTTTACCTCTTAATAGCAGGTGAAAAATTCACCCTACTTAGCTATTGGTAATCACAGAATAACAAAATTGTAGGGGTTAGAAGGGACCTCAGCAGATCATCTATTCCAACCCCCCTGCCAAAGCAAGTTCCCTTGCACAGAAAAGCGTCCAGGCAGGCTTTGTATGTACGCACACATTTCCAACAAGAGACTTTTAACCTGACAGACAGGAGAGGGGAACTGGAGGAGGCCGCTGGTGCTGCCTGAATTTGCCCGAGTGCTGTGTTTTCTGCTTATGCTAGCCGGTGTGGCTTGACGTGTGGATATGCATATGTGGATATCTGTTGGGACTACATGCTCAGGTTCATTACTGGCTGGAGTAGTGAGGTGGGTGGGGCTGCAGCCAATGTGCCTCTATCAGGCAGTGGGACTGGGCAGCTCCTGACAGAGAGCGATTCCTTTCCCGCTGTGTTTCTCTCCCACTCACCCTGGCAGTGATGCCAGTGAGATTTCCATGTGCAAAATGCATAAGACTGATGTTGCTATTAGCTCAAATTTTCTAGCATGATTAATTCCCTCAGTTACCCAATATATGGCATTCTAAAGGAACACCATTTTAGGAAATGCATAATACCAGCTATATAAAATTTATGAGCCTTTAAGTGGTCTTTACCTGGACAGATGAACTTTGTGGCATGTAAAATGATTAATCGTGTTTAAAAATATGCCCCAATAATTATATAGTGCAATAGTATGTTGTAAGAGTTTCTAAGAAAGTGAAAAATGGTTTCTGCCTTGAGGAGTTTATAGTCTAAACTTAGATCTGACAAAGTAAGTTATTGCAAACAAGAGATCATGAGCGTTACAATAATAGGAAAGTTGCATTTGCTCTTTTCTCCCTTTCTTGTTTACACTTGTTCCTGTCTTTGGGAGCAGTTTGTAATTACTTAATTGGTGTGAACTTAAAGTTGTTCTGTGGTGAAGCAGTCGCATAGAATGGGTGTGTGGAAATGAAAGAATATGAGATAAAAAGCAGCACAGAACAAGAGGAAGGTAGAATAAAATAAATGAGTGGGTGCAGAAACAGTTATGAAAAGCAAGGTGGAAAAAAAAAAAAAGAGTAAGGTAAGGAAACACAAAAGACCTGCTATAGAGTGCCCGTAAGACTAGATGAGCAATGACAAGACATCTGTCACACATTCAAGACCAAGATGATGAAATGTTCAAAATGGTATATACTTGGAAGCCTCTGGGACAAACCCCTTAGGAAGGACTGGGGTGTCAGCTGCACGTTCTGATTCCTACTGCTGCAGGAATACAGAGACCTATAGAGAAAGCAAGACCTTGCTGTTTGCCTGGCTTGTAGATGTTGTGCAGTTCTGTAATTACACAGGGGTCCTCTAGGGCAGAGGTCTCCAAAAATTTTTTATTAGACACCCCTATCACTATAAACGTTTTGAGCACATACTCCCAATATATTTATACATATTTATTCATAAATTATACACATTTACTACTCTAATATTATATTATGCATATTATAAAACATAGAAAACACTTAAAAATTAAAAAAAAGGTACGGTCAAGATGAAATAAACACTTTTTAATTTTTTTTGTTTTATTGATACAAATAATATTTTCTTCCCAAATGCCAATGGAGTGTGCAACTCCTGGGATGCAGACACCTCAATTTGGAGACCACTGCTCTGGGATATCCTTAACAGGATAAAAATATATGACAGTAATATACATTTCTGGGTCAATCTACAGCTCTTTGCTCAAACAGATATTTTCTTTTCTGGAAGTATGCTTCAGCACTACCAGTAGAACAGAGAAAGCCAGTAGAACAGAGAAATTGCCCTATAAAATGAGAAATGCTAAT
Organism: Caprimulgus europaeus; assembly: GCA_907165065.1. The sequence goes on from OU015525.1 coordinate 28,277,528, forward strand.
TCAGTGGGCTCCATTTCCTGGAAAAACTCCCTCATGAATTGAAATATGTGTCTACAGTAAAAAGTGAGGGATCTGAGATAAGGCATTCAAAACTGGTGAGTAAAATGGGAGAAGCTTTTTGCTCAGCCCAGGTAGGAGTTCAATATTGACAACACTGAATCTCTGCAAATGATCAGTTTCCTAACAGGTACTACCCCTACTTGTTAGTAATTCTGACTCTGCTATAGCTTCCTGTGATTTATGGTCAAGAAGAATCCACCTACTATGGAAAGAATGCTGCATATTTTGTAATGTAAATTTTGTAAGTCAGAAAAATGCCAGAAACTTAGCTAGCTCAGAGACATATATAGTTTTTTATCAGTGTTTTTAGGATATGCAGAACTGATCTATGATAATTGGGAAATTTATTTTTATAAACATTTCTGTGTCCTGGATATATGCTAAGAAAGTTTGTTTTTTAAACAGTCTAGAAAGAAATGTGAAAAACCATAATGAAAATGATATTAACATGGCAAAAAAAATCTTCAAAGTCTCACTATATACATTATCTTCCAAAAGAAATCTGACATATATTGTTTGTATGGACAATATCCAAAATTACAGTTAATGAACAAAATCACTGTCAACCAAAATTTAAAATCAAGCATGCACAATTTGTTCTGTTTAGATTAAAAATTAATTTTTAACTCTGTACACAATTCAGCATGATGTGAGAAATACTGTCTATAATTTATAGGACAACATCCAAAACTGTTACAGGTCAAAGAGGAAGTTTAGCCTCTTACATACCATGTACAATATTAACATTTATTTCTTTTTGCGAAGTATATCCTGGTTGACATTGTGTTCCTGTAAAAAGAAAATAAAAGGCAAATGAAGCTCATTGAACTAGTGAAAAAAATGCTACTTCAAGAGTAGATCTGCTAGTATGAGTACAGGTTGATAAGAATGTATTAAAAATCAAATTTAAAGTATATTCAGATTATTTTGAAGAGCCAAATTATTTCAGTTAAACCTGGAATTTAAAACATAAAATTACTGTGTAACAATGAATGGCTTAGAAACACAATGGAAAAATCTAAACAAAGACTACTACAATTCAAGGTTATGGAAAAGCATTTTCTGGATTTTAATCACTGGCACAGGAATAATATCTGGAATTTAATAGCCAGACTATTATAAAAAAGAAGAAAAAAAAGAGATTTTTTTTAAAAAGTCAAGAGTAAAATTTTACTCCTGTTGCAATAAATGCCAGATACATTTCACAGATCTCAGTAGGAACAAGATCAATCCTATATACTTTTCCAATACTACTCTTATAAGCTGTTATGTACTGGTTCACAGCTAGTTTATGTAAGCCGAAATAGATGTGGTTTTGCTACTTTACCTTTTAATATTTTCACTAGCAAATCATATATGACATTAGGAAAATATATGTAGTTGTAATTTTTATTACATTTTAAAACCTGGGTAATATATGTCTATTTTTATATGTGCATATGTGTATATTGATAGATCTTTTGGTGTTCTCTGAAAACCTATTGTCAAAAGGAAAACATCAATATTTTAATCTCATCATATTTCAGTGATCTTGTATTACTGTAACTTCTTCTTAACAGACTTTGCAAATTATTCTATTGTACAACAGGATATGAACATTTCCTGCTTTCTTCTTTCATTAATGACAGATAATTACTGCAGGAAAAAAAAAAAAACAAAACAAAATGCAATAATCATGCTAATCAGCAAGATGAATGTTCATACACTAAACTACAAACTTTGCTATCCTTCATGGTGCCAGTATGTAATAAAAATTCATAGTCTACTCTACGAAAAAGAACAATATCTCTCCTATGGGTATTTTTCTGATTGTTCTTATAAGAACAGAAGAATAGCTGCATGGGTATGGAGCAGTCCCTGTAGCCACTGTACATGATTCAGAAAAAGTACAAGAAGGTGGTAACGGTATAAAAATATTTCTTTGGCAAATCCTCCAAACCCTTAGCAATCAGCAGCACAGGGAATTCTTGGGCCAAGGTCATATCTTCTTGTTTAATCTCTCTTGGTGGACTTTTTTTTTCTGTGACCTTAGTTTTTCATTCAAGGAAGACTTCCTTGGAATTCCTATAAGTTCTTAACAATGCACAGAATAACATATTTATTGAAACAAATTTGTGAATAAAAGAGTCATCGAAGTACAGGAAGGAGATAATTAGCTCTAGACAATCAAATGGCGTCTCTGTGTGGAACAAAATTAGTAAAAGGCTTATGACTGATCTCTGGCACTAAAGTCAACTGGCAGGACACAGTCCATAGTGTATCACTACATAGCATTAAACTCTCTTGCCATTCAAAAGAGGTTGTATGACATTACCTATAAGGAATGGATTCTAGCCTATAAAAATCCATTATTCAAATCGAAATATTGTCTGGGAAAGTGTTTTGGCTTAGTCCAAACATATGCTAAGCACCATACTAGAAATTTATGAAGCTTCAGAAGCACTGATGAAACTTCAGCATCCAAAAGTCTTCCCTTGCAATAACAAATTAATTATAAAAGGTGAAACCTGGGTGTTTCTGATGGTGTTTTAAGTTCTGTGGGGTTGTGTTAGACTAGAATGAAATATTTTTTTAGTATATCAGCTGCTACCAGTAAAAAACCACTGTAATCTTGAGAAGGGAGTCTTGAATTCTAGTAGGAAATTTCTTTATCTTAGGAAAATCTTTGCTGTCTCTATTAGAGGTCACCTGTGCACACTGAAGAGGTGATAGAATAGAACTGAGCCTTAAGGAAAAATAATTGCCCATTAGGATACATAGAATGAAAGGGGAGAAAATTGTTCAGCCATTCAAACATGGTTACATATATTCTCATCATGATCTGCAGAGATGTCAGAGAGGTTTTTTTACCAGAGGTACAGAAGGACGTTGATCCATCCTTGTGAAAGAGTCAGACTGATCTTCCTCTCTTGTCCAAAGGATATCATTAACTACAATAATAATCCTGATTACTTAAGTTAGCTATTCTTCTCCATTTGCTCTTCTCATGTAGAAGACAAGAATTTAGATCCTGTTTTCTGCTGGAAACAAGTGTTCCTTACTCATCATTAATTAAATATTTAGGAAACACAATGTGATCAAGACACATTCATTGTTCTGTAATAGATGATGAGGCCTTCCAGCTGATGAGTTTATTGTAAACTTCTTGACTAATCAGATTAAAAACTGAAACTTTACTTTCATAACTTCAGACTCAAGGCCATTACAAAATTATGTCTTATAAAGAAAATAATATAATGGACTAGTTTCAGGAAAACTTGAATGATTGGTAGATAATATTTTCAATGTATAGTTGCAAACAACTACACTGAAAATTACCTTTCAGTGTCTTACTGACTGCTCTTCATCAAAGTCCTAATGCATTTAATTAAATATAAGAATGAGAAATCAGTGGAAGGCTTTTAGTATATTCTAGTTTTGTTATGGTATGTCAACAAGCAGAAAAGTAATTTATAACATTTTGAATCAGTAACTGTCATTATTCCTTGCCTGCTTCTTGTCCCTATATATGGCTTCTCTTTTTTCTTAAAAAATATCCTAATTGGTAGGAGTCTAAACCTCTTCAATATTAGGAAAACGTGCTGGTGTTGCAAGGGTAAATGTGTGCTTTGAGATCTAGTATCAATGAGTTTTTGCAATTTAATCAATAGCAAGCATTTAATAACAAGTCTATTTATTTGCAGTTGGCATCTGTAGTACTTGCAACTGGCTACAACAGAGTAGCAAGTAGGGTTGTGCTTTGATTTGCACTCACATTGCACTTAAGAGCACTGCAAATTGTGTTAAGGTTAGGCCGTGGCCTAAGGTTAAGTTAAACAAGAAGAAGATGAGAAACTACTGGGCATATTGTTGGATGAACATAAGAAATAACAGTACAGCAAGACCATTTAGTTGCTGATGCTAATCAGGGTGATGCAGCCAGGTTCTTCTCTTCAAATCACCATTGATAAGTCATGGGCTCAGGAAAGCAGTGTAATGATCCACTAAGGAGCCCATAAAGAATGGAGGATCCTCAGCCACCAAGAGGTAAATTGTTTCCAGTCTCTTTGCAACATTTAACTTATGCAAAAGGAGCACAGTGGGAGTATCAGCCCCAGGAAGAGACTCTAGTTCCAGAAGCACCCTATGACCACATATATGAGGGTTAGGTCCTACTTATTCTTGTGCTTTATTTTATGGCCTGTTATGCACCTAAGTCTTTTCTCTCCTAAAAAGCAGGATATTTCGTGCTATTCATAAACTTATGATGTAACAGCAATTACAGCTGAAAAGATAACACCTAAGGTGTTTGACCTTATCTAGACTAATTTTATTGACTAATACATTAATACTTCATGATGATCCTACTTAGTGATTACATAAGGAAGATTATACCTGACACTTCAATTCTGCAGCCCATTCGTAAAGCACTATTTCTGCATGTTTGTCACGCTATAGAGGAGTTCATTGATTCTTGTCTCAGAGTCTTTTACAATAATTTTCTGCAAAAGCTCAGTAATTCATACTGTGTGGAGACATGGTTTCTGTGTTCAAGGAAATAATTAAAATTATTATAATTACATTTTGACTTACTGATTTTTTTTGCAAAATTATTGTTTCCTCTTTTATATTTACAGGCTCATGAAGAAGACATTATGTCTGCATCTGAAAACCATCAACCTTCTTCATAATACATGCTACCTCTATTTTACAAGGGCTATGTCCTGCAAAATACTAAATCCTTTGGCTCTGATCTTGCAGAGCACTTACATGCATGAGACATCACACTGAAATCAAAGGAGTGACTCAAACATGCAGAGATAAGGACATGTTTAGGTGGCTGGTCTGTTTTATAGTGCTCAAAATTTCTATAATTAAAATATACAGGAATGTTATCAATACGGGAGATGGGTTTAAGCCAAACTTTCCAGATCTAGAACAAAATATTTTTTTATATTTCAAAATATTATTTTACTTTTACAAAAATCACGCCCTTCAGGATTGCATTCGTGGCTTTAAAACTTGATCTACCACAATGATAAAATCCAACCAGAAAGCTTAAGTACTGAGACAAACTTCCTCAAGTTCTCTGGTATGCATTTTGAAGGTTCTGGTCTAAACTTGTCTTTAATTACTTTACATAAGAACTGGGTCATGCAACAGAATGTACTCCTATGGTCTCAGAGAGGCTCAGGCAATTAACACTTCATACCAACTGTTTGGAGTAATTTTGTCTGTTCTGTGCTGCTCAGTGATCTAGATATTTCTGCCTATGCTTGCTGTATCTTATGCAATATCAGTCTGTTTGTTCCTTTGACAGCTTTAGCATGATCCTTTTCACAAAAAAAAATAATATCTTTTCCCTCTTTCCAGTAGTTAACCTGAAAATAACTTATTTTATTCTTCACAGACTATTTACAGAGTTTTCCATCAGCAGACATTCACTCAGATAGGAACACTAGCTCCAGTGGATTTACTCACAGAGGTACTAACTACCAGTGTGAGGACATCAATACCTTCTCCAAAATTTGTCTGTCGCTAAAGCAGTGCCACTGTTGCCACTGCAAAAAAAAACTACTTAATGAAAAATTTTCAAGTACAAAATGTAAAATTTGGCTGTGTTGTATTTATTAGCCTTGGATCCCAAGAGACTAGCAGTGATATGGCAACTTCTGTGCAAAAAAATATGTATGACTGAGAGTATGTAGACCTAGCTTTGATTGCTGTGCAAGCTTTTGCAGTTCACCTCTTTACCAGCACTATCTTTCAAAGTCTGGATCACTTTGTATTTTCCACTATTAAAGATGAGAGATGAGTACTATGTGAGATGTATGACACTGACACATGTCAAGTCCCAAATTTATCCAGTTTATCTGAAATTTATCCAGTTTATCTGAAATTGTGTATAAAATTGTGTCTAGCATTCTTCAGTTCTTCCTTAAGAGAAAACATGTAATCCATGTTTTTAACAAGCAAGTTCTACCTCTGCTCATTCAAACTCACAATGTTTTATGTAGTTTCATGTATAGTCCTTTCTACACGGCCCAAATGCTGACAACCATCCCCCACATGTTTATATTTGTTTATATGAATACAGATTTCCTATAAAGCTTATTTCTCTCAATCTAGTTTCATATTCAGGCATGCAAATCTGTAAATTATGCACTCAAGGATCAATGTAAGCAAAGGTAGTGCTGGCTAAAGTTGCACATCAGTGGAGGACCAGGTAAGGCACCTAAAAAACATAGCTAAGAATGGAAACGTTTATTCAATGGCTTGAAAAGTGATAACAATATGTAAATGGAAGGTATAATGAAAACTGAGGCACAGTTAGAAATGTACCAAGCAAAATCCATTTGAACAGTTCAGCTTATTTTTGAGAAATGGGTATTATGTGTTGGTTATGGATAATACACAACTTCTGCTGATAAGAATTGTGGAAAATATAGGGCTACTTTACTGTTAGTGCCTTTCTAACTTCTTCCTTCAGAGAAATGCAATAAAATGGATGAAGGGGCTAGAAAGACTGATTTATTAGAGAGAGAGAAAAAAAAAAGATATTTATGAAACATATGAAATGAGCATTGTTTCAGAAATGTGGCCTGTTTTTCAGTGTGTTGAGATAAATCCATTTGAAACTGTCAAGAATCCTGTAACTGCATTTGGTCTGTAACACTCCTACACAAAAGGTAAAACTAACCATTCAACTAATCACAACAGGATACAGACAGTATTAGACAATAAATGTCTAATAAATTATCCTTACTAATCAGCTCCAGAAGTGAGAAGCAAACTACAGCAAATGGAGATCCAGTTTTGTGCTGTTACAAGTTTTTATGGCAAAGTATTTTAAATGTGAAGATAATGCTTTTATTTGCAGCACCTCATCCCTTTCCACAATAAGCCTGAACTCTTTTCTCTCCTTCTCATATATTTACATATAATGAAATGTAAGCTTTTTTGAGTGCCATCTTCTACTTGTTCTGATTCACATAAAACTGAGCTTGTTGTGCTCATCACAGATTCTGTTGAAGCCAGCCCTATCTGGACTCTCTGCTGACTCATCGCCACAGTGAAACTTGATTTACAGTGCAGCCAACAAGACTCTGTTCCAGCTCCTGGGCTGGTCAGGAGCCATCAGCTGCAAAAGAGAGGTCAAGTCTGGAGCACTATTAAGACAGACATGAAGCCAACATGGACTCAGTTTGTGGGAAGAGCGGGAGCAGCCCTTGCCACCCATTGCTGCAGACACTGCTCACCTTCACGGCACAATGCCTTCAGTGTCCCAGAAGATCAGAATAAAAAATGAATCATTAGACAATTAGTTATTTGCCTGTGGGTTAATAGGAATGACACGGGAACAAACACATTATCTAAAACAAGACTTTTCATGCGTGTTATCTCTTTGCAGACCAATCCAACACAGAAAAGCTTAGAGTTTAAGCTTTTTATCCATATAATTAAGCTTTATTCTCCCACAAGATCTATGTCATAACCTCTCCTAAAGAAGTAAGTGCTGACTTGCCTGCTGCTAATCTGAAAATAATGTTTTTATAATACAGAAAAATCAGAAATAATTTCTGTTCAGAGCAGAAAGAATACTTTAATTTCTCTGCAAGACAGATGTTTAGAGAGCCTTAGAGTAAACACCAGTACCATCTGGATGACTTGTCACCCTACCCAGATGGAAAATTGCTACGTATTATGGGCTCTGGGCAGAGTTGTGTAAAAATACCATAAAATTTCAAATTAAACAATGTTGGAAAATCCATTTAAACTACTGGTAACTACTTCATCATTTCCAGGAGTTTGAAGAAAAAAAAAAAAATCTGTATGAAAATTAGAAGAGCTTGTTCTAATAACAGAACATGACTCTGTATTTGGAAGTTATTAAATTAATGAGTAACATTTTCTTTCAACTAAGAGATTTTAAAAATATGCTAAGTGAAAATACTGCTGAAGAAAGCTGCAGCTTGTATTTTTTCTTCTAGCAGGTGTTCTGATTGCTGCCTCTCATTTTTCTAATAAGAATGGAAACAATATTGCATAAGAATGATATTCAGATAAGAAAATTTATTATTTCTTGGAGGACAAGATTTTGAGATTAGCTCAGATCTTGATTTAAGACTGTACCGAGTGAGCTCTGTGTGTTCCTTAACAGAGCTTTGGAAGGGAGAAAATGTAGGTTCTTCTATCCACTGTTTTTCTATGCTCAATGAAATCTCTAACATCATAAAGCAAAGTCTAGAATAAACAGAAACCATTTGAATGAGTTTAGAAACTCTGTATGAAGGCCCATAGAGGAGGAATAAATATTTTGCTACTGACCTTGTTGACACAGTCAACACCTATAGTGGATGCTGAAGTATTTTTCTAGAGGTACCCAAAAGTAACATCCACAGAAATAGAGTTTCTAAGAGAGGAAGTCCAGACTTGCTCTGATCCAGTTTTTTGGAATACAAGAGAACCCTCTCATAGAGGCAGTGAATGAAGTGAAGCTCTTGTAACACTAGGAATGAAAGTCCCCAGGTGCTCCCTATCTCTAAGGCACATTTCTGTTTACAGCAGCTTCTCATTTCCAGGGACTGAGCTTTGTGTAAACACAATGTTGGCCGTGCAGGGAGGTTCCAGCATATGTCTAAGGACAGAGTCTCTTTTCTTCCCTTTCCCCATGCCCTGCACTCTAGCAGTCAGCACAGCCCACCCCAGCTCCCCACTCTGCTCCTCCTGAACCTCTATAGAGAGACTCTTTAGACCCCCACTGCCACATTTGCACAGCCATTCGCCCACTCTCCATGCCCTCTGCTGCTCTGTCTGCCACCCTCTGTCTGAGTGGGAAGCAGAGAGACGTTCTTCCAGATACACCCAGAGCAGCCTTGTTTGTAAACCTGGGGACTTTCTGTTTTTTCCAGTATGGCAGGGTACCCCTAATTAATTCTTCCTCTACTCCAAAAAGGGAACACTAATAAAAAGACACCACTAAGCACTCATCTATACCTTGGGAAGTCTATCATTTCTGGAGAGGGAAATATCCATGGACAACCCAGATTGTCCAGCTGGCTAGTTTTGAACTACTAACAGAAATCTTGCTTTCAGTGTCTGCGTTCACGAGATGATTGTAACTTCTTCTGTAAGCCTAACTGAAATGATGCATGTAGAGAAAGAATTCACATTTGCCTTACTTTTAGGAAAACATGGAGAGGTATATTAAATTAAAACAAATTAATTTAAAGGCTTTTGCTGCTAAACAACAGTTATAAAAGAAAGAGCTATTAGAATACATCAGAAAATTTAAGTGGCTCCCATGCTGAAAATTGACTGGTAGGGCATAATGAATACTAATTGTCCATGCTAACTTCTGCTGCAGATTTGCTGAGTTTAAAAGCATAAAAACTGGAATAATAATGGTTATGCAATATTTCCTAACTGCCCTCAAAACAAACTCAGATTGTGACTGAAAAGCTGTGCCACATTCCTGCATTATTTTGCTTATTCTCAGGGAGATTCTGCAGGGTAAATTTCCTTTTGCTACACATATATACTCATGTTGCCATTGAGTAGACACTCCGATCTATATGTGGTTGCCTCTTGTTCTGCACAGTGATTGGTAAGAGCTGCAAACAGTTTGCTACGCTGGTTTTTCTAAGAGTTACAACAGCATTTCAACATCTATATATGGATACTTCTATTGGTCATATTGATGACTGAATTACAATTTTGTCCACTGTTTCTGTAATGTGTAGGAATCTGGAAAATAAGTTGCTTTTGTTAGAATTACTGCCTTTAAGTCAATTGACTCACAGCAGGTGAGACAACAGCTAAAATTCTGTCTGCTTTTGTACACATTTCAGAATACCGTGGCATTGATAGTGTTTGTCAAAAACATCCTGAATTCAATGTGGAAGTATCTGAATTGACAGAGAATTGAGCAACATGCAGGCTCAAAGGCAGTAGTGTACTATAGAGCTCATGCCATGGTGTCAGTCCCCCCAGTGCAACACATCCTCCTTCTCTTCCTCCTCCTCATCCTCCTCCTCATCCTCCTCCTCATCCTCCTCCTCACCACAGCCTAAAGCAGGTCACCTACCTAAGGCCAGCACTGTTTTATGCCTTTTACTGCACAAGCAGGCTTGTGGTGTGCTTAAAACTCTTAAAACTGCTCTGAACACAGGTGTAGGCATGTCAAGCTGATTGACTGATCTATGCTTCTTCTTGTGTGGTTAACTGGCTTAACTCCAGGGCATATAAACCCCACCTGTCCTCTAAGAAACTTCCTGCCCTGGAGGGTAAATTCCCTTAAACAGTACTTATTTCCTGGTAGAAAGACACTTCCTACTGCCAGGTGTGTTTTAATTTTCCCAGCTCCACGAGAGAGCATGATGTAAGTTACATGATCACTATGGTCTGAACTTGCAGGTATGTGGCTAGAGCATACCCAGCATTAGGCTTCAGATTTGGCCCAATATTTAGATTGTATATGGGAATTTGAACTATGTTGCCAAGGTATTCTGGGCCTTCCACTAGTTCTCTTGTTTTTTAACAAATGTAATCTTCACCACACTTTTCTTTGCATTCTCATATGACCGTTCAACATTATGATAATTTATTGTGTAATATTTATCATGTAATTTCTGGAAGTTGAAGTAGACCGTCAAGAAAACCCTAAATACTTCCCTGAGCAGCTTGAAGCCCAGAAGAGACAGAATTAGAAAAGGCTTAGAAGCAAGAACTTTAAAACTAGGCACAAAGCACCATAGTAGAGTTGCCTTGCTAAGGGGAAGGTTTAAATGTTTGGAACCTCTGTATAAATTGGAGGCGTTTATATTATGCCAGATATAAACTCTCCCACTAAAACTACAGAAATCTGCATAAACAGAAGCCATTTACAAAATAGCTGGTGATCTGACCTGTTAAATATTTGCCTAAGATTCAGAACTAAAGTTTTAGACACATGAATCTGTCCACAAAAGACAGGGTATCCTATAATTACATTGGTATAACTTCTCAGTGGGTTAACCTTTACTACTAAGTGAATCTATACCTTGTTTTCCTAGAAAATTGAAACAAGAAGTATCTTGGGAAAATTATGTTCAAAGACATAGATGGACATGTTTTGTTTGAACAAGCAGCTCAATGCTTTGTTATAGGGATCTTCCTGTCATGTTTTCTGCTAAATATCAACATGCATTTGGTGATTAAAACTAATGCAGATTACAGTTTGCAGTCCAGTTTACTGACCTTAGAGGCAGAATCCAAAAGCTTGTGTGAACAAAGAAGCGCAGAGGAAGCAGTTTTGTCTTTCGAGACAAGATCTTCTGGAAACACAAATGTTTGAGAACATGATGTTTGACTCAGCTGACAAGTATAGCCCTGTGATCTTACAGTAATCACAGCATCACTGTCAATTGTTCCTTCAAAGCAGAGAAAATGTGCCCAATCCATTTCTTGCAATTGTCTCTATCTTCTGTTGCACTTCATACAAAAGACTTTCTCAAATTATTTTGCACTTATCACTCCCACTTTAAGCTTTCTGTAGCCTTCTAGTCTTACCTCTCAGACATGTAAAGGGTGTTTTAGTGTCATTCTAAAGCTGTAACTATTCTTTCTTAGATGTGGTTTATAATTTGACTTTGAATTTAATATGAAAAAAATCTACTTTCAAGATGATCTTTGCAATGAATTCTTATATTCCAGGGAGCAAGTAATAACTACAAGAGAAGTGGAGAACTGATTGTACTTGTTTTTAAATCTTTCTTTTAGTTCTTGCTCTCATAAAACACAGAAAACACTGTGGAGTGGGGTCCATTGTGTGAGAGAGGTAGATTCAGGGCTGTTCAGACTTGAGGAAAGAGGTTAATTTTCAAGAAAATATGAAATCCATGCTTCATATAGCATTTACCTCCATGCGCAATATATATTCAAACCTCTGAATTTCACTTACTCTGTGTCAAAAGTAGAAATCAGTTTCCCAAACTTTTTTTAAAGGGCTAAAATGAGTTTGGTTGCCTGAACTCACTTTTGAATTCATACTGAAATATAAAATCTTTACATGATTCTTACAGGTGCTTCTGAAATGCATTCAAGTTTTCTGGGTTGTGACCATTTTATGATACTGCAACTTCAGCTGTTCCAGCCATTAAACGCGGAAAATGCTCACCAAGCTGGCAGGGAGGCTACCAGGATCGGTTGCTTTCTTTAAATGCCTTTGAGATTCCAATCACAAAGTACATGGAAAGGTATATAATATGTTTTGATAGAACATGAGAGGGTTTAGCACCTGCTTATTTCTATTGGAGATGCTACATATGTAAGCAATATATTTAACTTCCTGGATGGAAACCAAACAAATCCATCCCAGGTTGTTAATACTTTTCAAATTTAGCTCATATTTCTTTTCAGTGAACATGTAATTCTAGAGATCATTAATTGGAGTGTATAAACTATTTTAAAAAATCTTTCTGCAGTAGGACTCTAAACAAACACAGGAAAAAAAAAGTATTACATAATTTAAAAATGATGGATTATTTAATGAAGCTATATATTGCTCCTTCCAGAAATATTGGAGAAATTCAAGAATATAAGAATTTTCCATTATATCTTACTTCCTTTTTATTAAAAATATTCAAACTTAATGAACTGGAAAGTTTAGTATTTTTAAATTATACTGCTTCACTTCTACACTGTGTTATAAGAAATTTTAGACAGCATACGTCTGAAGAGAACATGAGTAACAGAACTAAGTAAGTAGAAAATAGATTACCTACCACAAGTGCTTTTGGCACAATAACTGTTGACTTATTCTCTTATTATTAAAATTTGCTTTGAGCTCTCTGAGGTGCCCTGACTTCAGTAGAATGTCTGCAGCCCCACACATTATAATAATGAGTTTATATTGTATATTGAAAAAGCAGATGCATCAAGCTGGTGAAAGCTGTGATAGACTGAAATTGAGCAAGATTCCAGGAAGAGTTATTTCATTGGTTCAGTTGATGGAGGATTCAGATTTCCTAGTTTGATATTATTGTGGAAAGGCTTTGACTAATCTTTGTCTCCAAACCAGAAGATTCCACAACATACCTGAACTGTGTGTTAGGTTAAAAAAAATAAAAATGTTTTGAAGTGACAACACTCCCCAGATGAAAAGTAATGTTAAGTTTAAGAGTTGGGTGAATGGAGACTGTATCATGGAGAAATATGCAAAGTGTAATTATAATGTAGGATGACTTGGAGTACATATTGTTGAGTATATCGTTAGGAAAGTAATTTAGAAAACTTTTTGTCTGATCATTTTTCCAGCATCGTATGTCAGCAATGAATATGATTCATTTCTTTGGAAGAATGGTGTTGACAACCAAGTCTTATAATACCAAATATTGTTCAAATCATCATATTAATGAATCAAACATGCAACTTAAAATGTCTGAGCTATAGAGAAGTAAAAGTACTGTGGGTATTTTCCTGGGTGATACAAAATGGTATTTTTGTGTTTCAGATTAATATCAAAGCTCTAAATATTTTGGAAATGATTGCCATGGTGTTTGAGTATGTGCCTCTTTTTTTTTTCCCCCTTTCTTATACTGAGGTGGTTGGTAAGGTAGAAGTATATTCAGATGAGAAATTTTAAATGTTAACACTAGAAAAAACACATCTGGTTTTATCTAATTTTACTGAAAGACAGACTATGTGATAAAAGTGTTTTCTTCACTGGAGGAAGGAGTTAGATCTGAAACAAAGGAACTTTTTCATTAGAGTTTTTCAGAAGCATTTGAATTAACAAAATATTAAAAAGTATTCACTAGGAAAGTAGAGCATTTTAAATCATCCTATTGAATTAAATTAATTAAGTTTAGGTTGAAGTAAGTTGACTTGTTTACTGCTTTTCAAATTATATTAGATTTAAAGTTAATTTATTTATTGCTCTTCAGATTTTCTTATTCTAGAAAATAAGACATAGACACCTGAATTAACAATGTAAAAAAGTATTAGAAAATTAAAAAACTAATATTAATTTTGGGTTTCGTTTGCATTTTTTTTTAATAAAAAAGTTGTACATTTAGAAACTTGCTATAGGTCACCCTACAGAAAAAAACACTTTAAACTCAGATTTTGCTGAATACCATTTATAACACTTTCAAATATAAATGATGCAAGAGGTTAATCCCTATGTTCCACTATCAGAGGATCCAGAAATCATTTGCTTTTGTAACCAAAGGGATTTCTGGGTTTTAAGATAGAGGAATGAGCAGGTTCAAAAATGTGCATAAACCCTGATGGGACAGGAAGGCTTTTGCAGCATTGAACTTTATCCTCCATTATTAAATTAACATAACTTTGGAGTTTAAAGAGAAAAGGCCAGTTGCCAGAAAAAATAAACAATATGCATGCTAGTGTTAATACCTGACCTGGAAAATATCACCATGTTCTGCAGAGGTCTGTAATTTTTAATTTTCAAGCATACAGAAATATAATTAGGCTGGATTTCTCATTAATAATAGAATATTTGAAATGAGAAAAAATTAGGCCGCCTTCAAGTTTCTATAATACAGCATGCTTAATTTGAAAATTGAGGTATTTCTCTCCATAAAAGTGTAGCAGAAATGTACAGAAGAGATCCAAGAGTGAGTTAAGGCTTTCATTTGAGTTAAATTGATTACAACTGTTTGGGAAATTGGTTGGACTCTGAGAAAGCCCTATTTGTATTAATACTTTTAAACTAAAGTTGCATAATTTTGCACTTCTATAGCACTTTCATTCCTTTTTTAACACCAGCATCCAGAATCATCACTGAAAACAGCACCACAGTAGATACTCAAGAACTGTAAGAAAAGGTAGAGTGTTCCCTAAATAAGTTACATCAAAAGGAAAGAAGGTGTACAAACTAGGGAAGAGAAAAAAGGGTTGAGAGGAGATGATTTCCTCAGTGGTTTACAACTCCATTTCACATGAGTGACCTGTTCTGGTCTAGTTTCTACTCTAATCTTGTTCTTTCTCACTGAACTCACTGCTGCTGAAAAAGATCAGTGTGTGAAGTTCTTCTGCAGACAAAATGTTTTCCCAAAGTGTTCTGCAAGACTGCAGTCACCGCTACTGGAAAATAATGGTACAGAGGGTTTTTGTTAGACTCTGTGAATGGCCAATGTTATTGATTAATGAATTAAACTGGAGAGATCCTACTGTGCTGAGCAAACATAACTGCAATACATGAAATTTTGCAATGGCATGAATTCAGGGCAGAAATGAATTATCACCCACAGCTCTAAGAGTCTGAACACTAAGTTGCATAGCTGATTTGCTGCTGTTTCTTAGGCGGCATAATTGGAGGTTTGCAACTACCCATGGAAATTATATGTGGTATTTGCCTCATATTTCATTTTCCTCTTATGAATGGACAGTTACCGGTTCTACCTATTACCTCTAAGTATTGAAAAGCGTCTTTTTCTGCTATATATTCCTTTATTGTCAACATCACTCTTCAATATGAATAAATGTGAGTCAATCACAATGCACCACTTTTTTTATTTAAGATTGCTACTTAATATCAATCACATTCCAGTCTTCTCTGTACCTTATTCTTTTCTGAATTTCTCCATCCATGACAATTTAAAATGCTTTTTGGAACTGCAGTTTTTCATGTGAAATTAGATATTTATGTTTAACAATTATGATTTTAACAGTTACCCACATGCACACATATTGGTTTTGATTATCTAACAAGGACAAGTTTTACATGTACCACTTGTAAGAGGAAAATATTTTCTTCCTCTTCTGAAACAAAATACAGAGATGTATTTACAAGTTGGATTTCAGCCTCTTGTTCTCATTAAATAAAGACCAGCTATAAGTAAAAATGCAGAGCAAGTTCTAATGTAATTTGTGTGAAATGTAGAGCTAGGCTTGAAGTCTAAAATTCCTTCCCCTACTGTGGTAATTTAGCCAGCAGTCCAGGTTTGATTTGTTTAACAGTCTTATCTAAAAGGGTAATCATAGAATCATAGAATAGTTTGGGTTGGAAAAGACCTAGCAGATTATCTGGTTCCAACCCCTCTGCCATGAGCAGGAACACCATCCACTAGATCAGGTTGCTCAAAACCTCATCCAACCTGGCCTTGAACACTGCCAGGGAGGGGGCATCCACAGCTTCTCTGGGCAACCTGTGCCAGTGTCTGACCATCCTCATAGTGAAGAATTTCTTCCCAACATCTAATAATCTAAACCTACCTTCTTTCAGCTTAAAGCCATTACCCCTTGTTCTATCATTAACTGCCCCTATGAAAAGTCCTTCCCCAGCTTCCTTGTAGGCCCCTTCAAGTACTAGAAGGCCACTATAAGATCTCCCCTAAGCCTTCTCTTTTTCAGGCTGAACAGCCCCAACTCCTTCAGCCTGTCCTCAGAGGAGAGGTGCTTCAGCCCTCTGCTCATCTTCGTGGCCCTCCTCTGGACTCATTCTAACAGGTCCATGCCTTTCTTGTGTTGGGGGCTCTAAGATGGGATGCAGTATTCCAGGTGGGGCCTTATGAGAGCGGAGTAGAGGGGGAGAATCACCTCCCTCGACCTGCTGGCCACACTTCTCTTGGTGCAGACCAGGATACAGTTGTTCTTCTGGGCTGCAAACACACATTGCCAGATCATGCTCAGCTTCTCATCCACCACCACTCCAAAGTCCTTCTCTTTGGAGCTAGTCTCAAGCCACTCATCACCCAGACTGTATTTATGCTTAGGATTGCCCCAACCCAGGTGGAGGATCTTGCATTTGGCCTTGTTGAACTTCATGAGGTTAGCACAGGCCCACCTCTCAAGCCTGTCAAGGTCCCTTGGGATGGCATCTCGTCCCTCCAGCGTGTCAACCGCACCACTCAGCTTGGTGTCGTCAGCAAATTTGCTGAGGGTGCACTCAATCCCACTGTCCATGTTTCTGACAAAGATGTTGAAGAGCACTGGTCCCAATATCGAACCTTGAGGGACACCACTAGTCACTGGTTTCCACTCGGACATTGATCTGTTGATCACAACTCTTTGAGTGCGACCATCCAGCCAGTTTTTATATATATATATTTCTGTACAGAACCACAGTTATTTTGAGGTATTAATCCAGTTAAGCTGAGGCTTGCTTTTGTTTCTTGGATATTTTGTATGAGGAAAAAAAAAACAACAAACAAAAAACAGTACTTAACAAGCCCTAGATCTCCAGTCAGGCTTGTAGGTGATAACGTAAATCAAATGTAAATAATAAAGGCTCCACCTCCAGGCTGCACAGGTTGAGACTAAGGAGAAGACCTGTCTGCTGAATTCATAGGTTTTATGAAATTGAAACTTCTATTCTAACTTTCTGGAAATTTTTAGACCACTCTTCTCATGCAAAGCCAGCAGGTCTGGAAAAAATGCTTCTACTCAGTACCTAACAAATGGTGCTGCTTAAGACAGGGTTGATTCAGTACTGGGACTACACAGATTTCAGAAGAGGTTGGAAGATTCTGTTAGTTTTGACTTTCTTAACTCAGAATGTATTTTGACAAAAACATGGAAGATAATTAATTCTGTGTCCTGAATTGGACTAAGACCATTGAATACAACATCCTTGAAAGAAATTTCTTCCTCTCCTTATCAGTGATTGACATTTTCTTTCTCACACATTGACATTTGCATCATAACACAACAATGTTTTACAAATAAGAATGACCATGTTCTGTGCAAGAGTCAGTTATTTATATTTAACACATAATCAATCCTGTTAGCTATTTATGACAACCACGTATAGCAGAGACACAAAACTGGACTGGCACATTGTCATGCTTTAGACCCATGAAAGAAATAGTCACCACTTGAGAGAACCTCAGTTGATAAAGAACAGAAACAGAATGGGGTTTAAAGAAGGGGTATACTTTCAAGCCAGCATGAGAAGCATCATATTCCACTGGATATCATCCAGTCCTGCCCTCTTTTCTGCTGCCAATTTACTTGCAGGCAAGCAAATTGCCTCTGTTTCATTCTCTACCCTGTGTCTTTATATAGAGAAACTTCTGTGGGTCTGAGATTGTATCTCACAGTGAATACACAGTGGAGACCTAATCTATGTCAGAGATTCTTATACATTTCTATAATAAAAACAATATTAATGAATGCTGAAATTTATAACTGACAAATATTCCTTACATTATCTTTTACTATCAACTTTTCTTTTAACAGTTGATAAAGTGCAAAATACACATTCACTATAGTGCTGGGTCACCTTCAAGATCATTTTTCCTCATTCCTACTCTTGCAATGTGGAACATGTCTTACAGAAATCCCATGCTACAAATCTCTTTTGTGCTTGCAAACTCCTTCAGTTGCAGGCAGATAATACAAGCATACCCTCTGTCATGTTAACACATTGGTTAAATTTTCAGTATATTAGAATGGAACACAAGTAATTCTGGCCTTGGGGACAATGTTATGAAACTTGTTGATGAAACTTTCCCTGTGATCGTCCTTGTCTGTATTTGTTTATCTGCTGTCTTTTGCTTGTAAATTTTGGGTTACATGGTCCCAGCTTCATATCCCATATTTTTATGGCATAACAACCACCTTGCCCAAACTCCTATTCCCCTAATTTCACTCTTAAAAAGACATTCATTTTATGATGAATCCTAAATATCTAAAATGAGAAGAAAACTGTATATTACCTTTCTAGGTCCATGAATAATCTTACAGTGTAGAAAAAAACCCCACATTTAAATCATATTACAGAGACAGAACAAAATGGAAAGCTGTGGTCACGTGGTTAAGACTGTCTCAAGCAATGTAAGTGTATATATTATTCTAACTATGAGTTATAGGTATATCTAGATGCTCCTTATGTTACTTCACTAGTCCCTATCTACCTTATCAAAAATTTAATTTCTTATGAGAGATGTCAAATGAGGAAGATAATGTTGGAATTGTCTATGCTTACTACCAGAGAAAACTATTTAACCTTCATAGCTGTAAGTTATACAGTTATTTCTCAAGTCCTTCCTATACAAAACAATAACATTCCATCCAATGGAATGTTTTTGTTTAGGTTTCAATTCCTTCACTAGCTTGCAATCAGTAAGATTTCAGAAAATTCCCATTCCCAGCACATTAATTTAGTGTAGACTGAATGTCAGTTATGTGAACTTAAATGTTTATTTGAAGCAAGTAGAGTTGATCACTACTAGAGTGTGGATTACTCATTTATCTCTTCTGCTTTTGTAAAACTTTTCAAAGGTATAAAATACAATTCATATCTCAACATGCAGCAATCTCTTCATCAGAACTTAGAGTGAAAAAAAGCTCAGTGATGACACTTTGGTTTAGATATTCTTTTAAATCTATTTCTAGACATGACTCAAGATGAAAGTCAAAGTGTAATTTTGATTTTCAATGATTAACTTTTAAAGACCTACTAATTGTAAAAAAAAAATCTTTCTTTAAGTAATGTTGGAATTTTAGGATTTTTTTTTTTTTTATATATAATGTATCACTGTACACAATAACATTCTGTAGCTTCCCGTTATGTCCATGGAAAAATTGTACGTGGAAAGATATTCATGTGTTTAAGATATTCTTTTAATATCTAAGTACAGTTTCTAAAAGAGAGGCAGATCCTGGAGCGTGTGAATCTATCTTAAAGCAATAAGCATCTGTGAACAGTCACAGGGACTCAGTTGTGCATTCCCCCACAGGTGGTCTTTCTGGAAGAGGCTGAAGCCAATGAGTAAGCTTATCCATAGAAACTGGCATCATATGTTTATTTAGTGGAGTGCATCATGGCTGAGATTTTGAGCAGTGGCTAGGATGTTGCAGATGTTTTGAGGGAAATATTAACAGATTAACAATTTTGAGAGTTTGGTTGTTCTATGCTTTATGGTATAGAAAAGGTATGATATTAGGTTCCAAGGAACAATGCATGTGTAATCAACTAGTCACTTTTGAAAACATTGGTCTGATAATTTAAAGCCATAATCTGATCAGTAGGCTTGGACTTCTTTACCTCTTTCGCTTGTTCATACAGATGCTTATCTGAGTGCACCACTGCAAACATATTCTACTTTCAGTAGATGAATAAATGGGAAAAATTATAGCAAAATAAAAAGCTGATGGAAAGCGGCTTAGATGAAGATTCAGAGGGTACACATACAAGAGCAGAAAATGGGTACATTTCCTAATAGCACAATCAGATGCTATAGATGAACTGACTTATTGTTGACAAGGTGGGCAATCCTACTCCCTCCACTCCCCTTTTTGCTCTCTTTTTTATGACTTTGGTGACCTTTTGTTGCCTTGGTCTTCATCTGGCTGCATAATGAGCCAATTCATGTGACTAATTTGTCAGAAATGTATTTGGGTTTTGGTTTTTGCTGAGTTACTGAGGTGAACTGAGGCAGACAGGTCAGACAGTGGCCAGATGTATAACAAAGAAAGGATGTGTACCACTCAGCTGGAAGTGAAGCTAGCGGGATGCGGATTGAGGGAAGGATGACTAGAAAGGAAAAGAAAAGAGTGAGAGGGACTGTCTCGTTATTAGTGAGACAGTAGAAAGGAGCAATAGTGTGGTCACAAAATAGTCACTCTTCTAGAATAAAAAATAAATAAGATATTGGCATCTTTAATTTTATATTTAGTCTACTACAAAAGTTGGAAACAGATGTTGAATAAATACATATACAGAAGATTATAAGCCTTCTAAAAAATGAAGAGAAGATTAAACAAGCTAAATTAAAAATATATCAAAAGGATTCCCCTAATTCCCTTGCTGTTTTTTTTAAGAATAAAAAGCAAATATTAGAAAATTTGAAAGGTTTTCCTACAGATTTTCCATGTGGCCTGAGACAAAGGTCTTAGATCCCAATTCCAGAATGTACTTATAAACAACATGTAACAGTATATAAAAGTTTTATGAAATACAATCTGTATTCCATAGTATGTATATATAGTACATGTTCAGTACATTCTCCAGCAGGGATTGATCATTGATTTTGCCATGTGTGACCATAGTATTAACTTTTATCCATAGATGCATATGCTGTACTATTTTCAAGCATATACTTCTAACTTATACAAGGAACATTGAATAAGGCTGGACCAAGTATCAAGGCTTGAAGAATTTTTGAGAATTTACTCAGAATCTCATTATTCAATAACTTTCTACTGAAAACTTCTTCAGATATTTCTCCATTGTTTTAAAATCCAACTGGACTATAGCTGCCGCAGTTGCCTTCTCTGCCCTTTATATTACTGGCACATCACAAGTTCTTCTAGTTTTGTGAAGTTCCTTTGGTGTCTCCTGGTTTGTGAAGATTCACACATCAGCAGGCCAGATTCAACCAGCCCTTCCAAGACTTTTTAGTTCATGTTATTCAGACAATAAGATTAAATACATATATCTAGATTTTTACTGTTCTCTGGGACTAGTAATGGCCTGAAAAAGAATTTCATTGTCCTCATCCGATAAATAGATAACATTCTAATTCTTCCTGATTACAGAACATTAACATTTCTTGAACATTCATGTCTTTTCTTCATTATTGTTAACATCTTACCATCTGTGACTACTTATGAACTTTTATCACCAACAGAATTATATTTTCTTCCCTAATATGTTTTATTGGCTTTTTCTCTAGCTGTGTGCTTTTCTCTAACTGCACATGCATGTAGTGTTTAAAAGATATACACTACATGCAATGCTATGTACAGAAGTTGTCCTAAGCTGTTTGTACCATCAAGTCCTAAGTGCATTATTGCCACTTTTATTACTTTATCTGCTAAGAAAGATATTAGTATCACAATGTAGTTTCATATTATTTAATTTAGTTTTATTTGTGGTGATGAGAGTGGTTTCAGAAACCAGTAAAAGCTTCTAGGAATATTTTATATTCCGTGTTTAGATCTTCAATCTGACATTTATATTATACATATACCAAATACATTGCAAAGTGTTTTACTCAACACTACAAAGATCTGTTTCCAAGTTTCACCTGCCTTTGAGTTCACAAGCTCATAGATGCTTCAGACTTCTTTTCCAAATAAACTCTTATGAATTTAAATAGTTAAAGTAGTTTAGCTTCAGAGATATGCAACTACTATTTATTTATTTATTTATTTTTAAATTTCTTCACTTGAACCCACGGGTTTTTTATCAGCTTTTCAAATCTTAAGTAAAAGAGCAATGAATCTAGCCTAGGAATTCATAGTGTCTCTGGTCCTGTAAATCAGCTCCTGACTTTTCTGCTTGAGTCAGACTCTATCTTCTTAACTTCTGTAACTGAACTCTCTCAAATGCTGTCAAGTTTTCAATGGCATGACTCCAAGCTTTGGGTCACACCTCTTTTAATTCCTCACAGGGCAGACTTCTGTTCATTATAACTCCAAACACATCATTAAAAAGCTACAACAAATGGGAAAGGAGCTCACCTGGTGTCAGGCCTAAGTGAAGACCAGCTGCCCCCTGAGGGACAGGGAGCGAGTAACTGGGGATGGACCACTGACAGTTCATTGTACCCCAGGGGCTGAGCAGAGAAGCAGAGCTGGGGGCTGGTAACAGAGTTGGTCCATCAACAGGGCGAGGGACTGAACTGGGGCCAGGGGCCAACTAGGTGTCTCAACATGATCACAAGGAGACAGGGTCAAAGACAGAGCTGGAGGCACACTACAAGATTCATTAAGAGCTCATCCAGAAGATGGATCTTATGTCCATCTGGGGGATAGGGCTGCAGACAGATAATCCTACAACTAAACTCAGACAGGGATTAAGGGCAATGGCTTTGGACAGAGCCCTGGGCCCAAGGGTGTGGGTAGGGGTTTCAGAGGCGGTGGCTGGTCAAAGCTGTTATGGGATACCAATGCCCTCAGGGTCCTGACACTAGCAAAGGAGAAGAGGAAAAATGTGCACATAGGTGTGGCACAGGGGATTCTTTCACAGATGATGACGAAGGCAGAAGCAAATGGCCAATGAGAATAGCTATTTTTTTTAAACAGCACTGCCCCCTACCCCATCTAAAGGAACTGAGGCTTACTACTGAAACATGCTGTTTCCTCTCCACTGACCCTAGTTGAAATAGTAAGCACCATCCAGGACCATGGCAATAGTTTGATTCTGTACAAAACTCACAGTTGCATAAGCTAAAAAAGCTAATTTATTTAGGAGTTCATTTCTGCATCAGATCTTTCCTGAAAGGAGAACACTGATGCCTGCCATCTCAGCTGCAGATTGCCTCTACATGCCTAGTCCTATTTATTCTACTGTTTGGTTTAACCTACGTCGGAAAAAACAGATGTTTCTAATACCTGCCATTTTACAATTGTCTCTTTTATTCAGTCTGAAACAACCAAATTATGCCAGCACTATTCATGCACTGCCAGACCACGTTTCTCCCAAAATTGCTTGTTTCAGTCCATAGTTGATAAAGAGGAACAAAGTCACTATAGATTATGCTGAATTTCCTACTGTTATCAAAATCATATGTATCTATCAAAGATTTCACTGCTAGCAATAGCCTTCAAGCATTTAAATTAAAGGACTAATGAACCCTCTGCCCCCAAACTGGTACCACTTAAGAGTGGTATTGACCTATTAAGACAAGGAGAGAGAAGACACAGGCTGCCACTGCTCAGCCACAACAGCTGGATCACCATGTGTGCCTAGCAAGGTCATGGACCTGAAACTGAGGGAACTGGAAAATGGTAGAAGGGCTGGATGAGGAGAAGAGGTGGAAGAGGAGGCTGATAGGCACTATTGTCTGTATATCATTTGACAATAAGCCTTGTAAATTTAGGAATGCAACTGCTAGATCATTTTATTAATATATTCTAAAATAGAATTAAGCTTTACTTATCTGTGATGCCTGAAATTTTCACAGGCATAGCAAAGATTTTTTTTCTTTTTTTTAAGTACACTTAATTTAGGACCAATTTCTTATTTCTGTGTTATTGTAATTTGCAGAAAGGCCTTTAGGCCTTATAGGGTGTTTCCATTTCAGCTATGTCAGATATTTTAGTAAAAGATATAAAATCTCTCAACAAACTGCCTCCACTTTATTCTTTGACATAGCTACAACAATACTATCACATGTGTTTGTGAGTACTACTACTGATTTTTTTTAATTTTTATTTTATGCAAATTTTTTAATAAAATATCTTATTAAAAAATATATATATATACAAAAGAGCTTTCCAGAAAAAGGGTATGCACTGATTCTTCTCCAAGCAAGTTAGAATCTAGCATTTGTGGTAGGGTCTGTCTTTCAGTTTAAAATCTTGCTTATACTATATAATCAGATCAATGGCAAGACTAACATGGGAAAAGATAAATTTCTAAAGCTAAGCCTCACAAAGTGTGATTGCATTCCCTATAACAAATACCAAGTTCAGGGTAGCTAAGAAAGCCAATGTTTGTGTTCCATCTGTATGAGAAAGTTGGTTTTGGACACAGTAGCTAAGTGCGTGAAATCTCTCATTATTTAACTAGATTAAGCACCAAGCAAAACAACATTTACTGTCTGAGTGAAATAGCAAGTTCCAGAAAACTTGTCACAGATTTCAGCTTCAGAAGGCTCAGGGCCCTTGGCATGCATAAAGACACACTACATAAATTTGATTTATATGGGCTTTTTGGTAAGCAGTCCCAAATTAAAAAAAAAAAAAAAGAAAAGAAAAGAAAAGAAAAATCACATAGGCTTTTCCACATATGCATTCCTGTTCCTTAAAGGAAAAGCTTCCTGGCAATTTTATCACTGTTCTTCCCTGTTCTTTCTACTGGTATGCAGAAGGAACAGCTTTCTTAAAAAGTGATTGTTTTCAGAGTATAAACGTAGGAACCAGGAATAAGCAATAACATTTTACCACATGAATCTGTGAGATAATTCAAAGTCCACAAACCTAGTGAAAACGGAGTTATCTTCTGTGGCTTCAATGAATTATAAAGCAGCTCTAACCAAATAAATATAGCAGGTTGCTAGCAGGTAGTTAATTTATAATTTTTATTTATCCCACTTGTTGGGTTTTTAAATTTTATTTTTTTTTCCCTTTGGGACTTAGTGCTTTTGTGTGTCTGAGTGAATATTTCTTGATTTTAGATGTGTATGCAGTTGTACATGGATATATGTATATTGATATCCAGAAACCTCTCTCCTAGTCCCCTTCCATATAAGTAGAAAAAGTCAAGCAGGGTATTTCATTTCAGGATGCAGAAGCATGTATACTACAATATTTGGGCTTTCCTTTTTTTTGTTTATGTTGTTGTATTTCTTCAAGGAATGTTGTCAGAACAGACTTATGTTTAATAGAAGGACTTTATTTTTACAACATATTAATACATCAATATAGATCTGAATGAAAATTAACAATCAGATTTTTAAGGCCAACTTTTCTTTTTTTTTTTTTTTCCTGTTCAAGTTCTGATACTAGACAAATGATGTTGCTGAGCAACTTACCACAGCATGCAATCTCTTTTGAAGTTTTTTTTTTAAATGTTCAGCTCATGACTGCAAAATAATTATGTTTTGCAACTGTGTTTTGATTAGAGGTATTCTACAACATTTTTAATCATTTTGGTTGAGAGGATAGAATTTAATTTAATTAAATACTGTGGATTAAAAGAAATGAGATAGAAACTCTGTAAATCGGTTTATGGTATTTTTATTCATTTTGAACACTGCTTGACTTTAATGGGAATAGCTAAAGAACAGGGCTGGGAGGTAATGGGAGTCCTCGTGTGCTGGAACAGGACTAGAGGTCATAACATTTGGTAGCAAATAACTCCAAGTTACTTTTCATAGTATCCATACAACTGCTCATTTCAAACGAAGTATTCAGTTAATATATCTTCACCTATGGTTGTGGTGAACACTAATTATGTTTCTGTCAAGGAAATAAAAAAATCTGTCTGCAGTTCAACAGATAAACACATTTAGAAAAGGTGATTTTTTTCCTTCAAATGGTGGCTTCTATCCCAATAAAAACTGATTATAGATAATAAAAAGGCCTACAGTGAATCACTGTAAAGTCTAGATATGCTCAAGTAAAGATAAATATACAATGCTTCCATGTCCATGTAGAGTTTTTAACCATGAAATCAGAGCCTTTTTATTTATTTTTTCCCCCAAGGGCAATGTCACATACTTTTCATAACCCGTAAAAAAAAAAAAAGAATCTATATTCAACATGCCATGTAGTTAATATTTCCTAGTCTGTGTCCCAGCTAAAGGCACTGGCTAAAATAAGAGAAAATCACCTCTTAAAATATAATAACTAATCAGATGAAAGTTGTTAAAACTGAGTAAACTAAAATTTAGAAGGAAAAACTCAAATATAGACTGCAATAGTAGTAAGATAGTGAAAAAATTGGCCACAATGTGGTGGAAATGTTAATTACTTCTTTTTTTTAAAAAAAAAAAGTTTCTTTCAGCAGTTAGTGGAATATATTGACAAGAATAAAAGAATTGAGCCTGACGCATTCAGTGTGCACCTAAATGATTTAGAGGTAGATAAAACCCCATTGCTTTCATTTCCCTGTCTTCAAGTAACATTAACAACATAAATGGAATATAAGAACCTCAAATCAGAAGAGTTATCAAAAAACTCCCTCTCACTCCACTTCTAACCTGCTTAAAAGCCTTAGCTGCATTATGTTCAAATGCCTACAGCTTTATCTCTGTACATGACCAGGTGTGCTGCAGTTGAATTGACACCCCATCTCTGTCTCTCAACTGTGGTTGCTTTTGATTCAGAAGCTGGGCAGTCCTGTGCCTCCATTCACTAAATGCCCACTTAAGACTCTGTGTCTAAAATTGCACTATGTCAAATTCAAAGCACAGAGACCATGTAGTTTCAGCATAATTAAGTAGGTACCTACCTAGAAAATGGAAAACTTCTCTACCCTAAGTTAGAATAATGTGCTATGAACTAATAACCTTCACATTCAAGGAGAATATCTGTAAGCACCAAGTTGAGAGCTTTTTCAAGTGCTGAAAAGCAAGTGTCACCCTTCCCCACTTCTGAAGGAGAGACTTACACACCCCATGAAATACAAAATACATTAAAAGAAAATAGTGAAGGAAATCTCTTTCCTTAGTTAATGGTGAGGCTAAAGCTTGTATTATCTATCTTGGATATTTAAGTGACTCAAGTCTCTTAAATACCCAACAGCAGTTCACTGGATTTCAAACTTCGTCTAACCCTTCAGGTACTCAAAATCAATGGTTATCTTATTGTTTAACCTGTAGCTTCTGAAATAACTTAATTTTAAATGCATAACCAGATTCATAAGTGCTTTTTCCAGGGAAGTAGATACTGATCTCTACTTATAGCTGTTCTGCACTCCAGATTTAGGCTAACATCAATCTAAATGCTAAAGACACCAAGTATCTAGACTTATTGAGGACTACAGCTAATATAGAAGGCGTAATATTGATATAAGGGCAGTCCCCATTATTAGTTAAGAAGTAAAAGACCTAGTGTTAAGAGTTCTGTGCCTTAGCTGCTGTAGATTTGAACTTGCACATCTTATAGTCCAGGAAACTATATGCTCCACTGGACAAATGAAGATGATTTTCTGTTGACATGAGAGTTCAGGAGTCTCATGGGGACAGAAAAACAACAACCAAATGTGAACTGAAAAGGAACAGGGCCATTTTTTTGCCTCCTACACTTCATACTCTGAAGCTTCCCTTGGCTGCTTTTAAATCTCAAGAACTCTTGCGTTCCTGCTATATAATGACTTCATTTACAGGACAGAAGCAGTTCCCCAATCTCTTCTGTTATCCAGTTAGCAGGTTAGGATACCTAGTTAGGCTAAGGCTATTGAGGAGAAGTAGAAGAGAAAGTCAAGTTTTCAACTAGAAAGAGGAGTTCTTGGGTTGTGGTCATACCTTCCTTAAATGTCTGTAACTGTCTGATGTTCATACTTAAATACAGTCCAAAGAGCAGCATTGAAGAACTTTCACCACTTAATCAAATGCCATGACATCTAACATATGCAGATATGTTCAGACAGACCTACTATTGTTCTCCTCATACTCTGAGCTAGTCAGAGTTAGAAACTGCTTAGCCACACTGGGCTGGTACTGTGCCAAAGCTAACAAGCCATGAGCTTACCAGTTCAGGCATAGTGCCATAGCAAATTCTCTATATGGCTTATGGGTCAGAATAGCTTCATATAGCCAGCCTCAGAGCTAACAGAGGGAAACTTGAGTCTGTTTCTTCATGTGCATGGAGATACGTTCTGGACCTTTTCTTGTTTTCTGGGTCCAAGAATTTTATCCTTAACCACAGAACACAAAATGGCCCAACTCCAAAAGAAAGGATGGTGGATACTGCTTTCCAAGATACTATGGAGGCATGTTACACTGCAATATCCCCCAGCTGCTAAGGGCCTGGACTTCACTCAGTCTCCCACTCCCTAGTGGGGCCCCATTTCCACCTTTTCCGTAGGGGACCAGCATCTTTAGCCAGGAAGCACAGCTGCCTGAGTCAGCATTGTGAATTTATTCAGGAAAACAGGTGCATTACGGAGTTATGCTGCAACTTTAAGTTTTGATGTATTGCATTCTTCTTCTGGATTGAACTTCATGGTGCTGTTTCAAAACAATTTATAATCCAATCAAAATCACTTCTGATTTAGACTGGAGCCTCACACTCCTTCCCATTTCACTCTTTCTCTCTGCACTGAAAACTGTTCCACAGTTGAAGTCAGACAGGTCATGGAGCTAAAATAACAGGTTTTAGCAGCTAATTGTACATGATGCTAGCACTCTGAAATGGTTTGCCAGTTTCAGCTATGCTGCAATGTCAGGGAAGGTCAAGAGAGAGAGTACAAGTATCTCTGTTCAGGGGGTAAGGTGGTGTCACAACAGCAACTTACATTGGCTTTAAGAATTTTGGAACTAAAAAAGATGCACTCCCATTGTCATGGTTTAACGCCAGCTGGCAGTTAAGCATCACACAACCGCTTGCTCACTCCTGCCCCAGTGGGACTGGGGAGAGAATCAGAAGGGTAAAACTGAGAAAACTTGTGGGTTGAGATAAAGAGGGTTTAATAGGTAAAGCAAAAGCTACGCGCGCAAGCAAAGTAACACAAGGAGTTCATTCGCTACTTCCCATGGACAGGTAGATATTCAGCCATCTCCAAGGAAGTGGGGCTCCATCACACATAATCATTCCTTGGGAAGACAAATGCCATCAGTCTGAATGTCCCCCCTTCCTTCTTCCCGCAGCTGTATATGACAAGCATGACATCATATGGTATGGAATATCCCTTTGGTCAGCTGGGGTCAGCTGTCCCAGCTGTGTCCCCTCCAATCTTCTTGTGCACCCCCAGCCTGCTCGCTGGTGGGGTAGTGTGAGAAGCAGAAAAGGCCTTGACTCTGTGTGAGCACTGCTCAGCAGTAACGAAAACATTCCTCTCTTATTAACACTATTTCCAGCACAAACCCAAAACACAGCCCCATACTAACTACTTAGAAGAAAATAAATTCTATACCAGACAAAATTAGCACATCCATACTTAATTTCAGAAATCTAAATTAAATGGCTAAATTATTAAACAAATCAGTCTCTTCAGACTATGACATAAACAACACAGAGAAGCTGGCACTTCCACATAGCTATTCAGAGCAGCAACCAGATGCATAGGCCTTGAATTGTCTTTTTTGCAAAATCCATCTCCTCATGAAATTTAGGAAGTCAAGACTTCTGATGTAACTACCTAGGCAGGGAGCTTAGAATTTGAGACAGCAAGCATTTGCATGATTGCACTGAATGTCAATTGTTGGTGACTAAAAGTGTTATACTTAAGGCCCCTGTCAGAAGACATGAGAAGACAAGAGCAATAGATGACTAAGAAGGAAAAGGAAATCAGAAAGAGATTTTTTAAACTAATTTGTCATTTCAGTAAGCCAGAACCCTCATGCCATTCATCCATCTTGTTTTCTTTCAAAAACATTGGTCTTGAAGGAAAATCAGTCCGAAAACAAAATACTTCACCTGGTGAGAAGGGAATCTGAATAGTGATTCATGTTACTGAGCATACTATCAACTGGTTGCAGTATGCAATGATGACTGTCTGTGTAGCCATCAAAGAGCATTTATGCACCTGCATTTTGAATTTGACACTGATGCGCAAGGCAAGGAGAAATATGTAGGTATGAGGTGCAAGGGGAATACGTGTGTATGAGGCTGCTGCATGGCCAGTCATCACTATTTTCTTGATTGACTGATTGACTGAGTCACTGCTGAGATTTGCCTCTTACCACTTAAAATAGTCACTGCAGTATGATTGTCAGTGAGGGTGATTATTTTTTAGCAAAAGCAGTCATTTGCAGCAACCAGGGAAAGAAAAGCAGCCATAATAAACAGAGCTAGGAGATATGACCTTAAATATCTTGTTACCACTCACAAAGTCCTGGAACAGAACATCTGCAGCACAGAGCAGGAGACAGGACCGGGTCTTCCAGATTTTTAATGGCAGCTGAAAGGAAATATTTTTCTCTATTTTATGTGATTTTGGGTTCATCCCGGGTTTAGCTGAAAAAAGAAATGCTGCTTACAAGAGTCTTTCCATGGATAAATAATTGCAAATAGATTATCTAACCACAAATAAAACATTTTAGCTAGAGTCTTTCTTTAATATGAGAAGTTTGCACAACCTTGTAACCACTATGGCTGCTAGAGTTACCTCTGGAGAACAGTAGGTAACACAAGGGACTCACCTCTGGCTCAGCACAGTTCACATCCCCACAATTAAAACTCCTCTACTGCCCAAACCATAAAGGCTTTATTGAAATGGCCCATCAGGACTGGTTTCCAGTCCATACTAACCTCCAAACTGTACTTGGGTACTGCTTGTGAGAGTACTCATTGATGTGAAGCAAAACTATGCCAGAGACCAAGTTAACGATTTAAAAATTGTATGGAAATATCTGTTCTGTGACTTTATCTTTTTTTTTTTTTAATTATCTAGTGTAGCCATAGCCTACAAGATAAGGAACATGGTTTGAAAGAATAAACTAAAATATGCCCAAATCCACATATTCTTTTGGGGTATAACTCAGTAATAGTTTCTCTCTCATTTTATTTAGTCAAGGAATGATATCTGTTGGCCAGCAGAGGTGGAACAGACTCAGCCTTATCTATATCCTGTGAACCACAACAGTTTCAATTTAGACTGAGACATTTATCAGCTTAACTTCCATTGCACTTTGTGAGTATGAAAGAATCAGTCTAAATTTGAAGGTTAAAGTAGCTTCACACCTGCATTTAATTATTTTAGAGATAATGCTCAGATTATTCAACTTGAGAAAACTAGGGGTCTGTGTGGGCACTTCTTCTGTGTTGGGAAGGAAGATGAAAAATGTCTTCTTTAGCTTCTGGCCGCAGTTTTCATAGCAACAGAGCACAGGCATTCTGTGGGAACTTTTTAATGTGTTAAGACCAGTCAGAATTTGAGTTCATCCTCCTTAGGGATAATATTGTTATGTGAACAAACAACATTCTCATTATCTGTAGGAAGTTGTTGAGATGCCACATGTCTTTGTCACTAGGGGATTCTCTAAGCAAAATTTCTATAACTGCTTATGAAATCTCTTCTGAATTGCAGAATGCTAAACATCAAATACACCTCAGCTGAAAGGAGAGTGCAGGTTTGGATACCATTAAGACCCCTAGAGACAGAGGACATTCTCCCTTAGCCAGTAGTAAACAGACTTTCCACTTGGATTACACAAGCAATTTACCAAAACAAACTTTTGAAACCTATATCGTTATGCTCCTAGAAGCCACAAACTGCTAAAGTTTGTATGGTTATGCTGCCAGAAGCCACACAATGTGGCACCACTGGCTCCTTAGGCCCCCTTGCCAGCATCACTTCAAAAATTGATGGTTTTTGCAGGCAGTTGCTGCATTTACTTTCCTCTGTTTTTTGCCTTCTGCTCTTATCTTTTCAGGCCCTTTTGTTGCTTTCAGGTCTCCTTGAATCTTCTTGGTTTGATTGCTTTAATAGTGATTTAATCTGTTTGACAAAGGATTTTTCTGTTTGCCTTGCCCTTTCTTATGCAGAAATTTTAACAGGTCTATTTCTTTTCTCCCTGTTCTTTTCTTTGGTGTTCTGTTAGATGCTTTCTGGTTCTTTTCTGTTTGTTACTTTGTCTGTCCTTCTTCCCCAAATGAACCCAGAGATAAATATAACATAAACAGGACTCTTGTCCGATATTCTTCTATAATTGTAAGATACTTATCTAGACTTGGAAAATCTATCTAAGTACTCTTGAAAACTGTCACCTATAAAAGGATAAGAAAGCAAGGTTTGTTATTCTGGTGTTTTAGCTACTATGTCTAGTAGCTAGTGTAGTTTTACCCACAATAAGTGTTGATAACATTCTGTCTCAACTCTTCTTTTTCTTGCAATATGCAGAAAGACTTCTTTATTTTTGCAAGCCTATGGGAAACTAGACCCCATGTAAAATTTACCCATAAAAGTTTTTTTTGGAAGGAGGCAAGTGGGATTTTAGTGTTAGATTAATTCATTTAGTTAAATCATTGCATTGTTATCATTTTTTTTATAGACATGAAGTATGTAGTTTTTAAAGTCTATGTGGTGTGGACTCTTAACCACTAAGGCAAAAGACAAAATTTTGACAGAATTTCTTTTAAGGAAACATTTAATCTTCTTTATACTCTCTTGGAAAAACAAACAAACAAACAAAAAACCACCACCAACAACAAAAACAACCAGAAAAAACAAACCATAAGTGCTGATGACAAGATGGATATATATAGGATTTACAAAGACTTGTGGTGGAATAACAAATCACAGAGAATGGCTAAAAAGAGTCCTACAGGAAGGGTTTAGCCATCCAGAGTGATATGACATACTCAATAAGTAGTCCTGTGTGTGAACTTCATGAGGTTCAACAAGGCCAAGTGCAAGATCCTGTACCTGGGTCAGGACAATCCTCAGTATCAAAACAGGCTGGGGGATTAAGGCATTGAGAGCAGCCCTGAAGAGAAGGACTTGGGGCTACAGGTAGAGGAAAAGCTGGACATGAGCTGTCAATGTATGCTTGCAGCTCAGAAGGCCAACTGTATCCTGGGCTGCATCAAAAGAAGCATGGCCAGCAGGTTGAGAGAGGTGATTCTCTCCCTCTACTCCACTTTAGTGAGACCTCACCTGGAGTACTATATCCAGTTCTGGAGTCCTCAGCACAGGAAAGACATGGACCTTTTGGAGGGGGTCCAGGGGACAGACAAAAAAAAATTATCAGAGGGATGGAATACCTTTCCTATGAAGAAGAGAGAGTTGAGGTTGTTCAGCTGACAGAAGAGAAGGCTCTGGGGAGACTGTATTCCCACCTTTCAGTACTTGAAGGGGGCCCTCCCCAGAAAAAAAGATAGGGACAGCCTTTTTAGCAGTGTCGGTACTGATGGACAAGAGGTAATGGTTTTAAACAAAAAGGGGGTAGATTTAGACTAGATGAAAGGAAGAAATTTTTTATGGTGAGGGTGGTGAAACACTGAAACAGGCTGCCCAGAGAGCTGGTAGAAGCTCCATCCATGGAAACATTCAAGGCCAGGTTGGATGGTGCTCTGAGCAACCTGATCTAGTTGAAGATGTCTCTGCTTACTGCAGGGGGGTTGGACTAGATGACCTTTAAAAGTCCCTTCCAACCAAAACCATTCTATGATTCTATGATTTTATTTCAGCCAATATATTTATTTGTGAAAGTGATTCAGAACTAGTTTGTATTGTGACTTTGAAATATCTCTAAGATTTGAGTATAAGATGGCTTTTTACAGCTGGAGACTAAGGGTAGAAATTCTGGTTCTGAGAATTAGGAGTTGTTTGCTGTTTCAGCAAAACCACAGTACAACATGTATATACTTCTCCAGATCTTCTAGTCGTGCATTTGACAAATTACTGGTAAACATTTTTGTTTCTAAAAACTAAGTCCCTACAGTAAGTAAGCACCAAATAGGCATTCATCAGGGCTCATTAGGTCTGAGTCAGTCTCCCACCATGAATTAAAATATAGACAGAATGAGTTTGTAACATCTCAAAGTTTAGGCAAATTAAACTCATACTGCTTCTGAGTCTTTGTAGAGCAGGCTTGCATCTGTCTACAGCAGACTGACTGTAGACCTATGTTCGGGGCTCAGGATGTTAAAAGTGAACAGAGAGTACCTAAGAATATATGGGGATCACAAAAGGGAAAATTCAGGAATGAACATACCAGCATGATAAACTAGCAGAAAAGACACCCAGTTACATTATTTGTTTTTCAAGGAAAGTGGAGACAGGTGACGTTGTTCATTCTTTGTCATAAAGCCTTCACATGATGTATCTCTCCTGGGGAACTTCTTACCCTGGTCTTTGTGCAGACTGATCAAGTACTGCACACTGAGCAAAAGACTGAGGCCATCCGCTTCTGCCTCATATCCATCCATTTGCATAGCACTACACTATTCTCCCCACTCCGGAAGCTTGGTCCCCAGATGCAGATATCTGGCCTGATGTCTGAGGTCCTGACCAGCACCTTACCAGTGAGGGAGCTATGTGGAAAGAAAAACATTTGAAAGGATACCTGTATTTTTTTTTTTTTTAAAGGCACCTTCCTCTACAAGCAAGTTCTGAAACCTGCTTCTCCCTCAGATTGTTCAATTCACACTTCTCACATCAGGCTGTTAGGACTCACAGGCTGAGGCAGAACAGAGTTGAGAAGTATGGTTCCTCAGCAATGTGTACTGACCATGGCAAGAGATAGGATACTTTCAAAGGTTTTTAGTCTTTAACAAAATTTCTTGCCTTACAATTCTCCAATCATATCTAACTTCTTTCTTAAAAAAATATCAACAGAGCACTGGCCACCTTCCAGCTGTTCCACTTGCTTTATTTATTGTTTTCTTTAGCTGCTCCGTTTTTTTAATGACTTCAGAATTGTGAGTGAATGAATGCCATTGGGCCCTAGTGATTTACTGCTATTTTGCTTCCTGTGCTCAGCTAACAACTCTTGCATAGATACTTCTATCTTTGCTCATGTTTCACTTTGATTGCCTATGAAAAATAAAGATACAAAGAATTCATTTAGTTTTCAAACAGTTTATCTTTAATTTCCCTTTTAGCTACTTGGTAATGAAACCCTCATAGTTATACCTGATTTCAGCAATATTTACTGTGCATTGAGATATCTTGACATCTTTAGCTGTTTCTTTTTCACATCTCCTCTTTACCCTCACCTCCACCACCAGGTGAGAATTGTGCTACCATGCTGCTTAATATGTGCAATATCAAAAGAGAATTTATGAAAATTAAAATTAAACCTTCATTCCACTGAAATCAATAAAAATTATTTCATCTCCAATTAAATGTTTTTCAGGCAACAAAATCTAACCTTTCCAAATTTAACTACTATTTATGCCTAGAGAGGGAAAGGAAAGGAAGACTGACAGTTAGATGGTCCAAGAATCAAAAAGTTGTGACTGATAGAAATGAAACAAAAGCATGTTTCCTAAAATCTGTAGATTTTACAAACACAATACCCAGAGATATTGACCCAGTAATATTGTGTAGTTACTTTGGTCTAAGAACTTCTAGTTACTTTGCTTTAAGAACTATACTTTTCTTGCAGATAAGGTAGGTGAAATCTATCCATTAAAGACCTGAAAAATATTACTCAGGATTTAATACCACTAGTTTTAAAGCACAGACTTATTTTTATATGTCACCTTTAGCACGACCGTGATCTAGATGTTGATATTTTATAGAAAGACAGCTGCTGCAAAAGATCATATGGCATACAACATGTACCAGACACATTCATGATGTTATACCTGTCGAACTCTCTTCTTTTCCCATCTTACTCCTTCCCTTCCTTTTCTACAGAAAAATAGGGTCTGGTTCCAATTCAGTTTATCAAATGTGAGCTTTGATGTGTTTGATAAGTGCAAGCTCTAGTTGCCATGGTAAAAGTCATGCCACTTTTTTCTGAGAATTTTTATTAACCTTAGTTTGCAAAAAGCTTTTCACTTAATACTGTTTTCTTTCTGAAGAACTAGTTCATTAAAACATGAAGAGTTTTTATTAATGAATGGAAACACTGAATTATGTTTGCCTGCTGATGTAAAACACTAAAGTAAGACTTCAGTAGGTACAAATCAAAATCAAACTGGATCCTTCCTGTCTTAAAAGCATTTGTAGGATTTTGCAGTTCCCTGACCACTTGGAGTGCCTACTGCATGTAATTCCTGCTACTATAGGAGAATTTCAGAAATAATTTTATCTTGAGATACCTTATAAGGAGAAATTCAGATATAGTTTCTTTCTTGGAGCACAAGACTCTTGATGTTCTGTAATCAAACTAACAACAACTAGTAAAGTTAGCAAGCAGTGGATGAAATTAGGCAAGCCTGTAGCACGAAAAGCAGCTTTTAAGACCATGTGATTTCAGGACAGAAAGCATTCAGTACTGTCAGGCAATATTCTCTCGCACAGCATGTCTATGGACAGAGCTCAGAGGTCCTCCTGGCACAGTGGTTCCCTCTTCCACCTGTTCTCTGTTTTTGCAAAATGTGACATTCATTCTTTCCCCCACTGTGCTCCTAGCAGCTAGCTGCCTTTCTAAGGAGGCTTGTGAGATGCCTACCTTTGATACGGACAGTTGAGCATTCAGAGCTGTGTCCTGGTAAGCATGCAAACTGGACTACCACAGACTGAGTTTGTCTAAGACAACAGTATGTGGAAAAAGGCTTTTTTTGCAAGAAAAGTCTTCAGCTCTGGAAGAGTAAAACTGCTAACTTTGTAAAAAGAAAGGACTGATAAATTTATCAGGAAAAGTTCCCTGTGAAAAGATCAAGGTACCACACCTGACCAGTTCTGCTTCACTATTTTAATAGTTACCTAGCTTCTGTTAAAAGCTGTGTGAGTCTGAAAATGAATCCTGGCAACTTGGCTGGTACTACTTGTAAAAGAGATTGCAACCACACCTTGACTCTGAATTTTGCACAAATAACAGATCCTCATATTGCTTCAAGCTTGGAGCTTTCTTTACTGCCCAGTTGAATAATTAATGATAAAATCTGAAAGGACAAGATTGACTCTGCAAAGCACATTATCTGAAGCACGTTTAGAAAAGGTTTTCTTTACTTTTGTACCAAAAAAGGAAATGCATTTTGTTGTTCTGAGGCTTTTGTTTCATTTGCCCTATTCAGCTATTCTTAGATAATCAGTGCACAGCATTTTGTTTAGTTTAAAAAAATTGCTAATAAAAATGTTGATACTTAGTTGAATTTTATTGATCTTGCTGCTGAGACAGACTATGTTGTTGGGTAATTAGAGCAGTAGGATTTAAAGCTTTAGCTGGTCTGCGGGTTCTGTGTTTTGGTTTTGTTTGTTTTGTTTTCTGCTGTGGTGGTTTGACCATGGCTGGATGCCAAGTGCCCATAAAAGCCTCTCTTCAACTGGACAGGGGAGAGAAAATATAATGAAAGGCTTATGGCTCAAGATAAGGACAGAGAAAGAACATTCGCCAATTACTGACATAGGCAAGACTTGACTTGGGGAAAATTAATTTAATTTATTACCAAATAAATCAGAAGAGGATGATAGGAAATTAAACCACAATCTTTCAAACACCTTCCCCTCACCCCTTCCTTCTTCCCAGGCATAACTTTTCTCCAGATTTTCTACCTCCTCCACATGAGCTGCACAGGAGAACAAGGAATCGGGGTTGCAGTCAGTTCATCACAGATTTTTTCTGCCTCTCCTTCCTCCTCAGCCAGAGGACTCCTCACACTCTTCCCCTGCATCAGCGTGGGATCCCCCTCATGGGTGACAGTCCTCTATGAACTTCTTCAACATGAGTCCTTCCCATGAACAACAGTTCTTCATGAACTGCTTTAGCATGAGTCCATTCCATGGTGTGCAGTCCTTCAGGAATTGACTGCTCCAGCGCAGGTCCCCCACAGGGTCACAAGTCCTGCCAGCAAACCTGCTCCATCATGGGCTCATCTCTCCATGAGACCACAGATCCTGCCAAGGGCCTACACCAGCACAGGCTTCCCATGGGGCCACTGCCTTCTTCAGGCATCCAGTCACTCCATCATGGGGTCCTCCATGGGCTGGAGGCAGACATCTGCTCCACTGTTAACCTCCATGGACTGCAGGGTGAGAGCCTGCCTCACCATGGTCTTCACCACGAGTTGTGGGGGAATCTCCACTCTGGTGCATGGAACACCTCCTCCCTCTCCTTCTTCACTGACCTTGGTGTCTGGAGAGTTGTTTCTCTCATATTCTCACTTCTCTCTCCAGCTGCAAAATGCAGAAGTTTTGGTTTGTTTTTTTTTTCTTCCCTTTCTTAATTACGTTGTAACAGAGGCATTACTACCGTTACTGATTGGCTCAGCCTTGGCCGGTGACTGGTCCATCTTGGAGCCGGCTGGCATTGGTTCTGTTGGACATAGAAGTTTCTGGCAGCTTCTCACAGAAACCACCCCTATACCCTCCCACTACCAGAACCTGGTCACGCAAACCAAATACATCAGTCTTATAGAAAAATATATTACGACCTGGAAAACATCACAAACTCTATTCATATTAATACAGGTGTATTAAAAACATAAATTTATTATCCTATATTTGTGGAGTAATAATATATAAGCTGTTGACAGTTAATCTGCTTCTGTTGATTTGTCCTTCCCTTTTTATCGTTGGGAGTCACTGTAAAGAAGTGTTCCTGACATTGAGAAGCTGATATGCCACCGTAAGACAACTTGTTCTTTGAAGGGAGGATGTGTCACATCTATGCCACCAGCAGATGATGGTTTAAGTAAGTCATTATATTTATTATAACCAGAAATTCACAATAAAAAAAATTAAAAATGGAGAGAACAAGTATGAGCTGCGTTTATGTAGAATGAAACCAGAGCATTCCAGTATCTTATTGTCAAGACACAGTTTAATTGCTGACTGTTTTCAGACATGGTATAGGCTGCAATTTTAGTGGCTTGTAATCCAATCTAATTACTGGTTACTCTAGCACCATTTCATCTTGCCATCTCTGGCTATGTGCTTCAGCCTCTTCCTTGTATTGGGTCCAGTGCCTGCCGTGCCCTTTGTTCAGCACAGTAAGTCAGCACAAAAACCCTACAGTAAAGGCAAGTGCTTTCTGCTGATTCAGCATTCTGCATCAGCTCAGATGGAACTGGCCCAAGAAGGGCTGATGGAAGGAGGAAGAGACATTGGCAAGCAGCGCTGAGATTGGTTTAGGCTGTCAGTAGGCAAACCCTTTCATGTCTCCCACAACTGTTTCTGCACAATACCTATACCTATTGCATAAACCAGCTTTTTCCATTTAACATAAATAACAAGTGGTTAGTAAGTCAGTCACAGCATCTTTCTTTACCCACAAACTGAAGGCACAACTAAAGGCAGTCATTAATACTAGCATTGTATTAAATGAAATCAGATATATAATGCATTACTTTTGCTAGAAGTTGTATTTATCTGCTTAAGTCTACCCAAGAAGAAATCGGGACAACAGCTCAAATCACAGTGTAATAGCATAACCTATATAATCACAGAATCACAGAATCAAAGGGGTTGGAAGGGACCTCAGGAGATCATCTAGTCCAACCCCACTGCCAAAGCAGGTTCCCTGCCAAACAGGTTGCACAGGAAAGCATCTAGGTGGGTTTTGAACATCTCCAGAGATGGAGACTCCACAACCTCTCTGGGCAGCTTATTCCAGTGCTCTGTCACCCTCACAGTAAAGAATTTTTTCCTTAAGTTTGTCTGGAACTTCCGGTGTTCCAGTTTTTGCCCATTGCCCCTTTTCCTGTCACCAGCCACCACCAAAAAGAGCCCGGCCATTTGGCCCCCACATTTCAGATATTTATAGACATTGATAAGATCCCGTCTCAGTCTTCTCCTCTCGAGGCTGAAGAGTCCAAACTCTCTCAGCCTCACCTCATAAGGGAGATGCTCTAGGCCCCTTATCATCTTTGTGGGCCTCTGCTGGACTCTCTGCAAAAGACTCCTGTCCCTCTTGAACTGAGGAGTCCAGAACTGGATGCAGTATTGCAGATGTGGCCTCACCAGGGCAGAGTAGAGTTGGAGGAGAACCTCCCTCCACCTGCTGACCACACTCTTTTTAATGCACCCCAGGATACTGTTGGCCTTCCTGGCCACAAAGGCACATTGCTGGCTCACGGCCAGCCTGCTGTCCACCAGCACACCCAGGTCCTTTCCCGCAGAGCTCCTCTCCAGCAGGTCAACCCCTAACCTGTACTGGTGTACATATAATGACCTAAAGCAAGATGAATGGGTAATATGAAGACAAGAGCAGCTAGTTTGTAGTGTTACAAGCTTTCACAAAAATAGTTATGGGCTATCTTACATTGCTAACAAAGCCTTCAACACTTCACTTAGCAATTCTTCTGAAGAAGAATGTCTTTGTCAGGTAAATGGTGAAATGCCTTCACCACTCACAGGAGAAGGGAAGTGACCCCTAAATATGGGATAGCAAATGTTCCAGATTAATAGTCATTAATGATATTGTTGCAGGGTAGACCAATACATAGCCAGGAAGGTCTAGGGTCACTCATTCAGTGGTAAAGAACAGCAGGGAGAGGCCTGAAAACTGCATTGGGGAAAGGTCTGTTTGGATGATGTGGTATGATATAAAAGTACTTGATCATTTATGGGAGAATAAGAAACAGCACAGGAAATGGGCAATTTAGTAAATTTCCCATCTGTTGTTTTTGGATGATTCTATATCCTCCTCCTTTCCCTTTGCTGGGGATAAATAGACTGTACTTTTAACATAAAGAAACCTGTTCTGCTTCCTCTACTGTCTGTTGCAAGGACAGTTTGAGAATCCTTTAAAGAAAGTAATTAGAGTGATACTGCTTTTCCTGTCTTTCTTTTTCAACTCTCTATCAAACAGAAATTAATATTTGCTCCTTGTAGATTTCCTTCATTTAAAATAAAGGTCACAAATAGGAAAAGTGTGTTTTACTCTTGCAGCACAGAAAATATAACAGCTGGAAATTCATAACCTATGTAAAGAGTTACCTTTAAATTTGCTCTGAAGGAAGGATTAAGTGAAGCTTTTTTAACATGTTTACTTAAGTCCACACAGATCCTAAGCCTTTCACCATTTTGTGGTTTTAATGGATAGCTCAAACTCATCTGGCCACAGTGGTGTTTTAAACAACTCAGGTTTTGAAAAAATCAACAACTTCAAACAGTTGGTCCAGTGGTCATTAAGTCCTCTGGATTGTGTTTAGTTGCATCAAGTTTCTCCAAGAAATTGCAGCATTTTTTCATTATTTCCTGAAATTTAGTAATTATGGTTGTACTTGTGGCTCCAAGCCTATTTCTCACCATTGATTTGAAAATAGAATTTTGGTTTAGATATAAAAATATAAGGGTTTCTTTCTGTGTATCTTGAACAGTACTTATGAATGAGAGCACTTTCTGGCTACTTTGTTCAGGAAGAGTCTGTAAAGTACCTCTGGGTTCCTGGTTTTTGTTTCTTTTTAAATTTACTTTGTTTTGACATTTTCTTTCCTCCTGTGATTTGAATACAATATTATATAACTTTTCAGTATGGTTTTCATAGCTTCTCATAACAACAAGAGAGACATTTCCTCCATTGTGTTCACTTCCAAATATATTTGAGTTGTTTCTTTTGTATAATGTTCTTGCAGAAGCAGGTTATTAAGCCTCCATTGGGAGGAATACAGAGGATGAGTTTCTAGTCCTTTGTTCATGAATTTAGATGTGATCTTTCAAGACTGTATTACCTACACTTCAGCAAAGTGTATTATTTAATAGATATTAGAGGGCAAACCCAATTCCTTTTCCTTTTTTTCCCCCCAATCTGTTATATCAAAATGATAATAAAAATAATTCTGGATGGTTTTCTTCTAATTTATACCTGTTTTTACCTATATTACTCCCAGTTTACATCAAAGTAAGTGTGGAATGCATTTAATAGTTGCCGATGACTGCCAAGCTCACATTTTAGCTACAAGAAAAATTACATAAAGACTTCAGTTCGCCATACAGTGTGGCTAGAGAATTCCTTCAGCTGCTCATAGCTGCATTACAGTGTAAAATAGTGATGTCTTAGCTGTACCCTGTAGGTTCCTTGTTCACCTCTTACAGTAGAGAGTTCTAGTATGCAGTGGGGCACTTATATTGGTAATACAGTTAAACCGTATTGTCCAAGGGTAAAGAAGGGAAAAGCCCAAGAATTAGTACTTGCCAAAGCATCATAAAGACCTAACTTAGAGGCAGAACAATCATAACATACATAGAGAAGCACTGTTAATTATTGCATAGATTATTTTCAAGAACTGCATAGGAAAGCTGGTTGAACCAAATAAAACAAAGATAAATGTCCCTGTTCTCCTTAGCAACTGAATACACAACTGGAACGAGCTGCTATTACAAATGCATATAGTCAGTTTCGTCTAGTCAGATGCAGACAAATGAGATTTTAAGGGATACATTTTATTGACCTTTTGATGACATTTATTGAAACAGGTCCACCAGAGAGGCTATGTTTTCTGATGCTTTCTGCTGGAAAAAGCAGAAAGTCCCTATGATAAAGAAAAAAAATCCAAAATCCAGAAAAAAACCTTCTTCTTTCCATCTCTAACACATGGTGGGATGACAAAAGAAACAGAGAAAGGAGGTTGGTACTAATGAGGTACCAGTGCTGCAGAAAGGTAAGCAGGATTGCTACACAGTTGAGCTCTGGAAGCCCAGAAGATGCTTCATGTTTTTAGGAAACCTTGACCATGTCAATGAAGTTAATAGCAGGCAAGCACATATATCTCAGAACAGTTGGTTAGTTCAGCAGCTATTGTGGAGAAAATGGACATGCTTCTGAAACTGAGTGAGAGCCTGGAGATGAAGAAAGGAGATCTAAAACAGGCTTCACAAAATGAAGAAAGATCTAATAGGCCTGTGAGAGGCACACCATGTAATCTACCATGCTCAGAATTAACTCCCCTGCTTCCTCCACCAGCAAATATCACCCCTACCTATAGGCCCTATGAGTTGTAAAAGAATAATGAAAAAGCTACTTTATTGCTCCTGTATCACTACAAATCCTGTAAGATGAGAAGTGGAGATTATCAAAAAAGAGGCAATATGCTATTATTCATTATCCTCCTGATAATGGTTGCATCAAGAGACAAACCAGAGATTTACTCTTCCTTTTTTTTTCTCATTACTGAAGGTGAATTGGGTGTCTGTGTCCAGGTGTTGGCTGTGGGGGTCTGTAGGGTGGTTTCTGTGGAGAGAGAATGGGACTGCCCTGTGCTAGTCACAGCTGATTCCTGCTACTCCAAAAGACCCACTGCAGCACACAGCTGAGCCCAACGGCCAAGTGGATGGCACCTCTGGGAAAAAGTATTTAAGAGAGGGAAAAAACTGAACACAAGCAGAAGAGTGAGGGAAAAAGTGAGAAAGAGCCTTGTGAGTACTAGAGTCAGAGAAGAAGGAGGTGCTCCAGGCACCAGAGCAGCCCCTACAGCCTGTGGAGAGACCACAATGGAGAAGGTAAATAGTTCCTGAAAGGAACAGCAGCCTGTGAGAATGACACACCATGGAGAGGTGTGTGAAGGACTGTATCCCATAGGAGGGACCCTGTGTTGGACCAGGGGAAAAGTGTGAGGAGGAAGGAGCAGCAGAGAGAAGTTGTTCTGAAGTGATCACAGCCCCCATTCCCCATCCTCTTAAACTGCTTGAGGCGAGAAGGTAGATGAGTCTGAAGTTGAGCCTGGGAAAAAAAGGGGGGACAGAGGAAAGTGTTGTTTTAATTTTTGTCTTTGTTTCTCACTACATAAATCCATTTTAATTGGTATTCAAATTAAATTAAAATATTTTTTCCCTAAGTTGAACCTGTTTTGGCCATGACACTGGTT
Organism: Caprimulgus europaeus; assembly: GCA_907165065.1. The sequence continues at coordinate 28,321,490 of OU015525.1, forward strand.
GATATGTTGGTCAGTAGATTATCTCCCTGTCTATGTTTCCATCCATTGTCCCTGTTCTCCCTCTGCTTTGTTGAGGAGAGAGAGCAAGTGTGTGAGCGATGGAGGAACTGTGCAAGCTGACTCAATGTGAGCGATAAGGCATTGTTCACTTTATTGCTCTCATTAAGTCCTATTTATATGGGCTATGATAATTATTCCTACTAGTCCTTTGCTAATTGGCTTAAGCTCTAAACATTACATTTACATTGTCCTCCTACTTGTGGTTTAACGGTAAAGCATTCTCTACATTTTTCACACACTTCCTTTCTCAAGGTTGTTTACCAGATTGAGATAAAGGCGCAGTGTCAGTATTCAGTACTTTTCCACTGCAGCCTGCTGAATGTTAGACCAGACTCTGCTCGTACAACTATTCTGCGAATCTATGGCCTTGTTCTCTGAGCCATTCCCCAACAATTCCCCCTTTTTCTTTTTGTATGAGCAGAGCTTGTCCTGCAACATGCTCAATCATTTTTCTAAAACAAGATACAACACAGCTCAAACATAAAAAGCCAATTAGTACAATGATTAAAAGTAACAGCATGCTTTGCAACAAGCTTTTAAACCATCCTCCCAGTCCCAACCAGTTTGTTAGACCTTCTAGGCCAAAGAAACCCATGTCCTTTCAAATTTTCTGAGAGTGGTCCATTGTTGTATTTCTTTATGGAGAAAGAGTTGTATTTCTTTATGGAGAGATCTCAGTTTATCTCCTAGGTCCATACAGCAGAGGCCCTTAAAATTTTCACAGCCGGATTTATACCCTTTATCACAATACATGCGAGCTAAAAACATACAGCAATTGGTTAAACACTCTTAAGCATGAGCTCTAAATTTGTTACAACAGGTGGCTTAGCTCTGTTCACGCCGCAGGACGTTAACAGGGCACTCCTACTTTGCGGTTACCAGCTAAAGCTACTCCCTTCTTTTTCCCAACTTAGTTTTGCTAAAGTTGTTCATCAGAAGTCTCAAGGACAAGTAAGTATCCTGGAGACTTCTGCTAATCCACCCTGACGGTGCAATTGCTTGTTATACTTATGTCAAGGGCCTAAGCTGGCTACTGCGGCCTGAGCCATTTCAATACCCTCGCTGCTTCTGCTGAGCCTCTGATTGTACAACATCTCTAGTGATCCATGATCTGTCCCGTAGCCATTCTGCAGCACAAGTGAGCAGTTAGGTGAGTGTTAGGCTGTTGGCCAAGGTCAACCCACAACATCATCAATATTTAAAAGTCTGTTTGAAGCAACAAAATGCTATTCAGAATGTCAGTTCTATTGTAGCAGTCTTAGAGAGATCAATGAAGGCTTGCTCTTACACCAGCAAAGTCAATGCCTTTCATTGACCTTTACAGGATCATTCGTCACTGTGATGTCAAAAAGACTATGATTTATTCTTAGAGTTATATTATGTAAATTTGATGAGAATTGTATGTAAACTTACCCCAAATTTGACATAAGGGGTTCACATTTAGCAGGCAAATGTGCTGGAAAATACAAGCCAAGAAGAAATGAGACTGAATGTTCTTTTTTTCTTCCATGAATTTCTGAAAAACTCAGATTGTAAATTGAGAGGTTCTATCAGTGGACTTGTCTTTGTTGATTGTATGCATTTATTTTATGCAGAACATAATAATTTCTTCTGTACTTAATAGAAAGAGTGTATTTCTTTATCTATTCCAAAGGGAAAAAAAAAATATCTGGCTTCCCTTCACACTAGCCCTCCTCTTTGTATATTTAAAGAGAAATATACAGAAGAATGGAATTTTTTGCAGCCTTTCTATGCAGAGCTAATAATGAAATACCAGAGAATGGAAGACCTCTCTCTGTATGGAACAGAAATGGTAGACTGGAGAGAGAAACAGATGGGTGAGTAAAATAGTGCTTGGCTTGCTGTCAGCAAAAGTGTTGTAGTTGGCTCTTTTCCTGTCCCTGAGGAAGTCCTAATGCTGGGATAGGCTCCTGATGCCCAGCAGATGACATCAGTGTGATATGTTCCTGTGATGAACTGTGACTTCTGACTGCCACGCCATGTGTCTCATGGGACAGCAGTACTTTATATGGACACTGACAAGCTTCAGACTTGAAAAGTTGTTTCAGCCAAATTGTGTTATAAATTTTGCATACAATAATAACTCTTAATTGAAAAATATAGTAATAATAACACTAATAATTACCTCAAAAATACCACATGGAAATCATTGTTCTTATTTCTCTTAATGTGAATTATAATCTGCCTTCTGTTCCTCCAGTTTTCAGTGGCTATAAGTAGCAGTTTGTTTTTTCTCAGGACCTCTCTCTCTCTCTGAGATGACTGTGATGAATTACATTCAAATATTTTCTAAACTTCTATTACATTGACAATTAAAAAAACCAATAATCTGTGTTTTCTTCCAAAAATTTTCAGATACCATATATTTACTGTAACCTGGCTCATTGAATCTCAGGATTAAGAAATAAATCACATATTGCAAGGACAATTACCAGACTATAAAGATAACTCAAAATTTTGTGTTTTGGTGGATAAGCATGGGAGGTAAAACATCTTCCATATGTGTTTTAGATTACTCATTGTGGCTGAGAGCAAACAAAAGGATTCCGTGCCTGAATAGTATGTTTCCATGACACAACTGATCGCTATATAGTTTGCATTTAAAAAATTCCAATTCCTGAAATGATTCAAGAATCTTAGTTTCCCAATTCTGAATCTTGTGCAGCTTACATACTGAAAAATTAGGAGGCAAATAAAACCCATTTCTGCTTATATTTTAAATTATATTACTTTGAAACCATTGGCATAATTTGAATTTACAGATTTTGAATCTATGAAGTTTAATGATATTATAAGTCATGCATTATAGGAAAGTTCAAATTTTTTTTTTTTCTTTTTCAATACAGTCAACATTGCAGTTGGTAAAAGAAATTGAAAAACACCTTTTGCTGTGCAAAATCTGCAAATTTTAGAAAATGCCTAATGTTAAATCTTGTGTGTTTCATATGCCACAGTAATGCCAATGGTCCAGTATTCATCCAAAAATTATTCATAATAAATGAATACACTTCCTGGCTGAAACTCAAGAAAAGGTGATACATTTGAAGAGTTTTTTGCCCTCAGAAGAGATCAGATAAAGATATAAAAATAAAGATAAAGAGGTAAATGGGAAGAAGAGAGAAAAAGTGAAAGCAAGAAGAAAAATGAGGAAAAAAACATATTAAACACAAAAAGAAACAAATTACACATGAAGAAAAAATGCTTCTTCTTCTAAATGTCATCAGGAAAAAGAATACTCTATTTGGTTAATGTCCCTTGCTATTATTCAAAAGGTGAAGAGATGGGTATTTTTACAATAATATGACAAACCTCTAGGGGAGGAAGGAAATTTTGGAAAGTTTCCAGCCCACTGCCATAGTAAAAACTCTTTGTCTAGCCTGATCTTAATCTTAATTACACCATTAATGTTTCTTAGCTTCCCCTAAGCAGCCTCTTCCAGACTTCACTACACTTGCTGTGAAGCTTTGTGCAATATCTAAACTGAATCTTTGATATATCTCTTTCCTCATTGTATTCCCTCATCACATCCTATGGACACAGAGAATACATTTCCTTTTCTTTGCAGCAGCCTTTTTGCATCCTTGAGAACAGGAATCATGTTCCTCCACAGTGTTTCCCTAGGCTGAACATTTACATTTTTCAAAACCTTTTTGTCATGTTTTCCAAACATAGAACATTCTTGCTGCTTCCTGATTGATACATCTCTTATTTGCAATGTTGTGCCCCATACTGAAGGGTAGTCTATCTTAGGACTTAAAAATGTTGAGCAAAGAGAAAACTATTCCTTCATGTGTTTGGCAGCATGAACTCCTTATATTTCCCGGGAACACATAATGTATATTACATAACACTGTATCTTATTGTGTTTGCATTTTCCACAACATCAAACTGTTGTCATCCCGAATTCAGACTGTGATAAACTATAAAATTTCATACTATGATCGCCTGCTATCCCTTTTTTGTTCCTGATATTTTATTGTCCTGATGATTCCTGTCTAAGTGCTGTTACTTTTATTGAACAGTATCCTTTTTCCAGATCATACTTCTGCTTGTCAAAATAATTTTGAACTCATTCCTGTCTTTCAGTATACTTGCAGTTCTTCCTGTCATCTGCAAGTTCAATAAGAATACACACTGTTCCATCTACCACATTACTAACAGAATTTTTAACAGCACCTGACCTTGTCTAGATCCCTGCAGAATCTCAGTCAATATATTTCTCAATTTTGTCAGTAAACCATTAGTAACTATTCTGAGAAAGGTTTTTCAGCCAACAATAGTAATATATACTGTGTTTATTTCATTTCATAAACATCAGATTTGAAACTTTCCGTAAATCAAGCTGTGTGGCATGTACCACTCCTCTTCAGTTCATGATGTCTGTTATCTGTCAGAGAAAGATATTTAATTGTTTTGAAACAATTTATTCCTGTCAAATCTGTATTGTTTGATTGATTGGATGCATGTGGGTAGCTCCTATTTACCTGGTCAGCCTTAAATTTTATTGATGGAATACTGATCCATGCTGGAAAGTGAGTTCACCCAGACAAAAGCTTCACTAATAATGTTTCAAATTATTTTTTTTTTCCTTCTTATATGTCCTTTTGAACTTTTACTTCTATCTCAAGTAGTGCAAATGGAATTAATTTCCACTGCAAATGGAATTAATTCAAACACAGCCTTCTTGTCCTAGTCTTTTTTGAAAACACAAAACTTTTTCCTTACTAAATAAGAAAAACAAATAAATGTTAAAACTGAGTGTCCTGTAATGAATTAAGACCTTTGCACTCATGTAATGTATTTACATTAATGCATACCAAATGGAAAGATAATACGCAGGATGTGCATTTTCATGGAACATTAATATTGGAGGTGTCAGTCCAGCTGAGCTGCTCTTTGTAGCTATGATTCACAGCCACTGAGATGATGTTGTGTACTTTCACCTTGCTAGTTCCATGTTCTTCTACTGTGTATTATTGTAATCTTAACATAAAAAAAAGCTGAGATTTTCAAGTTGAGATCATTGCTATTGAAAGTCTTCAAAGCCATGTGAAAAATAATGAAGTATTGGGATCTGCTGACGTTAATTCAGATTAGATTATGCTGTGCTAGATCTTTCCACTTTATAAGCAATGGCCAAGTAAAATAGATTACACATTCTGAATGAAGAGGATGTGATCTAACACAGATAAGATGGACACAATATCCATGTGACGGTTGTGCATAATGTTCTTCACCACTACCACCTAGAGCTCATCTCGGGTACATTAGATTTGCAAAGTCATACATAAAGTCATATTGTAATAAAAATAAAACAAAACACTGCATAATCATAATAAACATGACTATGAGTTCTTACTGTGTAATTACTTCTTCAGTTGAACAGTATTACTTGTCATTTCACTTGGCCCTAGTGTCACTTAAGAAGACAGGGACTTCACTGAAATTGTCCACTAATGATTAAGTAACCCTGAATGAAAAAATGCTTACATGAAGTAAGTCAAGAGTACTCAACATGGATTCACAAAGGGGAAATCATGCTTGACCAATCTGGAAGCCTTCTGTGATGGCATAACTGGCTAAATGGATGAGGGGAGAGCAGTGGCTGTTGTTGACCTAGACTTCAGCACAGCTTTTGACACTGTCTCCCATTACAACCTCATAGGCAAGCTTAGGAAGTGTGGGTTAGATGAATAGACAGTGAGGTGGATTGAGAACTAACTGGCTCAGAGAGTTGTTATCAGTGGTGCAGAGTCTAGTTGGAAGCCCATAGCTAGCGGTGTTCCCCAGGGGTCAAGTACTGGACTCAATCTTTTAATAAATTATTCATCAATGACCTGGATGAAGGGACAGAGTGTACTCTCAGCAAAATTTGCTGATGATACAAAAATGGAAGGAATGGCTGATAACACCAGAAGACTGTGCTGCCATTCAATGCAAGCCCTGGACAGGCTGGAGAGCTGGGCAGGAAGGAGCCTAATGAAGTTCAACAAAGCTAAATGTAGAGTCCTGCACCTTGGGAGAAATAACTCCATGCATCAGTACAGGTTAGGGGTTGGTCTGCTGGAAAGCAGCCCTACAGAGAAGGACCTGGGAGCCCTGGTGGACAACAAGTTAACCATGAGCCAGCAATGTGACCTCATGGCCAAGAAGGCTAATGGTATCATGGAGTGCATTAAAAAGAGTGTGTCATCCTCCCTCTTTCCTGTGCCTTGGTGAGGCTACATCTGGCGTACTGTCTCTAGTTCTGAGCTGGCCAATTCAAGACAGATCAGGAACTACTGGAGAGAGTCTAGCGGAGGGCTACAAAGATGGTTAGGGGACTGGAACATATTCCATATGAGGAAAGGCTGAGACCTGGGTGTGTTTAGTTTAGAGAAGAAAGAGAGGGGATCTTATCAATGCTTATAAATACCTAAAAGGTGGGTATTTATAGAGGAGAGGATGGAGCCAAAATATTTTCACTGGTACCAAGAGAAGGGACAAGGGGCAATGAGCACAAACTGTAACACAGGAAGTTCCATCTGAAGATGAGGAACTTCTTTACTTTGAGGGTGACAGAGTAGTGGAACAGGGAGGCTGTGGAGTCTCCTTCTCTGGAGATATTCAAAAGCTGCCTGGATGCAATCCTGTGTAACCTGGTCTAGATGTACCTGCTTTAGCAGGGGGATTGGACTCGATGACCTTCAGAGGTCCCTTCCGACCCCTACCATTCTTTGATTCTGTGAAGCAAGGTTGAAAAGAGGAAGAAGGAAACTTGGGGAAACAGAGAGGGAAAAATCTGATAGCTGAATTGAAGACATAAGATTTGTGAAAATATTAACTTACAAAATATTAGCTCAATAAGTAAGACCTTGCATAAGGTACTCCAAGAAAAATCTGTGGAAGAAACACCAAGAGGGTAGAGACAGAAAAAGAAAAGGCATATTGCAGTAGTAAATCAGGAGTATCATACAAGAAATCAATCTGGTTATGGTATAGAAGATTAGCTGTATGTCTACTGGGAAATAGACCTTCTGACTCTGTGCAAATCAGAGAAGTCAAGAGTTGTACAGGTGCGAAGTAAATGAATGCCTGTGGGTCACTGTCTACATGTTTTTCTGTCCCCTGAATGTCTACAACCATTCCTGTGCATCACTAATACCTCAGAAGCAAGTGATTCTCTGTGCTGCACTGGAGTTGTTTCAGCTACTCGAACCTGACTGCTGCCAGAGACATCTCTCTGTTACCATTCTCCAATGTGTGTTTGCTGATAAATACTACATAGGCCTAGCAGAAGAGGACCCGAGGGGTATAAAGCAGATCTGGGGGCTTTATACCAGCAGTCTGAGAAGGAAAAAGGAGATAATATCAGAAGAAAATAATGGTGACTTTTTCAGTATTAGAAAACGACCTTTTGATGAAGCTTTTCCTAGAATTAGATTATTTAGAAAGCTCATCTATCATATGCCAAGTAAACATTCTAAAAAGGCTTATTCAGAAAAAAATGACGTTATATTTAGACTGAACTTTATATAAGCAGTTTAGCCATTAATGAAATGAGGAAAAAGAGACCCAGGACCATAACTATTCCCATGCACAATGTATTTAAAACTGACTGAATTCAGCTCATTTGAAAGATTATTTCAAATTCATAAATGACATCAGAAACACTTTAATAAGATGAAGAGTTATTTTAATATTGTACTTGGGGGGCAGAAGAAAAACTAAAGCTTTCTCTAACTTTTTGCATAAAGTCTGTCAGACACTAAAGGGCAGTGATTCAGCACACTCAATTCCATCTGCATGAGAATCTCTCAACCTCCAGGCATTCTATAACCATACAAACAGGAAAAGAAATGTCACACTTACCTCATCAGAGGTATAGAATAGCTTCCTTACAAGACGATATTAAAAATATGTGAGTCTACATTCTGAAAAAAATAATAACTGAGGGTAGGTATTGTGGATGGTTATAAATCATGAATTACATGGGGAAGGCCATCAGTGAAAGTCTGTTCAATATAGAACAGACTTGTACAAGTCAGTTGAAGTCCTTCTTACAATATAAAAAGTGGAAATATAAATGAAGAGATCAAGTTCTAGAAGAAGTACTGTCATGAGTAATATCCAGTACTGGTATTTGCACAATACGAAATCAATTTACTGTGAAATTTAATGTGGCAGAAGTTTGTTAAATTCATTAATGTCTGTCAGTCTCTGATATGGGAACTCACTGAACAACATATTACTTTGAGCATGAAACCAGAGGGGGAGAAGGTAGAGGAAAAGAGACACATTTGGTAAATATGATTGATTTTTTTCCTCTTTTTGTCTACTGTCAGAAGTAGGTATTCATATAAATATTCTTTGCTCCTAGCTCAGAAGGCTTCTTATTCACTTTGGTATATTATTTATTTATTTATTTATTTGCCTTTTTATTTTTTTCTTTCTGTCGATGAGCCAGCCTCACATCTTGCTGAAGGCAAGCACAACTAGTATTACTATGCAGCAGTTTTGCTATATTAAAAATCATTTTACCTCTATCAAGGAAGTAGATAATATTTTACTCCTATGATTTGATTGCTTTTTAAAATAGAGTTACAAAAATCACTAGGTGAAATAAAACACTATATGTGAAATACTTTAGTAAAACACTTGATTAAATAAATAATGAAATCTTACCTGGGAAATTAATTCAAATAACTTTTGATACATAGAAACATTGTTATATTGATTGAAAGCTGTGCAATATATCATAAACAAAGTGCACCTGCTAAAGTACCGAGTTAGGGAGCAATGCTTACCTTAGATTAAGTCTTTCTTAGTGGTTTTGTTAATGACCTGGAAAAAGGGAATAAATAGCATGTTGATGACATTTAAGTCCTGGAAGAGGATTAGAAGTAAAGTAAGGACTGAGGAAGGAAACAGAAGTACAACCAGAAAACAGTGAAGAAATCTATTTTAGAAGTAGGCAACTTAGAATATCTGTGAAGATCATAGGAATTAGATTGTAAAGCACTTGTAGAGAGGTAAATACTAACCCCTTCAAACTGTCTAACAATAGTCCATGGAGGGATTGGGGAACTGAATTTTGTTCAATATTCTGGAATTTTGGGGAAGAAGATAGTATTTTGCTCTAGTTAATTATTCCAGCAACTTGAAAAAGCACCCATGTTAATCTGAGTGACAATGAAGAGAGTGAAAAATTCTGAACTCTGCAGGCAAGGGAGGGATTAAGGATGAATACTGGAAAGAAAGAACACCATCTCTTACCAGTGTAGAGCTGGTACAGACTTGACAGGTCAGTGATCCTGGATTCAGTGTACTCCAGAGACCCTTTATTCAGGGTACAGGGCGTTCTATTGCCTCAACAATAAACTTTTTACTTCAGAGAACCTTGTATTGAAGCAAGCAAGGAGGCTCACTTTAATAGAATAATAGATTGAATTATCATTGAAATAGTTGTAACATCATGCCTGTCCCCAGTTACCTCATATTTCAGTTACCTCATCTTCAGTTTTGGTTCCTGTCCTTCCCTCCATGTCCCTTTTTCCTTCACTGTTGTTCTTTCTTTCTTTCTTTCTTTCTTTCTTTCTTTCTTTCTTTCTTTCTTTCTTTCTTTCTTTCTTTCTTTCTTTCTTTCTTTCTTTCTTTCTTTCTTTCTTTCTTTCTTTCTTTCTTTCTTTCTTTCTTTCTTTCTTTCTTTCTTTCTTTCTTTCTTTCTTTCTTTCTTTCTTTCTTTCTTTCTTTCTTTCTTTCTTTCTTTCTTTCTTTCTTTCTTTCTTTCTTTCTTTCTTTCTTTCTTTCTTTCTTTCTTTCTTTCTTTCTTTCTTTCTTTCTTTCTTTCTTTCTTTCTTTCTTTCTTTCTTTCTTTCTTTCTTTCTTTCTTTCTTTCTTCTTTCTTTCTTTCTTCTTTCTTTCTTTCTTTCTTTCTTTCTTTCTTTCTTTCTTTCTTCTTTTGCTGTTCCTTTGCCTTTCCTCATTCTTCCACTTTTGGTCCTGCTTTACATATTTGTTCTTTTACCACCTTTCTCCCACACTTATCAAAGTAGGTAAGGGAGGAAAAAAAAAAGAAAAAAAACAAAAAACAAACAACCCTGGTACCTGACAGGCAGTGGATTGTCCTTTTAACCTAATAAACTTGGGAAACCTTGCCTATATAACTTGACATTTGGCTTTAACTTCCAGGAGATAACTTCTGAATCCCTTCTGCTGAGACTGCCATATAGTTACAGATTCTTTCCCTTCATTATATCATCCTAAACCTTAAACATTATTTCATCTGTTTGGAACAGCCTGTGTAACATTCCTTGAGAAATCCAATTATTCAAGTGGTCTAATTAAAAATAGAATTTATTAATAGATTCAACCAGTTTCAAATAACAGACAATTTGCATAATATAGCATGTACAATACTTAGAGAAAATTAAGCCAGAAAAAAAGACGTTACATCATTCTGTGATTTTAGACTCCTTTTCATCTTTTTGACCCTTCTGTCTAGCCAGTCAGTCAGATAAATATTCTTCTTGCTTTCAAATAGCTAGCATATTCTTTTCCTCTTCTCTGTCTCAAATCTTGTAAAACTTTTGGGTTAAAACAAGCTCATTTTTAAACACCAACAACTTTTCCTGTTCAAACAGGTCTTAAGTATTATCCAGCATTAACCGTTATGCCTCTCCAGTTGCTTATTCTTAGTCTGGTAGTCTATGCTCAAAACAACAACCAAAAAAAATCACAGATTTTCTTGTTTCACATTCATATTCTAACACAGCAAACAAGACTCCCTCCCTTCAATAGCATCTGCCCTTGGTGATGGCCTTAATGGCCATGATTTTGCATGTTAATTGTCTTGGCAAGAGGTTACCACATTTTGCATGTTAATTGTCCTGGCTTTTAAGGATGTAGAGTTTATATAGTTATAATTTATTCTTGGCTTTAATTCTCATCTGTTACATATGACTCATGAATGGATTAACTCCTCTGTCACATTTCTTCCTTTTCTGTCAGAGAGAGACACAGAGAAGGGAAGACTTTAAAAGACATGAGCTGCGAAACAGAGAATATTTGATAAATCCTCCTAGAAGAAAAGATCCATGAAACTACTTAACTGATCAGCTTTTATCTTGCAGTGTTGCTGATATTAAACTACCAACTAAATTTTATAATTGTAAAATTTTGTGTTGGTTTGGTAATGCTAATAACATTTAACTATCCAAGGACATTTATCTGTAAAATTTTAAAGCCAAATATAGAATACTATTGAAATACAAATGCATTCAATATTTTATGTCCAGTACAGAAACTAACATCAGAATGTAGTACTTTTCAGTGACCTTGCTGATCAAATAATGTGAGCATTTTTTTTCTATAGATTTTCCCAAATATTATTAATAATCTGTTCTAACAGTAGCATATCTTATACATTTGAAACATTGGGGTGGAAAGCTGGTTAATAAATTTCAACAGTTAATGAAAACTGAGTTTTTATAAGTATCTGGGACTGTCCTGATGTTAACAATGCAGAAAGTTAGAAGAAATACACTGATGAGATCTGCAGTAACTATGTAACTAATTATACATTGCATAAAAGGAATAATAAAAAATGGCTACAGGATGAGCAGTAGAAAAAAAATTGGCATAGTTTTGGGGGTTTTTTTCCTAGAATATTGTTGACTGGAGAGAATGCACATTCAGAGGACATTGTCTTCCCTCTCTCCTTGTCACCTGAAAGACGAGAAGCCCGACTCAATGACTACCTCCTTGTCCAATACCACCACACTTCAACTTCCACCAAATCTTCTGGAATTCCTGCATCCTTACTGGAAAAGGAATATCAGGCTTATTTGAAGTCTTATATGTTAAATCATTCCATATTTTATACATTAGAGAACATATCTGAAGTGGTTCTCATACAGAATGTCAGGAAAATACATTAATTATTTTAAAAAATCAATAGCTTTAAGTGAAAAATATTGTAAATTGTGCAGCATAGAATGTATTCTGGTAGCACAATTATTACCTTAGTGGAATATTTCCTTATGAGTGGAATATTTTCCACAACTATTATACCATTAAATGAATAAAAATTATAGTAACTGTTAAATGTATGATAGAAATGTTGGTAGATCTATGTGTATACATGTGGCAAAACATAACTGTTTTACCACACTTCAAAGCTAGCATTTGTTTTTATTCTTTTCAATTGCATGTAAATGGCAACCATTTTATAATGCATATTTCAAGTTTACTGTCACAGCATTCAAGTGGGACACATGCTTCTCAGTGTTTTAGATGCCTTAGAAAAACAGCCCAAATGCAGAAAATGCATAGTAGAGAGTATCTACAGATACTGCCAAGGTTAAAAACAGATCAAGACAGGCAGTTTTATTTAATATAAATAAATCAATAAATAATAAATAAACAAATAGAATCTTTACTCACTGGCATAAAACACATAGATTTAATAAACATGAATGTCACAGTTGTATATCAAGAGAGAGAAAGAAGATTAACCTGTTTTCTTGAGCATCGCATAAGCTTTAAACAGTGAAAGGTAGTACATGTTCATCTCCTGAGTTCATACTATTCTTATATGTTGGAGTGTTTAAATTTATCTAATAGAGATCCCAAAAGAGATTTGATTTCCAGCTTGTTTCTCAGGGATAATTGCAGCTACACAGTTGAACTCCTACGCTCATGCATAGAAATAGAAATGGACTCATTGTAAACCTGGGACACTGGTCTGATTCTGCTCCCACTGATGTTGCAAACAAAACTTTCATTGATTTTAAGGAAAGCAGGGTTTTGTTCTCAATGTACAGTTCCCTTGTAAAAAAATGATTTGCTAAAATTCTCCAGTGGAATGCTTCTTGGCTGAAATTCACTGATGTGAACTGATCCTGTACAAGGTGTAAGCATCATTTAAGACATCAAAAAATATTAAGCTTGGCTCTATATAGAAACATATTTCATTCCTTCTGTTTATTATAAAACATCTTATTTCAGTGATTTTAGTTTAGATCTGGATTTATTTACATACACAGTAATGGCACTTACTTCACTTTCTCTGGATTTGAATCTGTGTAAATATGATCACAGACTAGACCTGTCTGTATTTACCAGCTGGTCAGTAGCAAGTAAGAGACTCTGAGGTTAGTTCTTTTTACCTCATGCATGAAGGATTTGATAACAAATTTTTAATAACTTGAAAGTAGGTTAAAAACCAATAATGAGCACAGTGAGATTTGACTAGATATTACTGAATATGCAGCTTGAAGAGGATGCCACCAGTTCTAACACAAATAACCATGTTATCTGGCCAGGACACTGAACTATTCACTGCTTAATGTATCTGATGTAACACATAGTACTGAATTACACTGTTGTTTAAAAACCCCTGATGTTTTTTATTTGAACTGTACTTCTTATGTAAATATACTGTTCAATACTGTGTTGCATACTTAATATGTTATAATTCCCTTTCAATAAAAATAGGTCAAATATTTATGTAGAATGAATTTGTCTTTGGTCTGATCCCACAGCTGCCTTCTCTTACAGAAAGGCATCATTCAGTATTCTCATATTCCAAAGAAATAATTGAATTTATCAATGCTTTTGTTTTTCTCCTTCTGTTTAAAGATAGAAGTCTCTATTTCTCTCTGCCCCTCTATTTAATGTTTTTACAAACCTTTTCTGCTTTGTTGATCTTTTCCTTCTTCTATTTTATTGGTTTTGATTCTACAGTTATCCCTTTACCTCTACTACATTTTTTTCTACTACATATTTTTCTCTACAGCTTAACACTTCTTTGTTTTCATTATTTCCCACTTGTTCTCTTTTATAGTTTTGAAAATGGCCATTAATGAATATTAATAAGTACAGCAGAGCAGAACAGCCACATCAATTGTTAATTTCTTGATGATGCCCTCAGTTCTGCAGTTTTCTGTAGCATAGTTAATTAAAAGCCTGTAACCACTAGAAATTTTCTTCCATTCCTTTGACTGCCACCTGAAAACAATCCAAAATGCTCAGGGATTAATGGTACCTACAGGAGCAATAGAGGCAGTAGAATTTTAGAAGGCAATTTCATTGGTTTTGCTTGTTGAGTTGTTTGCTTAGTTACTTTATGTTCCTCTACAAGTGGGTAAAACTAGATTGGGTACTTCAACCTGGACATCCGTTCAAAAGTAGCTCAGAGGGACAGTTACTGAAGTTTATATAATGAGAGAAAAGAGCTGAGAATATAAGATTTGGAACGGACAACACAGTTTTAAGATGAAGATAGATAGCAACAAAACACAAATTAAAAGAGCTAGATGGAGAGAAATGAGAAAGACAAGGATCTCCCTGAAGCACTGGAACGTCTGTTTGTGTAATGGGTTACATTTGCCTAATGGCTTGGCTTGAGATTTTCTTCTTCAGTTTTAAACACTACTCCATTAATCAGTCTTTTAATATCACTCAATCTAAGGTCCAGATGGCTTTTCACTGCACACGTTTCTTTATTTGAGAGGACTATGCTTCATGTTCACTAATAGTAATTAATTTAAATCTAAAATGGTAGGAGAGAAAGCTCAAGGATGAGGCACGTTAGTAAGGCCTTTTAGAGTGACACAATATTTCATCTTTCAAACTGCAGCCTTTGGTTCTATTTTTCAGGAGAAACAAAGCACCACTTCTGCAGATGTGTTTTATGGCAATAGCCAACTCATAGCTCAGTGACAATTAAAATAAGTCTACAGTGCAAGACCCAGGGGCAGCACTTCTCAAGTTAGATGCAAATAAGCAGGCACATTCATACAACAGATTGGAAGCAAGATAGTTGTCCTTAGTTGCATCACTTTCAGTTCAATGCATCTGATGTTTCTGTTACAGTGTGTGATGCTGCACTGGACAGTGGTGACATATCCTAAGAGCTAGGAAACCTGAGTTTGAGTTACTTAAAGAGCTATGTCTCTGCTGCAATAGCAAATTCACAAAAACAGTAGTTGTTGCCTGATAAGTATTGGATAATTTTTATTCAATGTGTGGGGAGAAAGGAGCCCATAAGGAAGCGAAAATTACAAAGGGAGGTGTTGAGCTCCTTCACATTGAATGTTGATCATAGTATACTACAACATGGAAATCATTGAACTTCATTAGCGTCCTCCTATGCTCAAACCATATGTCTTCCCCCTCAGAGGAGTCTGTACAACAGTATTGTCATCAGAATAAAGACTTAAGATATAATAAGTGCATTCCTGATTGTATTGTACACCAATGGGGCTGCCATCCTGTCACATAACCAGTGGGATTGATGGTGTTTAACTGCAGAGCAGCTGATTGACTGTTCAGGCTCAGAATGGACGTGGGTTTAATAGAGGACACTCACTTTCAGAACTGTTGGTCTGGCAGATCTAATCAGCCCCAGGTTTGCTATTTAAAAAGTCATTATTTTCTCTGTACTGAGCAATTTTAAGCCTTTTTTCCATCATTTGACTCAATTTCCAGATGAAGTAGCTCTTTTTAATCAAACACTTTGAAAGTCTTGTTTCTGAACTTTATGTCTCTCAGTGAACAAACCAACAAAAGCAACAAGCTCCAACTCTCTTTCTCTAAATATCTTGTTACTTTCCTTAGTTCTGAACCTTAGTAAGAGTTCATCAAGATCTTTTCATATCTTATTTAAACTACAATTATAAAAAGACCATTCCACTTGGAGCAGCTAAAAAAAGCATATCCATTGTCCAGGGTACTGCAAAAAGTTTGAAGCACTTACTAGCACATTAGTAAAAGACACAGAGAAGGAAAATAACACAGAACCAAAGAGCACAGAGGAAATAAATAGAAAAAAAATCAAAAATCAAAACCCCCAAACATTTTGCTTGAAGACCATTAAATATTGTTACAATAAAATGCAGCAAGAAACACAAACCATTCCAGTGTATTTTAAAAGATCTTAACTACATATGAAGTACCAGTTTTCAGGTAGCAATCTCTGAATGAATTACTTCACTTGGTATATTTTAAAATATCAGAAGAGAGATCATAATGCAACTAATTAAAATGTCATAGATGCTGGACACTTCAAGGTTCAACTTCTTTTGCCTGATTGATATTTCTACTGTGATATCCAATGAATAAGAAAATTCACTAAGTCAGAGGACCTCAATCTTTTGAAAGTGAAGTGATGGAATTACCTGAAAGTACATCTTCACCATCACATGGATCTTCAATAATAACTAAGCTGAGTTCCCAGACCTTATTTTCAAATTCTGTAAGAGGCTTAAATGTCCTTCTAGCTGCTCAAACATCTTTAATAACCTGTCTGTTAATGATTTGTTCTCCTGAAGTGAATGATTGACTAAGAAAATAAGAATAAATTTTAAAAATATTATAATTCTTTTATGATACTTTATGAGAAATTAAGTACTGAATCCAGTACTTTTAGTGACAAAATATTATCAAAATATTATTCAGCCAGGTCTATTATTTACTGAGATTTTATATTTACACTAATATTGAGGAGACTGTAAAGAACAGCCAGTGTAGGCTGAGAAAATGAAAAGAACATTTGAAAGAGGAGAAGGAAGTGCCAGATGATCGTTAGTAAAGTGTGTTTTAATTGCTAAGCAGAAAGAGACATAAGAAAAGAGGCATTCCAAGTCAGTCATATCTTTCAAGGGAAAACTAAATCTCCTAGCTATACAAAGAACAAAATAACTTTAAATTGAAAAGGAAGGTCTAAATAAAATATAAATAAAATTTTGTAAATTTTAACATTAAAACTAATTTCAAAGTAACTGGGTAAAACAGAATGGAAATACTAACAAAAATGGTGCTTTATTAACAACTGATTATCTTCCTGTTTAATGTTATTCTTGCTATTTGGTCCTTTCATCCTAGTCACACAAGCATATGCACAAATCTGCACTCATACGAACAGAGCATCCTGATCACTAAGATGGGACCCACACCGCCAAGGCCTGGCTATATTTGCTTCCTGATTTCCTCCAGTGGTCTATCTGCTTCTACTGTTCCTCATGGTTTTTCCTTGCAGACTTTACTCTATAGTCATCTAGTAGCTTCTCTGCTCAGAGTCTGATCATTTGTCCTCAGATCTCTCCTCCATACACGAGGATCCACTTGGTTCACTCACTGCCTTTTTGCAGGAAGATGACAACGTAGTAACTTGAAAGCAGACAAGAAAACCCTCTAAATTATCAGATAGTACCATCATAACCTCAAGAGCAAGAAAACTTGGGTTAAAGAGATTGTATCTATGCATGAATATATAGAATATGCTGTTCACCTCTCTCTGTGTTTTGTTAGTCTGAATATTGTCTGACTTTTTTTTTTTTTTGGATTGTGGTTGCTTTTCTTTTCATAAATGGCAGAAAATATTTTTTTATAACTTTTTTTTTAAAAGTCATTTAAAATTCACTCAATTTTTTTTTTTACTTTCTGTTTTCAGTATTCCTCAACCCTGAGAGAGACAGAGTCTATATAATCTATACACTGAAAACTACTCATTCTATTGCAGCAAATTGTGGAATGACAGCTATAAAACTGATGAATAGGGTCCATATAAGGTTATCAACCATCTTCATTTTTCAGGTCCTTATCATACAAGGATATTTCAGTCATACCCAAGTATGCATATTATCAAATACACTAGCCCATGAAAGTGTTTACCATCATTTTTTTTTTCTGTTTTAATGTTAAAATATTTTTTATTTATTGAGTTTACCATTTAAAAAAAATCTTACAAATATATGAAGCAACCATGTGAAGCATATTAAGTACGCATATTAAGATGAAAATTCCAGATCAAACAAAGCATTTCAGATACAAACATTAATGTGAATTGTTCTGCTTTATATTAATTTCTATTCGCAATTTAAAAAGTTTTGAAATAATTGTGATAGTATAGCAATATAATAATGTATATGAACCAAAATTAAATAGAACAAGGCTACATATAGACTTTGTCACATTTAAGATTTATTTTAAATTATTTTTTTCCTTAGAACTTCACTATAATTTAAGGTTAGTGTAAAGCAGTAATCTCTGTGGCTATTGTGACTTTTAATATGCACATCTTATATATCATACTATTCAGAAAAACGAAGTATGGTAAAAGACTTAATTTATCATCATGCTAATCCTACCACTTTACAATTTACCTGGAGCATATGCGCTATATTTTACAAAGTCAAGGTACAATTCCCTGGACTGGATTTGCTAGCTGCCCCATGTAAAATTCCAGTGCTCGTTACTCAATGGAAAGTTCATTTTAACATCATCTGAGCAAAACAAAAGTATTAAGAAAACTCATGCAAAACTCTACAAAGTACAGGATTTTGGGAGCAGTAATATCAGCTGTTAGATCTTGTATACTACTTCATTAAACTAAAATTTTTATGGCTTAGTTTTATTTTTTCTTTCCAATTTGAACTTGCCTTTGAACAAATCACTGTGTCTGAAATACATTTGAACAAATCAATAAATACATGGAAAACACCTAAAACTTTGAGGAAAGTAGTAAAACCACTGCGATTTCAAATACTGTTAAAGCACTTAAATATTCAGAAAAGTCGTTTTCACTAATTTCCATCTTTATAAAACACATTAATTGACAATATTAAGGAACTATTTGAACGGTGTTTCTGGCCATACACTCTAATACTGACTATTTTCTACGAGGCCATGCCATGTTAAAGACAGCTGTGGTGAGTATCTGTGCTAAGTGTGGGTGTAGTAACTGCCTGCTATATCACAGGATACAAACAACACCATCTGCACTCTACAAAGGCTACTGTTATTAGAAAACGTCCTTATGTAAATAAGTATATGTTAAAAAAGAGACCATTTCAAATTTTTAAGAGGAAAAATAATTTATGCTAAAAAGATCATATTTAATACTTTAAAAGAAAGCTTAAGTGGAATGTCTGTTCACTCAGTTATGACATTGAGATATCATTCAGTGATGACTAAAGAAAAGACAAGGAATGATTTTGATGATAATATTAAAGCTGCTCTAAAGGTGCTTTTTTCCAGCCATGAAAATTCAAAGAAGTTTTACAAGCTGACAAGTCTCCATAAATGCCACATGTGAGGTGAAATAGTTTGATCATACTTAGAAAGAATTAATATGAAGACAAATGGAAGAGTTTTTCTACCAAGCATGACAAGATTGCTTAATTAAGAGCTCACTGGTTACTAAGAATATATGAGAAAATTACACATACTCAGCTCCATGTTCTTATGTTCTATCATTCATATCAACAAGAGGGACCAACCACCCCATCCTATTTTTCAGCATTCCCAAAATACATCCTTTCAGAATCTCCTCTGCCTATGATTTGGATGATTTTAACAATTTCTATATTCCTTCCTAATACCTTCCTCCCATTCTTTGCTGATAGTACAGAGTGGGCTTGATTTTTGCATAGGTTACCTTACTATGGAAAATAGTAATTGCTACATAAATGTTCATTAAGTTACTGCAAGGCTGAAACCTCTGTATTTTTAGAGACTTTGAGTACTACAAATAATGCAGAAAATTCCTTGTGCAAATATGTAAATGTTTAAAGCAAAACATTAACAGACCAAGGTATATGGAACCATTATTTCAGGATCCCATAAGGTACAATAAAATCCAACCAAACAAATGCTGAAGTTAAAATTAAAAAGATACATCTCAACAAAAACCATAAATTCTTTCTGAAGTCTCACTGTCTTTCCTTCCATCATGGTGATTTATGTTAATGAGATTTATTTTTCAGCTGTTACTGGAAATATGGACTTACCAGAGCTCAGCTACTAGACAGTAGTAACTCATAACAGCAGTAAGTTGGCTGCTGTTACTCATCTTTCTACAACTCCTACATCTCCATTCTTCCAGACATTTTGATCTCATGGGCCTAATACACTACTGTAATCATTAACTATTTGTAAAAAAAGAATTAGAGACACTTCTATAAAGCAGTATTTTGGTGCTAAAGCTTTCTCCATTTGCTGACTTTAGCTGGGATTTAGATTTATAGAACCTAAACCTTCTCTTTTTTTTCATCTGCATGATCCAACATCCTGGTGACAGTTCTGGAACAACTACAGTTCTAATCCTCAAACAGTAAAAGTAACAAGTAAAGATAAAATGTTGATATGAGCACAGTGCCTTAGCTCATTGTAAAGAATCACTTTATTCCTTTCTTCTCTTCCAAAACTGTTAAGAATACACATTGAACCTCCAAGGTAGATGTTAGATCAATAGAAAGGAAGAGTGGCTGAAAAGCTGCCTGGCAGAAAAGGATCTGGGGGTATTGGTCAATAGCTGGCTGAACATGAGGCAGCAGTGTGCTCAGGTAGCCAAGAAGGCCAACAGCATCCTGGCTTGTATCAGAAATAGTGTGGCCAGCAGGACCAGGGAAGTTATTGTCCCCCTGGTGCAGCACGGGTGAGGCCGTGATCAGTTTTGGGCCCCTCACTACAAGAAGGACACTAAGGTGCTGAAGCATGTCCAAAGAAGAACAGAAGGGTCTAGAGCACAAGTCTTCTGAGGAGTGGCTGAGGGAACAAGGATTGTTTAGCCTGGAAAAAAGGAAGCTGAAGGGAGACCTTATTGCTCTCTACAACTACCTGAAAGGAGGTTGTAGTGAGGTGGGGATCAGTCTCTTCTCCCAAGTAACAGGTGATAGGACAAGAGGAAATGACCTTCAAGTTGTGCTAGGGAAGGTTTATATTTATTGGATATTAGGAATAATTTCTTCATGTAAAGGGTTGTTAAGCATTGGAACAAGCTGCCCAGGGAAGTGGTTGAGTCACCATCTGACATGGTTTAACCAGGAAGGGTCACTGCTCGCCCCATCCCCCCACTCTCCAGTGGTATGTGGAGGAGAAAATATAAATGAACAGGGCTCAGGGGTTGAGACACAAGCAGTTTACTGGAATAGTAGGGGAGAAACACCAAACAATAAGAAAAGTGCTAATGAAAGAATATGCAACGTAAAAAAGTGATACATGGAACGGAACAAAACAGTCCACCTGTCTTATGAAATAGTGTTTGAATATAATGGCATAGCACTTAGTTTCACTGGAAAGTCCCTAAAACATGCTAAACAGCTGATCTTTCAAGATCCTTCTTTTTTTAAAAAAAAAAAAAAAAGAGAGAGCGTTGGGTCAATATTAAAAATTGGCAAACTTCACTTGCTTCATCACTCTGCTCAGTGTGGTTGCAAGTTTTTTTCACAAAATGATACTGATGAAACAATGATCTGATTCCAGCAATGCCAGAATTTTAAAGATTAGAGTCAGCTAACTTTTAATTTATCCACATTCTTTTATCATCCAATTCAAGCTGATATCTTCTAGAAAAACTGAAGGGAAAAAGAAAAGGAAAAGATAGTTTCATGATATTTCCATCACTTTCTTATTTTTGCCTAGCTGTATATTCTATAGAATGAAATTACTTGTTTGTTTTTTTTTTTTCTATGCTACAGATTATGTTATAATCAAAATCAGGGTATGAAGACCCTAGTAAAAACGAACATGAAAAATAAGATTTGTAGTGGTGGAAAAGAGAAACTCACACATCAATAACATAAATGAATATCTGAACACTACTCAAAACATTTATTCTCTCCCCAGGCATCCCAGCCACCATCCTGAGAGCTACCAACATCTTTACATGCACTGGATTTTATTACATTTGTTTAGAAAAGCTGTTTTTCCTCTCATTTTATCTCAGTGTAGTTTCACTGATTTAACTAAGAATAACCAGACAGACCCAAATTAAGTCAGACCAGGGGTGAGTTTTATGCTTCTTTCTGTAAATGAAATTATTGTTATTCAACATAATATGCATATGGGGGATTTCTCTTGTTAAAAATCTAGTTCCAGTTTAAGCTAAGGCAGAAAATTAAAGTGGTTGGTGTCACTTTGATATTATTATAATATTGCAAACTCTAAATTTTGAAATATCATAGCTGCTATCAGTCTGAAATTATAAGATTATTGAAAGGAGGTGGGGGGGTGGGGGGTGGGTGGTTGAGGGGTGGCAGGGTAAGCAAATTTAAAGTAGTTAGTTATGGCAACTTCTATTCAGTATCTGATTTCAAAGCTCTTGGGTCACGTTTTTTAAGTTTCTACCTGTAAGCCTGGTACCTATTTTTTACAACAACAGAGCTGAAGAACAATAGTACTGCAGTATCTGTGAGAAACTTGTGAAGATTTGTACCTCAGCAATTGTGTTCTTCAACAGTTGTATTTTTCAGCAAGAAAATACTTTATTAAGTTTATAGCTTTTTCATAAATAGTTCATAAACTCAGCCTTGACTTCTGAATTGTTGAATGGTTCCTGCACAGCAGATCTAGCATAAAGCCACTGCTTAGGGGGAACTAAAGGATTTCATGGGAGATGAGGGAGAGGGAGGATCAAAGGATGTCCTGCTAGACACATTATTGCCTTCTCACCCACTGTTTCTCTTGTGCAATGATAGCTATCTGCATTAGCAGAAGACCAGGCTAGTATAACTTTAGGAAGCAGCTGCAGAGCCTTAAGGCTTGTTCACACATCTCCCTCTGACTGCAGCTGTGCAAACACTAATAGACTGTTTTTTCTCCAGCTTGCCTCCAGTCGCCTGTACGGCCTTTTTGCCAGCTGAGCTGCTTGTGTGAACACTCCCTAATCACTTTCAGTCCCAAAGAAATGGCCTAATAAAGACCAACACTCTAAACTTCTCAACTTCATTTGAACTGAAGCTTTGCAGGGAAGGTTCAGATGAGTTACAGATTTCCAGTGGCGGTAACCTATGTGTAAAGGAACAGTGACAAAGAGCTGGTGGGAGAGTGAGGACAGAAACTTCTGCAGACAGGGTAAAATGATGTGTCAACAGGCCTTGCTAAACAAGGATTTCTCCACCTCTTTGAAGTTTGCTCCACTACCAAAGCTCAGAGCTTGTCTCTATTACTTCATTTATGTCTTGTGATTCACCATGGATAAATTAATATAGAAAAAAGTAGTATTTTCAAATGTTTTTAATTAAAGACTAACCAAACTAGTATTTAAGTCTGTGCCTGTGTATGGAAATATGGTGTTATTTGGATCTGATGATATTGTTCTTATGGATTTTTTTATTTACTTTCATGGGAACTTTGTGTGGCTATTTTTTAATGAAATCTTAACTGGCTCCTTCCAAATGTTCTATAAATATTCAGTGTTTAGATACTCGACAAAAATGAGCTGATTAACTTTTGTGAGATTGAAGATAGAAAGTAAAAATTGTTACCAGAAGAAGTAAATTCCATGGTTATAAATATATAAAAATATCTGTATTTCAAAAGGTAATGGGAAGAATTAATGCTGAAATTAAATACCAGGAAAACAATAATCCCAGTCCTTCAAAACCTGAAATAATCTACTTAGCACCAGCAATTCCTTAAAGTGGATTGGATTCAAAAATTAGTATTCTTCAGACTCCTCTGTGAATTCTGTTTCTTAGTACTTGTACCTTTTGATTTGAATTGAGTTCAGCAGTGAAGAAGCCTTGTCATTCATGAATAGCAGTTAGTACTATGCTTTACCCTTTCCTTCAAAAAGCCAATAATCTATCACATTTCTGTTTAGGAAGGCATAAAGGATTTATTCTGACTATTTTATGAGAAAGTTGCCTCCGACTAATTTGTATAGACATTGGATTCTCTCACAGGACCAATGCACAGACAATCAATAATTAACTTTGTCAGGTGGCTAGCAGCCAGAACCAATTATGCTGCAATGCAGACATCTTCAGCCTCTTATAAATAAAAAGGAAGGTTGTCACAATAATGGAAAGCTGAAAAAGTAAATAGAAGAATTCTTTACTAACATGATAAATAACCTATTCTCTATTCAACTGACTTTCACCTTCAGCATTTTTAGTCTTGTTGATTGCAAATAATGAGGATAAACAGGATTGAAATGCCTACAGTCTGTCTGATATGTTTTTCTCTAACACTGATTTTGTCACTAATTCCTTCCCTCCCCCCAGCTTTTCTTTACCCTTCATTACCATTGCATGCATCAGCAGTGACACAGGCATTCTCTCTGATGTTAAGGTTAAAATTCCCCACAACTGGCAAAACAAAATTAATTGCTTTTGGCTACATTGTCTAACCCTACCCATGTCACTAATCACTCTGCTACAGACAAAACAACAAAGATCAACAGGGCTCATTACAGATTTTCTATTGCAATTAAAATCATTCGGGTACCAGAGGCGTACTCTTGCCTGCCTGACTCATATGGCATGACTATCATCTGAGTCGTCATGTGGTTTGCACCGAAGACTTGAGACTTTAAAAGTATGAGCTTCCACAGCTCCAGTAAATTAGACTTCATCCTATAGTTACTTCAGTCTAGTAATTCTTGTACTGTCTGATGAGATCTTTACTGAAGATATTAACACAAACACTTACTGAAGCAGCCATATTTCCATGGATTATGCTAAACATATGAGAGATGCAATTAATGTTTGGCCCCATTCAATCAGTTATATAACAAGGCTGATACAACTGGACCCAGAGGACCATATTAGTAGAGAGCTGTCTTCTGCTACAGCAGGGCACTTTCTGCGTATCTGTGCTTGAGTGTGTCATTCCGCCTAGCGCAAATCCCAAAAGCCACAACCATGCTACAGCTGCTGCTCATGTGCCTGTGTTTTCTCTTGAGAGAAATCAGCCCCCTTCCTCAAAGAGCTGTCACGATCTGGCTCGTCTCAGACAACCATGGCTGAACTGAGTTTGTTTTCTTATATTTTCTGTTCGTTGATCTGTCCTTTG
This sequence comes from Caprimulgus europaeus, assembly GCA_907165065.1. The sequence goes on from OU015525.1 coordinate 28,346,351, forward strand.
ATATTTAAGCCTTAAATCATCACCATGCTCATAAATTATAAATACTTACACTCTTTCTGGCCACAGTATGTTATCCTAAGAGGTGAAGTGTGTCTGTCCCTGAGAGACTAAATACAAAAACTTAACTTCAGACTAAACTGTGTAAATCATGCTTCTTTCTTGACTGACATAGCTGGTCAACAAGAGGTTTCTTTGGTTTCCAGGCTTGATGGATCCTCTACCTTTTTAAACAAGGCAGGCTTTTCACAACATCCACTGGAACGTTAAATGGCTTCACACTCAAATGGGTTCCACAGGATAAAAAACCTAACATTATTTCATAGTGTTTTTTGGAAGAAATATACAAGCATCTGAAGTTTAGGGAATTAATCCATACATAAAGCATAAAAGAACCATGGTGTACAACAAGGGGAAAGTTCAGGGCTGGGGGGGAAATCGCATGTACTTTAATCTACTCAGCACTATAATTTTCTTCACCCTCCACTTTTGTCTCTGCTTTTTCCATTCCCATTCCTTAAGTGTATCAGGAGAGAAAATTGGCATATTTTATTTGCCATGATGCACCTCTATATGTATATTAAAATCTCTTATTATGTCTTGCTATCTCTTAAAGGTAACAGGCCAGATTATCTGTGGTGTAAATGGACCTTGTAAGGCTGAAGCACCTTTGCTACCCCACCCAAGGGTCTGCCTAACTGAAACTCAGTTTTGGAACCATCATTCCAGGCAGCCCTTATAAGTTAATTATTCAAAAAAGTCTGATAGTTTTACAGAAGTCACAACTGGTGTTTTATATCTAGCAACAAACAGTACTTTTAAAATTGTTTCATTATCCAGATTCATGGATACTCAGTTTTCCAGTCTTCTAACTCAACCTTTTTTTTTTTACTTTCTTCCTACTATTACCTTCTGAAAACACTCCATCTATTACAGTTTTCTGATGAGCATGAATCCATCATAATCTCTGTGTTTACTTCATTTCAGTTGTATTTCAAAGTGGGTTTTTTTATAAATTTAGGCTGTTCTAGTTGTAGGTTGATTAATATCAATCTCGTCATCTACTGAATTATCATATAGTCAAATGATAGCAATATTCATTCTGACTTTATGTTTTGCATGTAAGTGTTCAGAACTTCACACATTTTTCTCCCCTTATCTCCTTCCATATGTTAGAATTCAAACACACACCCACAAGAACAAACAAAAAAAAATGAAACAAATATCTTATGATAATGCAAGTATCAAAAGCATTAACGAGGGAAATTTGTTTTACAATGCAAAAAATAGCAAAATTTAAACAGCATAGATTTAGGCACACTGGAGAGTTTATGTCTTCAGACAACAAATAACAATAGGACTCCATGAGTCATGATGGAAAATTAAAGAGAAATAATCACAGAAGCATTCATGTACACAGAAAAAGGAAAAAATCACGGTGTTGAACATGTCAGCCAATGCAATTTTAAACATGGTTGTCCTTGATCAGTATTACTATGTGCTTCTACTAAACATGAGAAATTATGTGTAATCTAATGGAAAAAGAATCTAATATCTACCACTTTAGTGTGGGTGGGACTCCATCTTTGGTGTAGACTTCAACAAAGTCTTTCACCAGACTTCAGGCTTCATGAAATGACATAGCCAAACACCAGCAAGGGTATTATCTTGTTTAGTACTAAGTAAAGTTAAAATACCCCTTTGACTCTCATGAGCTGACATAGCTAATGGGAAGGCAACCCAGATTATACTACTGTGGGTAATTATAGCACTATATAATTTCATGTGAGATTGTGAATTTATGTACATGCTCAAAGAAGAGCAAACATTTCTCCTATCTCTGAGAAGCAACAGGCAGCAGCATCCCATTTAAACGTTTCATGCATTATTTTGCTCACAGCCTGAGGATCCTACAACACTAATTAACCCAACAAGAGGGACAAAAATAACAGAACAAAGTAAAAGCAGACAAGCAATTTTATCACATCCTGTATGCAGATGAATGACTCATCCTGAGGTAAGTCTGTTTTCCTCATCCGGATGTGAATGTGAATTAAGGTTGTGAAAGACTTTAGGAGTGACAAACATTCTCAGGCAAGAGATTCAAATACTAAGGTAACTGTGACACTGCATGCATCCTCATAAACATAAATAATTACTGCAAGATATAAATCTTGTACAACAGGTCTCAGTGATAATCTTACTGCACATTCCAGGTTAAGAGTACAGTGTACAACAATATGTTTTAATGGTCAAATAAATACCAAAACTACTTAAATATTCTTGAGAGCTATTTACTGTACACTGGTACACACTCATAATGAACTCTTTAGGTCTGTTCAAAAATGAGCTTCAAATAGACATAGGTCTGTTTCATGTTATGCAAAACTATTTTGTGGTTGTGTGCTGATAAATAATGTTCAGTGTGTGATACTGCCCTGGAAGATGGTGAAACAGTATTCTGTAGTTTGTTCTTTGAGGAAAACTTAACTTAAAAAAAAAAAAAATATAGATATATAACCCCCTAATGAATCAAAATTCATGGAATTCAACTATAGAAAATATACATTCACAGTATCTCTGTGAAATTTCTCTGATATATACCTTCTTATCTGTTTCATTGTCTCAGTAAAAATTTAAGTCCTGCCCCACATGAATTGTAGTAAAATAATGTTCTTTAGTGGCATAGTGCAATGACATGAAGCTTTTGAAATTCTACTGAAGGCAATGATGAGACAAAGCCTTTTCTGACATAGTACCATGACTAGTAATGTGACAGGAAAGTCAAAGGTATTTCACTGTGTAGTTTATAGCCAAACTGATTTCAACAGTACAGGGCCAGGCACCTCATTTAAGTTTTGTGTATGTATTTAAGATATGTAATTCATAGTGAGTAGATTATTCAGAGGTTTTTTTGTGCTTACTATTGAAGTTTACAGTAGTGTCAAAAAGAAGAGAGAAATCATACATGACACTCACTGAATTAAGTGTAATCGAAGAGAAATATTAGTCCCCACTTTTACGAATCACAGTCACAACAATGTATTTCCAATTTGTAGGTATATTAGTTGTAAGAAAATTAGATTTCCTATTTCAAGCTAATGGTTTATCTATATAATGTGCTCCACTTTAAGTAGCTTTGGTTTCAGTACGTCGATTCCTCCCATCATATTAATATTTAAATTCAATAACTGTTTTAATACTATTGATTTGTGAACTTTCTGTATTTTAAATTGACTCTCTTATAAAGATTTAAATTACATCCTTTCTCTTCTCCATTTTCATTCTAGTCTAGTACTTTCATGGGAACATACACAAGAGGAAGTAGAAGCATCTCATAAAGCACAGCAGTGTCTGTTGATGGAATTCCTCTTGAGTACATGGATGAAATACAAAATCATTCCCTTCACTATTTTTATGCATTATTATCACCATAAAATATTTTTGCAGCTTCCTCAATAGATATAATTTGCTTCAATCATTTAGGTATTTGAAAGCTAATTTAATAAAAAAACCCAAGCAAGCCTCTGTAAAACCTGGTAACAGAATAGGGATACTAGTATTTTGAATATTTACCTTTAAGTCCAGCAGCATTCTTAAAAGTCATGTTATTAAAGAATAACGTGATTATCAATACAAAATGCAAAATTTTTAGCATTATTTGGAGGTTTTAAATCTCTGAGATCTACTTACTCTTCTCCAATTATATAAAATTAGATGTAGTAGCAGGTAAATCAAATCAGATTAAATAAATACCCATGAAGCTTTTATCTCACACTTAAACTAAAACCTTCTGAAGATTTAAAAACAAAACAAAGCAAAACAAAACCAAACAAAACAAAACACCATCATATTCCTTTCTAAATACTTTCTATTTCACACAGTAACTTAAATGGGCCACCTCAAATGATTTTTTTTGCTGCAGAATGGGCGTAATTTAAGAAGAAAACATTTTTAGTTTGATTTTCATATACTAGTCGGCCAAGAAACCATTAATCAGATAGATTACAAATATAAAGTGGCTGCTCATTGCAAATTTGTTTACATAGCTTGCAAAAAATAATATTCTGTAGTTATTGTTTCTATTCCAAACAAAAGATTATTATTAAAGTTGCAAAGTCAAGTACACCAAAGTTAGAATATGCAACCTTACTTTTTCCTGCTGGTGCAGTCAACTTATACTACAGGCTCTAACTCTATGTTTGTATACTCTTTCTTTATGACTCATCTAATACACCATTATAGTTGTAGCTATAACTGACAAGCACAAGTGATCATCACTCCAGCACTTCCTGTCTGTGCATTAGTACCATGTTCCAGCACCCTAAATCTCAATTCCACATGCATATACATTTTTTTAGAAGTGTGAAAAAAAGAAATCGCACATGTGAGCAAACCTCTAACTGTTCAGACCAATATAGAAAATCTACTGCTGAGGATCTCTCTGATACAGAGCATTTTGTGGCTGCATGCAATAAGTTTTCATGCACATTCCTATGAAATCTCTACCACTGTCCATTTTTGAAGGGTGAATGAGAGCTCAGGCAAAGCATGGGAGAGTCCAGATGTCCTCTGGCTTGCTCAGGAATGTGACCCAAAATGCACTGCAAGTAGTCAGTCCATTGAAATTATCTGTCTTGTAACTTTGATATGTAATAAAAGCTAGGTCTCTGTGAGGGCAGATGCAACGTATGATATCCAGCAGCTATACAAACAGGAAAGGTTTCCTGTTCCCACTAGCATTTTGTTAGGCCCTAAAGAAAGTCGAAGGTACAGAGCTGACCTGAGTCAGAAAGCCTGATCTGGGCAAGTTTTCATACTCTCTCAGCTGTTGCTTGAAAGAGTCAAGTTACTTTTTTCTTCAATGGCACAGTCACTTTCATCCTAATTGGAGGCAGTGTGAGCATTTGGTAAATTAAGAAGGCCTGTGCTGTTTAGATAGACTGCTCCAAGCACTTCAGCGAGACTGTGCTGAATTAGTTTTGGCTGGCTGTGGTTCTAAAGGAATATTCAGAGACAGAATAATTTTTTAGCTCCAAGCTACAACATATAATTTATGTTTTTCATTTCAAATTGTAAAATATGGCAGGAGAGGTGGGGGAAGTCAAAGCAAAGAGTTAGGGAGGGCAATTGCTTGTCAAAAGATCTAAATCAAAGATATTGATCTGGCATTTATTGTGACATATTTTTTATATTCTGAAGATGTAAATGTTTGTAAAATGTCAGTTTTTCCTTCAGTTTAAAAGCAAGAGATAATTCAGTTCAGATTCTGCTTGTGTCTCATTTTGCTGCTGAAAGATGAGTGAAAGGAGGATTTTTTTGCAAAACACTACACATCCATATATTAAAACCACATAAGTGACCTTCCATCCAAAGTCTTTTCAGTAGTGACTTAGTCACTGAGTAGAAATCTTGACCTTACTGAAACCAAATGCAAAATTTCCAATTTCCAAAATTTTCCATGTGAGATGAAAGAGCTTCCAAAGTGAAAGAGCCTCAACCTAGATTGCTTTAGAGTCCTAGGGGTTCGAAAACCTTCTGGTTAGATTTAACTCTCCCTGAAATAAGAGAGATTCAGCCCTGCTTTCCACACAAGATGCATGATGTTATCACTCATACTTCACAGAAATTCACTAAAACGTATATAGGAAATAGAGACATATCTCATGCTGTATCGTTACCTTGAACCTGATGGATGGATGCACAAGGAAAGAAGGAGTTTCTAAAGTGTTTATTTTATCTTTCATATTTTTAATTATTAATTTATTATTTTTATTATCAATTCATTTATACATTTTACAATTAATAAGAAGTGGGTAAAACCATCCACTATGAATATGTCTAAATATGAATTATTATGGGTACATCAGGATGCCTGTGTGCGCTTAGTACACTCCATGTATATTCCACATTCCGTCTTTGGCATCCTGAATCCTAGATTATTTTAAGAATAAAATGCTATTCCTTAGCTCCTAATCTTCTACATTTTATATATTGAAATTTAATTAGTCCTCTCCATAAAAGCATTGGCCTGCACGGGTTTTACAGTTGAGAAGACTGAGGGACAGAAATGGGAAAAAAAAGTCTCAAAACCTTACAGCAGTTCCTGGATGAGCACAAGAATTCTTGGATTTCTGTGTTAGATTGATCCATTAGATCATACTGCAGCATGCCTTCTGTTCCTGAATATTTCTTCTCCATTTTCTGGGAAGAATTACAAGCATGAATCTTCTATGCACTGATGAGAGAAGTCTTTCTTTCATCTTAGTGAATACACATCTGGTACCTCCTATTCAAACAGATTGTTCCTTACTTTAAAGACTCATTATATTGCATTATACAAAAAAGTGCTTTATGCCTTGAGCTATATTTGTGAGTACTAAAGCATGTAACAAATAGTATAAGCACATTAAATATTAATGACAGGAAATTTCTGACATTTTTTTCCTTTTCAAAAAAGCATTTTTCAAATTTTCCTCATTACTTAATTTCTCATTACTACAAAATTCAGAATCAGTTGTTTCATGGTGGAGAGATATACTTCTGTTACATAGGGATAGTAGTTCATATCCTCTTTAGTTAATGATATTAAATATCTATTCTGATTGGTCTTAGTGTTAATTGAACACCAGTTGTGGTTAGTCCACATCTTAACTATTTTTAATACATTAGTAAATATAAACATCACAGAGTCAGATATGTGATACAATATTCTAACTTGAGAGTAATTTTCCCATACTCTCAGATTTATTTCTCTCTGTAGTTCTCATTCATATATATTTTTTATTTCCTTTACAATGTTTTTGAAAGCTGTCTTACATTTCTTGGCCAATTTATTCGCCCATAGCTGGGCAATAAATATAAGGGCTGCTCCATAAGAAGTCTACTTCAAAGTATAAACTTCCCATCAGCTTCTACTGGCCAGAGATCAGAGATTAGAACCACGTTTTCAAACTAAACACAGAGAAGCAGAAGCCTGTGTTAGTGCTGCATTCCCTGATGTCAGTTGGGTGCCCAGACAAAACAACTTGCAAGATTGTTAGTGCTCAAGTTTGATTCATTGACCACAACCTAACAAGATGCTCAGACATGCATTAATGCATTTAAAATGCTTTGGTGGCTACCCATGTGCTTAAAATTAACTGTGTGCTTACACGTGCTTCTGGAAGACAGTCTGTCTTTAGTAAGGTAATGGCTGTTTCTACATTAGATGTTTGGTTTCCCTTTGAGAGAAAGAAAAAAAAAAGTTTCACTTAAGAGAGATTTCAATCATGCACATTAAGTTCCTAATTTGTCCCACTCCACTTCTGAAGAAGTACATTTCTGTTCCTCTGCGGAGTATACATAGGGAGCCTTGATGGACTAGCATATCAACGCTGATATCAAAGTATGTATTTTTTTGCTGTAGTGTTTAATATCGTGTAAGATCCCTGTTTTAGCAATCTGTCTGAAAAACTATGTGGGGGTGGAGAGCAAGGAATTGCGTCATAGGCACTGTGAGTGTTACAGCTATGTGTGACTGTCTCCAGCTGTGGCTCAATTAGATAATTTTCAGAGATCATGTGGCACTTGCCTGATGTGTGTGTGTGGCCTTCATAATTCAAGCAAACTTCTGTTCTTTTTTTGCCTACACACAGAAAAATGGTTATTTTTTTTCCAAAGTGATGTGTTCTTAATGTAGTTGTCATTACTTTAAATGCTTTAATAATAACACTGTGTTGTGTGGCAGGAAGCAGAAAGGAGGCCAGAAAAGAACACTGGATGAAAAGCAGATGAATGAAAGCTTCAGTGTTACTTTCAAATGATGGAACAAAGCTTCTTTTTCTCAAGAAGTTAAACCAGCATCTCAGTTAATTCTACTATGTATTCAGAAAAAACCCCAAACAGCATAAACACAGAAAAAAACCCAAAACACCTGCTTTACCTTTTAATACACCTATGATGGCTAAAAAAGGAAGGAAAAGGTACTGCATTGATGAGAACCAAGAATTCATGTTGTGAGCACAGGTATAGCACACGCTGTCTGCACTGCTGGGCTGTTTGCATCCTGAAACACCTGGGGCTGGAGAACCATCCCGTAATATATTACTGCCAGGAACAAGGGTTATGCTAAGACAATACCTTCTTCTTTCCCTGATGCTTGTTTCCAGAACCTTTGCTGTAATTTATTGATATTAGTTGCACTGTTGCAACTGCCTGTGTTGGGTTGTGCCATAAGCCAAACGAGTGATCTGAATTGAAAAGCCACCTCAAAAAATACTTGGTTTAACTCAGGTTATTTCACTGATCTGATTTACTGCCCATCCTGCAGGCAGCAAACTGAAATGTAGAGGTGGAAATACAGTCTCCTCAATGGGAAGGAGGGCATGGACAGGAACCTCTGCAGCCAGTTTCACCCCTGAGGAAATCATAGTACACAACAACAGCCTTGGTGGAAACGACCTTCTGTATCTACTTAAATATTCCCTCTTATGTGCTGCAAATACAGAACTACAGAAATAGTAACCTTACTTGGCCTATCAAAAATTGTAGTAATTAGATAATCAGTGGTTAATTAGCTCTATGGATTTATTTCCTTTTTCAAATTCCTTTCCCTCTCTCCCTGATCTTGAATTAGGAAGAATTTATCATATTTGAAGATATCCACAATCATAAAATTAGATTCTTATGTCGTTTGGGCAGTCAAAATTTTGAAGGGGATTCCTAAAAGTTACAATATTAAGAAAACTGCTGTTAACCAGTATAGATTCTCCTTTCCCATATTCCTTTCCTATTGGATTAATGTAATATTTTGTCTGGAAAAGACAGAAAGAAATGTGGGATACAGAAGTTAATAAGATATTGGTATAATTCTTCTGGTAAGTAATTTGTGAAACACATAACAAACTTAAGTATTGGTTCCAATAAACAAGAACACAGATATGGTAAAAAAAAAATAAGTTTATTTAAGTTTACTGTGGAAATATGAAAGCTACAACACAAAGCTGAATAAACTTTTCAAGTGCATTTACATTATATGATGCAGATAAGCTTGTAAAGGCAAGAGATAACACTGAGATAAAAAATCTGGATATGCACATATTAATCATATTTTTTTCCATAAATGCCTAGTATGCTTTATTTGTATTTTGTTTAGCTACAAAATGATAAACATAAGTACTTTGAAATGTCTTGGCAAAAGACAGAAGAGTGGTCAGAACAAAAGACCAACTTACGTTTTCTGAGAGTTTTTGTAATCTATTGGGTTTTTTGGTTTGTTTGTTCTCTGTATAATTGCTAAAAATATAGTTGATTAGTCATGCAGTGACCACTTCCTTGGAAAACACAAGCATTTCATAAATACATTATTGTGGGATATTTTGTCAGTACTGTGCAGTGTGCATGTATATTATGGGCTGAATTTTGCTCTTTTATGAGCTTAATGATTTTTTTTTCCCATTTTAAAACGTGTTTACAGATTGACAGTAGTTCTTATTTTTACTCTTCCGGGAAGTGAACAAAGTGAAAAACTCCAGTCTAGATTCTACCATGTTTTTCATCAGTCACTTTTATAAAATTAATAGATTGGCCATGTATGCCAGCTAATAAAATGTATACACCTGGAACTTTCATAGCCTAGATTTTGTTTTCTTTGAACTTGGAAAATATTCATTTCATCAGATGCTAGATGGGAGAGTTAGAATTTTTTTTCCTGATTGGTGGAGAATAGGTGTCATGCAGAATGGTGCTATATATTAGGCATCTCTCATGAGAATATGGGGATAATACATATATCACCGTGTGGCCATCATGTTTAAAAAGATGTGGTACCCAGGCTAAACTTCACTTCACATGTAGAGACTGGCTGGAAATAGGGAAGATGACTGGTGCATGCACATGTAATACAAGTCAGGCAGGTATTCTATCCACTGGTTCAGGGGATTAATTTAAGACTGTGATGCTGTCCTCTGGATGCATGGATGTTGAGAAAAGATGACCAGGTGGCCCACCCTAATTTGGATCCCCTCCTGGGAATCCATCCTAACTCAATCCCCTGCTCAAACTAACCACATTTCTTGTCTGGGATTTTTCTACAGTTCAGTTCAGAAACACTGCTTCTCTGTTTTCTTTTCAAAATGTGTCTGTTGTTTGGCTGGTAGAACACCCGAATATACTTTCAGGCAAGAAACGTGTGTGCATACTTCTTACAGAATAGCTTTTTTTCAGTTGATTTAACCTCTTTCTGTTTATAAGCCATCTGTGAACAGATTAAGAAAGTCTCAATAGCTCTTTTTACATTAAAGTACTGTAGCATTCCTTTTCAGGACTATTTCTATGGCTGCTGATAATGCCACACCACTTTCTGCCTTGTCAGAACCTGTCACTACCCATACACCCAGCACTCTAAAAATCAAAATGATTTTCAACCAATTTACTGAAAAGCTCAAAATGTCTTCTAAAGTAATCTCTACCACTGGAAAAATGCCATTTTTGTAAGAGGCAGCTTCATATTTATCAAGCTTTATAACACTCATATATAATAGATTTTACATAAGACTACAATAGCTTACACTCTTAAAATCATGTGTGAGAATCCTAGAAAGGAGTGAATGATTAAAATCTGGATGAAATCTGCATTAATTGAAACATACAAGTGCTATACTGCTATACTTACTTTAACTCAATGGAGCCCCAAATAGCAAGAGTAATACACTTCAGTTGAAATATAGGTGTGTCATCTGTGTGGTGTCACATAGTTGCTTTCATTAGTTGTTCTCGTGGTAATCTGGCATCAATATATAATTACAGATGCAGCTATGAAAAGAGCTATGCAATTTCCTGAGTAGTTGGCACTATTTTTTTCTGCTCAAGCCTACAAAAGACAATAATTACCTGTAATGGAATACATTTAATCTTTATTGACATTCACAGGAATTCAAGGCGGAAAGGACTACTATAGTAAGAATGCAAGAACAACTATATTGGGTTGGGCCAACCACTGATCTGACTCAGTGTCCTGTTTGTGACAATGGCCAATACTTGGAGAAAGAATAAAAGTAAGACAAAGGTCAAAGATGCAAGAGATATTTTTTCCTAATATGTTTTTTTAAATCCCAGCAATCCACTGAGAGCTCCTGTGCAGGAGGTTACATCTCCCCCCTTCATTACATGTTAATTTGGCACCCTGCAAAAGAAAAGCTATTTTAAACAGTAGTAAAATTGCAGAAATTATTACAGAAAAAAAACTCCCCACCCCAACTCTGTTTTAAAGTTTCCAGATGTGGAACAGTTGCCACTGACTTAGTGAGGTGTCAGATACTAGCTAAACTTGCTGTTGTAGAAGCCATATCTGTCAACTGAATTACTGTGGCTTCTACTTCCAGTCATTAAACCTTTATTTTATGGGTTGTGCCATCATATTATCAAATTCTGGATCCTATTGCTGGTACATTTAGTTTGTGACTGAATTACCACTTCTCAGTTTTCTTATTATAAGACTTTTATTTCACTCATTTAGCATTTGATTAGATTCTCAGTATAGTAAACATCCTTCTTAAAATGTGAACACTAGAACTGGACACAACATTCAAGGAATCATTATGCCAGTGCCAAATATTGCTCATATAAACTCATTACTTCTACTTGATATTACTGTCTACACAGATCCTAAATATTAGATTTGCCTTATTAACACTAATAAGAAAACTGTCTCACCTACAACTAATGTCACAGTGAATCTTGCTTCTTATCCCTAACCTTAAAACATAAAAAGGGAGTCAGTGTCTCCTCAGCACCTATGTTCTACAAAGATGGTTTCCTTTGTTCCAAAATAAATGATTTGTAGTTGGTCTTTATAAATACATCTTTTCTTAAACATATTAAATGTCCAATCAATTTATATTAGTGATCTGTGGTCTGCACAATGCCAAGCTGCCCAATACTTACATATTTTCTACTTTGCCACAATTTAAGATTACAAGATATTTATTAAAAAGTTTTAGTGCTTCAATCCATTTTGATGACCAAAGCCAACTGACATAGCCCCCAGATCTGGCCTTCATATTTATTTCAAAAGAGGCTGCATATCCTAGAGCAAGAATGAGTTTATGGTCTGAATTAGCCAGAGCATAGTCATCTTCACAGACTGAACATTACTCTCTGCCTGCTTTGCACACTTTACCTTGTTCTCTGTACCATAGAATCCCAACCATCTTGAACTTCTCTGTACTCAAAGACAATGTCTAATATCTCATCCAAAACTCTTAGATCCAGACTATCAGTTTCCAACAATTTTAAAGGTATTCAAATCTTGTAGGTTTTTTTAAGATTTTTTTTTTTCAAATTGGAATAGAATAGACATGACTACTATTTGCCAAAAAACACTCTATCTGTCCTTTTTCTCCTGATGGTTTATTTATTACACATTCACTCAACTTTACTGATTCCTCTGCTTTAATACTTCATATTCTAACCTTTTTCTACTAAGTAATGTACTAGCACCAGTTAATGGCTTCTTTTCTTCTTGTACTGTTAAAAAACCTTTCGAGTTGTCCTTAAATTTGATGGACACATATCTTCTGTCATTTTGCTTCCCTTCTCAGTTTGCTACAGTTCATAGTCAGTTTTGGTTTATAATGACTCACATCAGCTTCACTTGTTTTATTTTAGAAAATAAAAAAAATCTTTTAGTTTAGTTTATTTTTCATAGCAGTCTCATTTCTTAACTGTGTGATTATGGTTTTGGCACATGTGGTGAAACCTTCGTTAAGTTCTCTTGTTTATCATTCACATTTTTTCATTGTATTGTTTCCCAGATGATTTATCACATAACTATTAACAGTTTTTTAAAGCTATCCTTTGTGCTAATATAAAAAAGAAACGAAAACATACATATATGCATACAGGTGCAATGCCTGGGCCAATGCACATACTGCTAGTTGTAAAATTATTCTATCTTTACAAAACTTGCATTCCTAAATAAGCACAAGTTCTGTGATCTTTTTCTTGTGTATAAATATGAGTCAAATAAAGAGTTATTCTCAGATATAATTTATAATTTTGGCATTTCAACAGTTAGAGAATGAGAGGTTTGTCATATACTACTCAGATTAAAAAAAAGCATCAAATCAAGTCTGTTTGTTCCCTGCCCCCACCCCATTCCTGGGAGTCCATGTCCTTATTCTTAATTTCTCTTAGCCTCTAAACAGGGTGACCACATACAAACTGCCTATTTGGAGAGGTCCCTGTCCAATGTTAATATCCATAATGTGCCAGGTTGTTTGGAAAAGTGTTGGTTGATGCAGGCCAAAACAATGTCAGGGATTGCTCTAACATTTGAGTGGCATGGAAAATGAAGTCCCAATACACAGAAAAGTTCCCCAGCATTGTTTAATTGAGTAGTGTAGACATAGCCAGACTGTACTGTTTTTAACACAATATACCACCATCCTCCTTAAATACTTTGGAACAAGTGATTTCATATCTCTAACTTTTCAAGAAAATGTCAGTAGTACCCCATTAATAAAAATTACCTAACAGTTGACTACTAATGCAACATTCTTTGTTGTTGCCAAGGCTCTTTATGCTAGTATTGGCAGTCCAGAATTTCATCATTTCACTTCCTGTAGTGCTTTGATTAATTTAATTCTTAGTATCTTGATTTTATGCTACGGAATTGTTATTTTTTACCTCTCTTCCATTCTCTCCCCTTGCGCTCTCTTGATCAGTTTGGCTGGGGAGATTGGCTCTCCCTTGACTGAGATGAAGACCTTCCAGATATCACATCTGCTTCTTCTCATTGACAATGTTCCGTTACTCCAAAATACCAAACTCTTCATTTTATTTTTATCCAGCAGTTGGTTTCCAGAATCTTGTTCTTCCTACTTTCTGTTACTCAGAAAATAGGAGGAATCCTGCAATTGCCTGTCCATTCCTTCTTTATAATCCTTCAGAACTATCTGATTACCAGAAAGTCAAAGAACCCTTTCTGCTACCTATCTTATTATTGAACAATTATTTTTTTCCCCACTTATAATTTATGTCTCTTTTTTAAACAGTTTAGAAGATCTCTGTCAGGATGTGTAATAGTAATGTATTGGGCCGAGAGTACATTTTTGTTTGATGACCTGGCTTTGAAAAATAGTTTTTGCAGTATTCTTTTAGGAATATAATTTATATTTAAGTATTTATTTTCATCTTGATTCCAGAATCTGTGTTTCTTCAAAATGATAAAATTGTTTTAAAAGAAACTATGTTTCTGTAGTCAGAGCATGTTGTTTGATATCTTTTTACAAAATAGGGTTTAGAGACTTGTATCTAGATTACATTATTAAATATATGGACTTCCAAATTTTAAGTCACTATAAGGGATTAGGCATTATTGCATGAAGGCTATATCTTTCCTCATAGCAAGCATCAACACCATGTCAGTGTTTTAATAATAACCAAAGCTTTGTGGAGCTCATACATCTTCCCTCCAGATGATCATCAACATTCCAAGTCATTTAGGGGAATCTACCCTGTACCAAAGTTGTTATATGATCACTCCTGAAGCAAGGACAATTGTACACAAAGAAAAATAATGCAACTTAGAAATCATTCTCAGTCTTTTGATACAAATAAAATCCACCTCGAGACTTTTATGGAATATCTGAGTTGGTTTAAAGCTAAAAATATTTGTCATTGTGAGACATGGTATGGAAATCAGCACAGGTGGCAAAATACACTCAAGAATCTGATTAAATACTCAGGTAGTTAACCCATGTTGATATTATTTCTGCCTATGCTAGTAGTTTTTTAAACTTAAAACTGCTGATGCAGCAGAGACTGGATCCCTGGTGACCCAGAGCCCCACAGACACACAAGATCTGCACCCAGCTACAATACTAGAAACCTTATTAAAAAGAACTTTCATAAACTTCTTGCAGTCTCTGTGGGCATAATCAGTATTCAATCTAATCTATCTAAAAGCTTTTCTGATTAGGGGGCATATTCATATGAGAAGCCGTAATGAAGAAGAGCAACAGGGGAAACTATTATTGTCTGGCATATGAGATCCCTTGTGGATAGCAAGACCATTAGCAAAACAATTTGGGGGCTTTTAGCTAAACACTCAGTGCTGTCACAGCAATGTTTTTCACTAGCAGTCTACATACAATTTTATCAACAGTAATATTAATGTCTAGGTTTTTCTTTTGCTCTTTTAAAAATATGTCAAGTATGAAATGCAAGATTTTTTTTATTTCCATTTAAACAGGAATATGTAAACAATGAATTTAGTATCTCTATTATAATAATCTGTTCAAAATACCAACAAAAATGTAACCGTAATGAGATATCTCACCCGCAAAGGAATGGGCAAAAAAAATTAAAAGAATGTACAAAAGGGAGAATTCCGTTGAAGAAGTAGGAAGAGATAGAAGGACAAGCCGTGCCACATATATTTGGCAACCACAAATCATCATTAAAAGTCAGCTTTGATTTTAAAATACCATTTGGAGTCATCTGAGAACCAGTAGTCAAATATGTTATTTATAGGTAAAGACCATGGCAGCTCAGATATCAGTACCTTACCTACACCGAGTAAGATGTCTCCTTCTCAGTAGCAAACATATATTAAGTGATCTTAATGGCAAGGACTAAACCACAGTTTAGCATCAAGACAACAGTTTTGACCCATTTTAGGAACCTTGGATTCCTGCAGGATTTCTGCTCATCTGGTTTCTCACAAGGTACCCAGAAGGGCCTCTGCCCTCCATATTCTGACAAAGTATTTTATTTCAGTTACTCTTTTGTTGCAAGAGAGACGGGGAAAAGTGAGAGAAGCAGAGAGGAACAAACAGCTTCCCTGATATGGCCACCCACAGAACGATCAATTAAAGTGAGGTTTCTTTTTCAATTTTAAAGGCTTTAATGTTCTACTAAGGGATTTTCCTATCTCCTACATTTATTACACAGAAAGCTCTCTAAATATCAGCATTTCCACAGGGAAGCACCAAAGTAATGTTCATTCCTCTCTCCACAAGATCAGGAAATCTTGTGGTATTTTTTATCATCTGTCTCTTATATGATCTTCAAACAAATAGTAGGAATCATCAGCCTCCTCACTAGAAACAGCAATAGGCTTAAAACGACAAAAAACCCAGCCTAAGCAGAGGTGAGACAGTTAGGAAAAAAAAAAAATCCTTTTGCAATGTATGACTAAGATGGGAGAGAAAAATGTCTCACAGACAAATTGTTCTTTTAAGGAAAATGAATGAACATGCCACTCAGACTGGTGAAGAAGTACAAAATTTTCTTTCTCCTAAAAGTTTTCTATTGTCAAAGTGTATATTTTCAAGCTAAAAAGACATTAATCCTTCGGTTAATAAGCCTTCTTGACATCAGATAGACTAACCTGGCAACGCTGTTTTTTAATACCAGGTTTAGCAGGTGAAGGAGACCAAAAGACTGTACCAGATCATACAATAGTGAATCAGGAAAGATTTAAAAGACTTGTTGAGGTGTCTAAACTTCTTGGGAATCTATTTAGAACTCATCTCTAATCTATATCATACAAATGATATAGATATTATGATAATGATGTCATATTGCATGATTTGTCTTATAGTATTTTTAGGCTTTTTACATGCACTCTCTGAGGTAGATCGAGAGATCTGTTTAGGGTTTGCCTCATTTTGTTTTCTCTCAGTGTCAGCACATGGAGCTGTTTACAGTAAAAGGGAATTATGTTTCAAGATCATGAACTTAGTATGCGGTTTCCCTGAGAACCACTTCTAAATGTCACATTTACAAGAGATATAAAAATATACAAAGCTGGAGACCAGTATTTTTCTCTGCAGACCCTGTATTTAACTAACAACTTCAATGGCTTGATCTCACTTGCCCTCAGAAAAGCCATTTAATTTCTTGAAAAAGTAAGAAAGAAAAAGGCAGACTGAAAAACTCTGGTATTTTTTTAACATTGTAATCTTTATATAGAGAGAGGTAGAGCAGAGGTAATGAAGGAATTGTGGTAGACTAGTGGGAAGCCAATTATGATTCCCTGTTTCTCAACATTGGTTTTAATTTAAGCCATGAGGTTGCAGTATTCTAATTTTGTTCCCTGGAGGAGGTACCTAAGCAACCTTCCATCAACTGAGAGTAGCTCTGCCATATCAATCAACCTCAGGACATTTCTAGAGTACCGCTATACTTAAGAGGATACACTGGAAGGCTGTGCTGCCATTCAGCAAGACCTGGACAGGCTAGAGAGCTGGGCAGGAAGGAATCTAATGAAGTTCAAGAAGGGCAAGTGTAGAGTCCAGCACCTAGGGAGAAATAACTCCATGCATCAGTACAGGTTAGGGGTTCGTCTGCTGGAAAGTAGCCCTGCAGAGAAGGACCTGGGAGCCCTGGTGGACAACAAGTTAACCATGAGCCAGCAATGTGCCCTCATGGCCAAGAAGGCAAATGGTATCATGGAGTGCATTAAGAAGAGTGTGTCCAGAAGGCTGAGGGAAGTCATCCTCCCTCTTTCCTGTGCCCTAGTGAGGCCACATCTGGAGTACTGTCCCCAGTTCTGAGCTCCCCAGTTCAATACAGACCAGGAGCTACTGGAGAGAGTTCAACAGAGGGCTACAAAAATGGTTAGGGGACTGGAGCACCTCTCTTATGATGAAACGCTGAGAGATCTGAGTCTGTTTAGCAAGGAGAAGACTGAGAGGGGATCTCATCAATGCTTACGAATACCTAAAGGGTGGGTGTCAAAAGAATCTCAGAATGGTTGAGGTTGGAAGGGACCTCTGAAGGTCATTTAGTCCAACCACCCTGCTCAAGCAGGGACTCCTAGAGCACGTGAACCAGGATTTTGTCCAGATGGTTTTTTAATATCTTCAGGGAGTTAGATTCTACAACCTTTTTTGGGCAGCCTATTCCAGTGGTCAGTCACCCTCACAGTAAAGAAGTTCTTCCTTATGTTCAGGTGGATCTTCCTACGCTGCAGTTTATTCCTGTTGTCTCTCGTCCTATTGTTGTGTGCCAATGAGTAGAGTCCTTTCACCAACACAGGAAGGAAGGAACAATAATCCCTCCAATAATCTGACAGCCAAGGAATCAGGGTTGTAGGCTGCACTTGTAAAGCTCACAAGCTCAGCAGTTTAGATAAAACCAAGAATGTGTAAATGGCACTTAGTTCATAAGTCAGCTTTTCTCTTAAAAAAGTGAGAAGAAAGAAAAAAAACGTATTTTTTTGCTTCTGTCTTTCACTAGTAATAATCTTAGATAGCACCAAGACAATATTTGAAAGTATCTGAAAAAGAAAACTGACAGAAGTAGTTGCAAAAAAATAAATCAACAAGAAAGTGCAGGTTTTAAGTTGAACATCAGAAAAAGAATAATCATGATTACTGCTGAAATCAATCCTGGTTTTGTGAGGGTTATGTCTCAGGAAAAAAACAAACCAAACCAAACCAAGCCAAAACAAAACAAAACAGAACAAAACCTTCCCCAAACACCTAGTAAATGCAAAATAACCAAATAAAACTCATCATCATTCATCCTCACAAGTGAGAAACAAGCATATTGAGTTGTGCACTAGAGAAAACATTTAACTTATCTACTTCATCACATAAGTGGCATCTATACATTTTAGCTCTCAGGAGTATGGTGATTTCCAAAATAACTCTATTTAATGAAGGTACGAAAGTGAACAATTTTGTTTGGACTTCCAATGGAAAACAAGCCATTAAGAAAGTTTATTCTGCTTTATGATGGTATATTAAAGATTTTGTGGGGAAATCTGAAAAAGCTTACATATAATGCTTTAAAAAGCTGTATTCACACAATACCTCTACTATACCTCTATGTGCCTTTTTAAATATTCTGACCTTATTGTCACATGGCGGCTCTTTCTACTTTTCCTCCAGATCCCACCTAGCCCATTCCCAACTCATCTGGGAATTAGAGGTCAACCAGACAAGAGCTCTCTACAAACACTTTTTTTCTGAATCTTGCTGGTATTTTATAGACTTTGGGTTACTGGCTCGAGTTTCTTCTGTGCTTCATGCCTGGAGTTGCCTGTTAGAACTGTGAATTGCAATGATCCTACTTGATCTGCCCTTTAGATAACTGTGTCAGCTTAGCCTCATTTCACAGCAATCAAGATTCCCTGACATCTCAATGTTTTACGATCTTCGATATTTTGGGGAAATCAACCTGGGAGCTTTATTTGGTGTTGGCTTCAAGTGTGGTAAACCAGACTGATGGCAACCCTCAGCATAAAGTTAGAGGACAGAAAAAAATCAAATCAGCAATGCTAAAAATTTATTGCTTACTAATCAGAGAAGATGACAAACCAGACTTTCATCTCTTCTACTGCAAAATACAGCGAAAGCTGACCGTGGCTGGAGCTGCACTTGTACAAAAAGCCTGTTAGTGGTGCATTTAGTTTCAGTTTCTACATGGCTTAAGCTCACCAACTCTGCAAGGCTCGGGCAGGGCAGATGTGGACAGAGCAATGGCTAGAGCAGCCACTGCCATCAGCAATGCTAATTTTGGAGAGATTTTTCCATCACCTCTGTTGTCAGAAGTATGCTGCAGGAAAGGCAGGACAGCTTTTGCAGCTGGAATTTTGTCAGAGAATTGGTGAGCCATCTGAGAGTTGATAGTATAACCTCTTTGTAGGGAACACATATGGACTCAAAACTTCTAGAAGCAACATTAAAACACTTTTTCTTCTCTCATAATCAAACCCTTACTCCTTGTTCCCCTTCATACACAAACCAAACAACAGTATGAAAATATGTGCTCTAAGCTAGAATATTTACCCTTAGCTTTGACCCTTTCAGAATATTTATATACTTGAATAGGAACTCTGAATTTGATTTTTATTTTTAGTAATTAGAATTGAAACTGAATCTCACTTTTCTTCTTCCTTTCTTTTTACTATAAAAGAAGGTAAGGAGGCTGCACAGCTCTGAAATCCTTCTGTTCCTTGTGAGTGAAAAAATGAAACTATTCACTTTTTCCCCTGGAAAAACCAAACGTGAGCAGCAGGTCCATTGAAACAATTGATTATTCACTTTCTAGAGTTAAAGCATACAGGGTTCATCTCCAAAACCATCTTTTGGGTTTTTTTTGGTTTTGGTTTTTTTTTTTAATTAAGAGTCCAAGTAGACAAAACACTATTTAATGTCTGGAAATACAAGCAGCTTTTTTTTTTCTTTTTAGTGTATAGTAAACAACAACAGCAAAGAAAAAAAAAAGTGATAAATCCTTCAGACTTACTGTAATTTAAAATTTAAACAATATCATGGATCAAAATAGATTTCACTGTCAAATTTTTCAACTCTGATTACCTAACATTAGGTTCCTAAAGGCCTGTTTTGGCAATTAAATTTACGTGGGATGATTTCCAGGAATAATTGAGTTTTTATAAACTCTAGTGAATTTAGGGGGAGTTGTAAGTGATGAGTGCCCTTGAGAATATCGACTAAGATACAGGATTTAGTAACTCCAGTTTAGTACACCTAGTCTGAATAAACACAGATTTGTCTCTGTTGGCATCTGCGCTGGGCTCAGTGTTGGAGCCTGGATAGACAGTACTCAGGGAAAATAAACATGCCAGAACCTGGCCCTTGAAAGGTCAGGCTGATGCTTCAGTCCAAGGAGAAGATGGTGTTATAAACCATAGACAGAGGTTTCTTTTTGCAGGCATAAGTCCCCTTGCTGCCAAGACAGCTGCACACACGATTCAAAACAAAATATTTCCGTCTGTTCTCCACCTAATATGACATTTTAGCTAAAACCAAAATTAGGATTTACAACTGGAGCTACAGTTTTGCAGAGACACTTGCAGATAAATCACTGCAGAGAATTTAATTGTATGGAAATGGATGAACTAAACATTTATGTGCAACTGTACAGTTTAATGTGCCATGTTTCATGTGTTATGTCACTGTTTAAATTTCACTTTCAATAAATTTCTGCTATCTAAAGGCTCACAGCAATTTTTTCACACTATTGCATTTTACAGGAGTTTTCAAGGTCTCCTTGAACCTTGTATGGTCTGAATCAGCTTACTGTTAACAAATATAAATAATGAATAATAACTCTGCACTGTAGAAAAGCTGAGCTGCTTATAGACTGCCATATATTCCAAGAGTCATGGGAACTTCAATTAACAGAACTCTCCTCAGAGGAATCATGTAGTCATACATGGAAGTATAACAGTTTTGAGCTTGAAAGAGATCTCCAGGATAATTTCCATAGAGAAAAGACATTAGTTTAGTGACAGCTTTAATACTTCTCCATCTGTTTCCTGATTCCCATTACAAGAAAATACATAGGAACAGATCAGTATTGAATATTGTGCCAGTCCATCAAGCTATTTGATTAAACTTTTCACAGCATTTTAAAGACAATATTAAAAGCTAAAAGGGATCCTTAGAAAATGAGATCTGCTTAAAGTCTGCCCAAATGTATTTCCAAGGAAGCAAGAAGAGGAAGAGTACTTTCAATAAATCACGTTAATTACAGACACAAGGAAGGTTTTGGCCTCCAGCATCAAAGAAAGAGAGATATAAAAGGAAAAGAGAAAAAGTATTTAGGAAACAAATATATTATTTCAGGTACAGCAGGTACCATAATGATCACCACTATAAGAGGTCCAGCATACTGCAACCTTTTAACATCCTCTTTGGTCATGCTTTATCTGTCTTTGTTAGGGAAACAGGAAAGAAAAAGACTTGACAGCTTGATGAGGTCCACCCCAAATGCCTGACTCATATCAAGGACTTTCCAATGACAGCCTCAAGCAAAGCTCTCCCCGGTATAAATGTCCCAAAGGATTAGAACATGTATCAGCAACATCCGTGGGTAAGATCAAATAATGTTCCTACCATGGATGAACAAAGAAATCACTAATTTCTGAATGCAAAATGTAACCTTCAAAGTCTTGTGTCAGGATCTGGCATGGATTCTGGATCAGCTGAACACCAAAGCTCCATTCTATTAGGCCTCTACTGTGAAAATGCTTACTGTGTCAGTCCTTCTCACACACACATCTCAACATGCACAGCTTTCATTTTTTTCTCATTGTTATTCAGCAGCAAGCAAAAATTTTCCCAGAGGGGGAAAGGAAACAAAAATTGGAGTTCCATGTAGTGGTCAACATAATGCAAACCAGATGGCTTCCTCACATTTGCAAAACTGATTCTTCTAACATGCTTACCAATCTTGTCACTCCTCCCTTGACTGGGAAATGTAAACACAGGCTTGTTCTGGCCTGGCTCTTTCTCTCAAAGGTCAGGCAACTAAAACCAGATTCTTCAGCTTTCTGCTTTTGATGGTGTGAGAAAAACTCTCAGGACTCCAGGATCAGCTCCTTCAGTAGATCATTAGGAAACAGAAGCAAACATAATTTGTCTCTTTAGAATGCTGATTCTCTGCTGCCACATGAAAGGGTCCTGGCTATTATTCATGGTTTTAAGGGATCTGACAGCTTGAGAGTAGCTGGTAATGTGTCAATGAACCTATGCACACTCATTCCTGGGTGCTGATCCTAGCTTGGACAGTCATTTGGACTTGACTAGTGTAACAAAAATAAGCTTCAGCTGCATGGGTATGCCAGATGTTCTCCCATTGCCTTTTGCACAGGTATTCTTAAGCTGAGAGACCTCCTTTCTGATAAGGTTCTCCCCATGAGGAATAAGGACAACTGATTCTGATATTTCACTAGAAAGCATGATAAATGTCTTTGTATAAACTCCACTTGTTGAGATACTTTGTCCCTTCAAGTTAGACAAATATCTGGTGGCAGTTGCCTATGTATCTATCATCTTTTAGACTAATTCACTATGTGTTGCTGACAGGGAAGAGAGGACATTGTTTTTCCTAAGAGACATACCAGTGTGAACAGCGGACCAGCAGCCTCTTCAAGGATTCAAGGATTCTGATGTTACTTTATTGCTGTGTTCCCCAGTCTTCACTGATTATGTTTCACTTCCAAAGACTACTCAAGACTATGGTCCTAATTTCAAAATTCACTGATAAACAAATGTTTAGTTCTATCTACAAAATTTCTACCTATGACTCAACAAGTGAAAATTTTTGGAGATCTTCAAACTAAGAAAGTAGAAGATGTGTTTCAGGTAAAAAATGAAATAAAATATTTTCAGTTGAAGTAATTCAGATGCTGAAAAAATTTTAGATGTTTACTGAAATAGAATTCTGCTTCCTTATAAGAAAAACTGATAATATATTTCTATTTTTCTGTTACAGCCAATTTGTGAATAATGCCTTTGCCAAGCAGAGAAACCTGGAACTGGAAAATAAAAATTAATTTAGAATTCTGTTGTATGTGGTCATGCAGATATTCATTACTGGCTCAACTGAGTATTTAGATTTTTGCTGGACTTTGATTTAAGTGGACAGGAATTCCATCCAGCAATTATAGAACACATTGTTTATTCTCAGTACTGTCTAATGGATAAAAACTACTGATTTGTTTTACTTTTGGTTGATTCCTACTCTTTATTAAATCATAATAGGACATCATTCCTGTTTTTACTTCCTTTGTGATCATTATTTCCTTCTCAACCCTATGTAGCAGGAGCTATCATGTGGCTTTTAGTCATATTCTTTAACTTAATATGAAAATACTTTTACATTGAGTGGGTGCCAGAAAGAGAGAAGGTTGTAGAGCACCAATTATGCAAAAAAACAAGGGTTTCATCATAAATCCATCTACTCTTAAGTACAAAAATTACGTAAGAAAGGCCTCTCACTTGATTGTTTTTGTTATTTGATGATCAAAATGTCTATCAACACAAGCAGGCACTGTTAAAAGAGCTGGAAACCTAAAGCTGTATTTGAATTTTTTTCAGTTTTGCTCTTTTGCAGAAAAGTCATTACTGTCCCTGGTTCTGCTGTGAAATATTGCCGGTGACATTGCTATGCATAAAGTGACTTTTTAAGAATTCAGTTCTCTTATAATATGTGTTAGTGTTAAGATTCAGACCAGCTGTAAAACTGAAAGTGAAATCCTAGTGGAGTTATAGTGAGTATTTCTAAAGAAATATAAGGTAATTCAAAACATGTTTCCATATGTTTTAATGTACAAAAATCCTTTATAGATAGACCACAAGCTATCATACATAAATGCTTACTGTATTTTTAATATTGAAAATGATTCCTTTAAAATATGGTATTGCTTTTGATTTGGAAGGATTTTTTAGTATGGAAATGGCAAAAAACTACCATTTTTTAATTGTTCTGTGCAGTTAGATACTAGATTGTGGCCTATAATTATATTTTTTCTCTATATTGCCTTAAAACCTTACTTTGAGGTGTAATTTACAACGGAAGGAACAATTGAAAAGTTGCTGCTTCTCTCTGAATCTTGTCATATCAAATTAAGTTTTAGTCAAAGACATTTACAAAATGTGAGAAGGCATTTGAGTTAGGGTGGGCTGAGTTCATAGACTCGTGGCAATATGTGAAAATGCATTAAAGGCAAATTGAGTTTCATTGTTCTGTCCCTGCATTTAATAAAAATAATTCAGTTTGCAAGAGTTGCTCAGTTCATAAGTCATGCAAAAAAATCAGAGTGAATGTTCAGACAAAACCCCTGCATATCATAGAGTATAAACTATACAGTTGTTTAGGAGCTTTTAGCAGAATTCAAAATTTTCATTTTGAGACTACTTCAGGAAGAAAGGTTTTCCAAATATTTTCAGAAGTGGTGGGAATAAAAACTGGGCTCATCTCAATATTAAATGACTCTACAATTATTTTTTTAAAACATAAGAGATGCTACTTTTTCATTTTAGTGTAATGCAGGTTTTTATTGTTGTTAATATAAGTTATTGTTGTGGAAATTAATCCCTTCTAATTAGAAGTTGCATGCCCAGTTTAGCAGACCACTTTTTCCAAAGCATTCGATATGCTCTGACCGTCTTGCTACAAGAAGACTACCTGTTTACATGGAGGGTTTTAAAACTCTCAGTTTCTACCTGCATCCATAGGTACCAGAACACATTAGGAAATGCAGACCTTTTCTCTTATTTGGCTTCATGCAGGTTGAGAAACAAGCTTTTTGACATGATGGAGAGCAATATTTTTATTAGCTTACTCAGCAGTGCTTCTATTGAGAAAAAAATATTTTAGTCCAATGTTATTTGCATAATAAGATTCCTTTATAGCAGTAGACAGAGTTTTCAGTCTTTTCCAGATGTGGTCAACAAAGCAGGATAGCAATGAGGCATTGCTTCAAGTTCATGCTTTTAAGTAAATCCAGTGTCCTAATTGCCTTATTTTTACTTAGAAAGTGTCTTCCCTTATGATATCTGAGATGTATCCATTTAGGAGAAAATAAAGCAAGTTAATGTCAGAGAGCAATTTACTGAAGAAAGCCTTATTCCATGTTTTCTATCTTCTGTACAAATAATGTGTAGAAAAGTCTATTGAGTAAGCCAGGTATTGTTGCACCATTAGGATCATGTATATAATTTCCAAAGGCACACTGCTGGGCTAATTCTTATATGATATACTTCATTTTTGGCAAGTGATCACTGTGGAAAGAATTGCCTTCTTCAGATGTCAGTATTATTAAAAAATACAGCTGTTTTGAGACTAAGTAAAGTGAGAAAATAAGGTGCATGATAGGAAAAAGAAAAATAAGAAGTAAATAAAGACAACACATAAATGGAAGCAAAAAGATTAATCTAGAAGAGCCAAAATGGCTAATGAAAAAAGTTTTCTCTTCAACCTCTCTATCATTGAAAATATTAACTGCCAGCCAAGTTGATGAAGTGACTTATGCAGAAGAGAGATAGCTGTTCTAGCTGTATCTTGAATGAATACTGACTGCAGCGAGGCAGACTTCATTAGCAGCTCTGCTGACCTTTGTTCTATTGATGTAAATAGGAATTTATAGCATCAGAAAAATGTGGATGAAGTGCCCTGAATCATACACCAGCTCAGTGGGTTTGTCCTGTAGCAGTCTCCCTTATTTCTGAATTTATTTCTTATTTAAGAATTTACTTAGGAGAAAGAAAAAGAAATAACCAGGACAATTGAATTTATAAACTTAGTGATGCAGTTAATAATTGAAATGAGCAGAAGACAAAAGTGGTTTTAAAAGGCAACAATGTTTCACTTAGATGTGAAGTAAAACCAACCTGTTTTCTTATATTTTTTTGGTAAGCCTAATGACTTGGAAAAACAGTTTAAGTCCACCCTATGAAGGGGGCTTTTTGTTTCCCAAATACACTGTAACTTTCTTAAGGCATCTCTGTATGAGACACATTAAATCACTATAAATTCTACTAAAAATAAATGGACATCTTCCTTTAATAATCTCCCATGTTACGATATTCAGCTAGGTCCTTTAAGTCACCTAGAAAAAGACAAGAAATTGTCAATATGCACTATGTACCGTGAGTGTATCAGCGTACAGGTAAGCATAGGCAGACATGGGCAGCTGTTGTTGCCATGCTCATTTATCTTGAATGGTCTTGGCTGCTGAAGTCCAGTCTCATAAATGGACACAGGCAACTTTCATGCAAGGGAATTAATACCACTTAATGCATCTGAATTAAGCATTTAAACACCAAAGGCATTCAGAACATCTCTCCTGCAAGGGGTGAACAACTGAGCAATTTCTGTGATGGATACTACTAGTTAGAAAAGTATTCAACTGCTCATGTCCTGGCACTGCTGGGAGGCTGTGCTCGTAAGGTTGCTACGCCCCTGTAGGATTCACCTGGGTTCATCCTCTTTGGTTGACCTGGAGAGAAACCCACTTGCCTGCTACTCAGGGGTGCATAATCAAAATAACACAGGTCATTTCTGTCGTAAAACTCTGTTTGAAGGAAATATGAGAGGAAGGGATGAATGTGAATTCGATGACTGTGAAATCTAGTGGTCTTAAAGCAATCTGTGACCAAAGTCTGATAAAAGCCCTCACAATTCATTATCTCTTTGTGACAGCTAGCAGAAGTTATAAGAGATGTTTAAGGCTTCTAAAACAAACAAACAAAAATACCCCCACAAAAAAAAACCTCACACATTTTCATTGGATTTTTTTAATCTGGTTAATGATATTGAAGCATACAAATATATATAATTTTATTTTTATTTTAAATTAGTTTACTATTGCTGTAAAACAAGATTTTCAGAATTTTCAGGATTTTCTCAAAGAAAGTTAGAAATCAGTTGAGATTCCTAGACTACAGTCCGCAATCTCAGAGCAGGAAAGATACAGTGAGCTCTATTCACATGTGATTGGCAGGAGAACATCTGGTGTGAAAGTCCAGTGTACCAAGTGCACAGCTTGAAGTTTACTGGTTGTTTTATTGAAGATGTGGATCACAGAAACAGCTTCATTCTTCAGAGAAAAAGTAGTTGAAAATCAGATAGTGAATCAAAGAATTAAAATCTCTTACTCTCCAAAAGATACAACTTGGGGGGACAGAATTATTTAAACACTAGGAAAAGGATGTAATAAAAATAACACCTTTTTTCTGATGCAATTCCTATAAAACCTTTGGGAGACTGTAGATAAATCAATAAAGATGATTACTGTGTTGCAAAGAACTATCACCCTACTGAAGTCAATTTTTCACTGAGGTTCACATTAGGTCAAAAACACTTGAAAAGTACAAGCTAATCTTTTAAATCACTTTGCGATATGTGGTACAAATAAGTATTATTTATTACCATCTGATAAAGGGTGTCTTAGAGAGACCTGGAAGTAAGATGTCACCATAGTCAACAGATTCGTTGGTACAATGGTTCACTATATTGAAAGACTTTGAGATGATGTTAAATATTTTTCTAAAAGCTATAAAAATCTCACAGATTCAGAATTTGATGCAATTGCCTCAAATAAGCAGGTGGCCTGACTAGATGTTCCAAATGTTCCCTTCGATGAATTTCTTATTTACATATGTAAATTACCAGGTTTCTTGTAAAAAAAATAATAAGAAAGAAGGTATGCTGAACTAGCATTGTACTTAAAGGGCAGGAAGAAAGTAGGGTATGAATTTTGAGCATATGGAAAAGTCTGGAGAGATACTGACAGCCAAGATATTGAAAACAAAATTCATAAACTGCCAGTCATCTTAGCTTCCTTTAAATTATGGATTTTAACTTTTTTTGTTTCAATCTTCTTCATTTTTCTGTTTTCTTAGCTCATGAAAAAAGAAGAAAATTTAGCACCTCCTTTCTCACTCTACTCCAGAAGTCAATTCTTTTTAAATCTAATCTTGTTAACTTTCTTTATTAAAAAAAACAAAACAAAACATCATCATATTATACTAAATGTATCCTTATTTTTTATACTTTTTTCCTATGAAACTTAAACCAGCTTGGAGTATGTGTGCCTACTTGTCTTTTGGAGCATGAGAAATTAAAATTAAAACAATATATGCTATATATGCCTTATAAACAATATATATTTTCATCTGCAAAAACTCATTCACAAATGAGTATGGAAATGCGTTAGTAAATGTGTAATTTTAATTGATATAAGGAAGAGGTTTATTTTCTCCCATACTTGTTGACTCAAGACAAAACTCTGCTAAAAACAGTCATTATAAGCCTTGAAAGTTATAATATAAATGATATCTCCAGTAAGCTATACACATTGACTTAAATGACCTCAGATGGGTTTCTCAAAGTCTTTCTATATTGATCACAGTTATACCTAGATTATCAGTGAACTGATGAAAACACATTGATTTAAATCTAGAACATCGGTTCTAGCTGACATAAAGAATCTCTTATCAAAGTTGTCAGCCAAATAGTTCATGAGTGCTCAAACTCAAGAGGCAAATACATGCTGTGCTGAAATGTTTTAGTGTAGTACAGTACTCAATACTCTTTTAGCATAAACAGTGTGTGTCTTATGCACACACTTATCTGACATGGTAGCCTATTTTTTATTTTCAGAAATTGATCCTACTCTCTAGATCACAAATTTGAGATGGAAGCTTAGAGAAAAATTCTCATAATAAACCCAGTTACATCCTCATTTCATTAAATTTAAAATACCTGAAGAATACATTTTTACTTTGTCTTCCTTCTACCATATAACTTCTGTGACAGGTTTCCTTTGTGTTTTGAAAGACTGCAGAACTCCTTGCAGAGAAGTTGCAATCAAACTTCAGCCTTACTTCTTGCATCTGGACAAGTACATTACTTAGGATTCAGGCCTTACAGGATGCAGCTGTACATAAAGTGATGCAGGTATCCTTCTACTATCAACTGATGCCGAAGTGAAAAGCAAAAAGGTGTGACAGTGAATGTGATCCTTGGTCTTTGATTTAGCCTTTTCATTAAGGTTTAGGATTCTTTAAGTTAATACAGAAAGCAACCTCACAGAAACCATATGAACTTTAAGGAATGATTATATTGAATTTGGAAACTTAAACAGAAAATATTTTGATGGAGCCACACACTGTTTATCATAATTGTACGTTTTGCCACTTAGACCATTGGCAAAACCAGGTGTTACATATGTTTATTTTATTATTAATCACTTTATTTTCATTGAAGTATTTTGTTGAAACTTTGGCTTAATTGTAATTTTTCCACCTCAGGAGATTTATTTTCCATATTGGCACCATCTCTGGCACTGTAGCATTGATGCTATTTGAAAAGTGACACAATATGTAGACCTACTGAAAGAGAAGATGAACGTAATAGCTGTACACAGAAACTCAAGAAAAGTATGCACACTGAAAGATTAAAAGAAAAATGAGTAATAAACCGAACTTGGTTTTTAAATGAGCAAATCATCAGCCAAGCAAGATTCTTATTTAAAAGAGCAGTAGCCTTCACAGAGGTGATATAAGAATTAATGAAAGATTCAATGAGACAAAAGAAATTCGAGAATTTCTGTAATTTGCTGGCATCATTAAGTTGAAGGCCTCACATGGCTGAATGATTAGAATATTGTACATTGAAAACAAACTATCTTGAGAGTGTAAGTTCTCAAGAATTAAAAGAAAATGAAGAACTGACCAGAAGAAGGTAAATTTATTCTGCTGTATGTGGGAACTTCTTAGTTGGAATTAAGTAATAAGAAATTAACTGTATTAACTGATCACACCGTGACCATAACTTATCTGTGTGATTTTAGAGTATAACAAGGTCTGAGGAGTTATTAGTCCATCTTATGTGGATAAAATTAATTAGATTCCTTAGTCTTGCAAGACAAAAGCTGAAAAAGAAAATAATAGTTGTCTGTTATGTACATCAGAGTCATAAAACCAAAGGTAGTTATCTTTTTAAACCAAGGCCAAAAATTGGCACAGAAGTAAATGAGCTTATACTGATAAATAAATACATTAAGGAAGGAAATCAGAAAGTGATAAATAACCATGTGAGCAATAATATTTTGCAATATTAAGTATAACTATTTTTAAGATATAAATTTCTAAGTACTGTGCAGTAGATATCTGTAATAACAAGCACCTCTGCCAATGACAGAAGATAGTACAGTCGAAACAGGTCTCTTTCAGTCCTACAGTTCTGGGTGTGGGTTCCTCTTTTCAGCATATCTGAACTAATTTGTAAAACTATTTTAAAATACAGAGTATTCAGATCTTTGCACTGAATCAGACTTCCCAAGCACACGTCAAAATAAAAACTACATCTTGGAGCACAAAGTTATTTTATTTTACCTTTATTTATTTTTTCAACAGGTATTAGCATGTATACATTATCATTTTCATGCAGCTAATATTCTGAAGTGCTCTGTTAGCTATGTATCGTAAATCAAGCAAATTATTTGGAATGTAGTAACACCAAAATGTTTTGATTGACAAAGGATGCAAGTAGTAATTTAATTGAAAAAATCATAGAAAAAATATTTGTTTGATAATAGGACAAAAGATACCGTGTTCTAAAATTTAGCATATTACTGTAGATTTTTGGAGTCCTAGGTGGTGTAGATAGTTGTGAATGTCTAACTATAAATAGAGAGTTCTGATCCTGTAGCTCTCATGCTAACTCAACAAATGTTAGGGTCAACAGAATGCACACATATGGTATTTATAAAGTAAGTTTATTTTACTATATGTGATTTTACTTGTGCTTAGACTTCCTAGAAGTCATGTATTCTTCCATTTCAACTACTGAAGGTAATTCAATAATTCTGTCTTTTAAACAAAGCACAGTTATTGCTCAAAAACCAAATAATTCCTCTGATAACCTTAAAACAGGATATAATGGCTAAAGACGTTAATCCAAAAAATTTACTATGGGAATCTAGATCATTTTCTGAACTTTTGTGCCATGTGGAAGACCAAAACGTACACTAAAACTTGTGTTGAATGTGATTAATGCTTAATTCTAGTAAATTTTAAATCCATGTAATCAACATCTTTCAGTCTATTGAGTATCCCCAGCATTGGTCTTTCTACCTCCTATACTGAAAAGGACTATTTAAATTATTTTTTCAGAATATCCCCTAAATTATTTTCTGTGTCATATAAGAATGCAGTAACACAGATTTTCAGAGTTGTGTGGACTGATGTGAAAAATTAACTCATTAGTATTTTGTATGCTAAAATAGTAACAGAAGACTGTCATTTGTTGACCAGTCCTTTATAAAAGAAGCAGTTTCTACCATGTCATATCTGACTAGGAGAATATTCCATACACTATTATAAAAAATAAAAATGAAAAAAACCCACCCAACCTCTAAATATTTCATTAGGACAGGGGAATGTGGCCAAAATTATTAATCATAAATCCAGACTTCTAATGTTGTACACAGTGTTTCTGTTTGTAGAATGCTTGAGACATGCAACTTGAATGAAAAATTTAAACTGAAGAGCTCCGGATGAGAATAGACCCTTCACAAAAATTCATTTGCACCATCATATCTAGGAAATTCACATTCATAGAAAACTTGTTGCACATGAGCAATCTCCTATGATAACCGAATGCATGTGTTAGTTTTCAGCTTTTCTTTTTGCTACCAGAAAGTTTCTGTTTGTCCTGGTTTTTTAGCTGAAACAGAGCTAGGTTTCTTTTTCAGGAGTTAGAATAGTGCTTGGTTTATTCCTGCTGTTTTTAGAAATGCAATCCTTAAGGAAGGTCAGACTTTCAAGAGCAGAAACCTGTCAAAGCAGGTCATGGATGAAACAGCCTTAGCAATGCTTCTTAAAGGGATTTTGGCTCCACAAATGCATAAGAGATTATGAAAAGGCAATGTGACATTTTAGAATTTACCTCAAATCCTCTCTTCAGCAGTTTGTTCCCAGTCATTGTAGCAGGTCACCTTATTTACACTATTCCTGTGTAATTCCTCCCAGTGACTAACTCCATCTAGAAGATGTTCTCAGTACTTCCCAAGACAGTCACAGTGCACTCATTTGGAGATATTTGACTTCAAGGCACTGGAAAATTCCAGCATCACATACCAGATACAGCCATGAGGTTTGCCTTTACTGTAAGAAACAAAATGTTCTATCTTTTCTTTATGGTGAGTCAGAAGCTCGTGATTGTTCTTGATGCATACCTTTTTCTGAAGAGCATTCCTGAGTTTTTTCTGTCAGATTTTTTTCAGATATTTTTAATTCTTTTGTTATTCCATTGCCATTTAGACACTTTGTATACAATCCAACTGCAATTCCATTATAATTTAGGCAATATAAAATTTCTGTGTTGACTCCTAGAGGAATGGTTCTCTGCTAGTTATTTGAACAATTGTCATCCTTGTTTTCTACTATATTTTTTTTCTCCAAAATATTTAGTTACAGCATGTATACATGCTCATAGTTTTCTCTGGTGGATGACCATCTCTGGATGAATTTATCACAACAGCTCGTTATTGAAGCATTTATCATAAAACCTTCCTTTTCTTGTTTGTTCATAAAACCATCAGATTAATTGTTTTAAATTTAATTCAAAGGAATAAAGGCATTCTACTCTGTCCCCATGGTCCTGAATGCAATATGTGATCTCCTGGATCACCACAAATTCAAGAGAGAATCACTCTTTCCAAAAGTGACTCAGTACCTGTATATGATTTCAGCAGAAGAGAATATCTATGTACTAATAAAAGCCTTTGTACATCTAGTATCACGTATATGGTGATGAGATCTGTATGAGATAAGAGAGCAGAAAGAGAGAAGCTGTAAACTGAAGAACAAACATAAAAAGGGTTGGTACTTCTGAGAATGGAAAAATCTGAAAAAGTAGCTTAAGTCACAAAAGCTGAATCTACTGTTTCTCAATAACAAAAATTATACAGATATCCTTTGATAAAAGATAAGATTACTTGTATTAATAAAAAACTCTTCTGAAATAATTACAGTGTGATCAACTTCCACATAAAGTAGAGAGCAAAATATCAGTAACTTTGTAGAAGCTTCTAAGTTACAGATAAAAAGTGGGAAGAAAATGAAAAGGCAGATGGTGTGGTTATCACTTAAAAAAAAAAAAAAAAAAAGTCCTGCTTCTAGTAAGAGCACCTAATTTAAAACAAAATCGAAAAATCTTACCAGAGCCAGTAAACAGTAAACTAAGGCAAAGAATTGTGGGAGTTATGGCACTTGGTATCTCAAAAATAAGTGTCCTACTTATGGCAACGTGTGCAGATTTGCAACGCAGACAGGCATGCTGCAAAATTATGCAAAACAGATAAAGTGCATGTAATCACAGAAATTTGATTTGAAACTGTAATCATGGCAGCAGAGGAGCAACCTATGCAAGTTATGCCCAGTACCAACACTGAAAATAAAAAGCGTAACTGTCTTACTGGTAAACTTAGATAGAAATCAAATGCTCCTGTCAGAAGGTGTCTACCATAATAATCAAGTAGAATCCCAGGAAGTGTGAGAACAACCAAAACAACAACAAAAATTCAGAAATATGACCACAATTTTCAGCTTAATTTGTCTTTAGAATAGTCAGCCTAGGTATATGATGAAAACCTAATTATGTGGAACTGAACAAAGTCCTAGACAGTGTAATATAGAGGAAAATGATTGTGCTGACATAGAGAGAAATGAATGATCTAATAATAACGTAAAATTTTACAGGCACAGGACACCATCACTACCTGAAAGATCAAGGTAGCTGGGAACAAGGTGGAGTCATGCTGGCTATGTAATCTTTTAGGAGGACTGTGACTTCTACTTTTCCATTTTCATATAGGGAAAAGGGAAGACAAATAAAGGACACTCAAAAATTCCATCTCTTGTAGGTGTGGAACATATGAAAGTCAGGAGCTGAGACCAGTCATTCTGGAGCAGAGGGTTACAGAGAGGGCAGCATGAGACAGGGCTGACATGTGTAACTCTATGGACACTTTAAAAGGTTCAGTCATCCTACAGGGTCCATAATGGATGACACTATAATTATAGTTCCTCCTCAGATTATGCCAAGGACAAAACAGGAGAAGGCTCAATATCTTAGCAACTGCTCCTTGCATGTTCTTTGCAGACCTGTGAAACTCACTGTGGAGGAGTCTCATCTTTATACTATTTATTTCACCTTTTTTATCTCCAATATTTGTAATATGGGTAAAAACTGTCTTTCACTGTGTAGATATCTCGTGTGAAGTTCAACAGGGTCCAAATTCTGAGCCAAGACCCCTAAAAAATTTTTATTATCTGAAAAATATGGAATCTTATCTTCAGCATGTTAAAGAAAAGCAGTCATTTAAATGAAAACTGACAAAACCAGAGCATTATTATTTGTGAAATACTACACCGAACCTGGAAATGAGAGATTTTTTTTCCCCAGAATTTAAACATCAATTTAAGAACTTCCTTTGCAAATTAAGAAGTGTTTATCCTACATGTCTTCTGCATGGTGGACTTGACAACTCTAGATTATATTCACTACTCCATTTTTAATCAAGAATGGTTTATTGTTGGCCAATGCCCAGTGATAAAACTTTTCACTAACTTATTTAGTTTTTAATCTTTATTGCAAGAAGGAAAAAAAATGAAATATTTTATTCCTTCTTGTGGTGGTTTAACCCACAGGTAGACCATTTGGTCCTGCACTCACTTCCCCTAGTTGGTGAGATGAGAAGGTAAAAAGGATCACAGATTCGGATGAGAACAGGGATGGCTGACTCACCAGTTATGGTCATGGGCAAATCAGACTCAGCTTGGGGAAGAAAACTCAATTTAATTCATTACCAAACATCCAAATAGCACAGTGAGACATAACAACCTCATCTTAAGACACCTTCCCCCACCCCTCCCTTCTTCCTGGGCTCAAATCACTTTGCACCTAATTTCTCTACCTTCTCCCCAGTCTACGCTACAAGGGGCAGGCAATGGAGTTGCAGTTAGTTCACCATTGCTGATCTTCCTGGCATGAAAGTCCAGGAACAAAGTGCTCCAACGTGAGCTTCCCCTGGAGTTGTGGATCTCTTTGGGCTCAGATCCTGGCTCTGGCATGGGGATGTCCATGGGCTGCAGATGGGTCTCTGGTCCAGCACACCTCCTTTCCCCCCAACTTTGGGGGTCCACCCCCACTCTGCTGTTGAGCACCTTTTGGGGTCTCAATACAGTCACACCTGTCCTCAGGCTCAGCTTTCTGCTCCAGTGTGGAGTCTTTCATAGCCTACACGTGCATACCTGTTCCACCATTGAACCTCTATGGGTTTCAGGGGACCTCCTTTGCCTTCTACTCCATGCAGTTGAACTGGGTGTCTGCGGTTCTCCATCCTCCCCCTCCTCCTCCTTCCTCTTGGCAAAAAAACTCTCTCTTTGTTTAGACTGGTGGTCATCTTTTGTTCAGGTCAATGGCTTGTCCTCCAGGTTTTTTCCACCTTCTTTGTGAGACAGTCCTTCCCCTCACAAATATGTATTCACAGAGGTGTTTCTCTACTGCTAATTGGTCAGCCTGGGATGGGGGGGTAAATCTGCCCTAGTTTTTTGCTAGGATAGGGTTAATTTTCTTCCTAGTATCTAGAAAGCACTGGGATTTGTTTTTAGTGGGGATTGTTATGAGAAGAATGCTGATAAGGTACAAGGACCTGGTAGGTAGTTTCCAGGTGCAGAGGACTGGGAGGGAAGTTAACAAAACCCAGAACTGACAGTTGGATATGCCAATAGGATTTTCCGTATCATATTATGTCATGTTAATTATATTAACCAGGTCTGACCAGAAAAAAAGAAGGGATTCTCTCAGGAATCGTTCAGGCTTACTTTTCCAGGATTGCAATTTTGGTTTCAGGGTTTCTTTCTGCTTCTTTGGGATTGTTACCAGTGGGTGGTGAGCAATTGTACTCTGCATCACTCATATACATGTATATATACAGTTGTTATCATAATTAGTAGTAGTATTTTAATTTTATTTTGCTCTAATTATTAAATTGTTCTTATCTCAACCTACAAGTCTCCTTGCCTTTACCCCTCCAATTCTCCCCCTGATTCCCTGGGTGAGGGTGGGGATGTGGTGAGTAAAAGGGGGGGAGCTGCAAGTGGCTGTGTCTTGTTTGGCTGCCAGCTAAGGCAAACTATCACAATGCCTTAGAGCCAGCATAGCTTTTGCAAAGCTTCTTACAAGGTGGCCCCATCCCCCACTACCAAAAATAGCCCCTGCCCTCCCCAGAAACCCAACACACTTCTTAGGAGGTGTTAAAAAACGAAATCAGTGGAAACTTCCAGTCTACTATGAACAAAAGTATGATGTAAAACTGAGGCACTCATAGCTTATGATATGCTTTTATAAAGCCTGAAGTACACATCTAATTCCATTAGAAAATCATGAAAACATAAGCATTTGTTCTTATTCTAACCTCCTATTTTGAAATATGATTTGCTGGTCTTCATTGATTGTACTTTTATCCAAATGTAATATTATACTTTAGTGGTTCACATTTGAACTCTTAAATACAGAATTCTGTTTCTTAATAATCTCTTTTAGCATCTATATTTTTCTCTCACTGATCTCACTGTATATCTGTATTGTTCTTATAAAATCATAGAATGGTTTGGGTTGGAAAGGACCTTTAAAGGTCATCTAGTCCAACCCCTCTTGCAGTGAGTAGGGACATCTTCTACTAGATCTGACTGCTCAGAGTCTCATCCAACCTGACCTTGAATGTTTCCAGGGATGGAGCTTCTACAACCTTTCTGGGCAACCTGTTCCTGTGTTTCACCACTCTCATTGTAAAAAAATGTCTTTGTTATATCTAGTCTAAACGTGCCTTCTTTTAGTTTAAAACCATTTCCCCTTGTCCTATTGCTACAGACCCTACAACAAAAGTTTGTCCCCATCTTTCTTATAGGCCCTCTTCAGTAAGATCTTCCCAGAGATTTCTCTTCTCCAGGCTGAACAACCCGAACTCTCTCATTCTTTCTTCAAAGGAGAGGTATTCTTCCCCAAGCTTGTAGTGTTGCATGGGTTTGTTATGACCCAGGCACAGAACCTGGCACTTAGCCTCTGTTGAATATGGCTGATTGCAGCCCATTGATCCAATCAGCAAAAATCTAGACATGCAGAAATTTTAAAATTAATATAACTAAATGTACATCTCTCTGGTTCTGACAGAAGCTGAGAAGAGAATTTAATAATCACAATTTTTACTTTAGGCCTCTCAGTACTGCCTGTGATCCTTTTTTGGCCCCATCCCTAAATGTAGGCTTTCAACAGGCATTCTTGTTGGAATACCATGGAAAAAGCAGCACTGTGTATGTTGCAGTGCCATGTACCAGACTGAGAAATGATGTATCAATTTCCAATACAATATATTACATTCATTGTATTCATTTCCATACCATGGAAAAGGTACATGAGATATAAATAAAAGTTATAAATAAGATAAAATAAGGTACATATGTACTCAAGGGTAAAAATATGTTCCATCTCACCTTTATCATCAGCAAACTTGCTTCATCCATGTCATTGATGAAAAAGTTAAGCAAGACCGGACCCAGTACTCACCCCAGGGGAACACCACTAGGTACAGGCCTGTAATCCAACCCTATATATCAACCTGATGAAAGGAAAGGATCAAAACCCTCCAAAAAGACATTAATTAATTGCTAAAAAAAGTTTTCAAGGTGGTCACAACCCAGTTCAGAAAAAAACTTTTTCTTAGCCAGCAGAACTTAGTTTCAGGTAGTTCACACATCTGTAGTTTCAATTACATGTATATCATTCTTTGTGGGATGCAATTTTATTTTACTGCCAACAGTAGCAGAAAAGCTATTTCAGCTGTGTCAATGTGGAACAGCAATGTCATCTGAAATCTAATGACCTATTAAACACAGGTATTTGCACAGAGCTTTTTCTCCCCCCTTCCACACATACACACTTTTTCTCCCCTGAATATTTTCCTGACTGTGTAGCCTATGTGGAAACATTTAATACAGCAGTGTTTTATGCTGTGTTTCATTTTTAACTATGCCTTTTATCATTCACAAAGGTTCTGATTTTCTGTTTTGTAGTCTTTCCTTTGCTCTCTAGTACATCCCATTGTAGAAATGTCTGGGATACTCACTGTATCCAGAAAATGGCAACAAAGGAGGAAATGGAGAACATCAATGGACATTGTTTCCAAGGAAACAAAGCATCAGAGAATACAAGAAAGCCAAGAGGGATGTCACTTCTTTTCCCCAGGAAAATAAGGAAATAGAGGGAATGGAGATGCTAATGAATAAATGACTTAGATATATAACCAGCCATTTAAAGATTTTTAAATCAAAATTGTTGGAATTGTCACACAGAAGGTTTTGCCTCATTTTCAACCACTGCCTTAAATTCATTTTAAAATTTTTCTTCCATAGTGATTCATATTGTGAAAGGAAAAATGCTATTCACTGCTTACAATGTCACACTGAGCAATAAATGTTTTTTGTTCAAGACAATATCCATGGATATATTTTTTTAATTTTTAAAATTAAACCATTACTTAATAGGAAGTAGCAAACTAGTAGGAGGAAAAAAAAGTC
The DNA here is from genome assembly GCA_907165065.1 of Caprimulgus europaeus. The sequence goes on from OU015525.1 coordinate 28,385,242, forward strand.
TATTACAGATTTCAGATATTCCTAATTTAAACAGAAGTTAAAAATGTTTTTAATATAGTTAAACAGGTTCATACTTTAAGATTAATTAAGATTTTGATGTTTTATCAAATACATACCATATTATGCCCAGAAGTTTTCAGCTTAACAATTTCAGCAATCAGGTTTCCAGTTTTTGGATCAACCGTCAGGTGTAACCTTTGGCACCAGGGCTGGCTTGAGCTGCACAGTTAGGACAACGATCTGCTCCCAGTTGTGAAGGAGGATGAAGGGGATGAGATGAACAGTAAGATACTAGTGAAATAAATGAGAAAATTAACAGATTTCAGGAAGTAAACTGAATTGGAGATACATAAGAAACTCCTGAGTGAAAAAGAGAAGCAGCAGTAGGCATGTCTAGGCTGCTGTCTCAGTTTTAATGTGTTGTTTGAAAATGCTTTGACTAAAGACAAGTCTGGAATGACTGACTGAGCAATAGATTAGATTTGACCTTTATAACTATAATTGAATTTTTGCCAGAAAGGTGAGTGGCAAAAATGTTTTCTCCACAGTATAGCTGAACAGTAATTTACAAAATCTTTCTAACACAGGGGAAAAAAAAAAAAAGACAACTGTACTGTTTTATTTTGAGGCAGTTTAAGCCAGAAGGAAGCTAACTTGCCATGGTCCTGGCACAGACTTCCACAAACACTCAGCTTGGAAGCAGAGACCATCCCTTAAGAAATTTGCTTAATGCATTCATTTGTCACATGGCAAAGGCAATTAGTGTGTGGTACTGTGCTGCTGGCAAACTCTGAACTGCAGCAAAGATGGCAGAAGAAAGGCTTCAAAGCTTTATGATGATACTGGAATGACAAATGGGAGCCTTTGGAACTTTCCTTTTTTTCCAGAAAAAGAATACTGTGGTAAAGAAAAAAGTGATGAAAGATCTCTGAGATCCTGAACCAAAAGTATCACATGAAAAAGTAAAGAATCTAGCCATGGTGAGACAAAGAACTGTGACTATCTCCAAGATGCCTCTACATTAGCATTTTAGAGGTTCACTTTTGAAGCTAATCCCCCAATTGGCCACCTCTACTGTACCTTCACTCTCATTTTTGTGTGTGGTAGATGATCCATATATTAACAACAGAAGAGAACATTCTCTGTTCTTTTCCAACACTAAAAAGGAAGAATATATGCTTATAGCTATTTCCCCCTTTATACAGTCCATATTACAAGTCCACAATAAGGTTACTAGCTAGCAGATTGCCATTTGTTGATGAAAGTTATACAACTGAAGTTGTTAACTGGGATTATTTTAATTTTTTTTTTTCCTAGATAAAGTTAAAATTACAGGAGCCATTTCACTTTACCAGTCTTAAATTAATGGAAATGGTAAGGTATGTCTCTCCAGATCAGTGGGGTTTACAACGTAAAAGTTTTCATAATCCCTTCCATTGCAAATATTAGATTAATTTCATACTTTAGGTCATTGGTCTTCAGTCATATTAAAAAAACCCAAACAACACTTTATGTTGATAAAGGTAGAAAGTTGAAACAATCTATACTTTGGGACAATATAAAAGAATAAATATATATTTATTTCAGAATCTGCTAGACAATTTTTGATGCTTAAGTCTGCCTTGTTTATAATGCTTATGTGTGTGTAATATAACATAGCGAAAAACACATCATGACAATACAGAAAAATATGAAGTAAATATTATTAAAGCTTGAATTTAGCAATAACTCATATACTTTTAAAAATGCATATATTTCAGTGGATAAAGTTATCTCAACTCAGTATAAGACTTTCTCTCAGAAAGTATGTTGAGGTTTTGGGAAATCATTTGGAAAACATTATCAAAGTGTTGAATAATGAATGGTTGAAACCCAGTGAAAAGATGAATGTAGATTGTTTTATGAAGAATATTAGATATTGAGAGGTTCAATAGAGTCAGTATGCATGCTTCATAAGTTTTATATTAGGAAATGGTCTAATGTTCTACCTTCAAATGGGAACTTTTTCAATTTCTCAAAATATGTGGGATTTATTATGTCTATACATACCATAAGTGCAAAGGTGAAAATAATATTTTCTTATGTAAGTAGACTCACGTACACTGTGAAGACTTGGAAAGAAGTTGATTATGTTAAAGGTGACTTTGAAATTAAAATTTAATTATTTTTTTAAAAAGGTTTTTGTGAGTTTATTTCCTTAAAAAAAGACATATTGGAAGTTATGAAAGACAACAATGAGCATCATTTAAATAATACACGGGAAGGCTGGGGATATTAGAAAAATCATATTTTATTTAAAAAAAGCAAAGGCAGTTTCTCTGAAATGTTGCTCTTTCTCCCTCCTTTTTTTTTTTTTTTTCTCATACTGCAACTCTTTATTCATCCAAATTCTTTATTTCATCACTGCTGTCCTTTTTTCTCTCATAATATCAAAATATTGTCTCTTCAAACAATCTCAGCTACCAGGTCAGTCTCTAAACTAAAATATCCATAATTTCTTTTTCTCATCATGACTCATTCTGCTCAGGTTTACTGACTTTTGATTACATTGTCTAGTTCTTAAACAGAAGTCTGTGGAGAGTCAGTTTAAAAAAAAAAATCGATGAATATCCAAAGTAGTTACAATTTATTTAGGGTGATATTAGAGCATCCACTTATTGGTTTTTTTCATATTTAAACAAGAATACAAAATTTGACTTAGTGTTTAATTTAGTTCTCTAGTAATGAAAAATTATTTTTTGTACCACTCTTATTTCCAATGGCTGCCATATTGGACTGGATAGTGTGCAGACTCATATTTCAAAATGGCTTGTTCAGCCTCAAAGGTGCAACAGGTGGATTTATAAAGGCAGTGGGAGATATAGCAGTCACAGATGCTCATCTGATGAAGAAAGACCCCCAGTTTGCATTTTAGAATATATTACTTGCCCTGAGCTCTCATGGAAGTGTGTAAGACAACTACTGAGAGTGCAGTAAGCACTGTGGCTCTTGCTGGATCTCCCATGAGAAGAAATATGTGCTGTGCAGTGTTTTTTTCTGAAGTTTTAACATTTCTTATTAATGGTGAACATTTATTGTTGCCTGGGGAAAACTGAAAGGAACACTGGTAGAAGAGAAGGCACTGTTGGTTCTTGCTGGTCGTGGGCATTCAGCAGATTTGAGCTGCTGTATTTGAAGTGGGTGGTTTTCATGAGAATAACTGGAGAAGACAACTCAGGTTTACACAGACTTCAGAATTAACTTCCTTAAATTTACATAACCAATTAAAAGCTTCTTGGGGAAAAAAGACTTTCTAATTCAAAATTAATGTTTTAAATCTGTACCTAAATCTCATAGTAACAAGCAGATAGATAAAATAGAGATTAGGAACCCCTAATGGACATATACAGATGTAGTGTTTGAATGGTTAAACCAGCTGCTAAAATAAGCAAATATAAAAATAAAAATTAATGAAGTTATTTTAAAACTATGTGTTGCTGTGCAGGATATTCTGTTCTGAGGTCACCAATAAAGACTCAAACTCAGCGGAACAGCTCTAAATCTTCTCTTTTAAAAAACTGCAATACTTACAAACATCTTTTTTTAATGGATTCACAGAATTATTTAAATTGGAAGAGTTTCGGATTAAGCCTCTGTACACCCCAGAAAAACAGCACAGTTTGATAACTGGACTTCATCTTCACATTTAACAGTTTGCTGGCCAGCCTTAGCAAATCAATTTCATGACTTCTGTAGAAAGAGGGACTCAGCTATTTGGAGGATTTAAATAGAAACCAATGGTTCACTTTTAATATCTTGCTTTATTCAAGTATTGACATGAAGATTGAATTTCCAATATTCAGTGGTGAATTTCTAGAAAAAATTTGGACCTTCCCTACAGTGACATACATGAATGAACATTTACTGAAAGCAAATGGAGCTCATCCAAGCAGGACTGATGTTTACTAGAGCCACAAAAGCTTACTGCATTTTCTGATATTACAGTTTCATCTCTATGAATAACATGGTAAGTTTCCAGATTATTTGCAGAACTTCAAACAGTTCCTACATTTAAGTAGGAATTAAGCAGGTAGAAACAAATGCTATTTATGCATTTTTAATTTTTATAAATATTTTTTTCTGTCTTTTGAAATTATTTTAAATTCATTTTAAAATCTTCTATTTACCTATTAATATGATTATTTTCTGTAATGAGATACCACAAACATACATTGTAATTCGAGCAAATGCTTACACGACAAATGTTTTATGATTAGATGGTTCAATACTGGAAACGTTATTTTGACTCCTTTTTGGTTTTGTTTGTTTGTTTGTTTGTTTGTTTGTTTTCTTCACAAAAGTTTGAGATTGACCAAAATTATGATTTTCAGATACTAGGTACATGACATTTATATGTTGAATTCACCTCTCCTTTGGATGTCAATGTTGATCTGGTTTTAATTTCTTTTCCCCCACAATTGTTATAGACACTGGTTGATTGCTAAGGAAGTGTTGTGTCAGACTGCAGTTGAATGATGAATGGTAAAATTATACTTATTGGGAACTATGAAAGTCCTCATCCTAATGTATATTTTTTCAGCTGATTTGAGATATGGCAAATTAGGACCTTTCAGTGATTTTAGTGTGACTAGAAATGCACCATGATTTGGGTAAACTTAGACAGTTAACATCAGACTATCTTGTGCTCTAAATTTAACCTGTGTTGCATAAGGTTCCTTGGAAAGTAATCCTATATCATCTTTCTCCATTTTAGCATCTTTTCTGAATAGAAAATATTGTGGTAAGATATTGTAAATGATGAATCTACTCAGCTACTGGTAGACATTGATGTCTTATTAGAAATCAATTCTTTTTCATAAGAAAACAAATTTTTAGACTACTTGACTAATTTATATTACTATTTGATGCAATATTGACACATGTTTGATTGTCACAGTATCTAATTAACCACTGTTCTGCTATAACTGCCTACAATGGGTCTTTTATACAACGCATTGGTTCGTTCTCTTCAGACCTCTGATGGGATGACTGCTGTGCTTGAAATAACTAGAGCAGAATTTAGTAAAAGTTCAATACAGAGCTGAGCAATTTAAAACCAGATTGCACCCTAAGCTAAAACAGTGTAAGATCTCTTTGTGTGCAACTCAGACTGCCTGCTTTGAAGTGGAATCCTATCAAGAAAAGCCCTCGAGGCCTTGTCAACAGAGGAGATCGACTGTGGTCTGGTAGATTATTTAAAGGTCATTATTTTGGAAGGATTTTTCAACAGAATTCACACTGTCTTTTTGACAGATATGTACTAAAAAAAAAATAGTATTGAATGTTCTAAAACAAAACAGCTCTTTAGTATTAAAACTTTGTGGATCTTAACTTGAACTGGGAGTTACATGACTATATGCATAGTGGAATAGAGAGGGTGTTGGACACAACTGTTCAGAATGTCACAAACCACAATTGGCAGAACACTGCTTGTCTGTAGGACAGGCAGGATGGACAGACTGACCAACTGCCTGCAGATTTTGAAAAACAGGTACCAAAACTTGCTCTTCTCAAGACTCAAGGAAAAAAAAATCTTGCAGTTCTGCAATATTCTATGGGAATATGAAATTAGAAACAGTAAAAAAGAAGACAGTATGACACAATAATTAGTACTATGTAAAGTGGGATTGTTGTGCCATTCTGGAACTGAGCAATGAGAAAGTTTCCTGTTGAAAGAGCAATTAGTGATGTTAGAAGTTTTTTTCTATTCACTTCATATAGGATAAGGAGCTTTTGCTCAGCTGTTCTACAACATAAAATAATACTTCAAACAGGTACTGCTACAACCATGGACTACATTGCAGCCGCCTTTGGCATTCTCCATACAGCAAATATCGAGTAACTAATCAAAACATTATTTTTAATAACCATCTGTTAAAAGCCATCTGTAACCAACCTTTCAGTGTCCTCTGGGCAAGGATTTCCATGGTTAACTCTTTCCAGGAAGATTTCATCATGAGTTTTTAAGTGAATAATGCACAAAATATTTTCATTGCCTTTTCATAAAATGCTCCTCTGAAACACTGAAATAATGTCAAGAAATAATATCTTCTCCATGGCAGTTGTCATTAATGAATAAATCTCAATTATATTTCTTTCTCTAAAATAAATTTTAAAAGGTCAAGAAGTCCCGAGGTCTTCTTATTGTAACACATTTTTAGTGTGATACAATATGAGTTTATAAGACAAACACTGAATCAAAATGAACAAGTTACTAAAGAATACTTTTTAATTCCCTTAAAATATGATGCTTTCAATGGTAGTTTTTTAACATCTCCCAGAAAAACTGCCTCCCTAACAATTGTACCACAATTGATTTATACATAATATCACAATTGCATTAGAAATATGCAGGATTTAAATTTAAAATTTAAAAAGATATTTACTGTGAATGTGGGCTGTGTACATAGCAATACATGGCTGAACTGAAGAACAGTGCAATACATATAAAGGTCTCTTGGGATGTGGTACTGATTTGCCCCTAGAGATTAAACTATCTCTAAGTGAGATGCTTACTTCAAAACAGTCAAAATGTTAACAATTCCATTATTAATAAAAACTTTTAAAGGGACATTGATAAATTGAAGAAATGTGACCATAAATAAACCTGTGGAAAAATCTGTCATGCCTTGAAAACAAAAGATTGAATAGCACTACTCTCAATATTTTATACTGAGTGAACAACAGATTTTTTACCTGTTCCTAGCTGTTATGCACAACTTAAATCTTTTTAAAGCAAAGCTAAACAAACTGCCCTTTTTTATATACTCCATCTTATCTTTCAAAACTGATAATTTCTGTAAGACATAGTGGGAACATCACCTTAGAATAATAAATTTTTGGAAGGGAAATGTACTGAAAATAATACAAACCTAATTTTTTTGTACATATTTAATGAGTAGTCATAGGAATTTGAATTCTTGTTAGAATAAAGGCTGCCCCACTGAAAACAGGATGTTGAAATTCTAAGTTATCCAGTAAAACAAATGCATTTTCATGAACCATTTAAGTAAGTACTGTAGCGAAAAGCACTGCTTGTGGCTAATTGGATATAAATGGGAAATTGGTAGAAAGCTGGATGCATTGTTTTGAAGATGTTAACATTTTTAATATAATTGAAAAAATATAATTATGCTAATGCAGCAAACCCTTAAACGCCTTTGAATGATTATTTTGTCATGCATTCTTTTGTCATGCATTCAAATGTGAATTGTATTTCTCAAATTCTATTCCACATGAGGAGAATGTAAAAATATCACGGTCTTGTTTGTAAACAGATCACTGTTCCATTTAAAATTCAGAGTCTGAGGCTTTGCAATATTTTTCATAGTGAAGTAGGCTTTATAATTTTATCTAAAGATTTTTTAATAAAGTGAAAATTTTCCTTCAGTGAAGTGAAGCTCTAGGGCTGAATAGTCTGTCCCTTAAAACCTGCTTTCCTCTCCAGAAAATATAAAATTAGATGAATTTGTTGTGCAAGACTATATCTCAGAATATTCTGTCCACAACTTTGAACAGTTCATAATGTGAACGCAGTACAGAAGGGAAGACTTACTTGGTAAAACAAGCAGCAACATATTCATACTTGAGCTTCAAGATCTGAACCAGTAAATAGGCATCTAGGTGAGGCTGAAAAAGTTGTTGTTTCTTTTAAAATTCTACATTGTTTAGGGTAATCCATATGATTTTCCCATTTCCTTTGCCAGATATACCACAAGTGAAATCAACAGAGGCACTCTGGGAGAAGTTGTTTATAGGAGGAATTCACCTATGAAGTCCTCCAACCTCTGTGATGCATGCTCTCTTAGACCAGAACTTAGTCTTAACAGGTCACCATCCTTGGAGGTAGTTGTGAGGAGCAGCACCATTATCTTGCCTCAAAGATTGTCTGCAAGATCACTGGCAAGATTGTTTTCACGAGACCACTGAGAAGGAAACGACTTGTGAAATGCCCTGCCCGCAGGAGGTCTTCTGCCCAGACATGTCCCTGCCATAGTGCTGGGTGGGCACAAAGAGACGTGCCATTGCTATGGTAACTACAGCCCTCGAAGGGGTACTTAAGGAAGCCCTGCATGGGCAGCAGCGAGAGCGGGAAGAAAGAGAGAGAAGAAGAGGGACAGAGAGGACGACCACCTGACTGCACCACGCCACGCTGCACCACTGCTGGAACACGCTACTGAGACCTCCTCACCCGCCCCTTCACCGTCGCCTCGCCGCTGGACCCGTGGTGATGACTATCCTTGCTGCCCTATCCCGACTCCTTGCTTCTTTTCCATCTTTCTTTCCATTCTGTCCTATCGCTACCCTCTTTATTACTTTTGGTAATAAATGGTGTTTCGGGAATGCGGCATTTGACCTCGTTTGTGTCTTAATCTCGCTCTTGGGAACATATCGAAACCTTTCCCCGACATCGGATCGGGGTATTTGAATGATCCCGACATCGGATCGGGACAGTAGTTAACAGAATTGTAGATGTGGTGTTTAGAGACATGATTTAGAGGTGGACTTGGCAATGTTAGGTTTACAGTTTGACTTTATGATCCTAAAGGTCTTTTCCAACCAAAACGATTCTATGATTCTAAAACAACAAGGATTAGTTCTGTTTCTTATTACTTTTGAGTAGGTAGAAGTAAGGAAAAATAGCTACCAGATTTTAGTTCTCTGATTTAAAGAGAGACAAACTCATCCCCACCCTCCCTACCTACCTTCTGTCTTGTCTCTCCCCTGTTCTGAGGTCTGTAGTTAATTCTTTACAAAAACTATAGTAGTGCAAAGTCTTGCTCTTGGAGACAAAAATATTCAGCTTGGAAAACAGAAAGCAAGCAAAGAAGATTCATAGCAAAGAAGGGTTTTATTATAATAAGAAAGCAAAAAGCATACATACTTACGTTATAGATATACTATATATATAAATATATTTGTATATTTTATATATATAATATATACACATAACTTTCATGTATGTATATATATGTGCATATATTTGTGTATATTTATATGCACACACACACATATTTATATCCATTGAATAATTGCATACATGCTCCAGGGAAACATCAGTTTCCTTGGAAGAAGAGAAGGAAACAGTAAGGATTTTCCTGAGTTAGCAGTATAATTCCAGTTCTGAGTGGCCTAGTTTGCTGATACTAATTTGCATTGATAAATAATAGCATTGTAGTGGTGCCCAAAAAACAATGCAGTGTTTTTAAATGAGGTAACCTTATGTAGATCTGAAGAGTTTTTCTGAATCAAAGTGAATATTAAAATATTTGTTCCTAGATCTCTTGGATCTAAGCAATTGGTAGAAGTTTTTATCTATTCTGTAAGCCTCAGAGAAAGGCAGCAAAATATGATAAAAGATATAAAGTACTCCAACATATAGCAGAGTATTATCCTGGAAGTGTAAATTAAGAAGAGATAAACTAATATATCCAGAAGTAATATATTAAGGTACATTTGCACGACTGACAATAAAACCCCCCAAAACATACATTATATAAATTTTCTGGTTTATTCCCGTAGATTATATAATAATTTCCTAATGTTTAACTGCTTTCTTTCAATACATTTATTTCATGACAGAAATGTGAAATAGACTGCAACCAAAAATTTTTATTGTTATATTAAGAATGTTAATAAAAGCTATGATTTATTTATGACATTTTCTTGAAGTGATCACTTATTAAACAGTGTATAAAAGGCAATACAATGACAAATAAAACTGATTGGATAATCAGTAAAATAAGACTGTTATCCATCATATTAATGGTGGTGCAGAAAATAAAAACAAAAAACCTCACAGGACTAAAGAAACTCAAAGTTCATATGCTTTACAAATAGCAGTCTTTCCACTCAGTTTATTTAGAGTTTTATTCTTTTTTAATTTTTCAAAATCTATGTGAGTTTCAAAAGCTTTGGAGTACTTTTGCCATAGATTCTTTCCCTGGTACATAGATTTTAAGGGCCAGAAGAGCCTGACCTAGTACCTTCTGCATGAAAGCACCTGTACAAGTCTAGCAGCAACTATTTCCAAAAACAAATCAATGAAAATTTTGGAGTATTTTTAAATACAGCAGCAGTTTCGGCCTTGAAACACATGTGTTTGACATGACTTTTCCCCTGTTATATAATGAGTGTAACAAACTTGACTAGTTCATCTTTTTCCTAGTGTTCAGTGAGACTTCCAGTGTTGTCAGAGTAAAATGAATAGCAAGAATATTTGCTTGAATCTCACCGGAATTCTTAGTCTCATGGGATATTGCAACTAGCATTTAATTTATACAACATTTAAGAACCGGAAATTCTTATGCCCCATCTTGATTTGTCTTTTGACTTCTTCCAATAAATTTATTTTCTTCTTCTATGTTGTCTTCTGTGAGATTAATACATGTGGGTGTGAAACTCTCTGGAAATGATACATCTTCAAACATGACATCAATGAAATCATTTTTGTTGTCACAGCATATGGTATCCTGCTGCTAGATATGAAACATAAATGTTGAGGTGAAGCCTAGGTGTTGATCTTGTGACAACTTCAACTACAATCACTTTGTGTTGGACTGTGTGATTGACATTGGTGGGATTTCCAGGTTGAATGTATGGTGCTACAAGGAAGTGACAGTCTTGGTAGCACTATTGCCTTTCTGCTCTCTAGTTGGCTTGGGAAACCAATTAATGAGATGTTTTGAGCTACCAGAAAGCAACTTTATCATCAGATATGTTTTGGCAGCTTAAAAGCTAATAATAAAATAATGGAATATTAATAAGGTTTCTAGTATGCAACAGTGGATCAACTTGCTATTGGGAAAAATGAGGCTGGAAATTTTTTGTTTTATAAAAACCAATAAAAGAAACATAGATGGACAAAGAAAAAAGCACCTTTTCAGAGATGCGCAGAGTAGCTTATACTGTGCTTTTGATATACCCTACATGTAAATTAGTTACTAATAAATTGATACAACATACACTCAGACCTTAATTATTTACAAATTAAGGACTGGGAACTTGCAGGTTGCAGAACCCTGATAGATCTAAAAAGAGTTAACACGGCAAGAGGTTTTTGATTTTTACTGAATCTTTAATCAATTACTACAGCTAATTATTTCATTAAAAATAATGGCTTCAAAGTTTTTCCAAATTACAAATGCTAGTGCTGTGAAACACATCATCATTCTTTCTTTTTGTGTCCTCTATTTGCATTTCCTTCTTCCTAGTTTTGACATATTTGTCAACTAAAGAGACACATTTTCATAGAGAGATAAATACAAGGTTGAGGGATATTCCTATATAAGACATAAAACACCAAGCTTGAAGCCTAATTTTAATGTAGTAGTCAATATACATGCTAAGGACACTGGTTTATACCTGCTGACAGAAATCCCAGAGACATAAGTGCATATTTCCAGAAGACTGCTGCAGAATTTATGATAATCAACACAGGCTGTACTTTATGACTGAAGGCTCTGATTAGACATTCACTCTCATTGTATTACTGTTACCTAAGAATTGATTACCATATAGTTTCATATAGATTAAATGATTTTCAGTTATACCTTGGCAGTTGTAAATCACTATAGACTTGCAATTTCCAGTACAAATAGAAGATATTTGCAGTTTAAATGGACAAATTCAGCAAATTTCAAGCAATCAGTGCTCAGTATTGCCAGGATCATACAAAGAGTGACAAAAAGGGTCTGTTAAATTTACATTGCTGACCTGATTGTAAGAAAAAAAAAGTTCTACCTGTTAGCCTATAAACAAAGGCTCATAAAAGCTGATTGTATATTTTACTGAGGATGAAGCACCTGAGTACACAAAGGCTTATTAGGTTTTTGTCAGACTTATATGACATTACTCATAAAACAACTGTACAGATGGCTTTTGGCAACATTTGGAGGCTAGGACAGTAGGAAAAAGAAAGGGAAGATATCATTTCCTCATGAAGCCACACATCTTGTGATTAACTAGTCTGTAGGCAGGCATCCATGCATCTAATTATTGTGCATACTTCCTATTTAAAACATTCTTTTTGTCCTGATAATTTTCTTCTCAACAAATTCTTTCCTTGTATCTTCAGTTCAGCCTGATTTGCTTCAGAACCTCTGTTAAAGAAGAAAAAACACGTCCATTTCCCTTGCCAAAATTTCAGACAGCCTCTACATACATCTTTACTGCATAATAATGCCTTCTATATGCTGCAAACTGCTGAAAAAAAGAACACTGTTATGTTAGCTGAATATTCCTAAGATGTATTACCAGTAAAGGGGACATACTAATTAGTGTCACACTTCTTGTCATGTCAATGAATTAAATATATTGTGTCATATCCTGAATGCTCACATAGAGCACTAAGAACTAAGACAAATATCCCAATGTCTACTTTTGAAAGAAAAGGAGAAAAATATCAGTAAATTATTTATTTCATTCTAGTCTCACACAGCTTTACAGCATAGTCCAAGGCATACATCACAGCAGGTATACAATTGGTTTAAGCTACATTTCCTCAACGCCAGTGAGAAACCAGAAGTCAAATTGTCAGACAAGGTGTTATACTCTGCGAAGTATATGAGGCCTGGGAAGAAGCTGCAGCTGACTACAGAAGAAATTACAAGGGAAAAGCAGGTACTCTGAAGCTGCTAAACCACACAGTGCAAGGTAAAATAGAATGAAAAAAAAATATTTTCATATCATATTTTTTCTTTTAATGAACAGCAAGAACTCCAGCTATAGGTTACATCTAAAAATACAGATAGTAGCTTATGCATTTTAGACACACACAGGCACATGTCATAACAGTTTAGTGTAATTTTGTATACTTAAAAACTGTGTCAGGCATCTAGTTTGTATTGTTAGGATATTCTAGTAGAGAGGAGGAAAAATAGTTCTAGAACTTCTTAAATCCTGTCAAAATTGCCTGTCACAACACTGCTTTTTCTGCCCATCTATAGCAGAAATAACTTTTTAAAAAAGTTAAATAGCTTTCTAGTCTTGGACACTCTTTTTTAAGATCCTCTTTCTTACTGGCCCGACTTTTCCCCAGTAACTTTTGTTACCTCTTTTTTCTCCCGCTTGGACATCAACCTACTAATGACATGTCCTCTCAATGTTTTCCTTGAGGCCCCAAATGTGTAAGGAAAAAATTAATTGTTTATATTGATGTCTACTTGGAGTTGAAGTTATATAACTCTCCTAATTCTAAATATAACTATTCAGACATATACCAAAGTTAAAAGAGGAATCACATTAAAACTTTCAAACTTATTTCTTCTTTCTCATTCTTTGTACAAACCCTATCTTTTCCCATGATTTAAGCTCATATGGAAGGATGAAGAGGCTACTGATATCTGATACTTACACGGAGGACGCACCCAAATCATGACACATTTCAAAAATTTAACTGTTTCTTTTTTTACTAAACTTCCATCAAACATTTTATCTTTTAAATTATTTCTATAATTTTTATTATTGTCAGTTCCTTCTAGCTGACTGTTTTGACCTACATCCTCTCCAAGACCTCCTAGACCACAGAAGCCACAGGTATTGAAATAATATTTTTGGAAGATCCAAACAACATACAACCCATATTAAGGCCTTTATTTCCCCAGCATACAGATTCAACACATTTATCTGTGTTTACTTTCAAGTCTCTTTTTCATATGCTTCATCCCTTTCCCACTTTTTAAAAAACCCGTGCTGTTGAATCCCTTTTATTCACAAATTACATCTATTTGCCTTTAGCTGTACATAGATGATAAACATAATTATTTCCCTGTAAAGTGATAATTTTCTTTATGCTTCCAAAACAAAAAAAAGAAAATGTGTGCACATACATTAATATTCCAGTAGTGAAAATGAAGTAGTAATTCATTTTTAATAGATCCTACAGACTTTGGTTTTCAAAATTAATAAGACCCCCTACTCACAGAAATACTGGTTCAAAATCTCTTTAAGTCATTTAGTCATGTTTGTTTCTTATAAAGCAATAATTCACTCAGGTAAATTACACTCCAGGTTTCCCTTGTCATGAATATTAAAAGAATAGAGCAACACCATGCTGCAGAAAAGAGTCCCCGTACCGATCTCACACTGGAGTAAATCAAAGGAATTACTCCAGTGTAAAACTAGAATGAGAACCAACCCACTAAAATTAAAGCCTTGTTTTGAATTTTATTTGTATTTAGCTTGAGCCGATGCATTTAGTTTTAAAAAAATAAATGCTTTTAAAAAATCTTAATGTAAAAAAAGCTCTCTCTCCCAATTCAGTGATTCAGTTTGTAAACAGACAGTGCTTACATCATTATTTCAAATTTAAATGCCTTGAGAGAGATATATATATATATCACACCTGGCTTCTAGCTTCCTGGGCAAACTACCTCTATACTTCAGGATAATTCTTTAAATTATTTTTTTGTAACTGAGGCTGATGAGCTAAATATCTTTTTTTAGCTTTAGCTCCTGAGTGGAATGGAAGAAAGCTCTGCATTTACCTTTAAGAACTTTATAACTTTGCAAAGGCGCTACAGCTGCCATCACTTCTGCACAAACACGAGAATGAATTGTATTTACTATGTTTGCACATTCTAGAGAACATTAAACATATATGAATTTCCAGCTGACTAGATTTCATGAGCCACATTTTTTTTTAGTGAAGACTGAGCTTATGTTATCTGTTCACAAGAACTGTATATAGATTCCATAGACTGTAAAACAATTAATTGAACTATTCATTTTTATTCAGTTTTGTAAACTAATCTCTGAATTGATGTTTTCAACTGAATCTCTTCTGTGATGGAAAAAATGCACTGCAATTAATTAAGGCAAAAGTTCCTGCAAAATTTTCTTATAGCTATAAAAGCAAGACCAGACAAAGAGCAAGAGAGAGAACAGTGCAGACAGTGGTCTAAGCAGCCCACTGCAAGAAGTAGAAGAAGACTCGAGAAAAGAGTGGGACTCAGTTATGATGGAAAGGCTGAATTATCATAATTGAAGGGTCCTGAGTTCATAAACACAATCCCAGCGTTTCAGACTGTGCAAATAAATACTTTTAGAATTTGGATCTGTAAGAGCATAATTCACTATAAGTCAAGATTACTTCGTATCTGTTCTCTCCCTCATGCCTGTAATGCCAATCATGGTTCAGTGAACAGATCTGTCCCAAAACTAACTTCCCCCCTGCCAGAGTTAGTTTCCAGTTGAATGAACTTCCCAAACCACCTTTGTTGAACAAACACTGCCCCTCCAATTTATTAACTGTGCAATTTACAATAAAATATTTTTATCTCTTTAAAGCAATGTGGCTTTCAAGCTGTCGACAAATGCAGTTCACAAACTTGTTATAATTCTCATTCTGTCTTCCTTTTCTCACCTAATTGTAAAGTCAGTGGTTGAATCATTCAGAATAGAGTACAATTTCATGGGAGAGAGACAGATTTCTGGCCATTTAATCTTCAGAATATCTTCTCAGGTTGCTTTTATTTCAGAGTGTGACTCTTCCTCCCGCCTTAGAATTAATAGCTTCTTACTCCATGATTAGATGACTGAAATATATGCTGTGAGTAGGTATATGTCATTTGCCACTGTATGTGTTTAGTATGCATTGGAAGTATACATCAAAAGTAGCATATGTTTGACAAGTACTAAGAAAGATACCCAGATTCAGGTTTGTGACTTGATGTTGTTTAACAGAAGCTTCATAATGCTCTGGACTGCAAAATATATTGCAATGGCTTTCAGGATTATTACAATACATCACAAGAGAATCTCCATAATAATATCATTATGTCATAATGTATCATGTCAAAAATCCCAAGGCAGTATTTGCAGGATATACTAATGACCCATCAAAGTGCATCAAGTTTTTATCATATTTTGTTATGTCTGTTAATGTCTAAAAAAGTGCTATTGGGAAGTACTTTCACATATTTTAGGGAAATAAGTTGTTTTTTCTAGATAATTTTTAAAAGAAAACAGTTGTGTTAAAGTCTCTCACAGCAATTAATACAACCTGAATAAGAAAACTCTGCATATAGGCTAGAATTTTATATAATACCCTATCCAATTCCTTTTACATTTCAACATTTGGAAGCCAAACTCCTTCCAGTAGGTTAAAAAATATGAGATGTATTATAAATCTTACCTTTTGGGATTAGGAAATCCATGGAATTCTCAATCATCTAGGGTTGAGAGAAATATTTTAAAATATATTAATAAGAAAATAATGAGGGAACAAAACCATATGACTTACAAATAAAACAGAAATATCAGGAAGCCCAGTAAGATCCTGGAGTCTTTGTATTGGATGTTGGATATATAATTGTTCATCCAAGGGCAGAATAACATGCGGGTAGTTTGTGATGTTGCATGGCAAAATGTTATTTCTTGAGTCCAGTGAGTGCAGCTACTACAATTCTCTTTATGAAAAAACAGCATATTGTTTCTTATTTTTTTAATTATTATACTTAAAATGATAAATGATAAATTAGAAGTCTTCAGATGCTTTTAGAAGTTCTTGCTTCCAAGAAGAAATTTACAATTTTACCTCATGGATTTGGTGTACTTAGGTTCGTACCCAAATAACAGGAAATTATTTTTTAAATGACCCAAAAGGACCAATCAGATCCAGAGATACCTCAAAGAATTCAAGGGCTAGCATATGACCGCAGTATATTATATCATACATGAATTAAAAAAAAAAAGAAACAATAAAGAAGAAAAAACAAATAAAAAGTCTGTTCCAAGCTAAAGTGTAAAGAGAAAGGGGTTTAAATCAAACCAATAAAATGAAGAGTAATAATTTTTTAAAAGAGTAAATACCATATACTCACTACCTAAATTTTCAAAAGAATTATTTCTGTTCTATATTCATCAAGTCTCTCATAGTATGAATAATAATCCTGTATACATGCACATTCTAGTAGGGACATGATGAAGGGTATTTATCAAAATATCCATCTTCAGAACTAGGCAACTTAATTCATCTGTAATAAGGAACAATGATATTACAGAATCACAGAATTGTAGGGCTGGGAGGGACCTCAGGAGATCATCTAGTCCAACCCCACTGCCAAAGCAGGTTCCCTACAACAGGTTGCACAGGAAAGTGTCCAGGTGGGTTTGAACATCACCAGAGATGGCGATTCCAGAGGCTCTCTGGGCAACTTATTCCAGTGCTCCGTCAACCTCACAATAATGAGGTTTTTCCTTATGTTTGTATGGAACCACTGGTGTTTTTGCCCATTGCCCCTTGTCCTCTCACAGGGTACTACTGAAAAAAAGCTTGGCCCCATCCATTTGGCTCCTGCACTTCAGGTATTTATAGACAGTGATAAGATCCCCTCTCAGTCTTCTCTTATCCAGGCAGAGGAGTCACAGCTCTCTCAGCCTCTCCTCACACAGGAGATGCTCCAGGCTCCTAATCATCTTTGTGGCCCTCCACTGGCCTCTGTCTGGAAGATCCCTGTCTTTCTTGAACTGAGGAGCCCAGAACTGGACACAGTACTCCAGATGTGGCCTCACGAGGGCAGAGTAGGGGGGGAGGAGAACCTCCCTCGACCTGCAGGCTGTGCTCTTTTTAATGCACCCCAGGATACTGTTGGCCTTCCTGGCCACAAGGACACACTGCTGGCTCATGGCCAGCCTGCTGTCTACCAGAACATCCAGGTTCTTTTCCTCAGAGCTCCTTTCCAGCAGGTCAGCCCCTAACCCGTACTGATGCATGTGGTTATTCCTCCCCAGGTGAAGGACGCTACATTTGCTCTTGTTGAACCTCACCAGGTTACTTTCTGCCCAACTCTCCAGTGCATCCAGGTCTCATTGAATGGCAGCACAGCCTTCTGGTGTGTCAGCCACTCCTCCCAGCTTTGTATCATCGGCAAACTTGCTGATGGTGGACTCTATTCCTACATCCATGTCATTGATGATGTTAAACAAGACTGGGCCCGGTACCGACCCCTGGGGAACACCGCTAGTTACAGGCCTCCAACTAGATTCTCTGCCACTGATAGCAACCTTTTGAGCTCTGCCAGCAGTGTGCTCAGGCGGCCAAGAAGGCCAACAGCATCCTGGCCTGTATTAGAAATTGTGTGGTTAGCAGGACAAGGGGAGTGATTGTGCCCCTGTACTTGGCACTGGTGAAGTGACTCAAGGTGGTCAAGAACTGTGTTCACTTTTGGGCCCCTCACTACAGGAAGGACTTTGAGTTGCTGGAGCTTGTGCAAAGGGCAACGAAGCTGGTGAAGGCCCTGGAGAGCGAGTCTTCTGAGAAGTGGCTTAGGGAACTGGGATTGTTTAGACTGGAGGGGAACCTTATTGCCCTCTACAACTGCTTGAAAGGAGGGTGTAGTGAGGTGGGTGTTGATCTCTTCTCCCAAAAAACAAGTGATAAGACAAGAGGGAACGGCCTTAAGTTGTGCCAGGGGAGGTTTAGGTTGGATATTAGGAAAAAAATCTTCACTGAAAGTGTTGTCAAGTATGGGAACAGGCTGCCCAGGGAAGTGGTAGAGTCATCATCCCTGGAGGTATTTAAAGGATGTGTAGAAGTGGTATTTGGGGACATGCTTTAGTGGTGAACTTGGCAACACTAGGTTTGCGGTTTGACCAGATGATCATAATGGTCTTTTCCAACCAAATTTTTCTATGATTCTATGAAATCTGATAAAGTACAGAAGAATTATTACTATATATACTGGAGGGTGGAGTGGAAAATCTTTACAGAGCTATAAGAGTTATTTGGGGGAACTAATAAACATGTGACTCAGAATGTTTTGATTAATACAGCATACTTGGATTTTCAAAAATGCTGGTAAGTAACTGGCCCTGGATTTTTCCTGATTAAAATTAATTTTAGTGTCTGACCACTAAAAAAGAACAGACAGCTAAAGCCACTCAAATTGACACAGAACATCAGACTCATTCAATTTGGAAGTGCAAAACTACAGGAAAGCATCAAAGGAAAACATTCACACTCTACACAGTATCATTGTTATGGGTTGCTACAATGATAATTACCAACAAAATGTACGCATGACACTAATTTATAATCCAAACTCTAAATTTTGAATGTGTGTATTTCTTTATGAATAGACTAAAAGCACAATTTTGTGAAGAGAATGTTATTTTTAGTGAAGCAATTCCATCCATTACATTATGTATCTTTTCTATCAGAAGTATCTCAAATCATAAGTGTAGAATTTAAACTGCATTGATTCTAAATAATTGAAATAGTAAGATAAGTGTATAATTACTTACTTATGGATTACTCTATGTTTTAAATTTCATTTCATATGTTAAGCAGTGACACATCTGGTCAGCTTCCGAGCATCTGGTAGAATTTATAAATGTACAATAGTACAAGATAGGATGCTCTTGTCTGACTTTTTTTTTCTTGACAAATTATTTTTTCTGGTTTGTATTCATTATGGCTATTCCAAATCTTCCATATGCTTTTCAGTTACAGACAAGTGCAAACCATTAGATTGTAATATATTTATACTGTCAAACAAAAAATGTCCCTTTTTCTAAGTATGGAATTCTCCAAGGAAATAATATTGGCCCAACACTTAAACTGTTCAATATTCTATACTAATCTATGCAATTTAAGTACTGAACACATATATGATATTAGAATGTCATTTGCTATGAATGTATATATTTCAAAAAGAATTATTGAAATGACATGCAAACTGGAAATCCTTTAAAACTCTGTGGATTACACTCTCTGACAATGTAAGTATATTTTAGACAATTTATAGACTGTATTGGGAGGAATAAAGTAAGTTCTTCTGATCAGTTCAGAGTAGGGGGAGTCTGGAATGTAGAGATATGTGCACACTTCCTCTCTTACACAATTATATAGGCAGAGAGAGGAGGAAAGATGAGCAACATGTTGAGATAGAACTGTCATTGTCCATTATGATTTTAGCACATTTCTTAATAAGGAAAAAATAGTTCAAAGAAGAGATTCTTTGTTAGCACTGATTAGATCACAAGTAGACTGTGCATGGAGCTCTTGTGAAAGCAACAGAAAAAGAATTTGAAACTATGCAGAAGAAATTGAATGGTTAATTAACTTCAGACTAAAGTTGACAAAAATTGTTAAAAATTATTGTCACTTAAAGGAGAATCTTAAATATGAAAACTACATAGAATTTAGGATTTGGCTTCTCTAAAATCTTTGGTATCTTTTAGCATATTTCAGCTCATTTGACACTTGTTCAAAAAAATTATCCAGGAATAAAATAGTAGGAAGTATTTCAAAGCAGGTTTGAGGTTCACTGGAACAATAATTTAGTCAAAAAGTACTTACCAACTGTGCCTGCAGAGAATCCAAGACTATTGGGTCACTTATTTCTGCTCATGAGCAATGTGATATACCTGACACTTATTAACAATATGTATAAATGGAACACTGTATAACACAACCATTACTTCTTTGCATGTTACAAATGATAATAATAAATTTCTGTATTGATTGTTTATTTAACCTTTATCCCCAAAAAACATTCACTTCTGGGATTAGCCATTTTCAGTGCTCTCATTCATCTAGAAAAATTAAGAGGAAACCTTAGTAATTGCTTAAGAGTTTACACATTTTATCATCATTAAGAACCACTTGCTACAGCAAGGAACCCTAATGGTTTTAACGAGCTCCCATGGGGAGGATCAAGCCCAGTTTAAACAGGGCAGATTGCACAAAAAGCCACAGATAGAGTCCAGGGGGCTCACAGCTGACTAGGATAATGCAAGCTAGCTTATATAATATAAGCAGGAAACCAACCTAAAAGTACAAGTACCTTTTGTGGGCCTACACCAACTGTTTCACCTAAGTCACGTGAAGGCCTCGTAGCTGTAGTTAAGATATTGTTGGATTAAAGGCAAAAACTTTTATCAAAGGCAAGATATTTTTGCTCAGGATCAGCATCATGTTAACATGGCCACATAGACATGTCCCAGAAAAATCAGCATTTACCATCCATACAAGCTCACATTTACCATCCATACACAACTCAAAGGTCCTATATTTGCTTGCAGTGTAATATGAGTTTATGAGAGATTAAATGTGCACATATGGGAGGTTTTAAAAGTCCTTTCCATATCTCCTATCACAAATTGAAATACCTCATTCAAACTGCTAAATGAAAGTACTCTCAGGTCCCTGAAAGCAAAGCACAAGTGCACAGAAAGCTGAGAGGCTGTACATGGATGGTATACATAGAGAAGCACACTTGGGACTGCTCTGGGAATGGTAGATTGACAGGATATTTCTCTGAGGTGTGTAATGGTGAGACAGCTCTCCATGGAGACTGCTGTCTTAGAAATTCTAAAGGATACAGCAGTGCAGCTGTCATGTAACTGTGGCAATGGTTTTCCGGGCAGAAGGCGTCCCTTGGAACACAGCTCCTGCAACTTATTTTTGTCAGCCAAATTACATTAGAGTGTTGAGCTGCTGGAGTCTATCCCAGGCTGAGCAAATATGAATGAAAGGTATGAGTTCCACAGCCACAAAAGATCTTAAAATAATGTGATGTAGCATTGCAGTTCCTTATGTCTTGCTGTCTCAAGGGAGACATACCAATAAATCAAGTTAAACACAGTTCTTTATGCATGTACAAGGCTAAATCTTAAGACAGAAACCCATAAAAGCTAGTTTGTTAATGACCAAGATGCTTAAACCAGTCAGTATGAAATAAAAGATAAAAAAAAAAAGGCCAAATTCTCCTCTTCCCTAGAGGACTGTGGACTAGAAGGAGACACTTGTCTATGCTTGTGGTTGCCTGCAAAAAAGCTTTTCCTGGAGTGTGGTAACTAACTTTAAGTCATCCCCTCCTCCTAAGTTGCTGCAGTAAGGGTAGACCATTATTATGGCTAATACCTTCTCCCCCAGGCAAGTCATCTCTACTGGCCTGCTAGGACTGCAAACAACACAGAGGACCTACACCCACAATTCTTACTTCCAGGTGAGTGTTCTGATCATAGGATAGTTTCACAGAGTGTTCTCTTGCTTGTTGTTATTGAAACTATCTCACTACACAGGCCATATTAAATATTCATTAAGCCAGACAGAAATAAAAACAAAAAAAGGAAGAGACGTGTATCTGGGAGGGTGAAGCTTTTACTCCAGTCTCCACTTCAGTATTTCTAAATTTCATGCCAAGTGAAATAACCTCACTAGAAGAAATGGAAAGAGCTATCCTGAAAATGCCATGTATCTTGGATACTCCCTGAGAAGGTAAGTGAAGATTTAAGTTCTTTTAGGCAGAGTGAAAA
The DNA here is from genome assembly GCA_907165065.1 of Caprimulgus europaeus. The sequence continues at coordinate 28,407,544 of OU015525.1, forward strand.
ATTAAAATTGGACCTCATGTGTTCAAGATCGCAGCTTTAACTGGAAAGCTTCTGCTTAGATATGGTGATTCATTTTACTTACTCTTCCAGCAATTTGTGTGGAACTCAGAAAGGCTATGTGGAATTTGAAAAGTACCTTTAGGGGGAACAGAAAATTGGAAAGCAGAACTAGTGAAAGTCTCAGGAAGTTCAATTTAAACTTCAGTTTTAAGAAGTTAAAATTAAATTTCAGTGGTAGTATATACATAATGACATGGAAGGTTTTAGCATCGCTGATGCATTGTTTCAGAAAGACAGTACGAAGAGTACTTCTGATTTAGCTCTAGGTATTCAGTATAAGCCAGAGAGGGGGTTCGCTTTTTTTTTTTCCCCCTCAAACTGTGGCTTGAAAAAAAACAGATTACAAGATTTTGGTTAAAGGTTATCAAAAGATTTGCGGGATGGTTTTGATTTATAAAGTTCAGATGTTTGGTATGTTAAATAATTTAGAAGTTGTTCTAAAGAGACATCAAAGAAAACTTAAGATAGCAGCATTGTCAGTTGTGGGAAATAGTAAAATAGAACACTGAACAAAAAATTTGTATGTACAATGTCAGAACAAATTAAGGGAATAAAGGCATGTATCTACAGGAATGTTTTATGTAACTTGAAGGTCATCTCCATAAAGTTAAAAATATCCAAGTCCTAGACTCGTGATTCTATTTGCTGTACTTGCTTATTAATATTTTGTATTGTTTAGTGTTTTTCACAGTGTTTGTTTCACCCTGTAAAATTATTGTATTTTTTCTTATGTAATCACAGGAGAGCTCTAGCCATCAGCCATGACTGAATAGACTGGATTATTTAGGCCTGATATTTTTTAGTCTAGCTTCTCTTCCCTACAGTACTTCACACCACTAAATATTCCTGCTTTGTCAGCTGTTTGCACATGGAAACTTGCACTCAAATATATTCCATGTATCTCTCCCATTACTAATTCTGTCACAAAAAATATTCCACCTAGAGGGCTGTCTTGAAACTTTTGGGAAGATCTACAAGCAAGAATTAAAAGTAACCAGTAAAATGTACCATAGTAAAAGACTCATGTCTTAGATGCGGCAACGCTTAAAAGTTGTGGCCGTACAACTAATTCAGTAATAACGTCCTAGCAGGGATACAGTTTACACAGGCAAAATAAATTAGTCCAATAACATAAATAAATGGATGTTGTCTACCTTGATTTCAGCAAGGCTTTTGATACTGCCTCCCACAATATCCTTGTAGCAAAGCTTAGAAGGTATGGGATAGATGAGTAGACAGTGAGGTGGATTGGCTGACTGGCAGAGCTCAGAAGGTTGTGATCAGTGGCACATAATCTAGTTGGAGGCCTGTTCCCCAGGGGTCTTCCCTGTTCCCCAGGGGTTGGTACTTCACTGTTCCTCAGCAGTGTTCCCTAGGAGTCTGTACTTTTCGGGAAGAAAAGAAAAGAAAAGAAAAGAAAAGAAAAGAAAAGAAAAGAAAAGAAAAGAAAAGAAAAGAAAAGAAAAGAAAAGAAAAGAAAAGAAAAGAAAAGAAAAGAAAAGAAAAGAAAAGAAAAGAAAAGAAAAGAAAAGAAAAGAAAAGAAAAGAAAAGAAAAGAAAAGAAAAGAAAAGAAAAGAAAAGAAAGAAAAGAAAGGAAAAGAGCTCTTCTCAAAAGAAACAGAAGACATTGCTAGCAAGATTTAGCCTGGAGCCACTCAAAGCACAGCTTTGCTCCCAGCTTTCCTTTGCTCCCAAGACAGGAAAACATTTTGCTGCAGATAAATATAACAGCCCTTCTGCTCTCTCCAAAAATCCTGCCAGTAAAACTCCTTCTTTCAGACCCAGTCTCTGTCAGTAGGTAGGGGGATAGTTACTCCTTCTCACAAGTTAAGTTCCTAACTTCACGTGTTAATTTAAGAAGTAATTTACCAGAGAGCAATTCAAAACTTAAAAGAAACTCTGTATTACTACTCTTTCATCTAAAAACTCTTTGCATTCATGACAGAGGAATGTGAAGGGAAGCAAGTGCCCACAGCTGCTAGGTGTGAATGCTTCCTCTTACTAAAACAAATCTGAAACCCGACAAAGGAAAGGAGTCATAGTCCCACCGTGGCCTTCTGTAGTTGACTAACACAAAGCAGGATCTTAGCACTGAGAGGCAATTCTCCCTCCATGGAGTGAATACTTTCCTGAAGTTAAACATCGGACTTTGACTCCATGAGCACTCTGATGTTTAGTGCACGCTTACCAAGCCATTGGTAGCTCAATTAAGCTCAATAAGCCACTGAAGCCTTATTGAGCTTCATTGAGGCTACTACAGACACTTAAAATTCAGCACGTTTTGCTAGGATTACTGACTAATACTATGTTGAAGGCAGAGCTTCTCTAGGGAGACACATGTGCTCTGAGGAGATCCAAGTGGCACGTGAAGCTGAAAAGCACTTGATTACTTGATTCTACAAACTGATTTTACATTGCAATATATTTTAACATTTTCTTGTTTATATTAAAATAAGACCAAATAAAGAAGGTTTGCAAAACTGAGAGCAGGGCAAGTGTTTGTTTGTTTGTTTCCAGCATGATATTTGAAAAAACAAAACTAGGACTTACTGTCAGAGCCCCAAGGGCACCACCAGCCCTGACCTCCTCAGGCTCCCTCCACCTTGCCCACAGCTCAGGACCCCATGTCAACCCTCCAGGACCATCAGTCCCTGTACCAGTGACTATGCAGCACAGCCAGTCTCCAGCTCCCCCTGCCTGGCCATGGGCTCCTCTGAGCTGGGCCCAACTGCAGACCCACGTCTCAGCCCAGCCTCAGCCCGTTCCCATCCCCAGGGAAGCGCCTAAAGCCTAGGGACAGGGCTGGCCCAGCTACCCTCCTCCTGGCTGGGGTGGTAGGATGGGACAAGCTAGCAGGCCCTTCCTTGCCAACCCCACAGGGATCCCCCAGGATCCATCTCAGTCAAATTATTGGTTGTTTAATAATATGAAAACTAAAACCTTCCAAGAAGTATTCACAATCTTTTACTGCTGCCTCCTCAGATCAGCTATAGTCAGGGCACCTGCACATTGTTCAAGCACATGGAAAAATGGAGCAATCATCAAATAATATATTTGATTGACAAAGGAGCCACTTCATATCCTAACTCAACTGGCAGTTACACAGACAAAACTACATATCTGCCCTGCTAGATGTGGAACAATCTTCAGTTTCCATAGGTCTTGGTGCTAGGATCAAGAAATTTCCACAGAAGACAACCTTTGAATCATCCCTAAAAGCAAACAAAGCACTTTTACAAATGGGTAAAAGGACTTTTAGACAGTCCAGGACTGAAGCATTTATTGCAGAGGATTATATTTCAACATTGGCATCAACTGTTTCTCTTGAAGGTTTCGTTCTGCTCACTTAAATCAAAATATAGGTCCATACATTAAAACCAAATAAGGAAACCCATCTGCTCTCCCACATATTGCCAGGAGGCACTCTGGAGTGCCAAGACTTTCCCAGAGCCCTGAGACTCCAGCCTTCCCCTCTCCCACCCACCTTACAGCTGCTCAAGTGAGCCATGGCCCTTATCTGAGGTTTGCAGATGGCCCCTTTAGGTGTCAGTCTGGCCCTGTGAAGAGTAATTGCAAGAGCTGGAGGAGTACAGCAGAATAATTACAGCAAGATAGGAAGGAGCAAGATTTTAATAATTCATGAGATATAGTTAAATTGCCAGATTTTAATTATATCTTTATCAGTTCTTTATTTAAATTTCCAGTGTAGCAGAGCAAGAGAGTAAGCTAACATATCCTGCTGTGGTGTAATTCTAGTGTTGACTGTCAAAATGACTTTACACTTCTGATTAGTACTTTAGAAAAATTATATGAGTGAATATTTACTTAAAGAGTTAAAACATAAATTGCTGAGATTTTTAGAAAACAAATTTCTTGTTATAATAGCACAAATGATTACATTTTTATCTAACATTACAGTGAATATAATGAAAAAAGGAACAATGTATTTAAAAGTGAACTGCAAGGTTATTCTTCTAACAGATTGGTAAGCTTTGTATGAAATCATGAATCTTTAATTCAACACTCATATGTCTGTGAAACCAAACATTTTTTTAATATTTTAAAGCAAGATTATTGTACATTAGTATTTAAGTTACTATTTGTAACTGTTGGATCCTACAGTCAGGATTCACTTCCCACACCAACCCAGACTTGACCTCACAGACGGTACGCAGAATGTCTCTCACACAATGTGTTTACATTTTCCAACCAACACAAGCTATTGTAATGATGTACAACTTACAGCAATTAATGATTAATTATTAGAAAACTTTTAAATTAAGAATTATATTTTAATTTATGCAAAAATTGGTCCCATTGTTCAACAGTCCATCATCACATTGCTTGCCAAATCACCTGTATTAATATTGCCTGAAGTGTATTGCTATGATCATACTATTTAAATAACTCAAAGGCTTAAACTGAGAAAGACATATGTTATAGGTAAGACTAGAGCCTTGTAACAGGGGACTATGGGGCTTTGGGACAGATTTCCTAGGCAGGCACTGAGCTTCACTGGAGACCTTTTTCAGGATGTTATCCAAACTTCTGTCAAGAATGACACATGTACTCTTGATCCTGCCTTAAGACAGGAGATTGGACCAGATAGTATCCCGAAGTCCCTTCCAGCCATATTTTTTTTCTATCGTTCTATGTTAATAAACTTGTGACTGGTAATTTATTGTTTGAGATTCCTTTGTTCCAGTTTTATCAGCTCAAATTTACTGATATCTGAAACAAGGGGATGGAATATTCTCCTCCAACCCAGTACAACTTGCTCAAGGCTGGTTCAGTAATTTGTGTTTTTAATTTATTTCCCTGTCAACAGACACAGCAGAAACAGATTTCTTACGGGGGGGACACAAATCTTGGACTGTTAAAAGTTTGGTAAGACATTTTCACATGCTTACTTAAATCAGCCCTTTCTAGTCCTTTTACCCATTACTTATTTCCTCTTTCCCTTCTTCTCATTTCCTGAAAACACATAATTAGCTACCTCCAGGGATAAAATTTGTATTTTGTATAGGTAGAATTTATTTCACTGCTTCTGAGACTAGCTCAAACTCTTTGTTCCTCTGTGCTTAGTGCTGCCAGCACTAGATCCTTAGCTGATTCTTTAAGGATATAGCATGACTCGAACAGTGATGCGATCACAATTGAAGAGGTGTTTCGGGCTTGGTTCCAAGCTGCCCCCCATGTGCCTCCCCACCCCCTTCAGCCCCCCAAGAAATAAGGGGTAAATTACAAGAAAAAGGATGTGGAAAGAAAGGGAATAAAGCATTTCAAACACAGAACAAACTAACCAATTGTTCAGCACCAGACACTGAAAGCCATTAAATTGAGATAAGCTATTGAAAAGTCCAAAACAGGTAGATCTGGCATATAATATAAAAGCCAGAGTTCCCTGATAGGAATCTGACACATTTCTAACTTGAAAAGAGTGAATCCTTGAATGATTCAAGGCCTCCCTGTTTCCTAACTTCCACAGCAATGGGGATCAGAATTCCCTCTATCCCTCTAGTCAGGGGATAATGCAGACAGCACTAACCAAAGCAGCAAAATTTTTCTAGCCTCATGGACCTGTTTTGTTACCCCTAATTCCCTAAATATTCTCTAATTACAGGGGGCCTGTCTAGTCTTTATTAAAAGGTTTTGATGGAATCATACTTGCTGTTGCATGTCTAGCTAATTTTTTTTTTTTTTTTTTTTTACATTGATACTTGTGGTCTAGCTTCCAAATGCTGCCCAAACAGCACTTTCAGTCTCCATTTCTAAAGGCACAGCAGAACCGTATATAAGTCCAGCTATACTTATAGGAGCTTTCATCTGGTTAAAAGTGTGTTCCAGAATAAAGGTCTAAGTTTCTTTTACAGATCTACTCGTCTGAATAAAACAGGCATTTCAGTACATTTTTCTGAAAACCAGTATATTCTGAGCCAGCTGCCACTGGAAAGCTAGATACATGAAGGAGCTAAGAAGACAGTGAGCAGTGATTTACAAAAAGGGACAGCAACTTTCAAACACAGGCAAATTTGAAAAAAGATATTCCAACAGAGTTTGATCACTTTTTACAGGCCATTTTTTAAATTTATATACAGGTATAATTCTGCTCTTGAATGTAACTCACACATCAAGAACAGAACAGTTCAGGTCTCCTGAATATTATTTGTGTCATGTGGCAGAGTCATAACTGCTGACTGCTCCTCATCTCTGTGTTGCTGGAGGCTGTGCCCACCCCAGCATTTAAGATGTGGATATGCAGCATTTTTCCCAGGCTGTATACTCCCTGACAGCCTAGCTGGCTATTGTTCCTGACACTTTAAAAAAGAAAATAAGAGAGGTTTTTGGGTTGGTCCCCTGCCTTTTTGTCCTCCTGCAGTTGTCTGCACCCTGTTTCTGTCAGCTAAGCAGTCCAGCTGTAAGCTTTTGCAATACTAATCACTACCCACACACTACCCAAAGAACAACATCCCTGTTCCCACCCCTTCCCTGAAATAACAGGCTAAGGAAAAACATTGCAGACAACCAGGCAATTTTTTTTTTCTTCTTTTTGCAAGAATAGGCTTTCTTGTTAGGTTTCCATCATTATGTGGTTTTGGCTGTCTCAGAGAGACCATGCAAAGAGAAGTGCCTCTCTCGCAATTTTAGGTCCAATGCAAGAGACAGCTAAAATACAAGAAGAAAACAAAAAAGTGTAGCTGTTTTTTTCCAAGACTCAAATACAATTTTAAAAGGTTGAACTACACTTTAAATTTGTTAGAATTGCTTTTAATTAATTGAATCATAAACTGCAGACAGGACAATTAAAAGAAGGTGACAGGGGACTGTTAATATGTAGTTTGAAATAATTACCAATATTTGTGTCTGAACACTGCATTCTAATTGAGCAGGACATTTATTTATATACATATATATATATATACACATGTATTATACATATTATTATAATTTATTATTATTATTATTTGTGGTTTACCATAAAAAAGCAAGACTTGCCCAGTCAATCCAGTCTTAACCCTTCATCTCTGTCCCTTGCAAATCTGAGCCTTGGCATATCTCCTCAGGGTGATATCTTGTAACTGTGATCAAAGGACATATGTTTTAAGTCTCCCCCACAGACAGTCCTGCATCCAGGTCCTGACACATCATGAGAGTGGACTCATACCTATCAGTATATCACACCTGCTCACAGGGAATACCAGAAGCTGACAGGTCCCTTTAATGATTTACAGGCAGATCATACCTTTTATGAAGAGAATTAATTTTGATGCTGACTTTTGTATCCAGATAACTTGCTGAGATAACAAGATGTCCAGGAATTTTATGAGTAAGGTCAACTGCTAGAGTTAGATGCCAAGATGTGTAACATAGGAAACTGTCCTTTTATCTGTTATACTGAAGTTGTACAATAGTAATAAACTCCAACTTTGTGTTCTCATTTATCATCAATGAAGAACGTTATAATTGCTCTGACCTGGCACTGGGACCCAATGTTCTCTGTATTTTTGGTAGTATTTGAGCAAGAGACAGGAAAAATTCTTCCTACTCAACAAGAATTTGGTGTTTTACAACATCTAGAAGGCAGTAAACAAAAAACCCCAGGAAAAGCATAGCGTCATGTTTCACAGGCAACTATTTTACTTTTTCAGTAGTTACTTGGAAAACAAGTTCTTGTATTCATGTTCTTATGAAACTTTTCCACAGTAGTAAACAGGTAAATAAATATATCATAATTTTTTTTATATATTATAGTTTAAAGAATTTATTTTAATATTTTGAAAGTTGCTTCTAAGATCATTGATCAATAAAACATTATATTAGTTGAAATGATAAAAAACAGCTTCTAATTAATAAAGTTCAACACTGTTTATTTTGATCAGTGATAAATTTTTAGAGACTTAATTAAACTCACTTTAATTAATAATTTTTTTTCATCTGTATATATACTGTATGGAGCACTCTTTGTATAGTATTTAAATATCAGGTCTTTAAAAAAAAAAAAAAATCAGGTTCTGACTACAACATCTATAGTTACCTAATCATAAAAATATGCTTACTTTTAAATGAAAAATTACCACCAGACCATATTAAAAAATTGAGTTTATATGAAGTCAGGTGCCATACTATTTTAATCAGAATATAATGAAATTTTAGTTTATTACCTAAACGGCTATCTTTTCTTAACATTTGGAATAGTGCTGCCAATTCTCAATATCTTAATGTTAGAGTTATTGATATGTATTATTTTACATTTCTGGTTCTCACAGACATGGAGAAAAGTGTGAAGATGTAACATAGGCATGGTAAGGATTGAAGGCAGAAAGCGGAGAAAGACAGCCTGAATAGATTTATTTTTAAAGCAGTAACATATATGCTTGTAATTTCCATGATGAAGCCATATTCCTATAAAATGGCACCATTTAACTTTCTTCAGTATCATGGCAGTTTAACTTTGCTGATTATGTTCAGATGTTATTAAACAATTCAAATCCTTTCTGATAAAGTATCCTATTTAAATCATAGATTAAAAGCTTTTGGAAATAAAATTATTATCTAGTAAGTTTCTTCTTAATTTTTATGTGTCATCTAATGTTTGTTTAATATGGATATTGTCACACGTTGCTCTTTAGTCTTTATAGTATAACTTACACTATTTCCTATTAAGTGGTTCAGTCTTGACCAAAATACTATAGATGGCACTGCAGAGCATATGAACTTTTTTCTTTTTTTTCAAACTGAAGTCACTCCTTTATTGTTCACATTACTGCACAGTAGGTATAGACATAAAAAGAAAACCCTTCCAAAAATTTCAGGGTCTTTTAAAGGACCATTTCAGAATGTGGCTGATTAGATTGAATCATGTGAAACCTACTATGAAACACAACTGATTAAAGCTTTTTAAAGTCAAAGATGCTCTTCTATCTTTTATCTCAGCTGTGGGCTACTGTGCCTTTCCCAGCTGTACAGACCTATCTTGCCAACCTTTGCACATTTCTTATAATTATTCAGTATTAACAGTCCTTATAATGAAGATTAGAGGTTTTTTATAAAATGATACCAGTTTTGGGGCTCCAGACTACAAGGGATTACTGTGAGTCTATGTGGCTATGTCCACATTAAAGAGAAAAAAAGACTCAGCCTATGCAGTCATTTCCCAATAACAACACAGGCAATTCCACTGTGCCTTGGATACTTTCTAAACATACCAGTTTCTGAATGTATAATATACAGGAAAATGCAACTCCAGAATAGTTATGGATGCTTTGGCTTATTTGAAACATTAGTTGTGCACAGTGTACCAGGTCAACCTGAAAAGCTTGGCTGATGTTCACAAGGAGGCATCAGACTCATCTATCCAACTAACACAGAGTCAGGGTTTTATTAGTCATTTTTTATACTAATCCATTTTTACTTCACACTGAAGTGGTCAAGGACCACACACATATACTCCTTGTATAAGTACAAGGCATAACTTGTTGCTTTTTAAAAATCCTCAGTGTATTGCTGGACATTTTACCAATCCTTCCTGAAATTATTTGCCTTTCTCTCACTAAGTTTCAAGAGCTAAAAATATGAGCAAAGCAAACATGAGTCTTGAACCTGAGATGATGTACTAACAGATCTATTTTAAAACGTGATATACAAAAAAAACAGTGGCAGTATCTTAGACCTTTAGAAGACTACAACAAAGTAGTGAATAAGATGTTACTCTTCAACAGAAAACAACACTGAGCCCAGTTTTGAAAAAGACTGCCTAACTAATAATATGTTACAAGCATGGATATCATTCAAAACCTAGTAACACAGTGCTTCGTGGACTTGAGAGCCAGCCTGATATTAATTAATTAGGCTTAATTTATTTGTCTTTTTAGATACTACAGGGTAGACTTGATCGCATTTTGTAAGTACACACAGGGGGAGAAGGTTTCTGATGGTAGGTTTTTGGATCTGTTTGATCTGTAACGGCAAATGAAGCAAGAACCAGGTAAATTTTAAAAAGTTAGCAAAAGATAATTTTAAAAAGAAACTGGCTAGCATATGGCAGGTGGTTAACAACTGAAACAACCCATTAAGGGGGCAGTTGATAATCTATAACCTTAAATTTTTAAAATTAGTTATTTTTTTAGAGATTTATTCTCACTCACAAAATTCCAAATTTGATGCACAAACTTTCAAATAAAATACAACACCTTGTGTTACAAAGACCAGCTAGATGACCATGAAGGTCCTCTGCTGTCATAAAAAAATATCTTTCCTAGTACTGATAATAAACCTGTAAGTTTTGTTTTGTTAAAAAGATAAATAAATAACTTTGAGTTCAAGATACTGTGAGTTTTGTTTTGTTAAAAAGATAAATAAATAACTTTGAGTTCAAGATACTGTGAGAATACAGATTCTATATGAAACTATGACAGAAGACTAGCTATAATATGTAGTCTAACAGTAATTTATCTTTTCTGCTTCCTTTTCTCTTTTGAATGAAACTTTTCACAGATTTTACTAGAAAGAAGATTCCAGATGGAGCCAATGAGAAAAATCCAAAACCAACCAACCAACCAACCAACCAACCAAAACCAGATTTCTGATAAGAAATCATCTAGTTAAAGACATTTCTACACAACTCTCTTATCCAGAGCCAAAAGGGAAAATCCACCTCCAAAAACTTAATCTCCTCCTGAGATTTATAATGTCCTGTTTAGATTTCTAGTCAGTATGGTGCATAATACCTTCTAGTATATCTTCAAATAACTCTGGCTGCTCAGCTGGCATTTTGAGAAAGGCATAAAGCAGTTCTGAGACATATCCGGTTTTATACAGATGTCATGATGAGCATGCTCATTATATCAGCCTTTCCTGCAATTATGGTATCCTGACCTCAGCACTGTGAACAAAAGAACCACTATTTTATGTTTAAGTACTACATTAGGTAGCACAGAATCCCACAGGGAAGGCATTTTTGGCTCTTCACTGACTCTTTCAACCATAAATGATAGTAATGCCAGTGTTTTAACCATCATAGCACTGGTTTGTCTAGAAATATGAAAATAACTTAGTTTTATTTTGTCTGGAGTACAGAATACTATTCTTAAATGCAAAAGCAACAGGCAGCATGTGGCAGACATTACAGAAAACAATGGTGTAGCACATTTCCCAAAATAAAACCATATGTAATAGTCAGTTGTGAGTTAAATTAGAATCACAATTTTACATAAAGAGAATTATTCTCTCCTTTTCTCTCTAATTGTTTTGTATTATAGTACGTTGCAAAATATTGCAATGAATTTTTACACAGTAATTTTGGCATTACAATTACTGTAACCTTTATTAAACTTTGCAAAAAAAAAGGTCAAAAAAGATGTCATGATCAGTTCATATAAATATTGGTTTAGTAAAGAAATTGCACACAATCAAAGGATAGGCAATGGGATACAGAAGCAAAGAAATAAAAGGCCCTGAAATATTGATGTGGGTGTACCTATACTAAAAAAAAAAAAAATCCCTGAAAATGTCTCCAACAGATTTATATGTAATTCCACACAGTCAGTTATAAAATAAAGCTTTTTAAATTCTTTTTGATCTTTCATCTAGGAAACTAGGTACTGTGTCAAGGCAAAATAGGCTTTGCTGTTCTACTAATAGTTCAATATAACCGTCAGTGGAAAGAGGGTCTTTTTGCAAAAGAGAAATATTGCAAAGATGGATGAGATCCTCTTACCTAAGTAGCTGCTACACACCATTCCAGGAAATTATGAATGGTTATGTTTCTTCATACATGTAAAGACAATATGTGTTTTATAATTAAAATCTTTTAGAATAAAAGGGGAAACAAGCAAAGCAGAAAGCCTGTAATTCATTGAACCCTCTCTCTATATTTGCCCCTATCTTCAATAGCCTCACAGCAAGACCACTTCCCACTGCTAGGTGGGAAGATTCCTTGCACTTAAAAGTGTGGTGGTTTATTTCCAAAGTCAAGAAAAGCAGACAGGCACCGAACATCTCCAAGAAGTTACATGCTCCACACAAACACACACATCTAATGGAAGCAGAAAATTAAGTCAATAATTTCCACTCCTGCTACTTACATGGAAAATAGCACAGTGTTGGAAAAGTGTAAGCAGTAGGCACAGATACAGAGGAACAATAGGAGTAATAGTGGATTTCAGCCCAGAGCAGTTTAGCACAGTTACCGAAACCTTGTCCAAAGAACACAATGGTTCATGTGATGGGATTGCTGCCTACAGACCACAAGTATTTTGGTTCAAACTTTAGTTGTGGTCATGCACACAGTGCTCAAACAGAGTTCAAAGACGGATCTATAAGCTGAAAATTAATCACATGTTCATCTGTCTTCTCAAGAGTAGACCAGGGTGTTGGGTGACTTGCACACCTGAACCTGGGGTAAAATCAGGCTCTGAAGAGAAGCCTGTGCCAAGTTTGTCCTCACTCCAGTGATAGTTCCCACTTGCCTAAGGAATGAAATAAAAAATGTTCCTCAAAGTCAGTGCCAAAATGCCTCTACTATATAGCCAAAATATCATGGCAAAATCCTTACTGAACACATTTTCCAAAACACCAGAACTGTGTCAAATGGTTGCCTGTTCAGTTTAAAAAAGTCTTTCAGTCACTAAAGTCTAAAAATGTTTAACTTACTTACAATTCTTTTAACTCAATTTCATTAGCCCTGTTTAAAAGATCTCTGCACACCACACAATTAAGTCTGCAAAGGTAATTAAGAACATTTTGAAAACTGAACACTGTGAAAACCATGTTATAGTACAGACAGCAATTATTTTGTCCACTTTTACCTCTTGTAGTTTAACAGATAATTGCGTAATATTCAAATTTTTGTCCCTAAACTCATCAGCTCCCTTATCATAAAGTCTTATGTTGGTGTGGCACTCTCATACATGTGACAGTTTTTTTAGGTTGATGATTCCTGTCTCATTCTCCATTAGAAACAAATTAGTAGTAGTCTGTTACAAAAGTGATTTAGTATAGCTTTTTCAAAGCTAGGCAGCTGAAATATCAGGTAACGATTTGAAACCTACTTAATACTTCCACAGTGTGCCTTTAACTGGCATTTTTAGCTTCTTTGAAAGGAGCCAACATAGGCAAGTTATGCAAAGGCCTGACTCTTCAGCTAATAATGTAGACCTTATTGAATTTTCTGTATTTATGGAGGGGAAGAAGATACAACAGAAGAAACATACCAGAGAGACAGTAGGTCTCTTGTCAGTATTGGATTGATATTGGATACATACATATGATTCAGCTGTTATGGATTTTTTCTTCCCTTCATGCTCTTCTTATGTTCTATATCTTAATCTATGGAAAGGCAGAGAAAATGTCTGTCCATAGTTTTGCTGTTAACTGGTTGTGTGACTTCGGGCTGTTTTCTTTCTATTTCTGTTTCTGTGTTAAGGCCCTCTTGATTTTTATCTTTCTTGACCATCTGCATCTAAACAGGAGCTGCTACTCATAACATATTTAGGTTTCCTCATCAAAGTAGAACCATCTTTCTGTCACTGTCTCCACAACTGAAAAAAATAATCCTTTAAATAATTCTACAATGCAATTTATAAGAGTTATTTAAGAACTTATTACAGTTTCATGTATTTTCTATGACAGTATTAATAAAAAAGCTCAACTGCAAGTTTAGTCACCTATTATTGAAGTATGTACTTGACTGAGCCATGGTAAACCAGACCACCAATGGGTTTCCTGAAGTAGGAGCCCTTAATAGTGAATACAACTTCATTCCTTGCAGCTTTTAGAACTCGAGGAATGAACCAGGACCCTAAATCAGAGAAATATAGTTCTGTGATTAATACCTATTTTTTTATTTGTATGTAAAAGAGAGTATGTGAAGAATTGGTTTTGGTCAGGCAAGTGGAAACTAGGTGCCTTTTCTTTACACTGAGTTTTCAAAGGAGATACTTTATTTCTTTTAATCTAAGTATACCAGGTTACCATGATTCTGCAAAGACTATATACCTCACAAAAATCTGTTACCTTCCTTGCTAAGTATATAGGAAAGACATGACATGGTTTTAAATAATAATTATTTGTTGGCAAACAGCTGAATACTTGTGGTGTAGTATGTTATTTTTAAGGAGTTTTGTTGAATGTTTTTAGGCATATACAATATTAACTTAAAGGAGGTTTAAACAATAAATTTTGTGGGGAAAGGTTTTGATGTATTTTTCCTGTCCAGTTCAAAATATCATATCATCCAACCTTTAAACATTGTCTAGGAACACTTCTGAGGTGAAATTAATGGCCACAGTTAAATCTTAGGCCATTGTTGTTACAGAGTTAGTATTCTCCTTTACAAAAAGGATATTCAAATCTAGGAATAAATTTCTGACCTGATATGAACCTTCTCCTTTGATCCAATACTGTGGTCAAATACCAAGATCAATGCGGAATGAAGAGGATAGTCAATGAGAAATGCAAAGACTGAAGGTTCTTCATCAGTTAAAAAAGGTCAATGCAGCCAGCTTGCAGCTAATGAGCCACAAAAAATTCAGATGTAGTGCCAGTGCCAGGCTGTACCGCATGGTTGTCAGAGGGGATCTGCTGTTTTGGTAGGCAGTCCAAATCCTCAGTTACAGTGAAAATGAGACAGAAAAAGATGCTGAGGATATTATAAGCAGATCTCTCTGGAGACCAGCTGCATACCCACATCATTCCAGCACCCTTGAGAAACTTTTGTCATCACTTACAGAAGGAAGAATTACTAAGGATTCCCATTTCTTAACACTTTAAGGTATTTCATAGATTCTTTGGAAGTGTTTTCACATGTAGTTTGTAGGGTCAGGAGAGCTGACTACTTGTGAGGTAGGAGAGAATATCTTTTGTACAGGATAAAGTAGGAATTGTCCCGAAGAACTGAGATACCAGAAGCAGTAAGGAATTGTTATTGCAAAAAAAAAGCCTGTCAGAAGTTAAGCCCAGGAAGAAAGGAGTGGTGAGGGGAATGTATTTTAAAATATAGGTTTAATTTTCTCATTATCTTACCCTGATTTTGATTGGTAATAAATTAAACTAATTTTCCCAGGTCTACTTTGGCAGCTATGGTAATTGGTGAATTATCTCTCTCTGTCCTTATCCCAATCCATGAGCCTTTCATTATATTTTTTTATTCCTGTTCAGCTGAGGAGGGGAGTGATAGAGCATCTTTTGTGGGAAACTAGCATCTGGCCAGGGTCAACCCACCACAGCAGAACAGAATTTTGCCAAGCTCTCTCTTTGAAGTTAGGGAAGATTTTATTGTGTTGTGTTAATACTGACTCAACTTTCCCTACCTAATGTAACTGCCTCATGTATGCTGCAAAACACTCAACACTTGTCTCCATTATAATGTCAAAAAGAGATTAAGCTTAAAGAAGATTCAAACATAGGCAGAGTGGGGACAAAGAGGTTTTTGCATGGTCTAGTTTTGGGCCCCAAAGGATTCAGGTAGGAATTTTTTCTGTTTTCCACTGTTCAACTGTTTCTTCTAGTCTGATAAAGCTGCAGTTTTCCTTCTCTCTTTCCATCCACTGTGAAAAGTGCTGTGATAGAGGAGCCAGCCTTCCACCATTTGACAATAGCAACAGTGGTTGTTATGTTTGTGCGTTTCTTAAAATTCTTCATTACTAAAGCTATATATACATACATATATATATACACACACACACACATACATACACATAATTTTGCAATTCTGTGCTATTTGTTACTTTTCAAAATAAAATTTAGTTAAAGAAGTTGAGGAAATAAGGTCCTTAAATCTCTGTTTCACAATCTGGAGTCCTTACCATCCTCTTCTGCAGTAACTGTTTTTTAGTATTTAGCAGTTCAAGTTAGTGGGGACATCAGCTTTACAGTGAGAATATTATTAATGATGTGTTTAACAATCATAAAGGGAAGCAGCTTCCCCACTGCCAGTCTAGTAGATGTTGACATTATATCTATCTATATTCTATATTAATTTACATATGTGTATACCCAATACTGGTAGAAATACTGAGCAAATTTCATCCAAAATTGAGTATATAATTCATGTTCATCCTGTCTTCAAGAAATGGAAATTAAACAACTACATTAAATATCCCTTGTGTATAACAGAAGGACAGTAAGTACAATTTAGAAAGATTAACTTCAGTTTAGTGAGGCCTTCCATTACAACAAGGGAAGACTAAGAAATGAGTCTTGCAGGAGGTGGTTCAGGACACCTTAAGATACTCCCAATGACTTGTTGTCCTTGAATGGAGGCATACTAACCTCACAAGGTGAAAGATATCCTTTAGGGGATACTTTTAAGAGATTCTTTGGTGGAAAATTACACACAAACAAAAAGCAATAAAAGGCAAAGGCCTTTGAATTGATACAGATTCCTCTCTTAGAAAGGTACTAATATCAGCTACATGTTTAGCAGAGATGTGATTATAGACAATGTATGTATTCCCTCCACAGTTTTACCGATTATTAGGCTTGTTGAAAAACCCAACAGTCTAAATGATGATGAGCTGGAAAGTCTGTGTTGCTTTTGTTATTACACCAATTAATAATTCAGTTGAATGAGTTTCCTCCTGAAACAACAGTTGCTCTAAATTATAACTCATACCCACTGATGTATCTACCACTGGAAGAGGTTGCCCAAAAAAATTGTGAATGCTCCCTCCCTCAAAATATTCAAGGCCAGGTTGGATGAGGCTTTGAACAACTTGGTCTAGTAGAAGCTGTCCCTGCTCACAGCAGCAGGGTTGGAACTAGATGATCTTCAAGGTCCCTTCCAACCCAAACCATTCTATGATTCTACGGTTCTATGATTGCATGTGTCCTGGTGACACAACATTTGCTGTCAAGTTAAAAACTGTAACAAACAAACCCTGAACTATCAGAGATACTGTACCCACGTCTGTGGAGAATATTATATCCAGGCTGGACCTATTCCTGTTTTCCAAGCAATTCATCAATCTCTTTCTCCTTGACAAAACATTTAACCTGTGTTTTTTTCACAATAGGTTCTAAAATAGGCAATTAGACAGCACAATGTTTTCTTCAGGTTGATGCATTATGTACTAAGACAAAATTGACCTTCAAGGCACGAGAAATACTAGAAAACAACAACTGTTCTTAAGCTGTTAAAATACTGGAATGAACTTAGATGTCAGAAAGGATGCTTTCAACCAGCTATCTTGTCTCTATAAGTACATGACTATGTTCCTTCCCTCCTACACTCTATGAACTGAAAGTAGATATTATATATTATAACTAAAGCTAAACTGAATTTCAGGGCAAACATCAGATTTATTTTTGCTGCTGGCAGTCTTTGAGGTGAGAACTAGACTTCTGACTTTCTATTGAAAGGATTTTAGATTGTATGCGTAATGAAAAATAGGACGTAGGGTGAATGATTTGGTTTTTTCACCGTTGCTGTTATCTGTTTTTAACTGTTATGTGGATACTTGTGTGAGAGAGATACACGTCTCTGTAAGGAACAAGAACTGGAGGAAGGAGTCTGGTTAGATGCACGCATTACAGTAGTCCTCTTAACAGAATACTAGTTTTGGGGAATATAATTTTAGGTTACATTCCAGGCAATATGTGTCACGTACCATTAAATGGCAAACAAAGCTGCTGGCTTTAGTCTCCAGCCATTGTCTATGTCTTCCCCTGCGAGTGGAGTGCAGATGGCAGTTTGTTTCACACCTCTGACCCTTTGCTGGAGGAACACAGGGGTAGAAGTTAAGTCTGTCAGTCCAAGCCTGCATCTGTCTGTGGGGTATTTCTCACCAGTGTTGTAGCATAGGGCACCTCTCTCTTATTCCTCTGATGATGTATTATATGTTGAAAATAAATCATTAAAATGTGTGTTTGCCTAGTAAAGACAGATTCTTTCCCCCCCTCCCCCCCCTTCCTCTCAGGTTGTTCAGTATCCCTTTATATTTTATCAAAGTGTTGTTTTCCTCTTCAAATTATTTTATTTTCCTTGTATTTCATACAGATAAATATATGATTAATTGAACTCATTTGGAAAAAAGCTTCCTTCTAGGTCCTCTAGGATACTACCTGGATTTCAATGTGTTTGAGAACTTGGATTTTCTGGTATTTATACAAATGTACCATTGTACATTCATGCCTATGTGTACATGAAATTTACAGAAATCTCTTGGGAGCCCTTTGTAGAAATTAAGCGTTAGGTCTAAGTATTGACATAATCATTATAAAATGGTGCTCCTACTACATTTAATTACCATGGATATACCTTGTGTGTTGTATTGTGCTTATCCAAAGGAAATAAAATATAATTTGTCTCAGAGAACTTATTCTATATATTTTCAGTCATTTGTAATGAAGTTTAAATCAGATAATTGTATTGTATCAGGAAGGAATTAAGTTATCTTATATGGAGTTATCAAGTCAGACAAAATTTCTGATCTGACATTATAAATTAGACTGTGTTTCATTTGTGTGGATTGCCATATTTCTAAGAAAACACATCTTACACCCAAAGAGGTTAAACAAAAAGCTGAAAACTTCTGTGATCTCAATCACTCTCAACATGTCTCATGTTTTTATATATTGAATAGACAGATATACTTTGCAAAACATGGAATGACCTACAATGAATAGCTAAAAGCAAGCTTCTTCACAAGCCTGTTTCTATAGCCTGTTGTTCTGGTCAGATGACAGTATTCAAAACTGTACTGCAAGCCAAGAATCACACTGAGATCCTAAACTTGTTTTATGTGCTTGTTTTTATTATCTGACAAAGAAAGAAACATCCTGTTTCTTATCCATATATCCAGAGATACAGCAAAGAAGTGACAGCACCAAAAAGAAGTGCACAGACACTTAATCAGACTGAGTAAATGACTTTAAAACAGACATTCCCAGATTTGGGTTTTATTTCAGTATAAACAATTTTTCAATTATAAAATTAAGGGGACAGTAAGTATTATGAGTTTAGAAAGCTGTAATTTGAATGGCTAATTTCCTTCAAAATCAGAGACCTACCAGAGAAAAAATGTGTGAATCTTTTTGTGAAGAAAACTGTATAATATCAGTGATTATACACATGATTAGAACCTTTGACAAATGCATTCAAAATTACCTACTTTTTATTTCAGAAAAGAAAAACAAGGGAGTTTCCATTTGCATATATTCTAGACATGTTATGTTCATGTCACTGTTTTTAACAAAGAGTTACTCGGATTTGATGACTCTTTTCACTGCATTAACAGTCTAGCACCATCAGTTCAGGTATTATATCCTGTTACATTTTGCAAGGAATAAGAGGGTTACAAAATATTTTGAAGAATATTTTACTTTTTTTTGCTGTAATAAAATAACTCTGCTGTGCTTTAATGTATGTTCTTTCTTATGAGTTCTCTGTTTGAAGGTATAGTGAAGTGCTTATATTTTCACACCAGGAGCTGCAGAGTTAAAACTTCAGCTGGCTATAGCATTCCTTTTGGTGGGCCAGGGGCAGGGGTGGTGCAAATGTGAACTAGATGTTATGAATTGGTGTTTGTAGCTGAAAAATAGGAAGGTTCAACAATGTAAAAAATGTGGTGATGCTATCTAACAAGTGACCTG
This sequence comes from Caprimulgus europaeus, assembly GCA_907165065.1. The sequence goes on from OU015525.1 coordinate 28,427,195, forward strand.
AAGAAAGACTGGGTGTGCACAGAACCATCTTTTGAACCAAAAAGGAATCATTTTGTATCAGAATCTTTATTTAGGCAGAAGTTCCATCAGCTGCAAATGAATTATTTTTCATATAAGGCCTGATTTTGAAGCAGTTATTTTCATTTGCACCTATTGTTTTGCAGCTCCATTTAATTACAAACTCTGGAGAATTCAAAAGTCTAATTATCAGATTTCTAGAAGAAACCTGTTAGATATCTGTCTGATACAAAATGGAAATGCAACTTGTGGGCTGGACTTTCAATCATAAACTGGGTAGAGAGGCTTTTCATGAACACATTAAGTAAAAGCTTCTACTAGGAACAAGTACCACATGTCCTACTCTGAAAATCTGTAACAATCCCAAGTTGATGTTAAGATCATGGTGACTTTAATTTGAATTAAACAGAATATTGTGCAAATAGAAACAAACTGTATATCCAGGAGGAATTTGTTTGGTTTGGTTTGTGTTTTGGTTTTGTGTTGGTTGGTTGTTTGGTTTTTTTTTCACAATAAAATCTTGTTTTAAAGCTGGTATAATCACTTTTATTGTCATAACTCTTATGCTGAACAATTAATCTGTGGAAAAAAAACATTCAGATGTTGCCTAGTTTATTTTTGGCCAACTGTTGGCACAGCTGCAAAAGAAAATGGTGGTATTCACTGAAGAACACACTCTCCCACTAGGCAGGCACTGTACTATTGTGATAATATTGCGTTTAGAGATGGCTCCTCACACAAAATCTTGGATACATGATACTGGGAGGAATCTTGGAACTGGTCCAAATACACTTCCCTTCTTGAAGCTCCACTCCTTTACTCCTTTTGAAGATGTGGTACTACCCTATCATGAGTGTCCTTACTTCAAAACTGGTTGATTTAGAGGCAGCAGAGCAGGCACCATGCTAGTTAGTCACCCAGTGTTTTCAACATACAGATCTCTTCCTGAGGCTGGAGTGCCAACTTGAAACTACTCATAGAGATAGCAGGAGGGCATAGACAAGTCCAAGTCCATTTGCTTATAACAAGCAAACAACCAAGAAACTCTTCTCATACTGTGAAACTAGTCATACTCCTAATCCTCTGAAAAGTGACTATTTATTTATTTTTTTTTTTTCTTAAGTGTTGTAAGATCCTCACACAAATCTGCATTCTTTGTGCAGTCAGGAAGACTTTGGAAGGAAGGTGTCATCTCCCTTTGAAAAAGTCAGAGTTAGGCAGGTTATTTGTCCTCTGTGCTGTCAGATGTACACATAGAATAATTCTATACATTAAGGGTAGTGGATTGTTGACCTTAGCTAGCTGTAAAGCACCCACATAGCCACTTGCTCACTCCCCTAATCCAGGCAATGAAAGGAGATACAAAAAAAGAAGCAAGAATGCTCATGGGTCAAGATAAAGATGGTTTATAGGTGAATGAAAGAGCAAAACAAAGGAAATCATTCACTATCTCCCACAGGCAAACAGATGCTCAACCATTCTCTGAACACTGCTCACCTTGTAAGCCAACCCACCACCGCACCCACATTCTCCTTCTACCTATTTTATTGCTAATCATGACATTGTATGCCATGGAATAATATCCCTTTGGCTAGTTTGAGTAAACTGTCCCAGCTGTGTCCTCTCCCCGTGTCTTGCCCACTCCTAGCCTACTTACTGGGGGGACAGAATGGGAAAAAGAGAAAACCCTGATGTTGTGTGAGCATGGTTCAGTGACAGCCAAAATATTAGTGTGTTATTAAAAGTGTTTTAGCCACAAATGCAAAACACTACCATATGGCTTGCTGTGATGGAAGTTAGCACCATCCCAGCCATACTCAGGACAAAGATATAGTTTCAAATTATATGTGTGAAAACATATATTTAGGTTATTTTCCTTTAGATTGTTTAGGTGATCTGCATGTGTGACACAAGAAAAGGTAAGATCACCCCTTTCATTAACAATTGACAGCTGTATTGGATAGAGTGTAATGTGAAACCACACATTATGTTGCCCTTTTTCAGTTGGATGTCAGAATATATGGCTGAAAAGAAGTGGGGTGTGGTTAGGAAGGCTCTGGGGAGTAAGGGAATAACCTCAGGAAAAATCCTTAAATAGTCAGAACTAGAAGACAGTTAAAAATGAAAAGACAAAACTAGGTGATCAAAACTATTTTATTCTTAGGAAATCACTGAAAAGGCAGTGATTTGCAGGTTATAAAGAACCTGTCTTTGATGAGGCACAGAACTGTGCTTCAACTGAAAGGGTTCCAAGCCTGTTTTCTTTACCATTGAATTTCATAAAAGAATGACTTGGCTAATTCAAGTGCTTTGTTAGGCATTCAGAAAATTATTATCCTTGCTGCTTTTAATAATGTATTACAATTGTTCTCTGGGTAACTAATGTTCAGAAGAAATATATGGATTAATGGGGTTTTTTTCTTCCACAGGGGAAAAAAAATAAATTAAATAGATCATAGTGTAGGAAGTAGAAGGGTAGAAGGAGTGGGAAGGAAAAAAAAAAGGATTGCCAAGTAGAAATAATTAACATCTGCATGCTGATCTGCAGAAAAAAAATAGTGGGCGGGGTGGTTGATGTGGGAGGGCTGCTGAGAGAATGGAGAGAACAGTGCAATGAGGTAACTGCTGGCTTTCACTGCAATCTCAACCTTTATATGGAATGATTTAACTTAAACAGCAGCAATGTGATGTCTGTTCTGTTGACATTTGCCTTCTCTCACTGATTGACTTCATTCATATTTCTGTTTCACCAAAAAAGCAGCAATTTATCTGTAAAAAAAAACCTCTTGCACTATACTGTCCTTTATGAAGTATAAAAGAAAATTAGAAGGTAATTTTGAAAAATTTAATGTTTAGATTTGTCCAAACACAAAGAACAATCTGTGCTGTGTTACTCTTTTTCCTTTTTTCTCTCTCTTTTTTTTTTTTTTTTTTTTTTTTAAAATTTTATAAGCTTCAGTAAGCAGTATGGAAACTTGACTCTTCTTCCACTGCTAACACTGAAGTATATTGGGATTAAGTCAACATTGCAAATGTTGATGATACACTGGTTTACAGTTTGCATACTTGGCTGGAGAAATAGACCTCAGAATTAGTGATTTCATTAAGGATGTATACTATAAGGAGCCCCTGATTTTTTAAAAACTATTTGGAGCAGTTACTTTTATTCTGAAATAATTATGTTTCAGATTCTGTAATTGAGACACTCAGTGCTTGATTCCTTTTCACAAGAAACTTTAGAACAAGCTGCTTCTGTTCACCATGTTTACTTGAATACATGACAGGGTCTGGGGGGTTTTGATTTTTTTTTCTTTTTTTCAGAAACGAATGTTTGAGAAATCCAGTTCACCTTTTCTGACAGATTCTGGCCCATTTAACTGCCTTAATAATATGATTTAGTGACTTAAATGGGATGGAGAAACTACTGTTATTTAGGTTAGCACTTAGTTAAAATGAAAACTTTTCTCCTCAGTCCCTTTCAGTATCCTCAGTTTTACTGTAGAAAGGGCTGCTTTGGGCTGAGGACTGACATCTCAGCATGTCCAGCTGAGGGAGCCTTCAGATGTCACCATTTTGTACTTGATGTACCAGTAGGTACCAGGAGCTAACTCAGTTTTTAGTATATCAGAGTGAGTCTTTCAAATGGATGATGATTCCCAAGTGCAGCAAAATTGACACTATTTTGGTTTCTGACATTGCAAATTAGGAATACTTTTGTATTCACACCTGTTTTTACTTCACCACAAAACATGTCATTTGACAGAAGCAATAATGAATTCTGTTAAGCAAGTTGAAGTTCATCGTCTGTTGCAGCCACTTGTATACAAACAAACCAGTTAAGTATTGTCTGCGTTAGGAACTGCAAGCTACTTCTTACCAGAATAGGAACTTTGGTGTTTGGGTCTTGTAGCCTTTATAGTTTGGGGATTTTTTGGGGGGGGTTGGAGTTTTTTTAAACCTATTTATTTTTCTGTCCTCCTATTTTTATCTCTAGTGCATACTTTCTCGCTTTGTTCATTTTTTATTATTAACTGAATTGTCCTTCTACAATGAATTTGATACTCACATAGAGCACAGAGAAGACTTTGTAGGACTGATTGATAACATGAAGGTAAGAAGTAATACAAGTTTGTTTTGAGGCAGTGCTTTTCTTGCTCCTGTGTTCTTTTTAAGAACATTAATTAATAATAAATTTAATAAATAATAAATCTAATAATAGTCCTTTCAATACTAGCATGACATTTGGTAAAATCTAACACTCTTCATCACAGAGGAGCATCTGGTCACTTTTAAACTGTGCACTGACAACACTTGTCATCAGATTAAACAAAATATTTAGTGAGTTTTCACTAGAATTGTACATCATATAGCTGCAACTTTCATAAATAAGACAGAACTTGGAGGATAGTTCCAGGGAAAGGCAAAAAACATTCTGGTGATGTAAACACTAGTGAGATGTATGTTTTACATTGAAGTAAGATGACAGTAGGATACCACTGATATTATGTCTGTACAACTGCAATGTTGCAATCAACTCTGCCAAGAGTCATAAGAATTACCTTTTTAGCTCCACTGCAAAGAAAATTAGAGCTTATGTTAAAAAATTTGGTTTTGTGAACTTATCAAAGTCATTGGGTAAATCAGAGTAAAATAGGAACCAAGAATATGGAATCTGCAAGCTTTGTGCCCAACCCACTGTCCCCATTCTCTTGCTCTAAATGTTAGTTTCTTACAGCATATGACTATGCGTGGAAGTAATTTCTATTGGCAATTCTGCTGAGATTTTACCCTTGAGAGTAACAGCTGAACAGTTCAGAAAAGACAACAGAACCTTGGCACACAGCTTGGTAATTATGTCCTGTCTGAGTCACCGAAGGTTTGATAAGACCGCACTGAACACACAGGGTGGCTTTATGCCAGGCTATAAATATACTTTACAATCATTTTAAACCATTCAGAATCCACCACTAAGTTTTACAAGGATGGATAGCAGAACAGCCCTTATTATAACATTATTTTCTCCTCGTCATAAAGTGCATAAGACAAAATATTCATTTTCTTGCCTCTTGAAAGTATTAGAATGGTGCATCCCAGAAGTGGGTAAAATTATTTTTCCCATATATGTTACTACCTAAACTAAAATGCCTAGGATTAATCACTACTACCTTTCTTCTGGCATTAATTAGAAAAATGATGAGTGGAAAGTGCAGAGAAAGGAACATTAATTTCAAGCAAAAAAATATTAATTTCAAGTAGAAATGCTATGAGGGAGAAAAGTTCTTGGATCCATTAAGTATCTGACATGTTAATCACTGAAATTCTAAAGGTAATTGCCAGATAAAATTAAAGTGCTACCAGCAGTCACTTTGAACAATTTCTACACACACGCACACACACAAAAAGGTGAAGTGTCAGCAGCTAGGAAGAATATGTTACTGTGTCAATCACTGGAAAGGATGAAACAGATGAAGAGTGTAACTTAAATGATGTCCAAGACAGAATACTGAAATAAGTAATGACATTGATCTATAAGTGATAAAATAAAATAAAAAAAAATCAAAAATCCATATGGAAATGGGGTAAAAGTAGTAGAAGTACTAAGAACACCTAAAAAATGTACCAGAGAAGGTCACATTCTTTTGAAAACAGTGACAGAAGGAAGTATCTAATATAATTTTTGCTTTTGTGACATAATGTTGATGTTAACTACTTAAAAAAAATATTAAGACTTTTTTTCAGTTTATGCTAATCTTGCATGCTATCTCCTTTTTTTTCTGTTTTCTGTTTACTTTTTTAAACTGCTGCATCTCATTCCTACATTCACTGCCCAAACCCTTGTGTTCCTTATCTCTTTAGCCTGTCCCCACCATATTATAATTCCCATTCACTTTCAAAACCTCCTTGTCAACATTCAAAGTCCTTACGCTTTGAGATATCTTTGCCACAGGACACTCCTGAGCTGTCATAATATTTATTAATAAATCACTGCTATTTCTTTCTTTCTTTCCTTTAAAAGACATGGAATGTGTCAAGGTCTTCCAGGAACATTGTAGATTTCACCATGACATGCCCAAGTGAAACGAGAAAGGTTGACTGTAAATCTAATCTCCAGTGAGACTTATTTATATTTTCTTAAATACTACACCTTTTTTTTTTTTTAATAGTTTAGCCAAATAAAAGGAAGAGACGTAGTTGTAGCGATTCAGAGCTATAAACCAAAGATAAAATAACTTGGAATTTAAAATTTAGATTAAATATCAGGAAGAGGTTTTTGACAGTGAACACCACTGAATAATAGGATAAATTACCCAGAGAGGTGCTTCAGTCTAATGACTCCACTGAGCAGGTGAGATTAAGCATGGGAATCGAGATCGGGACAACTCTGTAAATTATTTAGTGGTTGAAATATCCAGATGTCCAGAGTGTTTTCAGTCCAAAAGTTTAAGGCTGTGATTCAGTCAAGCTCAGTGGAGATAAAGTAAGAAAATTTAAAAAGTAAGACAAAGCTCATATTTCACCTTCCTCTTATGCCTCTTGCAGCTCTTACTATCAGAAAGAAATAATTAATGTTTTGTTGCAATGCCGTGTATGAAAGAAAAACAAAATGACATTAACTTAAAAGAAATGGCAGAAATAAGATTTCCACACTCTAAATGTTATAAAATATTATTTTTCTAACTAATGTGGAAGATATTTTACCAAACCTACCCATGGCTCAGGGCTTACCACTAAGCTGAAAAAAGATTTGAAATTTTAGATTTTAAATGCTGTAAATCAGAAAATCACTTTACTTTCTTGCTTTTAAAAATTTATTCTAACAGCAGTCATAAAGTAGTACGTGGAACACCAACCAAACATATGAGAAGGTTCTTGTGTCTATTCATAGGCACTACAATGATTTACTGTAAAGAAAAAGTTATCCACTTGTTCACAATCTTCAACTAAAATGACTGTTCATATTTCAGTAGTCATTGACAGTTAATGGCACTTCTATTACCTATTTATGCTAAGTAAACAAATCTGAATTCTGACAATTTCCCCCACATCTTATCACTACACTCCATTTATTCTGTGTATTATCCCTTTACTTAAACTAGATTAAAAGTTAATATGCCTTTCTGAATATTTATGCAGCACACAATACAATCTGGCTGTAATCCTGATGTGCTTTTATTCGGTACTGCATTAATATCAGGAAGGTGTTCAAAAGGTTTAATATGTAATCCTCAGGCTGGAAAATCAGCTGCTGTTCCTGTTACTTTAACCAAAAACTGCAACTTTGCTTATGAGGTCAGAATCAGACAGGTTCTTTTTAGATATATTCAGGCATTAAAACTACGATGATCTACATTTTCCTAGAAAATGTCTCAATTTAACACACCTTTCCAGGAAATATCTGAACTGCTACAAAACTTGTTCTATATTTCTTAGCCTAATTGTGTCAGTTTGGAGCCCAAAATAAACATAACCCAGTCATAAAATATCCTATGACATCCACTCACACAGCACTCCTGTGAATCAACTCGCAAATCTTTAGAGTAAAATGTAGAAAAAAATCAAATAATTTTACAGATCTATAGCCAGAGAGATCCCTGTTGGCTCTACATCTGAAAAAAAAAAAAAATCAAACAGGCATGTTATTTCTTCTAAAGTCAATGTTAATATAAGCATACAGAAGTGGAGCCAAGTTTTGATTATTATTTTTTTTTTAAATGAGAACAATATACAAAGAATTTATTATTCCTAGTGAATCCCTTCACCTCTATAGAGAAATCCACAATCATAACTGTGGAATACAAATCAATAAATCCTTGTATTCCATAGGAAGACTGAATTTCAAGAAACATGAGAAATACAGGAAGGCTGCCAGCATTTTAATCTCTTTGCATGAAATTTGGAAATACTGTGTTGATCTATGGGTAATGTAGTTATACAAATGTTAATAGTTGATATTTTTATTCTCCATTTATGTGATGTCAATGAAAGAGCATCTCTGCTCTCAATAGTGTTGCTAAAATATTCCTTCTGAAGGAATATATATAAATATATAAATAGGTAAGTATCATTAGCAGCTAAATTTGGTATTCCAGTGTTAGTATATTGCTAGTCCTTGCACTCCAGAGGAGACAAAGGTGAAAGGTTATCCTCGTTTTCTTCTCTTATCAGAACATACTGCACATTTTCAGAGAGTGTTATCCATCATTAATTAGGGTAGGGTAACATCAGCTGACACTTTTCTTCTTTTGAGGCTAATCAGTCCAGTCCAGTTGATATCATATAAGACTAAAAGATAGCAGCAAAACCAAAATATGATTCAGCTTTCTTCCGTTAACTCTCAGTGCAAATAACCTCTCCACATTTAGTGGTCTGGCCTTGAGAAAAACTTCAATAGTGTTAGCAGAAAACAATAATGTTCTATTAACCCCTTATAGTGTGGAAAGATATTAAGTTTAACTATGAGTCATGTAAAAGAGCAATATCTGATATCCTAGTGAATGCAACACAAATATAATTTTAAAATTACAAGCATATGTTACATAAAAGAAATTTCAGTGTATAAATATGGTTCTCCTTTCTCATGGTACCTTGGGAGAGAGCAGTTACCTGAGGGACACTTTACTATGACAAAGAAACTTCATTTTCTCTGTTTAGCTCAGACTAATATTTTTCTTTCCTTCTTTCTGTTAATTCTTAAACTGCATCTTCAAAGGCCATAATTTTCTACCTTTTTTTTAGCAGGAATTGACTGGAATGCTGAGTACTTAGCATTACATCAGATTATGGTGTACTTTTTTTTTTTTTTTTTTATATGTGTTGAACTGTGAAGTTCTGCATTTTCTCTTGTACCTTTTGAAAGAATACAAATGTTAGACTTGCTTACCTTTCCTGTATTTTCTGTCTGTAGCTGAAATGACAGGACAGTTTACTTAGTGGAGCTGTAAGAAACTGTCTAAGAAATTACGTCCAGGATTTTGATTCTAGGTCAGCACTTTGCAGTCTTTCAATTTTAATTAAAATGTTCTGTTTCCCCAGGAGTCTGTGGATAATAAAAGGAAGAACATCTATACTTAATAATTTTTCTGTTCAGAAAATCCTTCAGAGAACATGTGAAAAAACAAGTGCTTCTGCTAGTGACCAGGTACTTTTCTACTGAATGTTTTGAATAGTAATCTAATTATGATGTTGAAAATAACTTTAGAAATTAGGGTTATTTTGGACATTTATGAGTTACTTAATAAATATGAAAAGACAGCAGAGAGTCCTGCTGTTGTTTTAAATTGTTCTTCTAAAACACCACAATTCTATACTATTAAGAATCAGAACTGAATTACACACATATATATATATAATTTGATGAGCAAATATTGCATGAAATAAAGCTGTACTGAATATACTGATCTTTTTCTCAATACAACATAAGCAAAATTTCAGAATACTTGATCTTTGGGTGAATTCTTGGTATTCAACAGAAATACTTAAGCCTCAATTTATCCCAGCTAAATCAGTGATCTGGTTCCTCAACAATCTGAACAAATTTGAGCTTAAATTGCTTAAATGAATCAAGGGATTAGCCTACATAGGATAACAGTTAGACCAGATTTTCACCAATCCAGTTGTGTTCACTTCAGAAGATTTCCTTTCTATTAACTCATGAAATTAGAAACCAAATTGAAACCACCCACTACAGCGCAACCTTGAAGAAGCAAGTGACATTTCTGAGAATCATTACAAGGCTGTCCCCCCAAAAGGTGCCAGGAGGATCAATGGTAGCCACTTTAGAAGCAAAGCTGGGGACTGCTTGACTACTGTAACAGCTCCTGCAATGTGAGTGGCAAATATCACAAAGTCTATTGAGATCATCATGCCTGGATAAAGTACAGTATTGAGATACAAGTTTCAAAATATCTAGTAAAGACAAAAGCAAAGTAACTTAAACTGATGTTTTCTGAGAACCTGTGTACTGGAAAATAAACTGTAGTGACAAGCAAAAAAAAAAAAAAAGTCTGAACCAATATGAAGTTAGCACATTGCTTCAATTTTCTTTGTGACTTGTGGTCTCATATGCTGTATCTCAAGAACCTCCTGCACCAACCTTCGTGCTCTGAAGTATGAATATAGAAGCATGAAAACAAAGTATAAAAATGTGAATATAGAAAATATTCCTGAATATCAGACACCTCTGCCCTATGCACCCCCTGATCATGTAACTTGGAGGATTACAGTAATCTTTGTTTAATATTATCTGCAAACCAAAAGCATGAGTTGAGTTACTTATGGTTTAAACATGGGTTGTTTTGGGTTTGGGGTTTTTTTTAGTATTTTAAAGCAGTAATGGAAGACAGCTTCAGTATGGGGTTAAACAGGGTCAAAAGAAGATGTTGGGAACATTCCATGTTCCAAAAAAAACCTCCATGGTGCAATTCACAATCCATGGACTTTAGAAAAAGACCCAGATACCCCTTCTGAACATGAATAACTCCTTAAGGAATGGTATGGAAACTGAGGCAGGAAAATATAGCTAAGCTTTGTGTTTATTTTTGTTGTCTATATATATATTTTGAGTTAGGCAGATAAAAGAAGGTGTTATCAAAACCTTCACAAAGTCTAAGTATAAAATAGACTGAATGTCCTTAAAGAACTTCTTTACAGTAAGGGTGACAGAGCACTGGAACAGGCTGCCCAGGGAGGTTGTGGAGTCTCCTTCTCTGGAGACATTCAAGACCCGCCTGGACGCCTTCCTGTGTGAACTCATCTAGGTGTTCCTGCTCCGGCAGGGGGATTGGACTAGGTGATCTTTCGAGGTCCCTTCCAATCCCTAATATTCTGTGATTCTGTGATATTCTGTGATTCTGTGATCCTTGAAAAAAAATTAAGTGGCAAACCAGAGGAAAGAGGTCCTTGAGGACATGGGAGAGCTTAACAACATATAGTTGCTGAGGTAAAAAGGGATTTAGTTCAAACATTTGGTTTTGGGAGGACAATTGAATCTATAGTCCTGTACACAGAAGAAGTATAAGACACAAGGTTTATACTTCTAGTATGTTCCTACAGGTCCAGAGTTAGAAACAGTGCCCAGTTTTTTTTCAGCTTAGAAAGCTAAGTTTACACAAGTGTTGAACAACTGGATCTCACCACAACAATCTGATTAGTGTCTAACAGGGAGCACACCCACATCTGCAATGTAGAGAAATGTCCCCTCTCACTTTACCTGGTATTTCAATGCAGCTGGTCACAATGGAAAAGAATTCCTATTGCTCTGCTGTAAAAGTGTGCAAGAAATATAATGAATCACGTACTCTAACAAGAGAACAGGAAAAAAAGAACTGCCTAAAATCAAGGTGGAACTTCTGTGATTTAGATCCTTACAAGCATATTACCAAATGTCTCCTGTTTTCAATGTAATCAATCAGTCGAGCACAAGAAGTGCTTTTCATCTTCAGTGCAGGATGTATGAGCTGTTCACTGAGAAAAGTGGAAGTAAGTATGTTTGGTCAAAACTGACATAGGGAAACTAATTTTTTTCCTTGGTGTAGTGTATTTGGGCTTTACTCAATTAATACAAATAACCACATAACAAAATAGCCTATATTAACAAGCTGGGGTGAACTACAGCGACCTACATTCAAGACAGTACCTCTGATTTCTGCAGAATATATTAATTCTAATTTTATCTGTTCAATCATAATAGGCCTACCTGAATGAGACCTGCACTACTTAACACAGTAAGAACAGGACATACAGCATGGGGTTTCCTAAATAGTTTATTGTATAGTTATAGATCTAAACTAAAATAAATTGGAACACAGTCTTCCCTCTCCACTTGCCATATTATGATCTGAAATATACTGATTTTAATAAAGGTAAGAACTGAGTTCCATTTACTCCTGCCTTTGCTGACATTCTTGTCTGGTAATTGCACCACTGAAGAATTAAGCATTTGACCATGTTCTGTACTCCACAGAGCAACTATTTTAGCCTGTCACATATCCAGACTGAGTACAATACACAAGCACAGCTTTCTGTCAGGTTACTTCTGATGTGAGATGCAATCATTTATTGATGAAGAACACACTTGTTTTCTTGACAAACCTGAATAATTAAACTACATGTAATACTTTACCCTCACGTAATGTAGTAACCTGTTGGTTAGCATATATCTATACACATTGATAATGTAATGCCATATGTGTTTTGACAAAAACCTTTCTTTTAGACATCTGAAATCAGAGTGGAATAGGTGATTATTAAAGAGGAGATATAACTAAATGTTGTCTTTAAATGACATTAACAAAATATAGTTTCTGTATTTAAGTGATATTGATGAAATTGTAGTTTTTAATCCTAGTAAACTATGTCTGGAAGATTCATCAGGTTCACCAGTTAATCACAGAAAACTGGAAGGATCATCAGATGATATTGCATAAGCAACATATCATCTAAGGCCAGTAGTTTGAAGAAATACAGATATTGAAGACTGATTCCTGCAATATCTAAGCTGTATGGGTCTTTTCACCTATGCTAATATTCAGCCTTGTGCATAGATAGACTTTGGCATTGGAGATGTTTTCAGAAACAAGCTGATCGACGGGCACCTATTCAAGAGGTAAATAGAAGATTGTGAAAAAATACATAGGTAGCTAAGTATAAAACCTACCTTGGTGTCTGGCCAGTAATTTTACAGATTCAGATACCCATAGATACAATTCCCAGTTATTGTCATTACTCACTTCCTACAGGTCTGTGGGCTTTCAGATTTGTTCTTGTGGTCAGGTGTCCTGGTTTTTAGCTGGAACAAAGCTGGGTTTCTTTTTCAGTAGCTAGAATTGTGCTATGTTTTGTTTTCAGCCTGGGATTTGTTATGAGACACTGATAACATACCAATGTTTACATTTTTGTTGCTGGAAGAGAAGGACTTTGTGTTCTGTTAGTCCACAAGCACAAGATTTAAGAGGAGTGAGGAATATTTAAATTAATAAACTAAAATGACATTTAGATATGCCAATGGGGTATTCTATAACATATCATGTCATGTCCAGTATATTAGTGAGGGTCTCTTTTAGCTCTCTCTGGCTTTTTGCTTGGGGTCTTGTTCTTCTGGGATTGTGGTTTTGGTTCAGGATTGTCGCTCTTCCAGGATCGTTATCTGGGAACAGGCCGGGCTCGGTCAGCGGGGGGTGAGCAATAACACTGGGCATCAGTCTTTGGTATATTTTGTTACTGTTATCATTATCACTGCTATTTTAATATTAGTATTATTTTAAGTTTTCTTTCTGTTATTAAACTGTTCTTATCTCAACCTACAAGCCTCCTTATCCTTGCCCCCCAGTCCTTTCCCCTATCCCCTGGGGATGGGGGGGAAGTGGGCAAATGGCTGTGTTGGCTGCTGGCCAAGGGCTAGCCCAGTGAAACTATCACATCAGGTAATAAAGGAGGCTGAGCTCTCTATACCTAGTTACTGTCAAAATCAGATTTATTAGGCCTAAACAGTTTAAAATATTAGTTCTTTATGAACAGAGCTAATTTTTATTAACTAGACTCAGTGACAGAAACACTCAGATAGAAAGCTCTGTGCATCCAATCTAGTCATCCGGTTGTGTGGAACAACTGGAGGAAGCAAGCAGGTAACGATCTACTTCTTGAGAGCAATATTTTGCAGATGATGCACTTAAGAATATGTAGCTGTGTCCCATCAGCAGAACTGATGTTATAGTAGCTAATCTCTCTCCTAAGGTAGGTATAATATTCAAATAACCAGGAAAAGATGCCTACATCCAAGTGTGTTGTTCAAAGTCCCTGTGTTAGTGCAGGAAAAGAGATACTTCTGCACAGTTCTTCCCAGTCTTACTGTAAATATCTAACATGGGTCAGATTAATCTCATTCTAAAAGTTTCTTCCTATTCTTAGAGAGAATATCTGGAATCACTAGAAGAGATGCAGCTATCTGCATTGGAACTATCTGAAGATAGGGAGAGTGATCCTCATCTGTGTGTCCTAATTATATGTAAGTCCTATAAAAAGCTGGATTTACAGTACTTTTGTTAGAATGGTCATATCTAACACATTGTAATTCAGATGTCTTGGATGTGTTCTTTTTTTAAAAATCCAGTTTTTGTATAATGTAAAAGTCATAAGGTGTTCTGGGAACAGAGATCTGGACCTCAAAGGGCTATCTATATTCATAATTGAATTTACCTGAGACCATGCTCGATCACCATTCAATTTACCAGTATATATGTAACCTAGGAGTCTTCTCCTTGCCAGCTGAACATCCTAGACCCCTAGCTATGGTTTTAGGATTTCTCACTTGCCTCTGAATGAAATCTTGTATTCTTGTATGCCATGCAAACTGTCTTCAGGAAGAGAGAAAGCAAACCCTCTGATAAAGAATATCTTTTTGCTTGATAATTAAGAATATTTGCCCAGGAACTGAGCTACTATGTAGTTGTAATTATGTTGTACAAAAAACAGTAAGTACAGTTTCTCTAAAGCTCTGAATCCCATTTTAACCATTGCACTTAACTGAAATAACTGCTCACATCCAGAAGAAAGCTAGAATTTACCTTTTTTGTTTCCCAGATCTATCAGTTCATTCACATTTCCCACTGTCCAGCATGCTAACACTCATTAATTACCTCCATATGTGATCAAGGCCCTAAGTTCTCCATAGTGAATCCTACTCAGTGTAATTTGAGGACTTTGCAGTCTGGAACATCACAATAACCACGTTTCTTTTTGAACCTGGTTTCAAGGCCTAAAATTAGGTTTACAGATTCTTCTCTGAAGACTAAGAAACCAAGAAACAAGATAAATGCCACATGCTGTGCCGAAGAGTATTTTGATTGATTTCTTATGGAGATTGAGGATGAATCTATCCTTTGAATCTGAGGTTCACTGATTTTTCACAGGCAGGTTTTGAAGGACCTCATTTCAGGTATATTAGATGCTTAAAATGTTATCATGCATCCAACTATTTTTAAAATCAGCTGCCAAGTTCTAAAAGAGAAAGGATATAAGAAGATACTCTTGGATATCCTGCTAAATTAGTATTGAGGTGCCTTCATTTATCTAGAGATCAGTTACTACCTCCTCTAAGTCATACTTGAAAATAGAATTCAGATGTTTTCAGAATTTTATCCACAACATTCCTATAGCCTGTGTTACATGATTTGCTTATTATACAGTTTTTAAAATACTATAGCACCAGCATTAGAAAATTCTATATCAGTCATGTATCTGAATAGATCAAAATCGTAGAATCACAGATCAGACTTTTTCTAGTTCCATAGTGACTGTATTCTGACACTTTCAGTCATTTGAAAATATCTTAAATTTCAAATAGCCACATTGAGCTAACTGTGCTATTCTGAGAGCTCATTCTCATTCAGTATAACAGTGATGGCATTTGAACTTCTAAATCTAAAAACAAAGATGAAGAAACTGTACCTCATTTACTCCTAGAAAGCAATACTTTAATCTTACTTCAAAAATACGTGTAATGTTATCAGTGAGGTAACTAATACAGGAATCTCTTCCGAAATAACATGCAAGTCCACCAATCAAAAAAAAAACCCCAAACCAAACCAAACCAAACCAAACCCCCAACGATCCCAAATAGATGCTCATTCTCTGCTGTGAGATTTTGAACATGAAAAGGCACTGTGGATAGTTACTATTGTAATACAAAACCGTACTCTAAATTTTAAACAGATTTTTAACTGATACCTGGTATTAAAACCATTCAAAATAATGAAAATAAAAATGACTGGAAAACAAGTTCAAAAATCAGTCTTTATTTCAGGTTTGCGACTGCCAACTGCAGTATGAATGACTTGGCTGGTTTTTCAATTTCTTCCCAGCTGTGCAACACTCTTAGACTTCTAAATTAGACCCTTTTTGGCAAATCAATAACCATTTACATTTAGAAAACAGTAGTCCTCATCATAAGAGGCCAGGTTGTGAGAAAGCAATTACTCTTAATGTGGAAGAGAACAAGAAACTGAATCATTGAAAGAAAGGCGCATTAATGAATCCATTTTCCACAGCTCCTCAGATGAGGGAAAAAATAACTTGGCTCAATATAACTTTATAATAACCATTTGTATCGTGAAAGCGACAGGAACTTAGTTTTTCTAAGTTGAACCTAGCACAGGGTTTGTCATTATTCTTTAAAAATAAGGATAAACAGTTCAGACCTGTAGTCCCTGGAAACACTGAAAACATTTGGCTTCATTGCTCTCTCTAGAGTCTGGAAGATCCCTTTTGAATCACTGTCAAATGGGAACAGCAAATGTTTACTGATTTCCAGCTATGTTATAATATTTTGCTTCCAAGTTTTTCCACCCAAAATGTTGAATTTTATAGCACTAACACTTAGTCTTTCAAAACACATCTTTTTACTAACTTTTCAAGACTATAAAGTTTCATTTTCTCAGCTTCCTACTTTCTACAGGTATCATTTGGTAGACAACAAATAGTAATATTTGATATGTTCCAGAATAACTAGTGTACAACAATGAAAAGAAAACCAGGCTGAATTAACCTAATTATTATCAAAAAAGTCCTTCAGCTATATTATTCAGTACAAAGAAACACGTTAAAAACTATACAATAAGTATCTTCAAAATAAACAGTGACTGGGAAAAGAATAAAGCTTCCCAACAGCTTAGATTTATGTGTCTTCTCTTGGATTATTTATAAAACAAAATCCCCACAGAAACAGCATTTACGTAAAGTAATTACAGAAAAATGTATGGGACTCTCATATTCCATTCTCCATGAGATCTGCACGGTAGAGTTCCATATGCCATTTTACTGATGTCTGGTAGGAAACAAAAATATCTAATGAGGTAATCAAATTCCATGGCCAGGACATTTTACTTTTTCCATGTTTAATGATCATAATATACAAAGTAGTATGATTTTATTAATTCATTATGTAAAATAAAATTCCTTAGCTTTATAACACTTTTTGAGTGAAGCAGCAGATCCAAAAAAACAAGCCCTATGATTTCATAAGATGTTCAGGGGAATTATAAAGAGCATGGAAGATGTTTTCACATCTCTATGAGCCAACATATGTTGTCATTTCCAGCTGTAATTGTTTAAAATGAAAAACAATAGCTTTCAGTTAACACAGGTTTATACAAGATGACAAAATTATTTCCACTCATCACCTCCATAATATATGTGTAGGAGGGGAATGGTTATGAGCAGCTTATCTCCTTTTTTAAATTTATTTAATATAAAAAGTAACTACTGATGGAATTTTCTGTTCATAGAGGAACTGGAGGCTCTTTGAATAAAAAAAAAAAAACAAAAAAAACCCAAACAAGACAGAGCGTCCAAATCCTGGCATCGCATCCTACTTCTCCAAACTGTGCAAAGATAATGTAAAAGTCAATATGAGTGACAAAATAATTTTTAAATCAAGCTTTTAAAATGAGAAAAATGCAAGAAATATGTAAAGCTCTTACCAAAAGCCTTACAAAATTCTTTCCCTTTCAAGTACCCTGAAGAGCCCTCTCAAAAGTGCTTCCCTGGTAGACTGAAATATAATTCTTTAAAATTGAATTTATCTCTTAGAATAGCTTCCTGTTCCTCTGCAGATCCACATATAGATGTTGCTTTGCAATGACTTAAGCAGTTTTTACATATATTTAGATCAATAGTTGCATCTATAACCACTACACTGGTCTGAGACTAGAAAATATAATGTAATTTGAATTTTTTATATAGTTAAACTATATTTACTTAATTTATCATTATCCCTGAGCTATCAAAGTTGCACCAGATTGCAGTTATTGTCAGGCATTTCCATGCAGTATACTTCAGCAATAGCTTTTCCTGTCCACTTTTCCTATCTACTTTTTCCACCTACTTTTCCTATCTGCTTTTCCCAAACCTAATTATTGTAGTGAGCAGAAACCAGCACTTGTGAAGAAACACCATGCTTAGACCACCATTTAAGACCTTGCTCCCACCTAGCTTCAGTGGCCTCATGACTTATTTTTTACCTTCAGTGCAGTGTAGTGAAAAAGCAAGGTTTGCTTTTCCTCTAAGTATACTGGTTAAGTTTCACCATAAACATCCGAATATTTCTGTTCTTTCAGGTTTTTTAAAGCATCTTATAAGTGGAGAACAAAAAGATTAATGGTCAAGTGAATTCTCCCAGCTGTAGACGTCAGTCTCTAAGGATGTCAATCAAGAATCTTTCATGAGCTCTGAATTCTCATGCATACAAAATTTTCTGCTGACAAAAAGCCTATGTCACCAATCTTTAGTAACTGCATAGCTACAGCTCTTAGTAACTTTCCTGTGTTGTGCTACTTTTACTGTTAAATAATTTCCGTTTAAAAATTGAACTAAATCTCTATGCTGTACTCTTCTTCGTAGCAGGTGTAGTATTTTACAGGTAGAGTTGTGCATCACAAAAACTCTTGAGATATATTATTTAAAGCTTAAAACAATATTGCTGCCAAAAGGTGCTTTCTAATTCAAAGAGAGGATTTTTGGATGTCAAACAGGTACAGTTAATATCTGTTTGTCCTCAGTAAATGCTATTGCTCTTAAAAGTTGTGTCTAGTATTAATAAGCACCACTGAAAAACTTAAGTAGCTGTGAGTCCTTTTAATTTTAGTACCTTTCACTGGTTTGATATTTCAGAGTAGGGAATTTCTATTAACAGTTGAATAGAAAAGTTCTGAAATCTTATCTTAATACCTATTATCTGAAGCATTGTAATAGTCACCTTTTTGTACTACACTGTATAGACACTAGGATATGCTACAAAAAGTGTCCTGGTTTGCATCCCAATCTTCAACCATACTTTTTGTCTCGTGCTTTTAAAAATACCTTTTAAACAATAAAACAAGATAAAAAGATAGTTGTTTTAATATTTTCAAGATTCTGTTGTGATGGGTACCTCAGATTGCCTCACCAAAAGCTGTCTTATTGCCTAGAATCATGTCACTCATGGCACTCAGTAAAACACTGTAAAAGAAGTTCTCAAATATTTTAAAGGAGTTGCAGATTAGTCATGACGTGGCATATGTTATATGTTGTCATCTTAACCATAATAAATTAACTTAATTTATCTAACAAAAAAAAAAAAAACCACAAGACAAAATTATGATTTTAACTCAAGATCAGGTATCATTGTGAAACATCCCAGTTAACTGAATATTCAAATTAAGTTTCTTTCACTTTATTTTAATCCTTGGCATTTCTGATACTTCCTGTTTTGTTTCATCAGCATGCTTTGTGCTGAAAATGGATTGGATGTTTAAACTGCATTGTGGTGGCAAAAATATAGCCACAACATTCATTTCGTTGGTGAATCTAATTAGTTCCCAGTGTAGGACCAGTACTGAAAAACAGTGGTGCAACCTTTTCTGATGGGTAAAAAAATGAGACCATCCTCTGCTTTGGTACACTGTGTTCAAGCAATGTGTATTCAAATGTATTTTCTGATTTTACCTTTTCTCTACATAACTCATAATAACTATCAAGACTAAATATGAAAGCTGCAAAGAAAAATGAAACAAAAAAGGAAATGTGTTATCCATAACTGTAATCCAATGTAATTGATTACAAGAATGAAGTTAGTATACATCTCTCTTTCATGAGCTTGGAAAATGTGGGGCTTTTGGGTGACATTTAGTGCTTTGGTAGAAGCTGTTTTGATTGTGCTATTATTTCTTCTAGATATATCAAATAGGATAATTTGCTTATATAAAACCTCATGAGCTGGTTCACCATCTGCAAAAATCTTTAACACATAAGCAGGCACATGATGCATATCTTTATTTTTAAAATTACACTTTTTCTTTTTTTTTTTTTGTTCTAAGTGTTTTCAAACCATGTTTAGTAGTTCATCACAATTAAGGAGAGTAAATTGTGTCACCTTCCTTTTACAGATAGGAAAACTGAGGCAGCAGAGCACTGATCTGTATTAAAAGAGGATGGTGACCTTCTGTACTGGTTTTGGCTGGGATAGGGTTAATTTACTTTATAGAAGTTAATGTGAGGCTGTCCTGATTTTGGCTGGGATAGAGTTAATTTTATTCTTAGTAGCTAGAATAGTGCTGTGTTTTGTTTTCAGCATAGGATTTGGTAAGAGAAGAATGTTGATAATATACTGAATGTTTTGGGGTTTTGCTGGGAAAACAAGGACTTTCCGTACGGCTACGTTTTGGATTGGTGACCAAAGCAGTGTTGATAACACACTAATGTTTTTGCTATGGCAGAGCAGCATCAAGGTCTTTTCTGTTTCTCACACCACCCCACCAGCAAGGAGACTGGAGGTGCACAAGAAGCTGGGAGTGGACACAACCAGGACAATTGACCCCAACTGACCAAACGGATATCCTTTACCATCATCCATGGTCAGCAATAAAAGGTTGGGGAAAGAAGGAGGAAGGAGGGACATCCAGGGTTATGGCATTTGTCGTCCCAAGTAATCGTTATATGTGTTGGAGCCCTGCTTTCCTATAAATGACTGAACAATTGTCTGCCATGGGAGGTGGTCTTGTGCTTGTGCATGCAGTGGGAGTGAGCGAGTGGCTATGTGGGATTTAGCTGCCTACTAGAGTTAAATCACAAACCCTTGTCACTCCACTTCAGAAGATAGACTCCAATGGACAACACATCTATTGTCTTTCTAAATGCCCTTATTACTTTTCTACTTTCAATATAATTTGTAAAGTAATTTGAATAAGTTTCAGACCAGGAAAGAACTAAGATCTATGATTTAAGCACAGCTACACAGTCCAGCTTTGGCAGTGTAGTGTTGCCATCAAAATATTATCAGATAGATTGCTTTAATTATTCCAAGGTTTTGAACAGAAAACGAAAATTAATTACTATTTTCCCAAAGTGATTCTGCATCATTGATAATGATATAATCACACATAATAATATGAAACATCAGGATAAATTTAAGCCAAATGCCAGAATCTTGTGCAGAATATGGATTTTTAGTATTTTGCTAGTCTGTATTAAACACAAATCCTCTAGTGTCGCAGACAGGAGTTATACAAGAAGAAAGACTACATGAGGGGAAAAATTGTGCATTATAGAATCATAGAATCATAGAATGGTTAGGGTTGGAAGGGACCTCAAAGATCATCTAGTTCCAACCCCCCTGCCACCATCTAAAAAAGAAATTCCATTGTTAAAGCGAAGGCTATAGTTTCAAGATATGGGGACAATAGTACTGATTCAAGGTGTCCCCTTCTTGGAAGATTTTTGACTTCACACTTTTTGTGTGACTGTTTCATGAATGAGATCAATAAACAGAGGTGAAACAGAGGGGTAGGAGCAACCAAGTCTATGTTCCCACTCTGACTATCCTTCCTTAGTTTCATTTCACAGAATTCCTTAAGGCACTTCCCAGACAGCAAAAGGTAACAATGGAAAACTTTATTTGGTGTTGAATTTAGGTTGGTTACTTACAACTGGTGATAGTCTGGCTAGAATTTTAAAGTAAGTAAAGTAAGGTTTGCAACACCTCAATTAACTGCCATTATAATCTCTACGACATTGTAGCAAAAAATGGTTTTAACTGGTTGATTAATCCCTAACCAAAACCATAATCCTGGGAGAGCGAGAGCCCAAATGAAGGCCAGAGAGATCAAGAGAGGAAGAACCCCTCACTAATGTACTGGGCATGGCGCGATATGATATAGAATACCCACTGGCATATCTAAATGTCAATTAAGTTTATTAATTTAAATATTCTTCTCCCCCCTTAAATCTTGCGCTTGTGGACTAACAGAACACAAAGTCCTTCACTTCCAGTGACAAAAATGTAAACATTGGTATGTTATCAGTGTCTCTCACAGTCAGTCCCAGGATGGAAGCAAAATGTAGCACATTTCTAGCTACTGAAAAAGAAACCCAGTTCTATTTCAGCTAAAAACCAGGACAACATTTTTCTTTCTTCTCCTTGTTCTTTCTCCTATTATTTCCATCAGTATGATTAGTTAATGTATCCATATTTCCCACTCCTTCAGTTTCTCTCTCAGAAAGTATTTCTTCTATTCCATGGCCTTTGCAAAAATTGAATATCTACTGCTTTTTTCTCTACTCTTGGACAGTAACCTACAACAGTAATACCTCTCATCCTTTGTCATTTCTTCCCTTCTCTGTGCTACCACCTCATACATTCACAACTCTAAATACATTTCATGTGCTAGACTAGCTTCAAGGATCCCTTTTCCTGCCTCTGTTTCTGTCCCTGCACTAGACATAATTGATTCTTTTCAAGAGAGAGATAAAAAATGTAATCTGACTTTCCTGCTTCTCTGAGTTTACCTTACAATTTTTCTTCTGATGTCCCTTTTTTTATTCTCTAGCAGTCAGAGCTACAAACGTTTCTTCTCTGCTCTTCTGTAATACCTGTAATTGTTTCATATATGCCATCACATTTCCCCAAAGTTACTCCTATCCTCATCCTTGTTAGTCTTTCTGAAAGTCTTTTTTGTCCTCTGGCTCATTTCAATCAAAATACAAGCATCTCGTGATCTCTTCATTTTTAAGAACACAACTTCAACTATATTTGAACACACATGTATTAATGTCCTCATTCATTAAATGCCCTATTTTTAGTCACTACCTAGAGTGCAAGAACTCCATCTTTAAAATACAACTAGTTTGTAATATGAAAAAAAAAGGAAAAAAAATCCATCAAACAACAAAACAACAAAAACAAACCCAGAAAAAAACAGCTAAACACTAAATCAAACTATTGGCAGAATCTATTCTGTAGTTTTTCCTGGAAAAAAATATGGTAATATGGAAAATTAATATATGTTTTCTTTTACAATTTTTAATATTATTTTAAAATTAAACTTGGGTAAATAAAACAAAGTAAATTAAAATCATTCTAGACTAAAACCAATTTTTTCTTCATTTTTGTAAGCAAGAATTAGTACATGGTTTTGGTTTTGCTTGATACAAATTTTTTTATTATTTCTTTGTTTGTTTGAGATTCCAATGCAATAGTTTCTCCATCTCTAATTTATACTTTCTCTGAACAGGTTTTAATAAAATTCTACTCCCCATTATCTCTAATATTCTCTTACTAAACAGAAATCAGAATTAATTTTCTTTTTGAAACAGCATATTAAGTCTTTCTTCCTAAAATGCATCCTTGTTTCTTTTCTGAAATTCAATCCTTTTCCATTTCTTCTTATTCTTATCATTCTTTAGAGATTAGAGAATATTAGAAATAAATTTAGAGAATTTCTTTGTCCATCCTTATCCAAATGTTTGGTTCTTGGATGCCCTCTTGTTCCTCCCCTACAAACATGGCATATGGGCAAGTTTGCTGGCAAATTTAATTCTGATACCATTTTATATACTGAAAATCTACAAATCACTCTTTCTTTAAAGCCACTTTAAAATTCTTCTTTTCTGTGATGCCTATGAAAAGTTCAATTGAACTAGGGAAAGAAAAAAAACAACTCACAGAAGTCACTACCGATCCCACTGGCCAACACTGACCTATGTTTCCCATCTTCTCTCCCATCTAAATTTATCTGCTCTTTGTTCTGCACTTATTTTGTAGGTCTCTTGGGTCAGTGACCATATGTTCGCACTACCGTTCTACAACACTTAGTGCAACATAGTCCTGGAAAGTTCAAAGAAAATATAAAGAAACATTTTGTCTTGATCAGCCTGATAAGCACCTTTGATACAGTGATTTCCAAGAGCCATGAGCTAGAATTGAGTTTATTAGATCCAATTTACAGAATAACTTAGAGTGTTAGGGAAATAGCCCATACTCACATGCGGTGATTCAAAGGAATAAATTTTTTAAGAATTTAGTATGGCTTTTTAAACAAACCTCTTCTGATAATATTTACATGCTATAAAAAAATGAAATTGAATATTTTTGTTGTGCCTGGTTTGTGACAGCTCTGAGAATCTATTGTAGATTCTTGTCCAGTCCCAAAGCACAGCCACGAACAATCCTCACATACATACATTAGTAAGTGGATGAATTGACACAATAGCTCTCACTCATTTTCTGCTTCATTTTGCATTATTTTTTTCCCCAGACAAATGTAAAAATATTGATTGCTACAGTCATTTTTAGAATATTGTACTACTTTGTATTCTTAGTTAATGTGTTAGTTTGCAATGAGCCGTGCAGGAAAATGAATACTCTCATCATAACCTTCAAGTTCAAGTCTAATTTCCTCTTGAACTGTTTGAGGAAAATCCTTAGCTAGTGTAACTGCTGCAATTGCACATCAGCATATGTCCTTTCATTCATAAATATATTGAATCTCCAGTTCACTTACCTGTTTGACATTACTGAGTATTGTCTCAGGTGTTTGTAGAAGCATGTGAGTCTCCTGATCCAAACCTAAGAAGAAAATTTAAAAAAAGGAATAAAAATAAACACAGTCTAATAGTTTCCAAGACTGATGGTCTTTAATGCATATTTTAACTATTCTGGAGTTCAAATGTTGACATTTACTATGTCTTATTGAAACGCTTTCCTGTAAACAATGTTTTTAGGTTTATTTTATTTCTGCATGAAGATAACTTTTGCTTTTAAAATAATTTTAAGTATAATAAGGGACAAAGTGTGCCCATAAGACATAGTTTATTATAATGATGACATAATAAGGTTATATCTCAAGGTGCAGCCTAAAAGACTCTTCCTTAGTTTGGGAAATAGCAGTTGTTGTTATTCGCCTATTACAGCAACAAATTACAGTCCTACACCATTAACTTACTGACACAAACTCTGTCACACCCCAGCTCAGGGGCCAGGGAAAAGCAGTACTCAAATATGAGCAGAGCCAACTTCATTTACTCCTCCAAAGCTGAACGGGGGGGTTAGTTCTCTCTTGTACAGTGGGTATATCTACCCTAAATACACTTATTTTTCAACTCTTTGAAATACTTTCCATAAATCTCTTAATATAACTTCGGACATACGCACATGGGCAGGCAACTATAGGGTAAAAAGGTAGATAAAGCAAAAAAGCTGAGAAAAGCCTCTGTTACAGTAAAGTTTCTGTCAGTTTAAAGGAGTGTGACTGAAAATGGAATCTTGCCCAAAATCTGTTCCTTACAACACTTCACGCTAAATCAAACTTATAGTTCTAGGTACATTAAGTAGACAGCTAACAGTAGAGCCACTGTAGAAAACTGTCAGGTTGCTCAGGGCCTGATCCTGCAAACATTAAAAACCACATAGAGCTTTATGAGAGCTAGTTTTCCCACAGAGGTAAATGAAATGACATGTGGAAAATTAATTTACTCCTGTGCACATCTGCAAAACTAGATCTTTAATTTTGTAACTTCTGAAGTCACGAAACAATAAAACCAAAACCACTGAAATAATAGACTGATTTGCCCCATAACACAGGAGAGAATACCTAGGAATAGAGATTTCCACAGAGAAAGTAAAATAAAAGTCTGTTGAGCACAGCAATCTCTTCCTGGCTTTCAATCATACTGGCAGAGGCCATCTCCTTGGTGACAGAGAGATTAGTTGCTCCTGGCAAGGAGATTTAGAAATGTCTATGTACAGGATGTTCTATGACTCTCTTGCAGTAACTTTAGGTTACCAGTACTCATGCTTTTTGGCAAAGCTATGTGGATTGTTGGATAATCATTACTTTCCTCCAGCAACAGGAATGCACCGTCCAATTTGAACTGCTGACATGTAGCCATGCAACAGATGGAGCAGAGGTCGAGCAGGCTATGCTATATGAATGGTGAGATAAAGCCAGTATCTTCTCAATCTCTTTCTTTATGATGTTGACCCAGAGACCCGATTGTGGGCAGACTGTCATCCAGGACACACATCATGAACCACTTCATTTCTCAGAGGGAAAGACTTCAAGACTATGTTTATCTCAAGGCAGATCAGGCCAAAGAGCTCTCACCTTTTCTTTTGCAAGTACCAGCCTTCATCCTACATGTGCCAGCCTAAGATCAAAAGGGCTGATTGTCTATTCTGAGACTGTAATGCTGCCCTAACCCCATCATTAAGAAGCACTTGAGAGTGCACAGCACTGGTAATTTTATGACAAACTCTGTACCTGGAGAAGCAGACTAAATGCTGAGCTCTAGTTAACCTCACAGTCTTCCTTTTTTGCACATACTGTATGATTTTCTTATCTGTTTGTAATGATGTCTGAGTGTACTCTTTCCTTTAACCATAACTTTTTGACAAGATGGTTTGTTTTCCTCCATAAATGATGACTGACAAATAAGAACTCCCCTTTCCAATAGTCATCACTTACACAGTGAACAGCATTTAATGAATCAATTCTACCTCACTATCTAAAATAACATGCCACTAAAAAAAACCCCTAAACTTTACCAAACTGTGAGAAATTAAGCTTATTTCAGGTAGCATTAACAGCCATAATAACCTTTATTAATTTCAGAAATAAAGCTATCCTGTACAAATGACAAATATTTAGCAAAATGGAGAAAAAGCCTCAACAAAGTCTAGAAACTACTGCAGACATCAACTTTCTTTGATCAGCAGAATAAACTCCATTTAACTAGCTCTCAGTAATTAAATAGCACAACACAAAGAAGAAAAGACAATTCACAAAATAGAAGTATAGTTTCACTTCTATGAAAAGGTAGAAAAGAAAAGGATCACAAAGCATGTAGCACAAAATTATTGAGTTCATAGATTAATTGTTCAGACTAGAAAAGAACCTCAACAAGGAAGAACAGTAACTGACATATGTATAAAATACCCATCAGCAGCACCCTGAAAAATAGTAAATTATTTTTAAAAGTCCATCCAGATGTGAAAGTTAAAAGAAAAAGAAAGAAAAAAAAAGTCCTTAAAAAAGCTGTATCCCTTTTTTTTTTTTTAAATGGCAAAAAGTTACTAAGTGTAATTCATATGAACACCTCAAAACCATAACAAATCCTGATGTCATTGTAAAGACCCTTTTCACTGAGCAAATATTTAGCTGTTAAAAGAAAAAAGCACTCTACCAGATCCTACTCATCAATACTAATTTTAACAAAACTATAGAGAGATGAAATAATCTGCTTCTAGTCTTTAGAAGTCAACAAACTCCAACTGTTTAAACTGTGCAAGACTATGAGATTCAAATAATCAGAAAGGGTGAACCGCAAGATGCCAGCAGCATTTCTTTAACCTGAAATTATGGCAGAAATCATCTTAGTAAAAAAAAAAAAAATAGCATCATTAGTTTGAAGGATATAATCATCTTTGTTACAAGGGGAAAAAGATAATAATTCAGTCCACCAAAAAATATTTGTAAAATAAATATAACTTATGTTGCAGCCTCTTATATAGGAGAAAATAAAAAGTAGTAACAATAATGGAAAGATTTACTATAGCTAAGCAATAGAAAAAAAAAAATCACATGGTAATTTTTTTTAACCTCCCATGTTGTTTTGAATGATTCTTAAATGAAACATTTTTTTGCATATAAAAACTCAATTTGGATTCAAAGATACAAGTACTGTTACAATGAGGTTTTGAAACTATGCCCTTACAGGCTCGTTTTTATGTTACCTGCAA
Organism: Caprimulgus europaeus; assembly: GCA_907165065.1. Next base: position 28,454,757 of record OU015525.1, read on the forward strand.
GTTCCTTGATAGTCTTATCCTACATTCTTGCTCAGTGGCTTTAATACTGCCTTCCAAAATGTTATTCACTAGTGCGTCATGAGCGATTTATTAAAATAATCCAAACTCTGGTTACTTCTAATCACCCTTAAAAAAATACCAACTGGCAACAAGATTTCTTTTTTCTCCACTGAAGTATGTAATTTCTTCTTCTTCAGAAAGCATCTACTAAAGTTCACTGAGGGGAGGATGTCATCCTGAGTTACAAACAGCCACTCTACCCATTTTGAAACCAGTTGCATTGAAGCCTTGAAAAGCCATGGAAGGAGTATTAAACTGTTAGAAAAAGGTAGTTGCTAGCACTTTTCAGCAGTCTTAAATGTTAAGATCCAGAGATTTAGCAAATGAAATTTGTTACAAGTAATTGAATTGAAATGAAAGGGTTTTTTTGCAGAATGGTTACCTACAAAACACTTTGTAAGATTAAGGTCTGACACTTACTCTGCAGATATTTTCAATAGAAATCTTGTGCAAAAGAAGGAGAAGAAAAAAAAAAAATTAGTGCTTATCTCAGCATTAGAAAAACTGAGCAACATTGACCTGATATATGTTATATGGTATATTCCCTGACAAATTAATTGTCCTCGTATAAAAAGTCACAAAGTTAAGTATTGTCTTCTGAAATCAATGATGGTACTGTCAATGAGTTCAGGAGGTTTGGGACTTCATCAGCTTCATAGGCATATGTAAGTATAAGGGCTAAAGAGTGGCTGTGACTTTTACTTCTGAATGTCCCTTCTTTTAGAAATTGCATTCATTGTATACTAATCTTTGCCTGATGAAAGTATCACTGAAATTTTTTTTTATATTTTTTTTAAATCTTGTCTCTTTTGGGGACTAAAATTTCTATTTGGGATTAGTTATTGGGTTTTGGTTTGGTTTTTTGTTTTGTTCTGTTTTGTTTTGTTTTCCTAGTGGTCTATTTATAATTCCAGTTCTTTTAAGGAATATGAACATTTTAACATATAGAAGAAGAAAACTTTTTATCCTTTGTAGCAGACATTCCAACTTGTTATCCAAAATCTCTTGAAATTCTGTTGCCATAGGTTGCAAATTTGAAAAATATTCACTGAATACAAGCACTCCTAGTGCAAATTTATTGGATTTTTATTTATTAGATGCCATGTATTACAACATATTGCAAAAATCTATACAAAACTTAAAATGCTTTTGAAATGCATAAAAGTTACAAACCAGTAAGATTTATTGTTTTCTAACCCAGCACTCATCTCTGCATTGCTTTTTATACTGCAACAGCAGTAACTGGATAGTACGTGAAAACATAGGGCAACACATGCAAGGAAATGAGAAAAACAATAGAATTTTTGTATAAAGTTACATATTATCAAATATCTTTAGCTGACATACTGATAACCTTGTCTCTAAATGCTTTTAGGCCACTTCCTATTAACTCTTGGTAAGCATTTATCAGACACAGTCCATTGCAGCTAATTCCTGTTATTGATCTCCTCTGCTGTGTTTTTAATCTTTTACAATGCATTAAATTCCTTTTATCTGTACATGTACAAGACCCCTTTCAATTAGTTTTGTTACTACTATTGCAATAGCATGTCTGATATGGATGTAAAATGTTCAGTAGTCAAAGAAAGCATTGTCAATGTACAGGATACTTTAATATGGCTGAGCCTACTCCTATTTCCAATTATTTCAATTGGAGAATCCTTACTGCTTTATTTCTCACTATTGACTACATAACATTTTGATATTTTAAATTCAAATCAATTATCAAAACACATGCCTTGTTATCTGCTGTTTACAAAGTCTGTCCTTTTCCTCTTTTTTCTGTTTCTACCAATTTAGACATGTAAAGGGCTTGACAGAAAAAAAAGCAATGCATTTCTCAAGCTAAGCACTCCATTTACATTGTTTTGTTTGTTTGTTTGTTTGCTTGCTTGTTTGTTTTAGCTTTAAATGTGACATAGGTAACAGTTGCAAAATCAGCTGGGCTTTTTGTATTCACCTGTTATCACCACAACAAAACAATACTATTTAAACTGAGACTGCAAATACCCTCTCTTTGCTTTTCCTGTCCTAATTTCTAACAGATCCCAAGAGATGCAAGGTCTTTTATGTTAGCAAGAAGAAAGAAGTCTCTTCCATTCAGGAAGGGTCCTGAATTGCCAAGAGTGTGACCAGTGTGAAAATTAGACAGGCTTCAGTACAACACACGCTTATCAGAATCTTACAAAATAAGCTTTCTGAATCTAGTTCATTATTTTAAGTATGCCGATAAAGCACAAGTGTACTTTAGTACATTCAAGCTTAGTTATCTTCTTTCTTTTTATTCTCCAAGTTCATTTTCGCAGCCTTCCAAGCCAGTGAAAATGCTTTACTGTTTTAAGGTACAAGAGATTGTTTAACGGCGTTAGGAATATGACTGGCATAATAGTCATAATTTTTCAGAGTGGCAAGGACCCCAGCTGAATTCATGTGTTTCACTTCCTTGTTATACTGAAATGAATTTCCATGGATATCAGTTATCTTGCCTCCCACAGCATGCAGAATAGCTTCAGGTGCACATGTATCCCATTTCTTGCACCCAGGACTGGCAAATATATAAGCAGATGCCTTGCCTTCTATAAGTGCAATGTAGTTCAACTCCATTGTTTGTAGATGTATGTGATCATTCAATGAAAAGGAATTTTTATATTTATAGGAGAAAATATACCTAGGAGTATTTTCTATGTGATGTATTTTCATATAGAATCCATTTTTCATTCTTACAGAAGACAATGGAGTTCAGTTTCTATAACCAGGTAACTAAAATAAATATTTCAGGTTTTTAATGGTTTCTCTTACTGTGCCTTAATAATTTCTTTGGAATTATATGTGTCCATTCAAAATTGACCTTGCTTAGCTATGTATATTTTTAAAGGACATCTCTATCTTCAGAAATCCATATTCAAACATTGGCTTATCAAGATGTAAATTTCTGTATTTTTTATCAAGAAAGCTCAGCCTTATTTCCTATCTAGGACAGCCTAAAGATTGAATCTCCATCTGTTCAATATTTTCTAGGATATTTTATGGAATGAAAAAATTCACACTGCATCTAGTTCTTACTTTGACTTTTCCTTCCCCCCTGCCCCTCCCCCCCCCAAAAAAAAAAATTTACCAAAGTCATATAACTCCTGAAATACATTGCTGTTTTCTTTACATTGTAAGAGCGTTCATTATCTACTTGGTTTTCCCCAGTTTTATTTCATGTACTTCTATTTTATGTATTTTATTTCATGCAGCACCTCCTTAGATGGTTTATTATTCTGATCTTCTCTAGTGCTTACGGAAAGAAAAGAGCAAAGAAGAATATTTGCTCGATCGCCAGGACAGTGGGGCTGCACTTTTAATTTTGCTGACACAAACACTCTCTGCTGCATCCTGCTGAAGACTATCAGCCAAGGAATCTGCTATTATTTTAGAATATGATGGGTGTAGCTACAAGAAAGGAGGAAAGATAATCTCATAAGGAGATCATATCTCTGAAGAATTTGCCTTGCTCTGCTTGTGGGTGTAGTGGTCTACTGCAGAAGATGTAAGAAGGAGATAGCAATTTCAAGCAGAATCTGGGTAGATCATAATCATAGACCTTGGTTGTAGGGACCTGTATGTTGGCATGAATAATCACTGTATAATCTGTACTGTGACTGTCTTTGATTCATTCCTACGACAATGCATAGGAGCGTACTATTGTCAGTGAAACTTGGTGACCGCTGGATGAACTTGGCCTATTAACTGTAACAAAGAAGCCTATACATGGTTCCCAGACAATATATGTGGATGACACCATCTACAAACCTTGTTTTTGTTTTATCCTGAGATTAAGCAGCATAACTGCATGTAACAGTCCTTCACCTGACAGCAGAAATGATGAATAGATCTGTTTACTTCTAAGGAAATCCTATAAACCTGAAAGGACCATAATGCTGATGTACCTCACCATGGAGAGGATCTGCATAGTGTGCCATGATCAACATGAAGGTGCTCTTCTGATGCTGCAGCAGCCAGCATTCCCAGCATCAGCAGTGGCATCAGACTGTTGTTACCTTTTTGATTGCTTCTATTGACATTAGAAGGGACATAAGATTGTTATCACCTTTTCTACCACTTTATTGCTACCACCTTTTCTACTATTTATAGGCTTTGGTCAATAAGCTAGTTAATCAGCCTTGGGTGTCCATACCTTTCCTCTTGAGATCAAAAAAAACCTCAGTACCTTCCCAGTTCAAAACAAGAAGGCCCATAAATAGACCAAATAAATGAACTGCAACATTGCTAGGGTCTCCCTGTCTGAAAGATCAGTGTTAGATCACACATTTTTCCTGAGTGAAACTGAAATTTTCTCCCCTTTGGATCTGATGCTGATTATTCTTTTCTCTGTAGACAAACTGTCATATACTAGTTCTGTGAGTTAGCTATTCAGCACAAATAAGCATTACATGTAACAATGTATGAAAAAAACCCAAACACATTAAGATAAAAACTCTATACTTTCACACACCACTAGTAAGTCTTTTGGCTATGTTCTCTGTGATGTTTGCAGAATAGATTGGATTGATCATTAGCCAATTGCCAAGAAAGCCTCAGGCAAGAACAGTATCAAAAAGACACCATGATAAACTTCTATATGTATAAATTAATGGGAAATAGGAATACAAATGAACAAGCTGTAGATTATGCAGTATTTTTTAGCTTTTTTTTTTCCCTAGAACTGTAGGCAGTTCTGTGGAAGTTTCTAGTTTTTACTCATGATGGCTTTTTGTAGTTTGTTACTTAGGAATTGATTATAATGCTAGCATATACATCAAGTTTAATGAACATTTTCAAAGCAACAGAAAATTTTATACCAGTGTACTTGATCTAAAATTTTTATTTCTGTTCAAACTGCAATATTTCAGGTTTTTGGAACTTTTGTTAGTTAAAAATTTAGGTTTGCTTCATAAACCACTCTGCCTCTTTCAGGAATTATTATAAATTATCTCAAGTAAAAAGAAGAAAGAAAGTGGAAATTACGATCACTGATCTGGAAAATACTTTATCTGAATATGGTTTCTCTCTTTTTTCTTGGATCAATGATACTAAAATGCTGAGGTTGCTCACAGTGGATGACATGGAAAATTAGAACAAAATCCAAAGCCTTATCTAAAAAGATCAAATTGGATCTTTTACAGTTTTGTTCTACTTTGAGGGCTTAGAGTTATGGGTAAGTTATGAGGTACCATCTGATCTGTGGCATAGTTGCTGGCCATGGGTCTAAAAAGATCAGATGTGCTAACTTAAATTAAAACCTCAGTTATCACTGGGGAATGATCTAGTCTTTCCTATTTTCTGTTTCCCCCTGTCTGGTGTATGTACAAATACAAATACCACAGAGCAGGAGGCGTATGGAATAAGATGACCTGAGGCATCAGGTTCATCCAATGGAGCCCTAAGCGCTTACATGAAAAGAGTAGATTTGTTCTTATTGCCTACATAGAGTGAATCCTAATAATTTATGTTAAAAAATAGGTGTTAGTGCTCTGTTCCCTAGCTAGACCTACGGAGCCATATATCTTGGAAAGAATGAGTTGGATTTCATTGTTTAACAAATATGAATCCATTACCATCAGCTCAATCCCATTACCTTCTAGTGTTGTGTTAAGACTTTTCTACGTGACAGGTTATCTGGAATAGCCATTCTTTAGTTGTTTTTCCTGATTAACTCCATGTGTGAAACCCTAAGTTTCTGGAATGAGACATAATTGTAATAAGACATTTTCTGGAATCAGAGAAATTGCAGATAGACTTAATTAACATGAGCTAAGTCAGTTTAAATTGACGTCTTACCTTATTCCGAATAAATTTTCACTGATAGGAATTATAAACCTTAAGTCACAATTTGAAGGTAATGGACTTACAGTGAACTGGGGTGAAAAATAAGTTTCCTCTCTCATAAGAATGCTCAAGAATGTTTTGATTATGTTCGTTAATATTTTCTCTATTGCAATTATTTCCTTTTCTCATAAAAAAAAAAAAAGGAGGAAAACCCCAAAATTTTCAACTAGAAAATATAAAAATAAAATGCTGACACAGGAAACTCATGCTAAATAGTCATAGCCTGTAAAAGGAAGTAATTTTCAATTAATTGTTTCTCAAAAAAAAAAGTTACCATCTGTGCTAAAGGCTAATTGTAATACAGCAGAAGCTCATGGTATAAGAACAAAGAAGCCTGTTTCCATGCTTATTTCCTATATTTAGTATGCAGAGCTACTGACTAGAAGAGAAGATTTGGGGTTTTTACACACATAACCAAATTACAGATATTAAATGAGGTGCAAAACCTTTATTCCAGAACAGAACAGAACTCCTGTTTCACCTCAAATATCTACAGAATGCTTTATTCTCTATTAGACTACTTATTCTAATTTTACCTGCCTGGATGACATTTTTATAGGTATTAATCTTGAAAACTACTGAATAAATGCTAAGAAATATAACTTGTCCTTTCAAAACACTGGCTTTGTTTTTCATCATTAGTTAATTCATATCCTTATGCAATCTCAAGTAAAGCTGTGCTTCCCTCTTGGTATTGCTGGCTAAAGAGACTGTTTAAATTATTACTTTCCTGTTAAAAAATCATTTTGTCAAAATGCACTGTTTGTGGTTACATAAAATTGTCTGCATTTAAAAAGAGGCTTGAAAATGAGCCAAAGATGTTAAAAATGGACTTTGAAAAATATGTGGGCAATGTTGACTGAGGTCAGTGAAACTACAATAAACTGGACAGATTATTAAATGGGGATTCAGACTAGTTCCTAGAATGTTTTACAGTGATGTCTATGGCTTTTGGGTCAAGTTGCCTTTATAGATGTCTTTGTATATAAGGTAGAATACATGTGGAACCACTTTTTCAAATTTGCAAAGCAATAGTTCCCTCCTTCCCAGCCCCAGTTCTTCTTGAGAAAGATGAAAGTTGAAACTCAGAATGTTTCTGATTTTGTCTTATATAAGAAAACAGTGGTCAAAATGTGAGTCTATGCTATTCCAGACTTTATTCACTTAAAGCTTACATATCTTTTTTAAAGTGTATACTGCTGTTTGGGGAGGAGGGGAGGAATTTCTCCCTTAATGGCCTGCTAGCTATGGCTGATGCTTGATATATCTGGTCAATAGGTTGTGGGGACACAGTTACCTTTTGTGAGATAGCAGGAGCTGGGAGTCTAAGTGAAGTTTCTCACTAGGAATTTATACTACAGTCATTCACAAAACAAAATCTTTTGTGCAGGCCTTTTTTCTCTTATTTTGAGCATCATGTAGAATGAAATATTTCGTATCAAACCAAGTAATAGCTTGAGCAGCTAGCAATTCATAGATGAAGGTAGGATTATTTGAGACAAGAGCGAAGGAGAGAGAGCAAAAGAAAGAAAGAAATATAGAAGAAAAGACAGACAGCAAGAGAGAAAGAAAGGAGGAAAAGGGAAGGTGAAGGAGGATGGGAAGGAGAAGAGGAAGGGGAAGAGAGAAAAGACAATCAGCCAATGAGTGCCTTAGGAGAAGTAGCCACAAAACATAGAGTAGTTTTGACAAGTTACAGAAAAGCTGAGTTAGAATGAAAAAGGGAAAGAATGTACTGTCCATAGTCTTATCTATCCTTGATCTATTTTTACAGTCAGTTTAGCTGAGCTAGTGCTGACCAGAGTTTAACTGTAAGAACTGGCAACAACAAACCAAGGTCAGCAGGCATTTATTTGTCTGTGGTTAATTCCAGACCAGTTCATCTAAACTGATTTCTTAGGTCTGTTTGCAGAAATAGTGCTATTTCAAGCATGCATGTAAATCTTGTCTGATGTTTAACAGCAGGTTTTCGAAGAAGCTCCACTATCATATGGGATCCTCAAAGGAATTTTGGAGAAAAATTTGTTTATTTTCTGTCTGGTAATTTATATAGCCATTTATTTTGTTCAAAGTGTAACAAAACTGACTCAGAGTACTAGCATTCTTAATGGTTTTACTGAAATAGAAATATATATGCTAGGTACAAATCGCTAGAGGATTAGGACTGAAATCCCTGGTATTGATAAAACAGGGTAATTACAGGAAAACATCACTAAAAGACATTGAACAGCTCTAGGGAGGAGCCTGAAAAGTGTAACAAGTGTGCTAAAAATGAAAGTTTCTAGTAGTTATATAGTAAAAGTAACTTCAACCCCCCTGAAATAATGAGTGAAAACTCCAGGCACTTAAAAATGCTTAGAAGATGAAACACAACTTAAAAAAAGCACAACACTGGTTTGATTTTTCTTATACAAAATAAGAGCCATTTGTACAATTGCCAGTTTTATATTGAATAAAATTTTAGGAAACATTTTCAGGCATTATTTGCGTGTTCAATTCCATGTACAAGTGTAGGACAAATTCTGAGTTTTTGCCACACAAAAAGTTAAGAAAAATCTACTAAAGCCAATGGAAAGTATTTTCTTCAAAAACAAACTATCTCCTGGTTGTCTGCTCCTTGAAATTCTGAGGTACCTGTGAGATTTGCTGTGGCAAAAGGTTATCCAGGAACCTTAGGAAAGATGCAAACATTTCTTAATTTTCCAGGCACTACCTACAAGCACATAATTTTTATCACATGAAGTAAAGCTCTTCTATTTGTCATTGGATAAGGCAGCTATATTAAATCAGAATCTGTTTTCCCAAAGAGCTCCTGAGAAAGGAAAGCCTTTTCTTTATGGAAATGTACACGATAATATCTTCTTTTAAGTACCTCTTTTGAAAATGGCATTTAAATGGCCTGAAATTACAAAAAATGTTTTTTTCCCCCCATCTTTGGATTCCATATAGTTACATAGAGAGTATCTGCACAGCTAGGGAGCAATAAAACCATGTATTATTATCATTATCCAGCTTAATAATGCTGGCACCTGTGATGGCAATAGAAAAAAAAACAACCCACAAACAACTATATCTCTGTGCAACAGAAGCATTATGGCATTCATTGATTTTGGTGGATAACTATTTGGGACTTACTTTGTCAAGGAACATTGCTTTGTTTTCTTTATAAAACAGAACACTTTTATTTGAAAGACTAGAACTCTCATTGGGTTTTATGTAGTTTACTTGGTGGCAACATTTCACGCTCATCTCTGAGGCTGGACTCCAGCTGTTGCAGTTCCTAGGTTGGAATTGTTACTATAGGAAGCTACAGTGCTTTGCTCCTCATTGGCCAAACTACCATTTTTCTCTAAGCAAATTCTCCACCAGAAGAGAATGTAACTCATCAACCTTTTCACAGGTGCAGAAATAGTCTTACATAAAACTTTGCCTGTTGTACACTGTCTCCCTTGTGCAATTTTAAATGTTACATAAATATATACCCAGTGTTATTAACTCGACAGTCTAAACTTTGAAGTAAATGAACAGGAAAGTAGTAGTAGAAAAAAAATAATCTGAAGTTAGGCTGCATATCTTTTCAAACAATTAAACTGCCATATTAAAATGCAGCACACTAATTAAAGGTTTTTTGAAAGTCTAATTTGTTTCTTCCAAGGTTATGCAAGGAAGCAGTAAAAAACAGTGCTAATTCAGTGCTTCTAATGAAATAATAAAAATAAAGCAAGTTATTAGTAAGACGTTTAAGGCCATAAGTAATGTTTTGGCCATCTGCAAATGCTCGGGCCTAATTGCAGTACCTTTTAGTGGTTGGTACGTGCAGGTGAATATTGTATGATAACATATGCAAAAAAAAAAAAAAAAAAATTGTCACATGTATCCAATCAGAACTTTCTGGTTATTCTTCTAAGAACAGAGGCTGCAAATACTTTTTTTTTTTCCCCCATACTGAGAAAAAGTTGGTTTATTACATCCTAGAGAAAAACAAACAAACAAACAAACAAACAAACAAACAAACAAACTACCTTATATTTAATAGTTGCTCATTCCATTTATTGTAAAGGAAATAATGGCTTCATACATGGGTCCCACCATTTTACATGAAAAGTCAATTAAAAAAATACGAGTCATTACTCTCTGAAGGGCAAATACAGATTCTTTTTGAGAAGTTGGTAATTGTGTTCATTATAAGGCAACACTAAGTTGTTAATTTTCAGCTTTCATAATTGAGAAAAGGTGAGACATTTTTTAAAAGAATGTATCATTATTGCAATGTAATTATTTCCTTATATCCTCCTATTATTACCTCTTTTTTATTATTATTTATTTTAATCTTTCTCCAACTAGTAGTAACTATATATTGAAATAAAATGGTACAGTTTTGGAACATTCTCAGCATGTAAATTAACATGAGGTAAGGATTTTTTTACATCATAAATACTATTGTTAATAAATAGAAAAAATAAACTTGCAAGATACCTGTAACATAAATATAATATAAATATGGAATCTCCTTCTCTACAGACATTCAAGACCTGCCTGGGCGCCTTCTTGTGTAATCTCATTTTGGTGTTCTTGCTCTGGCAGGGGGATTGGACTAGATGATCTTTCGAGGTCCCTTCCAATCCCTAACATTCTGAGATTCTGTGATTCTGTGATGCGAGCAAGCCCTAGCTATTTTTGAAAACATCTCTTTCTTTTTTTAATTCAGGAATATAAATTACTGTATAAATCTTAGTCCATTTAATTATATTAATGGATACAAATAGATTTTGTCCTTAAAACATTGTTGGTGAACCTAGACTTTAAAAAGAACATCATTATGACTATAAAATAAAACATTTGCAAGTGCAAATAGTGTAAATAATGTATATAAATCCATAGATGCACACAACTCCTGACAGATGTGGCTGCATCAATGTAAATCTGGAACCAATCTTTATGCATTGTCCTAGATGTTTAGTTTAAGAAGTATTTAATCCAATTCAACAGGTTTCTATTTTCTATAAAAACCAAGAATCTGAACAAAGAAACAAAAATCATTTATTTGTAGCCATGTATGAAGAATATATTTCTCACTTCCCCAGACAAACCATACAAAATAAAAACATCCTCCTTTACTCTCAATAGTGGGAAATGAAACACTTTTATTTATAAATCTTTTGCCAAAAGAAACAAACCTTCAGTGCTTTGTCACTTCTCATGTTTAAACAAATATAAATGAAGTGAAACAATCAACTCTTTTAGATCCACAACAGTATGTTTCTTTTCACATTTTCTTAGAAACTTGGAGAAAAATATAAGATCATATTCACAAAGCTGCCAGAAGAGGATGGAAAGTTATTTTACACCTTTTTTTTTTAATCAATTGATTACTAGTAAGAGCACTCCAATTCAATTATTTTCTCCTTCCCTGAGTGTTCAAACTCTTACTTCCCAAGAGACCAAACAGGTTAAAAATACATTGGGAAACCAGGAGAGGAAGCCTTCTTAATCTCTCCTGTGTAATCTGTTCTACCTTGTATAAACTATTCACATTTCACTATGGTTAGGAATGGGGGACAGGTGCCTCCTCTTCCCAGAGAACATCAAACTGGGCTCATTTTCACTTTCTTATTCTGTATTCCAGTGACTATTTAAGTCCTTTATCTGTAAGGCAGAATATTCAGAAGGAGGGAAGTGGGAGATTTGCTGACTAGCATATCCTATGTAAGAAACTGTTTAAGAGTTCAGAAAACGTAGTTCAAGTCTGACAGAAAAAGAATTTCAGCATATGCCTCCCACAAGTCCTGCAGAGTTATCTACTCTACAGAAATCCATTCTTTATCTGAAGGTAATGTTTTCATAAATTACAGGTTAAAACCAAGTTATTTTAAAATAAAGAATGCATTTATTTAGGTAAGTAATACAGTATCTATGGTAAGTGGAAATGTGATAAAATCCAAAATAAGTTATCCAAGAATCATTAAATCAGACTAGCCTCATATCTATAGCCTATAACATAACATAAGTAGAGAAATAACAATATAGTTAATCTATCAGACATATGGTAAAACATCTGATATATTAACTATGGGAATTAAGTGGGAGAACATGAGAGCTGCTGCAAATATTGTGCAGTGGATAGAGAACTGACAGAAAAACAGCTGGCAACTGACAAATCTTAGGAGGGATTAATCAAGCCAAGATCAATTACTATTGGATAATAGTAATAGTGCCGATCTTTTTTAATATTTTCATTACATTACATTCCATGCACACACAAAATTAAAGCTTAGCTGATAAAATTTGTTAGCAACAAAATGTGAAGCAGACCACAGCACAATACAGAAGTAACTGGAAGAATATGTTGGTGGACAAGACTAAAGCAATCTAAAACACTTATGGAGGAACAAAAGTAAATTCTGCTCTAAACAGTTAGAAGAGTTTCATAGTGTGATGTGTTTGGTTTATTGTTGGCAGTAACATGACACAACTATCAAATAGCAAATAGAAATCTGAAAAGTATGAAATGAGGTCCCCAGAGTACTGCAAGCCATATGAAATAAAGACAAAAAGGTCCTCTTGTTTAATTTAGTAAAATGAACTGAGATGTGATAAAATTGCTCTAAGTAAATAGATGGAGTGGTTAGAGGTAAACACAAGAGAAGAAAAGCTATTTAAAATAAACAACAATGTTGACATAATAAAAATATTTCTAGATGCACAGTAAATACATTTGGGTTGGAAATTAGAAGTTGTAGTCATTGCAGCCAGAATATTTTGTAAAAGCTTTCTAATAGGAGTAGCAAAGGCAATAAACCAAACTAGTTTTAAGATGAAGCATGTTTCAGAAATAAAAATGTATATAAACATCTGTTTCAACTAATGCTTGCCAAAACACAGATAAGTATCCAATAAAACCTTGCCTAGTATTCTTGCCAAATTGCCCAGTGAATTGCAGGAGAGCAGAGATTTTTAGTATCTATGACTCTGAGATGACTCCTCCATGATGACTGTTTTGGATCTGGGGACTTCAAAAGTATTGAGAGTCTCAGTTTGAGAGGATTATCTGCTTTTCAAAATTCAAAAGCAATCTGGTAGCTTAGGAAGTTCAGTGTTGCATTTTTAGATTCCCCTTTGTGGTGACATTTACACTGAGCTCTGGAAAATTTCTGGGTCACAGGGAAAAAAACCAAACATTTTCTAACTCTCAGTCAGTCATGAGAATGAAGAGGATGAAGATTTGTTTTAAGCACTAGAACTCCCTGAGGGGAGAGGGGTAACCCTGAGAGTTTTGCTTTTCTAGATTACTTAACAGATACTGATTTCTGGGGAGATAAGATTCCTTAACCTGACCGCCACTCAAAATACAATAGAAAGGGCTGCAGCAGTTTAGATTTGCCAACTAAGGATAATCCTTACACAAAGTAAGCAGAACATTTGGCCAAATTCTCTGTGTAAGACAAAAGTTACAGCAGTCGATAGACCCACAAGAACTTAGATACAGTAAAAAATACAGATATCAAGCAAACCTTTATACTTTTTTCAGCAAAACCCACTAAGGAACTGGACATGTTCCCAAGGGACAGTAGGAACAAAATACCTACAGAGTAAGGTCCAAATGTTTTGACAGCCTACAGCTTCTCCCAAAGAAAACCAACAGAATTTAGTTATATTGGAATTAGGTCTTCATTGACATAAGCACTGATCTGATTTAGATTTATTGCTATCTGAGAAAACCTGGTTTTCCAGAGAGCTGCACGAGGTGGCTTTGTCAATCATAAAACCAACATCCCTGCCAGCGTAAATCTGCAATTGATACCATAGCATTCAGGAATGGTCCTAAGAGGTGTTAGTGCAGAGTTGCCTCAGGAACAGATTTGAGACACAGAAAAAAGGGATTGCCGAGAAGAACATCCAGCTTAACAGGCTGCTCTCAGAGCAGTGCACCTCATGCTCTGAGGTGTTGTAAGTGTTAGGGGCAGAGGCAGGAACTGGACCATGTTTCTAGGATGTTTCCAAACCCTTTGGGATATGTAACTCATCATTAAAAGAGTGTCTAGATTAATCTTTTCTGCTCCAACCATAAGGAACTTTTCCTTTTTTTGACTCTAAGTGGCACTGTCTTGTCTAGATATATCTTTGGCTCCTCATATTGTTATTTTAGATAGTAGCTTTCTAACTATTTTTATTTGGCTTTATCACCATAGGTGCAGCACTATGTTCTCATGGCATTGAAGAGCCTGGCATCAAAGTATGCTGGCTAAAATTAAAAGCTAATGAAATATTCAAATACAGTCTCTACAGCCATAGCATACAATAGTCTTTTTTTCCATACCATAGAAAGATATTGTTATACTTGTTCATATTGAGGGAAATTTTGACTTTCCAATAACAGGTATTTACTTATTTATATTTATTGGGTTAACAATAAATTATGACCAATTTTATATGACATATTCAATGAAGGCAAAGCACTTGCATGATTCATATGTAAATCATCAATATAGTATTTCATTAAAGAGTGGTTTCTAAATTATGCTTATAATAAAACAGATTAAATATTAAAGTGAATATACAAAAACAGGTTGAAAGCAGGGGGATCATAGTAATTAAAATTTATTTTGGAACATTTTGTCTCTTAAAGCTAAAGGTGAACGATAAAGGTATATTCTGATGATTTTTTGTGATTAGTGAATTTCACTACCTTAAGTAAACTTGTTCTAGTTGTCATTATATAGAAGTAGGAGTCCTGATGTAGTCAGCTGCCATGTTTCAGCTGTGTAGTAGCTTTTGATTAAGCTGTTTCAAAAAAATCATTGGCATTTTTTTTGTTTTCTGCTTATAGTGAAAACTTACATTTTATAGAAAAAACAGAGATGACAAAAATTCTTTCTACTGTCACACTGTTTTCCTCTCTCAAGCTGCAGCTAAAAAAAAAAAAAAAAGAAGTATACATAAGCTTGAAGAGCAGACTGTTGTTTATACTGTGTCTGAAAAATCACAACCCCAACTGACCTGATAAGAAATAAGTGGAGAGTAATAATCAACAACCCATTGCAAATGCCACATCAAAAGAAGATTGTGAGTGTACTTTGCTGTTAATTCTGATTTTTATTTCCATCTAGAGAAAGGAATAGTGATTGAAAAAACATCAGGCGAAAAATAAGATGTTTTATGGTTAAACTTTATGACTATGCTATATACAGAGGTTCTAATAAAATCTAAGACATGAAGTCTAGGAATGTTCAAAAGTAAGATTTGATCCTAACACCTAAATTCTAAGAGAGCACATGAAGTATCATACTTTACAGAAAAATCTAGGCAACAAATAGGAAACATAATATAGATGTGAGATGATAAGTCTTAGTGTAAGATCAGCAGTCATAATATACTGACTACCCCCATACTAAAACCCAACAAATTTCATGTGTCTTTGTACAGGAGACTCTGATCAGCATTTTAGTGTGGGTAATTTTAGTGTGGCCAGCAGCCAGACACTCACCCAGCTGCTCTCGTTGAACAGGACTGGAGAGAAAATAAGATGGAAAAGCTTCAGTTACCATATGGCCAAAAAAGCCTCAACTTCATTCCTTCATTCCCAATTCCTCTACCTACCACTCCTCATCTTGAGCAGCACAGGGAGATGTGGAATGGGGTCTGCAGTCAGTCCATAACAATTCCTCTCTGCCACTCCTTTGTCCTCACACTTTTCCCCTGCTTCAGTATGAGTCCTCTTCAAGGCTGAATTCCTTCCGGATAAACCAACTCCAGTGTGCTTCCTCCACTGGCCGTAGTTCCTTCAGGTAATATCCACCTGCTCAGGCATGGTCCCATCCATAGGCTGCAGGGGAATACCTGCTCCCCTGGGGTGTCTTCCAGGGGCTGCAGGGGGATCTCTGCTCCAGCACTTGGAGCATCTTCTCACCCTCCTTATTCTCTGACCCTGGTGCTCACAGGGCATAATTAAGTTGAAAGAAACTGTATTTATATCATGCTTTGATAAAACACAAAATAAAGTTCAAGAATTATTCACTTTTCAGGATCTATTTTATTAAGTGTGCAATGTATGACAGCATATTTGTAGAAAAGAGTGAGTCTAACAGAACTTGAAATTTGAAATCTGAACAGGTCTAAAGTCCTTATCAAGTTTATTAGGTGTATGAATCTGCCAGATGGTGTAGAAGACATTAATACACATTTAGAAAAAGCACCTTCATTTATGAAATGTCATTTTTATATAAAACAGCCCTATGTGTATTTGTTTTGCTTCACTTAAACTCATTAGGATGGAGAAATAGCTGTATGATAGAAAGAGTTATCAATGTAATGGTAAATAAAAGATAATAATCTAAAAATTGCACTGGCATTCAAATATTGTTCTCTTTTTGTGAATTAACAACAACAAAAAATTATTAAATGATTTATCATCTCTTCATAATGAAGCTTCATCTTTGTTGTCTGATGATGAGAATATGATGTCAGGGGTATGAATAATGTAATGAATCATAAAATAAATTTGGGTTATTATTTATAGTGAACAGAAACACAGTATAAAAAAGGCTAATTTTATATATTTTCTGTAACTGCAATTAACCATGTGCCAAAGGCTGTTATACGCTATTTATATTCTTTTAAATTCAGGGTTAGATAAGAACCTCAATGAAGTGGGTAATATCAGGGGACTGTACAATTTTATCCATGTCACATGAGATTGTGCGTATATGTTTTCAGCTAGCAATGAAGGAGAGAGGAAATAAAAGTGTTGGTTTTTTTCACTCTGAACTCTTTTCTCCAGTAAATATTTACCTGAAAATGTTCAGTCTCAGTGTCACAAAGACTTGGGGCTAACCTGCAGCACAGTGACCAGTGAATGTCATGTAACATGGAGAAAGTTGACACAGAACTATTTGACAGAGGAAAAGCTTGCAAGGTGAAGTTCTAACTACCTTTGGAAATGATGGCCTATTTCTCATGCATTGTTGTTTTCTCTTTCCAGGATTCTAAACAAATCTGAAATTTCCTGCATTGCAGAGAAAACACTGTTGCAGTCTAAAACACAGAAAAACATGAAATCAGGACTGTTATACTAAAGACAAAAAGTGTGCAAGGGAAAACTTATCTTCCCCACCTCCCATAACCTTGGGAAGAGGAAGACCTAGGTTAAACTATTTAAGTCAGCTATGTGGACTGAAAAAAGTCGCTGAAGCTTTTCCTATCTGAGTAAATGAATGCACATGCCAGGAATGAAAGTCTTACTGCATACTTAGCATCGATAGTCTTCATTTTGACAGGTGTTGCAGTGACAATTGTGTATATGGAAAAGATCTGAAGGAGAACACTGGCTTCACCAAAGGATACGATCCCATGAAGTTGGCCTACAGCACCCTTCTCATTCTTCAAACTTGGTTGAGAAACAAAGGCTACGTATAACACTATAGCTGTGCAAAATCAATTCTCTATAAAAGAAAAGGTTAATATATGTATTCATGGGCACACACACATACACACAAAATGTATATTTTAGGGAGTTTTTACTTGAGACAGTTGCACTTCTATGAATGTTGCTCTGCTATGAGAAAATGGGTCACAAGTTTCTGTTCTAATGCCTGAGAACATTCAAATGCTAATTTGCTTCCAAATGTTTAGTATAAGTAAAAGCAATTAATTTTCCTATTATTTTTCTTGGAAATTTAATTTGATGTGTTCAAAAAAGGACACCATTCATGTGTTAATTCTTGCTAGTTTTGCTTTTAATTCTTATTTTTATATTTTTTCCCATTTGACTTTAAGCATTACTGTTCTTGATGATAAATCTTATGAAAATTATTAAAATGACAGAATGAATGACTATGAGAAAAGATTGTGTAATTCGGCCCTCTGAAAAATGTGGGATATTGCTACAGTGCTTTTACATTAACTAGCAATATTTGGATGTACCTCTAATGTAATGAACTCAGAGGACAGAAATCAACTTATTAAAGACATATCTCCTCCCTCATTTCATACAAGTTCAATGAAGTACAATTTTTAGAAATGTTATATTTTTAAAAACAAAGTGGCTTATTGCAGTCCTGTGTCCCCATTTCCATTCATTGTCAATTTCCTCCACACACTGTTACACATTTTATTTGTAGAATGGAATAGAAAAGCAATAAATGTTTGAAAGAGTACCTGCAACTGCATGGAAGGCAGTATGGCAGTTCAGAAAGATTCTGTGGCATTACCTCCAGACAAAGTACTATTCCTACTCTGCAATTAGTGTTATCAAATCTGACCTGCGCACTGCACAGAAAATCATAAAACTTAAATTCTACATTTAAATTATAGAGCAAAAGTAGCCTATAGCCTTAGCTTGAAACTAAATTTACCAACTGTCAACTTTGCTTAGCAAGTAGTGCATCCTAAAAGCTGGCTCTGGATAATCTATACTGATTGACCCAGTAAGAAGAAGGGAAAGGGGGAATGTATGGCTTATGATTCAGAATTCCTTCAGCTGCACATATATATATCCAGAATATGTAGGAACCCCAGAATTCTGACTATGTTGCCTCAAAGGCCATATGCCTTGTACCATTTATTTGTATCAAGGTCATGTGGCTGAAAATAAAGAGGCAAGAAACCCTGGGGTCCTTCCAAAAAAGTGAAAGGCAATAAAGACAGTTAGACATTTAGGCATTCCTAAATTAACTGTATTCATTCTTTCAAAATGTTTTAAAATTAATTTCATTTCCCTAAAATAGTTTTTTGTTTTGTTTTTTTCTAATCCTTAATTTTTTGTTCCAAAACAGAACCCCTTTTTCACAGAAATTATGATATTTGGTTAGCTGCAGTAAGTATCCCTAAAAACATTTCATCACTCTTCAGAAGCAACCTGTTCCTCCTACCCACTCTTATCACTCATGCTTAGGTGTTTCCAGATGAGCTGACACGTTGGAGGAATTCAACAGTCGCAGACTGCTTCCAGCTCAGTCAGGCTCTTAAATTACTCACTGTGTTTGTGTGGCATTTCTTATACCCACTGGGAGATCCTGTAAGCTGGTGCAGACGCTGTGAAGTAAACAACATTCGGCTTCTGCGCCCAGCTCACCATTCCTCCTCCACGCTGTGTCCAGCTACAGAACTGTGCCCCTCTTTTTGGAGATATATCTTTTTTTTTTTTTTTTTTTTTTTTTTTTTTCCCCTGTTATGTAGGAGGAATTCCTTCTGTTGCCATTTTTGCTGCTGTCTTTTCAGGCCTTATTTGTTTTATGAGAAACACTGTTGGTGCCAAAACAGCACTCTGGCTATTTGTATGGGCCATATGTCTCTTGCAAATAGCACACTTTTAATAAATATCAGACTTACAATTTCAGATTCTGGAACAGAAACCAGCAAATCCTGCATGCTAAGCAGTAATGGTTTGGGGGTTTTGAGGGGAGGATGAAGTGGGGAAGAATCCTTGTATTCTATTGTCAACCCTTTGAAGCTACTGATTACTCAAATGAACACAATGGGACTCATCAATAGCTTTTATAATTATTACATATTTTAGCTATTTCTTTGACTATTCTTTTGTTCATACATTTAAAGACCAGATTTGAACACCTGCTAATCATGCTGGGACCTGATATTTAACTGATTGTCTGTGGTTCTCAAATCCTTTCCACAGTTGCTACTCGCCAGAATATACTCTTCTATTTCATATCCACAAAGCAATCCACAGCAGATACATTGTTTTCCATCTGGGTCTTATAAAGCATATAAACTTAACTCAATACACAATCTAGACTGTTTTATATTATTTATGTATCTCCTGCATTGTTAATTATTCTTTTAGCATATCTCATCCCAAAATTTTAGCAAGTTTTTGTTTTTGTGGGTTTTTTTTAGTAGAAAATAAATCCTTGGGTAATCTCAACAGGAAATATCTGACAACAGTAGCAAACCAAAAGAAATAAAATGCTGATTTTTCAAAATGTTGTTGATCTTGCCCTTTTCCCTAGTGGTAGCTCCACAAGTGCTTTAACTTCTATATAAATATGACAGAATCCAGAATTAATAAATCCTACAAATCCACTTATTTCACCTAGTTTTACTTGCTTTACAACAAGAAAAACAACACACACAAAAAAACATACTTTAAGAAATTCTCTTAAATAAAAAAAATATAGAAGATGGCTTATAAGGCATTGGGAAAATACATTTCATTTATACACGTATACTAAATCATTAATTCACTATTAAGCCTCATTCAGCTATACTGTCAACTCCTGGGAAGCTCCAAGATATCTATCGAGATCCATTCAGACATTGTTAATTTTGGGTTGGGATCAGAACTTTATTATAATTATATTTAGAGTTGCAACTGTAGTACAGCTATAACAACGATATACATCAATCAACTTCTGGGAAATTATAATATCTTTAAGTATATTCATCTTCTAAGCAAAGAAAACTGATGTTCCTATGGAATAGGTAAAGTTTTCCAACAGTACTGGGTATTTTTGTCTTGAAGAAGAGACCTTTTTATTAGGTCTCTTCTTCATACAAATCTTATATACAAATCTCTAGAATTCTTAAGTTTTACAATTTCTTTCCTTGTTTCTTACTACAACTGTTAATGTCCACAATGACAAAAACTACTAAAGTTATTCTAATCACATGGACAAGTCAGATCTTTAAACTGTCATGAACTTGCTGAATTAATTTGAAGTTAGTTTAAACCTGTGACAGAAAAAGACTAGTCCAATACTTTTAAGACAATTTAAATGCCCTTTCTATAAACATTATTTACTTGTTGGTATAATTCTGTTTTATTCCATACTATTTTTATGTCATTGGAAAAATAATTATTTTGTAATTCTACTGGAAATCTTTACAACTCTTTATTTGTGTACTTATTTATTTTACTCTTCAAACAAAGCTATCACTACTACAGTGTCTGTTAGGCCAGTACTTATAAAACTGGTTGAAGAACCACACAAATAGCTGCAAATACACTATGCTATTCCAGCCCCTCTAATTGAGACCCTAAAGTTGTGAAACTAGGCAATGTTTCAGTGAAGCTATGCTAGCCTACATTATCTGTATCCGAAATTTCATGAAAAAATCATATTTCCCCATAGATGGAAGAAATAAAGTTAATAAAATTATACACAAATCACAATGAATAACTCATAGTTTTGCTGTTGAGTGAGATAAGGTAACTGTTAGCCTAGTTAAAAGAGCAGGCTAAACCATTTTTAGTGTACATTTTTCTACAGCCAAAATGGTTTTGATTCTTTGTCTCTCACAAAATAAGAAAACAAGAATAAAGAAGAAACTTATAAAGAAGAAACTTATCTAAGTCTACAAGATTAAGAAGATCAGGCATATTTTGGATGGCATCTTATCTAAAACATCTTAGAAGACTGGAAAAAAAAAACACAATTGTTTTTCACAGAAAGAAAGCCTTTAGTTTCCTCTTAATCCTGTTTGTCTGAAGTTAGGGATAGTTTATCATTGTCATTAATGGAAGAAGAGACAAGACAAAGCTCAGTAAGACTGAAAACCCTACCTGTAATCTCCATTGAGGATCTAAATTCCATTCTTGCAACTGGTACAGGGGGAAAAAAACTCATGCTGAAGGAAAAGTGATGATACCAATAAAGAAGATTCATTTTGAGAATCATGTAATCAGTAGAAAAACCCTCATAAGCATCAGGGGAACCATCAAGAGACTATAAGCAGCTGGGAAAGATATAACACTTATGAAAAGAGACAGTCAAGAAAATATAAAATGTCAGAAAAAATGTGGAAAAGAATGAAGCGTTACACATTTGTGAAATGATGCAATGCACAAATTATAGCAAAAGTTTGGTATGGTGGAGACCTAAAAACGGTACAGTAAGCTCACATTTCATAAGTCTTGAAGGAAAAAGCTAACAAACACACTGAATTAAGGTAGAAAACAATGTTTCATACAGCAGTCAGAATTCATTAGTTCAGAGGAAGACAATGAGTATGTTTTGATCTCTTGCTGAGGAACTGTCTCAAAAAGTAGGAATTTCTAAACAAGTAAAGTAAGGTTCATCTCACTTAATGTACGATTCTTATAGCTAGCATAGCTAGTTTACATTTATTGTTTAAGCCTCACTTACAGTGAATGTATAGAGGTGAGCACTGCAAGGAAGTGATTAATTCAACCCATACATAACTAGGTAACTAAGAGGGTTTTCATTGCTTCTTCTTGAAGAAGCCCTTCAGTTGGCTCCCTCATAGCTGTAAAGATGGTCCAGTCAACTACGCTGGTATTGAAAATACTTGGCTAAGAGCAGGTGAGTTGAGACAAACTCCTTTCAAGAAATTCTGATAATCTCTCCCAGATGTGGCATTTTAGAAATTAATTAGGCAATTGGAAAGAGGGAATGGAACTTCATGGCCAGAACTACAATTCAAAAACACATTTTAAATTAAACTTGGTGTTAAGCAGATGCTGCTATTGGTAAGATATCATGCTCCTACCTCTATTGTTTTTAATTTCCAAAGATGCTCTATACAAAAATTCCCAGTTTAACGTGTCTTAGATTCTGTCCAATCCAGAAAGGAAGAGAGTTGAATCTCAGGTGAAGATTTCTAAAACAAAAAGTAACTAGTTATCCTAAATCTAAAGTCTTGTAAAAAAAAGAGAGAGAGAAAAAAATATTTTTATTACATGTTTGCAGGAATTATGTAGATGTCTCCATGCAAATTCATTTAATCTACAAATAAGCATTTCTCTTTCTTGTATTTACATGTGTTTTATGTTCTAGATAATAAAAAATAAAAATATTATAATTTGTATTCCTTTATGATTAATCATACATGCCACCATTTGCCTGGGTGTTTATTCAACTATAATCAAGGAGTTTTCACCAACTTTTAAAGGATATTTTTTTAAAAAATAAAAAAACTACACAGATTTAACATTATATTTAACATTAAATATGTAGAATCTATATCTATTTTTAATTAATCTGTTCTGTAGCCGCCCTCAGCTCATATAAAATTACTTTCTTTACGTAATGCAAAAATGATGCAAAAGGTCTTCTACCTTCCTGTACCACAGATCTTCCCATAGGATAGATTTTATTTTCTTTCAATGTAGCATGTAGCTCTAGAGTTGTGGAAGTCATGAGCATGAAGAAATGTAAGGGATTCACTATTCTTAAATGCACTAAACAAATACACAAAGATATGGGAATACACATATGGGAAATGAAGTATAAATAATTCTTACTATGTACTTATTACAAATCTTGTAGATTTTAACACAACCCTAGCAAACCTCCAAAAAGAACTCACTTGAAAATGCTATGCAGATAAAAAACTGGATAACACAGCCTCATGAATTGTATATATGTATTTATGTACATATACACATACGCACAGCTACAAAAATAATAAAAATCTTTATTAGCTCCCAAATCTTTACATAAATGTTTAACTAATATATAAGTCAGTTTCATTTTGCCCATGTGGCTATGACTAAGCTTGACTCATGCCAATGACAAATGTTTCCATAACAACTAACACACTCTGAAACAGGAAAATTATAGACAACCTATTAAAAAATAGACAAAAGTTTGGCCAATACAGTAATTTGACAAAATAAACAATAATTTGACTATATGAAACATGAATTTCCTTTATATAATTTATTGAATCCTGACTTAGCAGCTATTGTCTGCCTAGCTGAAACAATATACAATAGTCCTCAAGCTTTATTATCAGTGATATTTAAGTAGTCAGAATGTGGGAATTTTTTTTCCATTATTGTCTGAACATCAGTTCATCTTTCTCACATTATAGCCAATTCTGGGCTAAAATAGGCCAGATGTTGAAATTCAAATAATGGAGCACACTGACTAGTCTTTTTTAAGTCCTTTAGAACTACTAGATAGTTCTTTAAACAAAAGGGAAAAAAAACAAAACAAAACAAAACCTGAATTAGGGTGTAATTGGAGGATGAAATGAGAGTCATGACAACACTTTGAGCAGAAAACTTTTTCTAAAGCATAATATGTCTCCAGTACTGACTCCAGTTTGTATGTTACCAGCAGCTGCTATGGCACCTAATCCTTTCTTCTCAGAATCTACAGCTAGGGATTCCTTGCCATCGCACAATGAGCAATACAGATATTGCCTGAGAATTTTGAGAGGAAATAGAAAGATGATTCAACAACGGAATGTAACTTATAATTTATTCACAAAATAGTTGAGATTGGAAGGGGCCTCTGGAGGTCATCTTGTCCACCCCACCTGCTGAAGCAGGATCATTTAGAGCAGGGAATCCAGGACAGTGTCCAAACAGCTCTTGAATAGCTCCAAGGATAGAGACTCTACAACCCCTCTGGGCAACATGTGCAAGTGCTCAGTCACCCTCACAGGGAAAAAAAAAAAAAAAGTTTAATATATTAAATACACTTTTATTTTGAAAGGGGAGAAGGCCTACTTCCTTATGTTGAAGTGTTTTTCTTCCGGGAAGATTAAAGGATTGCTTGCCTTTGGAAAGAAATCAAGGACAATCTCTAGTTACAGAGACTGGCTCAACTGAAACTTTAAAATAGCCGGTTTAACAATTGTTTACTGAATTTCTTTGGCTTTGTTTTAGTGGTATAATGAACTCACTTGGAATATGAGATTTCTATTCTAGTTCAGATTGAATGTAATGAATCATTATCTTACCTCCACCAATAAAGATATAATACTAAATTTAATTAACTTACTCAGCGTATCATTGGTATTAGAACCCAGAGAAAATCTCTCCAAGGAAGCTATAAAGAAATTTCCTGTCTTATTCTGTTTGTATTCTGCTCTTCTTACAGACGTTCTCAGACAATGTCTCATATTTGTTTGAATACAATTCTTCTTATGCCATATAGCAATACACAGCCCAAAGCTGTAAATGGATGCTGTGCTTAGCTATTCCAAGGATGCTGACCACTCAAGCACCTACATGAGATGAGAAGTTCTTTTATTTACCACACTTCATGTTGAAGAAATGCAAACCAGACATACCTTACTGGCTGTTTTAAAGACAATCAAAGACATGCTTTTTCATTCTTCATCATAATGTGTACAATGCAGTCTTCACAAAAGGACAGCATGATATAAATTTTCTAATTAAATATGTATAACCTAGAAATAGATCATTATTCACAGCATCACTTGAGCTGAAAGCCCATGGTGAAATTCCTATGCATTTCAATGGGATTCGGTCCACGTCCTTAATGGATCACTGGATGATGGACTCTTAACATTTAGTTTGCATGTAACCTATTTAGTATCTTGCCCATATTGAGTAACACAAAATATATGTTCAGAATAATATCTCTCGGGTATTAAGTCAACTTATACTATTGAAAGGTCTTGAAAACGTAATTTGTGATCTAGTTGGTACTGAAATTATACTTCCAAATGTAGGTGTTGCTTATGTATGCAGATATACACAGGCAGCTCTTGGCATGTAATAAAAAATCTTACTCTGTGTTTCATATATGAGACTATAAATGTTAGTCTTGAGATAAGTAATTTTCAAGTATTAACATATCAGCTTTCTAGTACCTACGTAATATTCTTCTCTTTAAGGTCAATTTCATTCCTACAAACTTATAAATAAGCATATGTCAAACACATTTAATTTAAGCTGACACCAAGTATTATTATGGATATTAATCATGTTTCTTAGGGTTGTAACTAAGGATCAACATAGCACAGAGCCCCATTATGTATGGTCCTTTGCTTGGAGAAATGCGTTTTTATGAAAGGGCTGAGGGCTAAAACAATTCAAGCACAGGAAGGCAGAATAAAAAAGCAGACAGAATAAAGTAGCTGATGGCAACAATATTTAATTCAATTTTTTAATAGAGTGAAAGATACTGAGAGCTGGTTGAAGGTAGACTGAAAGAGGAGGAAAAAGGAAATGAGGGGAAGTTAGCTCAATGAAAATGGGTGTCATGGTTTTGCTAGGAAACTATCACAAAGGGTAAAAGGAAAAACATGGAAAAGACATTCTGAATGACAATGAACATTAGAGCAAACATCCAAATCAGAGCAGATGAGAGTCTAGCCAAACTATGCAGGGCTTTGAATGGATAAAAGTCCAAGTTTTGTTCAATTCTGCAGCTGATATTAATAATGTTTCTTACCGATCTTCTCTGCTGTCCATCAAAATCGGTGATAATCCACTATTTTGCTCTCTTAAGGCCTGGACAATTTTCAAACTTCAACTTTATTTATCAGTTTTCTCTACAAACAATGACTAGATGTCAGTGTTTTCATTTAGTTTAAAGGTGTCATGAATTTCAATATAGTAGAGTATTGAAAAATTAAATGAAGATGCCTATAGCTACATTGGACTACAGGGTACAATTTCGTTTACAGTAATGGCCTTTCACAGATGAATAATCAGAAATTTAACAGGTAAACATTACATGAGATGTTGTCTTAATTACCTTTTCTACCCCCTCACCCCTGAAATAAATGACTGAATGTATGTGTTATTTTGAGTAATCAAATATGTGATTAATTTTGCAACAGAGTAAGTTTTCAATTGTGAAAAATTATCACAGCCTTGTTTGTCACATCCTTGAATTCTGTGTATTGTGTTGGGAGCAAACCTTTACTTGAATAAGGTGAATGTTTATTAAAATAATTGTCATGCTTTAAAACTGCTATTAATATTATTACTTTTCTAATTAAAGTACAAGAAATTAAATATTATCTGGACAAACAGCAACGTTTTAAATACTGCTAGCTGAAACAGAAATATATCCAATGTTAGAAGGAAAAAAATATATTGCATTGAATGCATGTAACTCCCGAGAACAGCTGGTCAACAGAGGATAGCTACTGTCTGTTTTTCCCAGGCATCAGACTTAGGACATGATTCATTTCATACTTACACAAACAGGATCCTTTAGATCCCATGGCAGAGGTTGATACTGGAGTGCAGAAGGTCCTGGATTCTGGTACTAGTATTTTGAAGGAGTGCTCTATATTCATTGCAGGACAAACAACCCTTCCTCTAAAATCAGACTCTCAGCTGAGAAAGACCAAAAGCATACTTTCTCTCCTCCAAAATGTGTTTTGTTGCTCTTGTAGAATGTTTTAAAATAGTATGTCCTTTATATTGTTTCACTATTTATTTACACATTCACTGGTAATACTAAAAGTTTATCCCTTTCTTATCACAGTGTAATTGTTTCAAGCCTCCTCAAGCCCTTCAGATTCAATCAATGGTTTCAAATAGTCTGTAAATATTTTCCAGCTTCAGAAAATAATCTTATGCTCTGTCAGAAGTTTTAGAGGACTATTAAAAATATATATATACAGAGGCAAGAGGGAGCAGTTATTTCCTCGGAATGAAATTGGTTCTGAAATTTTTCAATCAAAGTATTTCTATACACTGTGTAATACTGGGAATTTTTTCAAATTCCTGTAAATTACTATATACCATAGAGTAGTGAGTTTCTAAAATAACTCTTCAGCAGCACCTTCTGTGTAGCTGGCAGATAAACACTCTGACCTCTGTGGCTCTGTGTTCCCAAGGACGCTGACGGTAGGGAACAGCGTGAATGGGAGCTTTGCTCCAGGAGGCTGACTGGGTTCTGCTGGGGATACAGCAGGGAAAAGCATTACCTGTGTATCCTTTCTCTGTATAGCCATTGAAATAAACTGAAACACTAATAAATATCTACAGTGAACAGCCGCCAAACAGGTATGTATGTTGAACCAAAATATATATGTTTTTTTTTTTTAAATGTGACTTCATTTGGCTGCACTTTTCTTAGAAGGGCAGTGTAGCTTAGTAGAATGTATTTTGCTTTGATTCATGAGAAACTGGATCTGGCAGTGGATCTATATATCAGGCTGTGCTTCTACTATATTTTGTCCTTTTCTATACTGAAAAATATAGTACTAGGTTAATTTCCCAAAAGCCTATTTGAGACTTACATGTATTTAGTGAATTAACTTATCCTATATCAGTCCAAAATATATACAATAAATTTGGGCTTTCTAGTGATTTTGAGTTCCTTATTTTTTAATACCAGCCCCAAAAGTGTCCTATTTTCAATACATTCAAGCCCTGTTCTCATTAGTGATCCTTTAAATCTTAAATGAGGGCTAGAGAAGATGTTTGAAATGACACACCTAAAAAGTTATGAGGAAAAAAAAAAAATTTTTTAGTTTGAACATGTGAAAATTGAAAAAAAAACCCATTTAAGTAATTCTAAGAGCCCATTGAAAATTAGAATTCTATCATGAGAAATTCTGAGACTTCAGAAAGGTTCTCCTGTTACAAATCAAAATGAAAAATAATGAAAAACAACAGGAAAGAAATATTTATTTCTCTAGCTGTGAATGCTACATGAGGTTATTTTAAAATTTTGCATTATACATTGCTGGTATTTAAAAGTTTCATTTTGGCATAAGAATCTTATAATTCCATTTAAATATGTCTGAAAATTGTAACCTATCTGGATAATCTGGAATTCTTATTTGTTTAATTATTTATATATTTTTTTTTATTATTTCTAGGTTCAAAATCAACCTTTTTTCCTTTTGATCAATATGTTATCAAAAACTTACAACTAAACCTAGCAGAACTTATAACTCTGGCAATAAGCACCAGAGTACACAATGACACAGACCCAAGATGAATATGCCAACCACAACTAAAACTAAACTCCTTTTAACACTGTTTAAAGTGATAAATATGACAGCAATATTTTCTTGATATAAGAACAGAAGGACAAACCTATAGCCCCGTTCTGTGTAATGTGCACCTCATCTAATCTGACAGTCAAACTTCCCTCTAAGGGAGAGCAGAAAATTAACTTTCTAACTGATCAAGGGTGCACATTCTGAGCTATAAGAAAAAAAAAGTGCTAGTTAAGGGATGTGTCATAAAATCATCCCCAAAAAAGTGTAGGTAGTGTTCCTGTGGCCTGCTGTCAGAGAAAGACTATCAGCTGTAGCTTGTGAAATAAAGCATTAATAGTAATGGAATATGTTACAAGATGTATAGATTCATGCAAAAAGATTTATCCAATAGTTCTATCATCCAAAAACTCAAAACTAGAATTTCATCTATATGTCTGTGTTCATAGATTTAATTATTTTCTAGAATGAAAATTATATTTAGAAACTCCTGGACTATGAATAGTTTTTCTTTTAGTATTTTAACATACATGGCACACACCTCTCTATGCTTAAAAGGGGATTATTATGTAACAGTTATTTTCACCTTTCACTTCTCTCCAGAGAAAATCAGCTGAATCTGACCCTGAAAAGGAAGGCCAACATAAATATAACCTGTGGCCTAGTCCTGCATATCCATAATATCTAAATAATTTGACCCTCTTACAATTTTCTAGAAAGTGTGATCACAATGATCTAGGCAATTAAGCCTGGGATCAGTATGCCTGCTCCCTTTTTGTGTAAGTTTAACTGCAGGCTTATCTGTTAGAGAGGACCATACTCTGCAAGGCTCTTGCAGTTTAAACTCTTATGGAAACATACCAGTTTATTCTCAAAAAACTGACAGATTCCATGGTTTGGCTGGGTCCCTCACTGGCAGCATGAACATGGAAGAACATTCTTATGGAACAATGGAATGGAAAAAATGTGTCTCAAGAAGTGATAGCTCACATTCAGGAGTCTGCAGGCTCTTTTCATAATACAATAATATATTTTAATAATACTCAAAAGAGTAGAGAGCATTACTGAAAAGGAGAAAGAAATAGGCTGTGGGTTTTCCTCCGAGAATTATCTTTGATAAAGCGTTTTTTTCTAAGGTCCAAATCACACATCTTCAACCTTTGTCCAGTGCACATCCAGCAGTTAGACACACGACTCTAGACCTCAGTGGGAATATTATTTAGAATAGGACCTACACACCTACCCACACCTGAGGCTCAATATCCCAAAAATCAAAGCAGCAAATGCACTAATTCAGGGTAATTGTGAGTTAAGTAGATGACAAGGAAAATCACATCAGTACTCGGGCTTTATGATGGAACTTGTGATCCTTTCTCTTCATGTGTACCCATGAATGGCAAAAGAAATGGAACAAGTCTGTACCAGAAAGACTTCAGCTGAGAAGCAGCTTAGGAAGCTATTTCTCAACAGTGAGTAAGTACCTCTTAAGTGAGACTCAGTCAGCAATAGGATGTGTTAATGGTACTGCTCTGAGCAGTACCAGCACAAACCAACTGCAGAGCCTCTGGCAGGAGTGTTTACAACACCTGCCATTAGCTTCAGCCTAAAAGAAACTGTTGCCATTAGTTTGTGACCTGTCTGTGAAGGCCAGTGTTTACACGAGCCTGCTCTGACTTTCTCCACTCACTGTTTGTTCCAGAGGGTGAGGAAGGAAGGCACAGCACTGCACAAACCCCACCACTGTCTGCTGGACGCCCTCGAGGATCAGCAGCTGCTGGTTCCTGCTGAATCCCAATGGGGACACGTGCCTGGTCACAGGGGTGCTTCTCCTCTGACGCAGCTTGGGCTGAAACAAGAAAGGGGTGATTTACACTGGTACAGAATGAAGGAAACCTACTCATGCAATTAGAAACTGTTTCAACTACCCAGCACCAGCTAGCAGCTGAGAGACAGAAGGATCCCTCTTAGTTGTAAGTGACTGTTTCAAAGCAAAGTCAAGCATGTTCTCTCAAAGTACCTCCGGTGACGGTTCAAACTAATGTTTAATTTTGCCATGAAATGGGCTGTAAGTGCTCACACAGCCAGGAAACAGCTGAGAAGCAGTTAAAAAAGCTGTTGAAGCCATTCATCCTCTGTGCCTCTCAGCAGACAGTTACTGTGTGCTGGTTCAGAAGTGGTGTGCAAGCGTTACTCATATAAATGAACTTAGTATGGATAAACATGTCAAGGCTATGACAAGTTTGGGATTAAGCTAATTATATAAGCACAGGAGATCAAGCCAAAGTGTCACTGGAAAATTCCAGTTCACTCAACCCATAATATTTTGTCTGAAATAATTTCCTTTCAGGAAACTTTCACAAAAATCCAGGTGAATGAAATCTGCTGCAGAGCACAGCCTTGTAAGGTCTAGAGAAATTCATATTTCATGAAAGTTTTTAACAACATAGAAAAAGCCACCATACCTACCTCCGCAGAATTTTTTTTTTTTTAACAGCTAAATCTGTCCTATTCAGGCCAAAGCAAATTCCAAAAAAGGAAATAGATAAGTAAATTCCAAAAGGAAAATCAAATATGTTGCCACTAAAGTTTCTGAGAACCAAACAACAACTTTATATAAGTGCTCTGTAGAGTGGTAAATGAAACCCTTTGACATAAAACCCTTTGACATAAATGACATAAACATCTGTGGTGGGTTGACCTTGGCTGGCTGCCAGATGCTCACTTTCTCTCTCTCCCCACCTTCTCAACGGGACAGGAGAAGAAATTAAGATGGAAAAATTCATGGGTTCAGGTAAAGACAAGGAGGTCATTTACTGTCATGGTCAAATCAGACTTGACTCAGGGAAAAATTAATTTTATTTCTTGCCAATTAAAAATAGACCCTAATAATGGTTCATCTAATCTCAGCACCTCTGTTTTTTTAATGTCAAGAAAAGCAGGATGCACCTTCAGCAGGCTTTCACCAGAGATTAAGACTTCTGCTCTCATTTATTCTATAAATATAATATCAGGCAGTAAGATAATTTATTTACTTATATGTAAATGTACTAAATGTAGTTTCAGTAAACGTGTCTGTGTTTGGTCGATTAATTTTTCTGGATCTTTATAGGTTCATTGCATTAGGTCCCCCCACTTTCAAATAGTCACTTAATTTCTTTTTAAACCAATTTTTAGCCATTGAATGGAAAATTAAAATAATTTTTAAAAATTTAGAATTAGGATACATCATGTTGATGTAAGGGGGAAGCTTATACTTTTCTTTTATGTCCCATTTGAAGGCTGTGAGAGCCTGCCATACAAATTAACTTGTTTCTAAAGACAGGAGGACAAAGACTATGATGTTTCCAGGTCATTTACAGCAGTCTCGCAAGAAACCATAACAAGAGATCAACAAAAAAAATATAATAATACTGTGAGCACCAGCCGTTTCACAGGAAATGAATAGAAGTGCTTTTATTTGAAAAATAACTAGTTTTTAATAAATATTGAATTAATAATTTGGAAAGCAAATATAGTAGATATTCTGTATAAGCAGTACATATGTAATGCAGAAGTAAAAAAATAATCAGTGGTTGTGTATAGTTGTTGTTTTCTAAAATTAATTGCATTACCTGTATCAGAAGATGAAATATAATTTTTGCTTGGATCAACACCAAATGTCAGTATCAAAAAAAATAAAAGGAGAAGAACATGTTTTTAATACTTGCTTGTTATTTCATGGAAGCATCATTAACCAGATTTATAAAGCCCTTAACAAAAAGCAGCAAAACACTACATCATTACTGACAGAAGTTTTTTTTAAACTTAGAAGAGTGAGAATGCAAAATTCTAATACTGGTCATTTTTTAATTTTGTGACAACTGACTGACATCTATGTTGCCATTCATTTGATTTCTCTGGCAACCACAACCTGGTCTATTATTACAAGTATATTCCTATGCTGTACTACCACCAGTAGTATTAAACTAACATTCTCTTTCAAACCAATGGAAATTATTTTAATATTGTTCTACCATGCAAAGGTTTAGCTGAAACTACAAGAAGATGAAATTAAGTATATGAATTTAAAAATTTAATTAAAATAGAGAGACCAATCTGTCACTGAAACAAACTCACTAAAGGGTATGATAAGTGACTTCAGAGGAAGATTGAAACCTTTTAATGACAAAAATATGTTTGGTGCAACACTTGTTCTTGGCCTTGATACCAGAATTCCAGAAGAAAATATTAGGACTGGTTTACGTAGGAAGTCAAGCCTAATGCACTCAAAAGCCTTAAGTAGGTCTCAAACAGAAATTACTTAGTTGCAGTTTCCATGGTTAATATTTGCCCTCAAATATTCTATCAGAAAGGTACCTCACATAATTTACCTTAGAATTTCTGTTAATTCATTAAAAAAAGCAAACAAACACTCTGGCTTTTGTTCTCATAAATGTGTCGACATATGCAAGCAATTGTGCTATATGGTCATGGAAACCAGTGTTGCTACAGGTAAAATTATAAGCTACAATTCACATAGTGAATATACAGAATCATGTCTCTGATGAGTTTTCTGCTATTCTTCTTTATCAATTAATCACACCAAAGTGGACTGAGCAGGTGATTTCCATCTTAACTGAAATCAATAGAATTATATTAGGCATTAAACTGACCAGGATGTTTAAAATTCTCTAAACTATCACAGTCTGTGGTCCAGTGTGCCCATTCTCTTTAAAGTATTGACTAAAGAAACAACAGGTTTCAGATACATAACCTGTAACAAAGTTACACATGCATTTTTAAGGAAGACGAAATAGTCAAAAAGCACAATAAAAATTTGTAAACATTTATAACTCAAAATCAAATTCAGCAGAATAGTCACATTCATGCAGTTGTCTAATATATCAAGACCATCCAAATTTTTTTACCAATCCTTGTATGTTCCAATGTGTTGTACATATACTAAAACCAATAAAAAAGGAAATGTTATTATAATGAGAACATTTAAATGATAGAAATGTTGCTAGGGGAAAGTATTCAATTTTTTTAAATATTTAGGTGGTAGAGATTCTATGTCTGCTGCTACACATTGTTTCTTTTCTAAAAAGGAGTGAGGACCCATTCCACAGTCATTAATATAACAAAGTGACCTAACAGAATATCAAAGGTAGAAAATCTGTTGAAAGAAAATTCAGTTCAGAAAAGAACAGAAAAATGTATTGAAACTGCTAAAATGTTCTTCAAACTTTTTTCTCAAAGCAAGAGATGCACATTACATTCTACTTTCCAACCATTACTGAAATGAAACAGAAAAAAAAGCACCTGACATTTCAAATGGCTGTCCACAGGAAAACTCAAGTTAAACTGAATCAAAATGGCATTAGTAGTACTCTGGCCACATGCACCCTTATAGAGATGTTAGGGATACTAAGTTACATAAATAACAATCTAGATAACAGAAAATTTAGGGAAAGTTTCCACTCTGCTTTTCCTGTGAAGCTATAAGCTGAGCGAAAAAGAGGTAAATCTCTCTTACTGAGTATTCAAGGCAAATGAAAGCACCTCAGTTCAAAACACAGAGACTGGAAAACCCTTACATACTTTGAAATAAGGTTACCAACACTCCATTAACACTTTGGCTTTTAAATTCATGCTCCCACATATCTACAGGGTTTTTTTAGCTTTAACATAACAGTGCGATTAAATGCAAGTTTCAATCCTAAACCCCTTCAATGTCTACAAAATTATAATTCCCTTTCTTCTACCTCAAGAAGCTTAAATCCAGTAGACAACCTCAAACTGCAGCAGCCTAATGCCATTCCACACAAAATACCATTGTATTTGCTTTTTTTCACCATTCACCACTGTCATTGCCTAGCTGATTACTTATGTAAACAAGGCATTCTAATTGCATACAGTTACTCCTGAGCCCAATAAAGTGCATCAAATTACAATATAGCTCCAGAAGAAAAGTCTCCGAACTTCAACAGAAAGAACAAGCAGCAAGAAGAAGCATTTTTGTCCCCTGATATGGTGTTTTGTCAATCATTCTCAGGGTTTAAAAATAAAAAAAAACCCCACAATGTATTTTATTAATCATTGCTATTCATATGTTTCTGCTTCCAGTTCTTTTGCTTTCTTCAGTTGATTGATACATCTGTTTTGTTTCAGTTCTGGTGTAGGGATATGAAGGTAGAGAAGTTCATACGCTTCTGATAGTTTCTAAAATCAAGGACAAAGAAAGTTACAGGCAAAATGATTCTGCTAATAACCAGAATGACAATAATTATTCCCTCAGCTGCTAGCTCTCAGTTTGAAACGATCATAAACCTTGTTTTGTTTCATTTTCCAAATGTTGGTGCAAAACATGAAAGAAAATATGAAGAATCACATTACTGATGCCTCCCCAGGGATCACGTCCACTCACACAGAGACAATGGTAAAATGCCCATGGAGAAAAAGTTTTAAAAGCAACAAAGAATGGAAAAATAAGAAAAATACAGAGACAAATATGGATAAATATATTCTTTTTATAGAGAGAGAATAATATTCACTGACAAGAACATCAATCGTGTCCTTTATATAGAGCAAAATAATTGCTGGCATCAAAAATATAATTTGTTGCCAACAAAACAAACAAGTGCAGGAAAAGAGAGTCTCAATCTATGTAGAACAGAGATTATATTCAAATGAAATCTACAGATTTATAATTTATCAAAGTCCCACAGAAATCCAGTAGTGCTTGTAAGAGATATATCACTAAATATGTCTTCTAAATTTGTGCGCATAAATACCCTAGACTCCCTTAAGACCTTGAGACCCGTTAATGATTACTTGAAAAAGAAGGTAAAGGAAAAGCACCAGATAGATAAGATTCAACTTTGACTGTACTGCACATGAAAGTGGTGGATTATGATTTCTTTATAGAACTGGGAATCAAATTATTTCCTGACCAGGAAATAGTCATTTCCTGACCAGAAAAGTGGAAATGTAATTAATAACAAGAGTTGACTATTATTATACATAAATTTTAAATAACACAGGCATCTTGTATGCTATGCCATTATGCATTTCCATCCAAGCTAACATAATAGGAAGAAGACCAAATAAATATTATCTGTTTATGGATCAGGCTGTTTAAAGATTTCAGGTCTTTAAACCTTCTGTCATTTAGCTGCCAAATATGCAATCATGTTTTCAGATAAATCTATCTCCAGCACTTCCTTCTCCTCTCTCCTAGCTAGAAGATCTTTTTTGGAATCTGTTAAGGAGCTGTGACTTTTGCAAAAACCCACCCTCTTTTGCTCATAGCAGTTGTCACAATGTGCTCATACTTCCACACAAAGGGATGGTCCTTGCCCTGAGGAGCTTGCATGTCAAAGCAGATAGATGTCAATAGCAGAGAGAAACTGGGGAAAGGACAAGCTGTGGAAGATAATTATGCAAACTAATTACAATCATTTGGACACTGCAACTGACAATCTAGGGTTAAATTCACCTTTTACTCAGACTCGGTTTAAGCCTAAAACTTGACTCACTGAGACTACTGATTTGCCATAGAGGCAGGTCTCACACAGGACATGGTAGTTAACTCTCCCAAAGCTAGTACTAACTCCACCTTTGGAGTCTTCTTACCAAGCTTTTCTGGGAGCCAGGCAGATTCTGTTTTCAGATGAAAGTATATGCTGTTGATTCTCCCTTAGATGGAACTGGGGAGGAAAACTTCAGCTGGTCCTGCTCTGAGCTACTCCCTCAGCTGAATCCAGAGCCCAAATTACAGCAATGTGCTTTTTTCTCTTCTAAAAGACAGCACCAATCAGCAGTCACTACAGTATTTATGCATGTCTGCCACTTTCCATTAAGAATTAATTCTCATTTCATCCATAAACTGATAACTAGCATCTAGAAGCACTCAGGAGCAGTTTACTGTGTTGTCTTTCAGGTTACTGATTCACAATAGGGTGGCTTTGACAACAAAGCTGTCCAAAACTGCTCATGCCTGAACTGGGGTTTATCATCAGAGCAGCTGTGTCAATAAAACTACTTATGGGACTCCAGGGATGATGACTGACTTAATCTCCATTAAAAACAACCTTTTCCTCTTGCAGATTTCTTTTCACTTTAATCATTTCAGTAATCTTGCTTACAATGGGGCCCATACACAATTATACTAGCACAACTAGTGAACAAAGAAATGCAGCATGTGGCAAGAGCTTTTTAAATCAGCTTTGTCATCCAACTAGCACACTGAGAAATTCAGCTGTGACTCACCTTTTTGAACAGCGTATTAAGACTTAGCAGCTCAGTACTTCTGCTATAAGCCCCCTTACAGATCTGAAGACCCATCTGAGGAGGCATTGTAACAGGCATGCTAAAGGTAGAAGAGTTATTGGAGTAAATGAACCTAGGGTGTCTGATGAATTTCAAACAGAAAAGAACACTTAACTTCTTAAGTGGCAGATGTTACTCCAAGTGGCAGTAAAGATGCAAATGTTGTTACTGGGTTAGAAACAAAGGTGAGTAGTCACTTAGGAACTAAGACTATACCTCTCTGAAGAGTGGCAGAATCAGACCAACTGAAGTGCATCTACACCAATGCACACAGCATGGGCAATAAACAAGAGGAATTAGAAGCTATTGTACAGCAAGAAACTATGATACTATTGCCATCACAGAAACACAGTGGGATGACTCACATAACTGGAGTGCTGCCATGGATGGCTATAAACTCTTTAGGCAGGATAGGCAAAGAAGGAGAGGTGGTAGGGTAGCCCTCTACATTAGAGAGAGTTTTGATTGCATTGCGTTCAATGATGGTGATGATAGGGTTAGGTGTCTATAAGTAAAAATCAGAAAAGGACCTGGGGGTGCTGGCTGACAGCTGGATGAATATAAGCCAGCATTGTGTTCAGGTGGCCAAGAAGACCAACAGCATCCTGGCCTGCATCAGAAATAGTGTGACCAGCAGGACCAGGGAAGTCATCCTTTCC
This sequence comes from Caprimulgus europaeus, assembly GCA_907165065.1. The sequence goes on from OU015525.1 coordinate 28,492,301, forward strand.
CTGTACTGAGCATTGGTGAGGCCACACCTTGAATACTGTGTCCAATTTTGGGCCCTTCATTACAAGAAGGACATTGAGGCACTGGAACGTGTCCAGAGAAGGGCAATGAAGCTGGTGAAGGGACTGGAGAAAAAGCCTTATGAGGAGCAGCTGAGGGAACTGGGTTGTGTAGTCTAGAGAAGAGGAAGTTGAAGGGAAACCTAATTGCTGCCTACAACTACCTGAAAGGAGGTTGTAGCAAGGCAGGTGTAACTAGTGATAGAACAAGAGACAATTGCCTTAAGTTATGCCAAGGGAGGTACAAATAGGATGTCAGGAAGTACTTTTTCACTGAAAGGGTTATCAGGCAATGGAATGGGCTGTCTAGGAAGGTGGTTGAGTCACCACCCCTTGAAGACTGGTATGTAAAAGATGGGTAGATGAGGTGCTCAGAGATATGGATTAGTAGTGGATAGGTATGATTTGACTTGATGATCTCAAAGGTCTTTTCCAACTAAACTATCCTATGATTATGTGATTCTTTCTCTGATACTGGTGAGCAAACCTGAAATCACAAGTATGTTAATTCCATGATCTTTAGTTAGACTTCTCCAGAACACAGCCTCTGATATGCCCTATAAAAGATCTTTCCACTTTAATTTGCAAAAGTCAAGGTACTTAGAAATTATGGATACAATCTTGGTTCACACAGCATGATTCATCATTTGTTTAAAGGGTACAGGATTCCACCCTATTTCTTTAAAATTCATTTTTTCAAAGTACTATTAAACTGCTTGGCATTAGCTACATATGTACATAGAGCTGTTCTGCAGAATATATGCTAATATCGACCCATTAAAAAGAAGCCATTACAATCTACTATCACTAGGTTAAATTAGTTACCAGGGAAGTATTCAATAAAAAAACCTGTCCCAATTAAGTAGAGAATACTGCAATAATATTTTACATTTATATAGCATCTTACATTTGTCGTTTGACCAATTAGGCTGAGAGAGCAATGCTAAATCACAGCAGGTTACTTTGAAAAAGGGCAACATCTAACTGTCAAGTTGTTCTGCTTCACAGTGGGAAACTTTGCACAATAACACCAGGCAAAGTCCTAATCTTGCAACATGTAACAGGAATTTTTCAAATTTTGAAGAAAAACTACACAACTCCAGAATGACATCAATATCAGTATTCTTCAATGGCATCAGTATTTTAGTCATAATTATGTTTCTTTTGTCTGAGTACAGTCTAGAGTGCTCACAGTGAGGATGAAAGATAAACTGTCTAACTCTGACTCAAATTTAAAGAGACATTTTAAAACTGTTGTTTAAAATAGTTACACACCTCCTCCAACAGAATTCAAAGCTTTTCTAGCTGTACTCTGTACAGTTTTATTAAAATTCTTCAAAGACTGTGTCTCAGCAAAAAATATATCCCTTCCCACCTTTTCTATATTAAAACTTTGGGGCTTTCCCTATTTACTCAGTCAAAAGTAGTAAATGTTAGGAACTAGTTCTCAAAAGTAACTTCTCTGTAAAGTGGGATAACAATAACAGTGATAATTTTAATGATATGTTATTGTATAAAATAATGTTTTTGATCTTGTTATGGAACTATTCAACAGTAAATGTATTTGGGAAACTCTTTTGTAAACAAAGCATGTTGTCTACCAATAATTTATCTAACAAAAGGATTTTTTTCCTTTTTTTTTTTTTTTCACTTAATTTCTAAGTCACACAAGTACTTGATGGACTCAGCTATATTGGAAAGGGTTAATGATGCGGTCAGTAAACTGAAGCCACTGCAGGTGTGAGGTTTAATTGAGAAGCAGATGCACAAAGACAGCAGGTAGAGATGGAAATTAGGTTAGTAAAGGAACAGAACAAGGTGAATGTAGAATCCTGTAACCTAAATAAAACCATACACATTTAAACTGTGTTCACCTGTGCTCCATTCCTTGTAAATTAAGTCAAATAATCTTGACTTTGCAGTACATGATCTCTAATAAGTGCAAGTGTTCCTCACCAGTTATTCACTTTCTTTCAGAAAACATTACTTTTTCTTATGAGAATAGTGAGTATGTTCTCACTTTCAAGCTGCTGTTTGACATGCATAAGGAGGTATTTTTGCTTGCACTGTAGATGAACTAATGATTTTATATGTTGCTTGCTGAGCTTCTAGCAGGAAATATATCCTATTACTCTCATACTGATAAAATTAATCATCTAATAGGAAAGGCCAAGTGCTTTAATCATGACTCCTTCTCAATACATTTTATTGTGTATGTTTTCAGAGGAAAAAAAAATATTATGTTAATAGGAAGATCTGCAATGGTAACAAGATGGGAAGCCCGGAGAAGACTATTGTTGTAGCACTGCTGAGCCCTAGTGGTATGAAGCAGCTTGCACTGGAAGCCAAAAGGCAACCTTTGGCCAAGATTTTGCAGTATCAGAAAGGTTTGGTTGAAATCAGTGCCCACCCTGCTTGGCTGGAAGGCCTTTGAGAATGCTGATGTGGACCACTAAAGCATACATAAAAACTGAAAAACGTATTAGAAATACATGCAGATTAAGGACCTATTTTGTCTGCTCAAGTATGTCTTTAATGCTGTTTCAGCCCACCTTCAATTTAGGGTAGACATGTCTAGAATCTTTTCCTATAATTTCAGAGCTGAAAAGGCACAGAGATTAAAAAAAAAAATTCTTGCAAAGCTGCTCACTGTAACATGACATTATGTTTTTACTTGCCTGTCCACATATTGTTAGTTTATATGGTAAAAGTCTGGCTCCACATGCAGTGAGGATCCCAGATTAGGCAAAACAGCACAGGGTGGGAAACCTCAATTACCCAGTCAGTGAAATAATACCCTGCCTCACCTACTCCAGGGTCTATCAAAGGACAGCCATCAGTGTCATGGGCTGGAGGTCTTACCCAGCACCTTAAGAACCTGTAGCTGGAGAATCTTACAGACTGATGGGGGGTTACTGCCTAAGGGTGCATGGGACACATATGAGGTGTCAGGAATAGCATTTTGGGAATATACAACATTTATTACAGGATATTTAGGGGAGAAAACAAAGACAAAGAAAAGGAGGGGTCAGGGTGGTTTGGGGAGGGGCAAGAATCAGAAAATAGAGAGGTAGCAGCATAAAAGGTTTTGGTGGTGTATTAACAGGTTGGTGTTCAGTATATTTGTCTGGCCATGCTCCATGTCTGGTCAATGAAGTCTGTCCTATCTTTTCATTAAACTCCATTTCTGACCATCTTCCTTAGTGAGAGGATCTCTGTTTTGTGACCATGTGTGTATATGAGTGCTGCAATAGTGGGTCATAGGGCCCTGTATGTATGGGGTGCCAGCAACTGGAGAGAGTGAAGAGTGACAGCATCTATGTCAGTGTGTGATTGCTAGTCAATATCCACCCGGATTAGCCATTGAGTAGGACAAGCTACATGGGAGCCAGATGTCAAAGTGGCTGTAGGTCTGGGCAGAATATGTGTGTGAGTGTCTGTGACTGATTTGGGATGCATCATAGAATCATGCATCATCCTTGGGTAGAGAAGAGGGCACGATCTTGAAGGAAGCTTGGAAAAGCCTTGAGATTTGTGGAGAGCCAAGACAAAAAGCAAGGAGTATTGGAGTAATGTGTTTTGCTCTAGCTTGCTTGTAAATTAATATTTTATTCTCACTTTTCACCATGATTATTGATAACTTAGAATGGATTTTTATCACAAATCAAAACTAATAATTTCACTTCCCAATATAAAAAGAATAGCTGATGGATAAAACTAACATATGAATACTCTTATGAGTGCTTTTTCATTCCTAAAAGTTACATGCATCCAAGAGTCTGGCAAATGACCAGAGACATCCTTTGCAGAGCTTACTTTTCTGTGATATAAATAGAGGGTTTGTGTATATGTGAGGAGGGAAATCTTATGCCTGTAATATAAGCAAAATCTCTTTTATTAATGATGTTTGTCAGTAATATCTACACCTAACTGAGCTTCACTTACTTATTTAAGCAATTGCATGTTCCAAAATTAATGGAAGTTTTTTAAGACATTACCATAATGAGCTCACCCAATAAAGTAATTATACAGATCAGATTAGGGGAAAAAAGGATGAAGATGATATAGACATAGAAAAAAGGAAGAAATTCTTTACTGTGAGGTAGGTGAAACAGTGGAACAGGTTGCCCAAAGAAGTTGTGAATATTCCCTTCTTTGTAAGTGTTCAAGCCCAGCTTGCATGAGCCTTTTGAACATGGTCTAGTGGAAGGTGTCCCTATTCATGGTTTCAGGGTTGGAACTAGATGGTCTTTAAGATCTTTTCCAACCGAAATCATTCTATGATTCTATGCAGATTTCTAATGATGTTATATTGCATATCCTATATACAATTTATAAGACTTTTATTAAAAACATCATCTCACCTAATCATTCAGGGTCTGAATGCACACACAGATACAGAATCTGATAAATCATAATGGGCATCATTTACTGCTATGCACAGGATAACAGGTATTTTTAATAGCCAATTAATCAAAATCTTCTGATAAAGTTGCTTTTTATTTTTTTTTCTTTCAGTGCATATTACAGCTATGATTCACTCCAGAATTAGCTAGTTGATTAAAAGCCTCCCTCTTTCAGTTTTCATATGAACTGAATAAATTACAATCTTACTTAATTATGTCTATACTGCTCACTAAAAGGGAGTTAAAATGAGAAATAATTGAAAAATAATCTATTCTTTTACTCTAGCTACACACAAAACTAACTTTGTTTAGTGAATTTACATCTTTAAAAAGAAGTAAAATGAGACTAACTAACCATAGCTTGCAGGAAACTGTCTCCATTACAAATGAGGTGCTAACTGGAGTATATACAGCTGTGGTCCGTGCTGATAACACAAGCAGTTCTGAATTAATTCTTCCTTAGCAACTCCTTCATGCTTAGCAACTTCCTGAGAGGTGTTCAGACAGTAACAGTAGACAATGCATAAAAGAAATAGAAAAGAGCTACAATTAAAAAAAAAAAAAAAGAAAGAAAGAAAATGCAACATCGACTTATTAAAAATACTGTGGGACAAAGAAAGTTTTCGGGAGCATGAAGTTTATCATTAAAAGGTTTTACAAGAGCATAGACAAATCTATTGACTCTCAGAAATTCTAAACTGAGAAATGCTGATTTGAAATTTATTTTCCTAATTGTAAAATGCTTTGAGGCCTTTTTTCTTAGCAAATAAAAGTATAATCTAAATTCCTGTTTCTGTTGCAGAAATTAAATACAGAAGATTAAATACAGAATCTTGTCCTCTCAGAATAGAGATGCTGATGCATTGAAGTACTAAGGTTCTGTTTCACCAATCAAAAACAGCTGACCTGTGAAGCAACAGAATTATATTTTAAAGAGGTATCACATTCAGGATATCTTTCTGTGCTCTTTGAATTATATCACACGCCAGCTTGGAAGTGGCTTAATACCGAGATATTTAAAAAAAAAAACCACAATATGATTTATGATACCCCAGAGTCACCTATCACTACACATAACTTCATCATGTTTAAGAAATTTTATGGTCTAGAATGAAGAAAAGTGAGCCAAAGAACATAGTGCTATATTATCCAATATATTTAAGTTACATAATTATATTAAATGGTATGAAAAGAAGTTAATAATTTAGTCTTTCCATCAGTTGCTACCTTACCTTTTAGCCCATAAAAATTTTCCTTAGTCAAAAGAGAAAAAAAACAAAACAAAACAAAAAAAAACAACCACAAACATGGTCCAAAGAAGTTTAGTAGAACACAAGGAAGAAAGAATGGGAAAAATACAATGTTTTAAAAAGCAGGACATTCATTTGAAAGTCTTTCTTCAGCCCACCAGTTCTAATCAGCAATATGAAATTAATTTCCATGTAGATTGGACATCCAGCAACTGCTAGTTTTAAGCTTTCCTTTTTTAGAAAGAAATCTATTACAAATTCTAGACCTTCTTTTACAAGAGTGTATTACTGTTTGTTCAAAGTCCACTGACTGATTTTTTAAGCTGTTCAATCACTGCTCAAGTTGAAATACTGCACTGTGCACTTTATTGAATAACAGTCATCATTAGGAAATTTATGATGTCTATTCTTGAAAAAGTGTGACTAGTAACTTATTGCTAAAGAGTATATTTTTCCTGTTCAATATGAATAATTTAAAAGGCTACACAGATTTTTATGGTTTTTGGAGTTTTAGTAGCTTTAAAATTTTATTTCCCAAAGGGCCTTTGACTGTGAGGAGTCTGAAAGTTTTTGAACCTTGACTTGAGAGCCTGGAACTCACATTCTGTATTGGGGCATACCAGGTTAAATCACAGACAAAATGTCACCGTGAACACATCTAAAATTCCTGGACAAAATTTGTCCAGGATGTTTTTTCTCTGGCACTCTGTTTTAGAAATTCCTGCTTTCTCCTAGCCTTTCCTGCTTGACTGCAACTTCATGCCATGTTCTTCTTCTTACACTTGTGACAGCACAAATTATTTTGAGACCAAGTGGATACCCAGGTTAATTAAAAAGGGGAAAAAAAAAAAAAAAAGGAAAGGAGAAAAGGAGAAGGGGTAGACATGAGAAGAAATAAAGGAAAGGGTCTCTGTTTAACTTTACTGCCAGTGAAAAGGTGCATGGAACTATATCCTAAATCAGAAAGTTCACAAGTTCAAGCTTAGCTGGGGAATGAAGAACTAGCAAACCTTTCAGCCAACCTTTCTTAGCACTCAATAAAACATTAATTTTTCATGTCTTTTGCTTAGCCACAGGTAGGCACATTACTGCTAATTTTCAGTTTAGGTTAAAACTCTACAGAGACCTCTGGTTTTCAGTTCCTGGGCTGGCATCTGACAATTTGTGAGGCGTCAGGTGAGTACTGATGAGGTTGAGAACTAGGTGTTGTCTTGTTAATGTGCTTGGCAGGGAAACAGAGCGAAATCACAGTAGAGAGAGCTTGTAATAACCCATGGATGAGGATACATCTCAGAGTGGATGATGGGCTTTAGAGGTCTGGATACAGCAGTTTAAAACTGAATTTGGCGTTATTATGAAGAAGGTAGGTTATGATTGCAACTTCAGATTTTGAACTGGGTTTAGCATACAGTCTAAGTGTAACTAAAAGCAACTTTATTTACATGCTTAAGGTTGATGGGTTACATTTGAGACTATAAGTGCAAATATGAAAAAAAAAAAAAAACAAACATGACAGAGATATTTAAGCTTACAGATAAACTGTATAAAAGAAAAAAAAATACTAAAAGGTCCTAAACTCATAGTATTATTGTAATTTACCTCTTTACGGTAATCTGAGCAAAAAATTTTAGGAATTTTACAGTTTTCTTCTGTGGCTATTGATAACTGGATATGCTGCATTTTTGATAGGAGTATTCTCAGAGTTCCAAAACAGCTTCCTTTGACAAGCCACCAGAAATAAATAAATTACAGTAAAGGTAATTTCTCTGCTTCTCTATAAAATAGGCCAATAAATATTTTTTTTTTGTGCAACCACTTCCATTGAGAATTTTATATGCAACCAAGTATTTTGATGTAGTTGTTTGTGCTAAGTCTTGTTGCATATTACTTTTGTAAAGCAGTCAAGTTATGCTGCTTGGCAATGACTGACATTTTATGCATTAAACATGTAATCATGTGGCAATTAGGGATGGTGACATTTTATCAGAATAGTATGATAATGAAGTTCACTTTGAAACAGTGTTTGGTAAACAACCTCTGTGCAGGATCTCCTAGCAAATGTTTTGATTGTCTCTTCTGTTAAATAGAACTTCTTTGCTGGAAAAGCATAGGAAAAAGTTCATGAAAGACAGCATTCACCAAAGACACCAGAGATAATGTATCGAAACCAAGGATGATGCAAAACAGAGAGTTTTGTCAGTTTATATAGAATAATTTAAGTTAGAAAGGACCCTTAAGACCATCAGCACCAAACATTAACCTAACACTACCAAGCCCACCTCTAAACAATGTCCCTAAGTGTCTATATGTCTTAAATGCCTTCAGGGATGGTGACTCAACAACTGCCCTGGGTAGACTGTTCCAATGATTGACAACATTTTACATGAAGAAATTTTTCCCAATATCCAATTTAAATCTCCCTTGGCACAGCCTGAGGCTGTTTCCTCTTCTTCTATCTCTTGTTACTTGAGAGGAGAGACTGACACCCATCTCACTAGAACCTCCTTTCAGGTAGTTGTAGAGAGCAATAAGGTCTTCCCTCAGCCTCCTTTTCTCCAGGCTAAACAACCCCAGTTCCCACAGCTGCTCCTCATAAGACCTATGCTCTAGATCCTTCACCAGCTTCATTGCTCTTCTTTGAATGTGCTCCTGCACCTCAGTGTCTTTCCTGTAGTGAGTGGCCTAAGACTGAACACAGTATCTGAGGTGCAGCCCCACCAGTGCTGAGTACAGGGGCACAATCACTTCCCTAGTCCTGCTGACCACACTATTTTTGATACAATTCAGGATGCTATTGGCCTTCTTGGCCACCTGGGCACACTGCTGGCTCATGTTCAGTCAGTTGTTGACCAACACCCCCAGGTCCTTTTCCAAAAAGCAACTTTCCAGACTCTCTTCCCCAAGACTATAATGTTGCATAGGGTTGTGACCCAAGTGCAGCACCCAGCACCTGTCCTTGTTCAACCTCATACGGTTGGTTTCAGTCAATTGATCCAGCTTCTCCAGATTCCTCTGTAGACCCTTCCTACCCTCAAGTAGACTAATATATTTGCCCAGCTTGGTGTCATCTGCAAACTTACTGAGGGTGCCGTCCATCCCCTCATCCAGATTGTTGATAAAGGTGTTAAACAGAACTGGCCTCGGCACTGAGCCCTGGGGAACACCATTTGTGACTAGCAACCAACTGGATATAACTCCATTCACCACAACTCTTTGGGCCTGGCCACCTAGCCAGTTTTTTACCCAGTGAAGAGTACACCTATCCAAGCCATGAGCAGCCACTTTCTGCAGGAGAATGTTGTGGGAAACGGTGTCAAAGGCTTTACTAAAGTCTAGGTAGACGATATGCACAGCCTTTCCCTCATACACTAAGTGGATCATCTTGTCACAGAAGATCAGGTTAGTCAAGCAGGACCTGCCTTTCATGAACCCATCCTGGTCCTGATCACCTGGTTGTCCTGCACATGCTGTGTGATGGCACTCTGTGACAGTTTCATTGGGCTAACCCTTGGCTAGCAGCCAACACAGCCATTTGCCCACTTCCCCCCTACCCCCAGGGGATAGGGGAGAGGATTGAGGGGCAAGGATAAGGAGGCTTGTAGGTTGAGATAAGAACAGTTTAATAATAGAAAGAAAACTTAAAATAATACTAATATTAAAATAGTAACAAAATATGCAAATGAGTGACACCCAATGTTATTGCTCACCCCGCGCTGACTGAGTCCGGCCCGTTCCCAGATAACGATCCTGGAGGAGCGACAATCCTGAACTGAAACTGCAATCCTGGAAGAATGAGACCCCAAGCAAAAAGCCAGAGAGAGCTAAAAGAGGAAGAGATCCTCACTAATATACTGGACATGATGTGATATGATATGGAACACCCCATTGGCATATCTAAATGTCAGTTTAGTTTATTAACTTAAATATTCTTCACCCCCCCTTAGATCTTGCACTTGTAAGCTAACAGAACGCCAAGTCCTTCACTTCCAGTGACAAAAATGCGAACACTGGTATGTTATCAGTGTCTCTCCCATAACAAATCCCAGGCTGAAAGCAAAACACAGCACAATTCTAGCTACTGAAAAAGAAACCCAGGTCTGTTCCAGCTAAAAAACAGGACACACTCAAGATTATCTGCTCCGTAACCTTCCCCAGCACTGAGGTTCAGACTGATAGGCCTGGATCCTCCTTCTGGCCATTTTCTAGATGGATGTCACATTTGATAACTTCCAGTCCACAGGAACCTCCCTGGTTAGCCAGGACTGCTGATAAATTGTTGAAAGTGGCTTGGTGAGCACTATCACTTAAATGTATCTTGTACTAAAGTAGCCAAATGAAAGTAATAAGTACTATTTCTGTTTAAATAATAAATAAACAGCAAGCACAACTACAAACTGAGAATCAGCCAGCAAATGTACAAATAATGTGCTGCAAAATATTCTAACTTCTCTTCTATTGAACTCCTCTTATTCTTCTTTGAATTTTACTTATAAAGTGTGTATCCCTTATTATTTTCACTCAGATGAGGCACAGGCTTTTGAAGATATTCTCCTGACCTTCCCCACCTACCACACTTCAGTTCATGCTGTAGAGCAGTCTTTGGGGGAGTAAACTTTAAACCTTTTAGATTAAATTAAACTGCTAATGCGTGCCTGCTTATCAGACCTAGCAGAACTAAACCACAATAATGCCCTGAAATCCACATAGTGTAGATATTGGGTTTACAGCTCTTTCATGGTATTGGATGGGTTGCAGTATGTGCTTTTATACAGTTGGCCATAACAAGGTACAGTAACATGTGTCCTGAAATTTCTAAGAGGTAACTATACTAATTAATTACATTCTACAAATCTTATCCAAATCTATAGCTCCCAATTCTGCAATTTTCAGGACAGTAGAAAGATTTTTAAGAAAAGCTTAGCACTGGTAAGGAATCTCCATCTATATTTGTTAGATATGTCAGATTTTTTTGACGCCAAGGATTGGATTATGTTCAAGATCTTTTTAAGCTTAAGATTTACAAGCAGTTTTAACATTACAACTTAACATAGACAACTTCTCTTAAAATGTTTGTACAAATATTTTGAAGTAACATTCTTTGTAGTGGTAATTAAATGAGCCAGCAGCTCATCATATATTCATGATTCCAGAAACTGCAAATGTCAGTACTGTCAATGTTCTTACACTACTGTGACGTAAGTAGAATAAGCTGATTTTTTATTACTGATCTCATTATTTCCTCATTCTATTTGCTCTGTCATCAGCAATAATGTTCAAGTAACAAATAATTTCAGCAAGTAATATTCAATATTTTCTCTGAAATGGAAAGTTCTGTTTTCAATGCTGCTTTCACAATAAATTGCAACAGTTGCATATACCTTTAAGTATGAAGACATTGAAATCAGTTGACAACTAAGAATACTAAAATCCAGAACTAAATGAATAATGACTTTTTCTACTTTCTGCTTTCTCTCTTTTTGTTTTTTAAATGCAGGTAAACTTCAAAACAAAAACAAATTTTTATTTGAAGGATTTTCTTTTTAAAATGTCTATTTTTTATATACATATTTCACAATTTTAATTTTAATTTTAATTTAGTTTGAAAATATAAAAAAGATTTTATATGGACTTTAATTATGTAATAACTTTTAAAATAGTTTCAAAATTAAATGGCTGAAAAATAGCTAAATTTGAATTACATTTTTAACGTAGCTAAGATCAGCTAACCTATTTTTTTCCTCAGAACCTTAAGAAATATTTTTTTCAGAAATAGATATTGCCTCTGAAGAAGAAATAACTTATGAAGACACAGAAATATCTTTTTTATTTTGTAGATTTATCATTAAATGTCAGCATTATTAACCTGTAGGTATAAACACAAGGTAGCTGGTTTTGTTTTGGTTCCTATTTCACATCAATTTCCCAAATAACATTGCAGTAAAATTCGAAAAAAGCAAATTCTAAACTAATCTATTTTGTTATTTGTCTAAGGATAAGTAAATTTCAGATATTGCAGGCCACTGCTTAGACACTTAGCAGAGGCCCATGGTTCACAAATTCCTCTTCAGATCCCTCATGTAAAAGCAAGAAAGGCTGAAAAGTTTCTCCTGTTAGTGCCAGTAGCAAGCCTCCTATTGACTGTGATGTTGTGAATCAGGCTGAGCAAGCACTGGACAACAATGTGACCACACAAACTGCAGCCAGGAACATAAATGAACATGTGTTAACTATATGGGGTTGTCAGAGGAAAATGCAATTTGAATTACATATTTGGTCTATGAATTTCTTGCAATTTTTTATTTATTTTTTATTTTTTTATATTTGTTGCTTTGGAGAAACAGAAATGCAAGCAACCAGTTTCTTGTTATCAGGCTTTTTCCTTTATTACCAAAGTGTCTTTTCCCCAAAATTGAAAGCTTTAGTGTTTTCTTCAATTCTTTCTAACTGTATTAATTTTATTGAACCAAAATGAGAAAATAATACCAATTAAGTATATGTGATTGGATCGGCACAACTTTTGTGTGGAATGCTGGATATCTAGTATTTACAAAACTGATTTACAAACAGCATGCAATAAAGCCAAAATCTAAAACACTTTGAAAAATATTTATGAAAAATCACTCCCACAAGAAAAAAAAAGGCTTCCTCTCCACTCACATTGCCAAGATCTTTATTACAGCTTACAATTAATTCACCATATTCTCTGATTTACCCTCAGGAATGAAGGCTGGGAATAGGCAGTATGATTTTTTCATGCTGTGGGAATGTGCTCTAGTTTCTGTGGTAACTCAGGGAAGTCCATTTGTCATGCACTCTTATCCCACATGCAGTGCCATCAATGAGGGCATTTGCAGCAAGTCTGTCACTTCCCTGAAGCACCATTCCCACTGTGTCTCTGCAGATGGACTGTAAAAGATGTGGCCAAGCTGGCCAGAAATATTGGAGTAGATTCCACATTATTACAGAAATGGATAAAACTCACATCTTTAGCTACACTACACTGCATTCTTAATAGGTCTTCATATTTTGTTTTAGAACTTTGACCCAGTTCTCAGAAAATATAACTTATTGTGCAGAGATACATGTTCAGAGTTTTATTAAAGTAAATCAATCAAACCAGTTTGGGCATCTCCCAGCAAAGTTGTTTACTACTTATTTTTTGAGGTTTTGGAGTGGTATTTTTGTTTTGTTTTTTTTTCATAAAATGACCCTTTATTGACTCATGGTTTTGTTTCACTTTGGAGCTTCCAAGGATTCAAAGGCCTTTCTGAACATCAAAAATCCCTGAGGGGTCCTTCTCTAACACAGAAAGCTGCATCACCTCCAAAAGGACCTCTTAAAAATTATCTACTAATCTCTGAAACAAAACCATAAATATATACAAATATATATATATTTAAAAGGAATTATAAGAAACAGCTGGGATAAGTGAAACTAATCTTTTAGTACCTAAATTTGGCAGTGTTAGCTGAGCTGAGAGGTTAATTAAAAGTTAATTCCACCAACTTTAATGGTAAGCAAAAGTATACTGTAACTCTTGTAATCATAACTAAATTGTGACCTGAATAAGGATTGAAAATATTCAGTTACTGACCCATATTGTAGTCTAAATAGCTAATTCAAAGATATTGCTAAAACATGGCTTCAGTTTTACTTCTTAATAGGCCAGAATTATTTTAATTTGTCTTATACTTACTTGATGGCTAATGTATCCTGTGGGTATTTAACTCATGCATAAACTGTCAGGTGGATACTTACAATGTTCTGTTAGTCTCTGAGATATTTAGGTGAAATATCTAACTCCTAACATCAGTGTCCATCCTGAAGAAAGAGGCAATCATGCTAGCTACTCAGTTTTTCATTATAACAAATGAAAAAGCCACTTCATGCACACAATTTAACTCCTGCAAGCACAGGGAACCAGGATGCAGTAATCCGTTCCATAAATGGAAGAGGTATGGTTGAAAAGTAGTTATACTTTCTCCCCAGTTACTCTCATTAAAAGACTGACCCAGAACAAATTCTGATTATTATGAACCACCTTCTAATTTAGTCTAAATTTACATAGGCCAGTATTTATCTCACAACATTATTGTCCTTTGGTTTACATAACTCTACCTCCTCTTTACATTCCTCTTTCTCTTCCCGCTGTGTTTCTAAAAAGTACTTATATATGTATATATATATTATATATATATATATATATATATATATATATATATATATATATATAAAAAATTCTTTTTTCATGACAGAGGAGCCAAACTATTTTTTCTTTCTTTTATAATTTCTATGAATAATGACAATATTTTAAAAAATCAGATGAATACCTACTTAGAAGGTAAACGCAAAGTCAAGGGGTAAAAGCATTTGTTTTGTTGACCTCTACATAGGGCACCAGTATTGAGACATGATATCATCATCTGATCAAAGTAGTATCTTCCTCCATTCAAGTTCCCATATTGTTTCTTACAGTTAACTATTTTCCATCCACATAAACAGAAAAATTAAATATGTATCCTAAAATGGCCAGTATCCTAGTGTCTGCTGCCTTAAGTTGGACTGCAAAAACACTTGCCTTCAATCTCTGTTTGAAACCATCCTCCCACATTTCAGACGAGCTGGGTGACCCTAATAACACAACTACCAGCAGCAAATAAGTGAGCACACTCCTCACACCTCTCATTCAGTCGCAGCCATCTGCTGTGCTAAATTAATCTGAGTGAGGTCTATGAGATCTGCTCAAGGTTTTGGATGGACAAGAATCAAACCAAAAGCTCCCTTGTTTTGTATAGAGTTCACTTTCTCAAGTCACCTCTTCCCTGCCACCAGCACCTCTGATAAACTCAACCAAAACAACTACTTTCCAAACAACTCACAGAAGTTCATACCCTGGCTTTTATTTTCTACAGTAACTTTATTGACCAGTACAATATTGCCTCTCCATTTTTATTTCTGTTTCGGTTTCTTGCCTTCCCACCTTTGTTTTAACCAGTGTCTACAAGACAGGTCTTTGAAGGAATCAGCTTGAGCAAAGCAAAGGGTAATTGTTCCATTATCCCAGCACACTGGCTGAGGAGCAATTATACCCAGTTAGAAAGGGGTATAAGAACAGACCAGAGGTCCTGAGGTCCTGAAGGTCCTGAAATAGAGCTCAGAGAGGGAAGAACTAGAAGACATAGGGCAGAAAAGGTTTATGTTATTCTGGAAAAAAAGTAAAATATTATTCTTCTGAAAACTTTGTGTCAGGTCAGGTCAGTGCTGTACTTGCACAGTTTCCTGCAAGGCTCATCTTCCATTGATTCAAGTGATTCCTGTTGTACTTCCTATAACATATAATTCAAATCATGTGTTATTTTCTCCCAAGGTTAGATCTCCTTCAAGTACACACCAGATTTCCCCACACTCAAATGTACCCAGGTTCTTGAGCGAAAGCAATCCCACAAGTGGGTTTACCTTTTCTGAAGGGAGGAGTAACCCATGCTATCTTTCCCAGCTATTTCCCTTCACACACTATGGGGAATTTATGTCCTTCTATAGTATGTAAGGAGTTTGTTTGGTCAGGGCTAGGTCAGTTATTTGGTCCTCTGGTATTAATCAGTGAAGCAGCCTCTGCTACATTTGCAGCCTAGTGCTTGTATGTCCCATCTCTCATCACTTTCAATGTAGTCTTTAACAGTCTATCATATTATTCAATCTTTCTGCAGGCTGCCGTGTGCAATAATGAAGTGTGATGCACCCAATCAATGCCATGTTTCTTGGCCCAGGTGCTTGTGAGGTTGTTTCATAAATAAGTTCTGTTGGCTGACTGCTTTCTGGGGTGCCATGACACCACAGAATTTGCTTTTCAAGACCCATGATGCTGTTCTACATTGTGGTATGGGCTACAGGGTGTTTCTAGTCATCCAGTTGTCATATCCACTATGACACATTTGTGATGCTTGTCTTGGTGGGTTTGTGTCAGTATAATTTAATCAATCTGCCAGGCCTCTCCGTATTGATGTGCAGCCACTGTCCTTTATACTAGATAGGCTTTAGTTGCTTGGCTTGCTCGGTTATGGCATGTTTTGCATTCATGAATAACTTGTGCAATGGCTTGTCCACCATTGACTATAAATGTTTATATATGTTGTATCACTTTCTAGGTGTCAGTGTTATATAGGCCCACTGAGCTATGAATAGCACAAATTTATGTTCCAAATCCAGGTCCACCTGAGCCACTTGGATTCCAGCAGGCCACTCTACTTGCTTATTGTTTCAATGTTCTTCAGTGGCACAGCTCTTAGGCACACAAGCACCTACACCACATATCTTTACAATAAGGCTCTCTACCCAGCAGCAATGTCCTGCCATACTGCAGCAGAACAGATGGTTTTACCAGTGTGCTGCCAGCTGGTCCATTTCCATTGATGTAGCCACTCTTACTGGGCATTTGCCACCATTTGTGAGTCAGTATAGAGACAGAGTACTGGCCACTTTTCTCGTTTGGAAATCTCTAGAGCCAGTTGCATGGCTTTCACAAGCTTTCTGCAAATTGACTCAATTCACTTTTTCCTTTGACATTTTCAGCAACTTGTCATGTGTAACTCCACAAAGCATCTTTCTACCTCCAATGGACCCATCCATAAACAAACTCTATTGCTTTTCATTCTTTATATGAAAAAGAGGACACACCTTGGCACAGGTCACCTCTTTGGATGATGCTTTGAAATATCTGCCTTCTGGCCAGTCCATGATGTCTCCTAGGACTCCAGGGCAGTTGGAGGTCTCCATTCGGACCCATTGTGTGATCAGTGCTACCCACTTACTCCACATTGTGTTGGTTACATGATATCTAATGGGGACCCTCCCTTTGAACATTTAACACTGTACAGGCAATTGCAGTGTCAAGAGGAGCTGCACTTCCATAACAAATATATCTGAAGTGGCTCAACCTCCCCTCATATGCTGCTAATGTTTCTTTTTCATTTGTAGTGTAGAAGACCTCAGATCCTCTATATCCCCAGCTTTAAAACCCTAGATGTCAGCTTCGTGTCTCTTTGGTTCTTTCTGCCAGTGGCTCCAGGTAGAGCCACACTCCCTGACTGTGATGCAGAGCACATTTCTCACATCTGATCCTGTCCAGACTGGCCCATGGACTACAACACAAATTATATCCTGTTTGTTCTACTCAAAGGTTTGTCAGTGCTGGGTGCAAAAAAGTTTTTCTTTCAGGTGACTTGGTAGAAAGGACTCACAATCTGACAGTCATGGATTAATCTCACTTAGCAGCTGAGTACCACAGCTGCTTACTCAGTCTGCATTGGCTGCTTGTGAGATGCTCAGACGCCAACGGAAGTAAACCCACAACAATGACTATTCTCAGTCACATTTACAATGCCTTATTCTGAAAGCAGTGCTGTTAATTTCACTGAGGCTGCTGAAGGAAGTGGACAAAATTCAGTATAATTAAAGGTTTAGAGACCATAAGAATAAACTGTAAGAAAGTGCCTTTGTAATCTACATTGTTGCTTCAAATCAGATATAAATGGTTCCAAATTTTATATACTATAAGAGCTTTTAAAATATTTTTAGCTATCTTTATATCATTGAACTTATTAAAAAACATAAAGAGCATATACTCAGGAGCATTTCACAAGAAACTGCTTTTATCGTTACTTAGTAGCAAGATTTTCCTAGTTTTTCCTTCATCTAAGAAACTAGGAGTATGAATTAACTAATGAGCAAGCTTTATTGTACAACTGTGGAAATTAGTATAGTCCAAAGCCAGAAGACACTAGGTACTGTTCATGAATTGTAGCTAGCATACGTACTATCCCAAAAGCAAATTACACTACTATTTTGGGAAGGACCACACAACTCATACAGCAATTTATTAAGGCTGCTGAGTATATAATCACAAGCATAATTTGACTTCATCAGGGATTTAAGTGTTTTGATAGATATAATAAAGGTTAGAAAGATCCCATTGGCTTCTGGATGAATGTTATTCAAGCACAGTTTTCCATAATTTATCACTCTTCTGCACCCTTCTGCTTTGTTTTCTTTGCCTTCTCTTCCTCAACAGTTTTGCACTAAATGAGACGGCTACAGTTGTGATGTCTTTTAAAAGACTTCCTCAAAAGTCTAAACCACAGGCAGCAGGTACATATTACTCCATGATAGCATCACCTTACTAACAAGGGGCAATTATGGGGATGAAATAGTTGTCATACTTATTTTCAAGTACTTTCATCTATTGTTTAAGAAAACACCATTAAACAGTGATTTAATACAAAATCTCAAATATAGTAATCTAATATCTGCTGCAAAGTAGTTTGATTCAAAGGCCTCAAAGATTTAATGGAATATATTGGAAGAAAATGGAGTGTGTATTACATATCACTGAAAACTTAAAAAAAAGATGGTGCTTCTCTTTACAGACACCAGCTGCTGTTCTAAATCTTATGTAGTTTTATTATCTGTAGATAGGAAAATGTGTGATGTATAGCTCATTTTTGCTTTTTGCATTGTAAAATATCACCAAAATATGGTGTAAAAGAAGAAATTAGATAAATTCTGCCAATAAAAGAGAATACCTATGGAACAGCAAAATAGAAGAGTCTCTTTTAATAGGATAGAATGGAAACAGGATGTTTGGAAAAAAGCTTCAAACTGAAATTACTTGGTGATCATAATTTTTGGGTTGCATAGATTTTTCACTGTCATAGTATTAATAAATGTAATGTGATTTAATATGTACAAAGGAAATTTTCCCTTTATTGTTTCAGTAAAGGATATCAGTAAATAGAGTTAATATATACCAATAAAATGTAACATTTTCATGTCTTTTATAATGGGAGACTAAATGAATATACACTAACACTTTTAGTCTCCTTTAAAACATATATATGTTCAGTTTCACGAGTATATTTACACTAAAATAGAGGAAAATTGCAAGGATTTTCAGAATATTTGGCAACACATGCTCACTCTTTATGGGTTATAGCAGAGTCCTAAAACAAATGGATCCAGATGGCTATTCTGCCTCCCCCGCCATGTGGGAATACAGAAACTGGTCATGGTAAATATGCCTGGAAAAGACACCCTCACAGGCTGTTGTACAGCTATTACCAGACCTACTGGAATAGTCATTCTTGTACAGCTACTTTTTCCTTGTGCATTGAGGGTAGGAAAATATATTTATTTTAATCATATATTCATACATGCCAAACACCTATTTCTTAGACAATTCAATTCTACTTAAGCTTCTATTCAACGATCTGGGGGAAAATTAGGTCTACTCTCTCCCCCACAGGCAGAGTAAAAGAGCAGTATCTTGGCATGATGCAGGTCTTTGCACCTATGCACATAAACTAAAAGAAAATCTATCTTTAGCATCTTACAATCCAGCAGGAGAAGGAGTAAAAATTGTTCCTGTTGAACAAGAGCAAATGGATCACTTCTCTATCTTTTGGCAGATCTAAAAGGTGGAGGAAAAAAACCCACCAAAATACAGCAATATTACTACCACTTCTTTTTGAATAAGGAAATTACAAAATATATGTTACCTTCAAATTCAGGCACTAGTAAGCATATACATTTCACATAGCTTCAGAAAGCAGAGAAAAGGATAGACCTCAAGTTATCAGAGCTTACCCAATGGCAGAACCAGTTAGATATAATGCTTTAAGAGCTGCTCTCCTAGATTTAATGAATTTATTGTTAAGTTTTACTGTTGAATTGTCTGTGTCTAACAGATTTACAATACTTCACAGAAAGTATTTTCTGTTCCTTTCTTCCCAATGTGGCTTTATCTTATAGAACACACATTTAGGCATAATGTAGATGGTGAGCTTGTACCACTGTTTAATTAATGTTCATAATAAATCACAAAATGCCACAAGTATAAAACTGAGGAGCTTGTAATAATGTAATAATGATTTTGTATCTTATATCCTCCATAACTGAGAACTAAAATTGACCCTGTTTGTATACTGCTGCCTTCATTTCCATATATAAACCTCACTTGCACACATGTTCCATCAAAATGATCCAGAGGGAATATGTCCCCTTTTTCAAACCTGAAGTAAATTGGGTTTTATGAAGGGGAATTATTACAGTCCCAGGGAATAGAACTCAGCTACCTCTTCTAAGCTTTAGGTGTAGAGCTAATTTGGTTTCTCCACAGAGACTTTCCTTCCTTCAAGCTAGAGCAGATGTCAAAGCTCCTCCATCTAACTTCCTGGCTGTCCGAGTTCTCTGACCTTCTGGGGCTCATCTTGCCCAGACCCAGCATGTCAGGGAAGGTCTCCGGTGCCACACCTGTGTACCATATGGCACAAGGCAGGTGAACCACTAAGGTTTTGATGGTCCAGACTTCTCTGAACCCTTGAAGCTAGAATGTGTTTCTCCCTCTAATATGGAAATACTTTTCCAACTGCTCAGCAGGTACATAAATTGTATTGTGGCATTCAGCCCAGTGCCATAACACAGATACAGTTTCAGTTTACTGTTTATCTTGGCTGATGTATTAAAATTATGTCCTCAATCACCCTTCATTCACTTCAGTTTCATTCAAGTACATAAGTTTATAATGTGGTGGTGAAATTACAAATTTAATCATGATGTATGTGTGCATTGCCAGTGCTGAGTGTGCAGACATCAGAAAGAAGACATTAATGGTCGAATTTCTCAATAATTTTTCTTGAAACATGCAACCTGCTCAAACCAAAGAGCTCCAAAGAGATACAAAGTTTAATAAACACACATACTGCTTAATTTGTGTTGAATCATTGCTTAAATTTATGAAAAAGAACAGAGCAAGTGTTTATCTGCACTTCATACAATAAGAAATAGAAAAACAGAATATTAGCAGTTAAATAGCTTAAACTTCATCCATGTCATCTCAAAAGTATGAAATTTACTGAATTGCATATCCTGATTTTAAAATACTTACAGCTAGAAATAGCTTCAATAGCAACATCCTTTTCTGTCAGCAAATCCAAATATTAGTTGTATATAGTTAAATCTTTTCATTCCAAAATAAGATGCAAAGTCCCTGAAAAAGCAAATAAATTTAAATATCAGAGGAACAATTCTTCGTAACTGTTAGATGTGTGATGCATATGAGCATTAGGAGAAGATTTATATTATTTTTATATTTCCCATATAAATTATATCCAAGTATTGGCATATAAATTTAAATATTCCTTAGAACAATCAGTATTTCTGCAGCAGGGAATTTTCTGTATATTCAAAAGTAAAATGTGGATCTCTTGTTTATTTGACATTTCTCTGTGTAGAGGATCTTTTGTCTAATCACTGTGTTTGTTTGGAATGTATTCCTAAAAATAGAAGCAAATTAAACTATTTGTCTTTGCAGCTCATCAGTTTTTACCTAATCAGAGTGTCTTCAATACTGATTTCTAGTCTAGTTCATCTATTTATATTGCATTTACTTTTTTTTTTTTTCTTGGCCTCACGCTTACTATCGGTGATGGTTTTTTTTAAATGTAAGTTGTCCTTCTCTAGCTCATGGCCTCTCTTGATGGAAGAGCCAAGTACATTGCAGAACTGAGAGCCATAAACTACACAAAAAAAGAAATACAACCCCCATTAAGTTCTTAAAGTCAACTAAAGCTAAGGCATCCAGGAGCTGATTAGATCGATTCCTAAACCTACAAAAATAATAATTCTAGATTTATGAATCCATATACATTTTTTTTTTTTTTTTAATATCAAATTATAACACAGAACTTCCCTTTCTCTTCAGGATGTGGAGAGTGGGAATGAGTGAGGTCTCATTCAATAACACCATAGGGAATACCAAAGATGGCAAGGCAAAGAAATTATTTTCTGTATCAATGCTGTCTTTTTTTAAGCGTATTTCTGTAGAAAGTTGCCCTTGTAAGTATCATTGTTACAAGCATCCAGTTTCAAGAGGTCATAACATGAATAGAATTTTCTTGAAGCCCAAACACAGTAGATAAGATACTGCCAACCTTAAGACTATATCAGAAGAAAGTTTTCTGGTAAGGACATGGAAATACTATGCCATTATATGTACTCCAGGTGTCCATCAAGCCTCCTCTTTCTCAACAGGATAGGAGAAGGAATCTCGATGAAAAAGCTCGTGCATCGAGATAAAGGCAGGGAGATCACTAACCTATTATTGTCATGGGCAAAACAGATTTTACTTTGGAAAATTAATTTAGTTTATTGCCAATCAATAATAGAGTAGGATAGTGAGAAATAAAACCAAAGTAAAACCACCTTCCCCCACCCACATACCCCTTGCTGTTCTTCCCAACTTGTCTTCAGTCCTAATTCTTCTACTTCCTCCCCCTGAGTGGTATAGGAGGGTGGGGACTGTGGGTTGTGGTGAGTCCATTGTCCTTAGTCTCTGTTGCTCATTCCTCCTCACACTCTTCCCCTGCCCCAGCCTGGGGTCCCTCCCACAGGAGACAGTCCTTCATGACCTAGTCCAACATGGATTCTCACCATGGGCTTTAGCTTTTTATAAACTGCACCAGCATGGATCCTTTACATTGGGGTACAGTCCTTCAGCAATAGACTGCTCAAGTGTCTTAGTCAACCAAGAAATGAAATAGATAACAAAGAAGTTCCTTTTCCATCCTATATCCCAGTGTCCATTACTGCCAACAGGAAAATAGTACATCATCCATTATCTATCATCTTTTTTAGGTTTTGTTTTTTTGATTTGTTTTTATTTTTTAAGTTTTTAAGTGAGGAGCTTCTGATTTTACTTGACAGCAGTGAAACAAAGTTACTTCTGAGTAAATGATGTTAAACCTAAGGGTCAATCCTAAAATAAATGAGCTCAGAAAATCATCAATCACCATAAGATAATAAGTAACATACAACTTATGTTTACCGGATTGGGTGAATTGCACATTTCACCCAATATGACAAAAATAAGAAAGAAAATTAAAAAAAAAAGACAGATCAGGACTATCATCAAACATACAAAGAAAGGTTTAAAAAAACCCCAAACAAACATATAATTGGAATAGTGCCTGCAATCTGCAAAGACGATGTAATTTTGAATGGAATTGGTAAAAAATAAGGTAATTAATATAATCTCCTTGCTATTCTCCCAAAGGTCAGCTGTTTTATTTCAGTGAGATGGCATCAAGAAATTTCAGTGCTCTCTTTTGTGAGACAATAAGTCTCAGGCCTGAAGGCATTTAGAATTCATTTATTGTTTGTTTTGCTGAGACAAAATATGTGAGTGACAATAATGCTTAACACATTTTGAAGGAAAGCTTTACAGCACCAATTCCAGCAGGTTGATATAAGTTCACTGTAAGTGACAAGGCCATCCACACAAAATCAAACAACTTCCTAAACCTCCAAATGTCATTAAGAGCTATTTAGACTATACAGCATGGACAGGCAATTCCAATTTTCATAAATCATCTTTGTATTACCCTCCCAGTAATTGCTGGGTGCTCATTTAATCATCTATATTTGTGCATTACAAGCCTTCAACTAGTGGTTAAATAGGAAGTATATTATTTATCAGAATGAATAGACTACAATATAGCAGTGGTCTTTATTAAATGAGAAATAGAGATTAAGCTTTAACATGTAGGCACATGCTTTAGGTAAACCATTATAGTAAGTAAGTACACAAGTAAATATCATTAACTCTATTTTTTTTTCTACTGAGAATTACATAGAAAATGCAAAACCAGATATCTTGAAATTATTAGTTTAGATGTCTTGTAAGATACTAAAAGTTTTAATTAAACCAGGAAAAATAAAATCTACAAAAAACTAACAAAATAAATTTTAATTAAAATAAGCTTTCAGATATTGCTTTGCCTAAAATAGGTTAACACAAAGACTTCTTAAGGAGCCATTGCCAAGATACAGCAGCTAGATGTTTGAGGACTAATTTTAAAGGGTAATTAAAAGCTTTTATATTGAAATTTTGTACCCAGATATTTTAAAGTCAGCAGTATTATGTCCAGTTTTACAGACAGAAAACTTATCTCAATGTGACTGAAAAAAACACAAGTTAAAAGTACTTTTGTTACATAAAAATTTGCTGATTTTTCCACTGTACAAGGGCTGATTAGGAGCATTCAGAGATCTCAATTTTATTTTTATAAAGCAGCCTATATAAGGCTGATAAGGAATAATATTCTGAAGTTGCAGACAATTGGAGCAAGTGTATTAAACATGACATTATTTTATAATACTCACTAGGACTACAGTTATTATATATTTGTGTTTATCTCACTGCCCACCATATACCTTAGAAAAATTCTCAATATCTAAATGGATCACTTGAAGTCATACAAACCATTTAAATATCAACCTGAAGTAGTGCAGTCACTTTTTAACAAAAATTTGAGCCAAACATATTTTCATACTCTTTCATCAGACACAAGATATTAATGAAGTAGCAATTGACCTTCAGTGTATCAGTTTTTGCTGTAATTCATACCTGACTGGATAAATCATTTACGGAGCCTAGAGCAGGCTGAGATGTCTCCACCAGAATCAAAAGTTTTCTCCCAACATTTTTCCATAAACTCTTTTTTAAGGCCTATCAGGAACTTAAAAAAAAAAAAAAGCAAACAACAAAAAAAATCAAACTAGTTTTTAACCACTGGAATAACAATGTTTAATGGAAAATAAATGTGTTTGTCTCATTACATTTTTAGCTTGTAATATCACTTTTTTGCTTGCACTTTTGTTTCTAATGGGCATTGAACATTAAAATAATAACATCATACAGGTATAAAATATTCCAGTGATTACACTGCAGCATTATTAATTTATGTTCAGTGATTAAAGAATGTAATTTCTTTAAGCAGAATTTTTAAAAATGGCATTCTTACTTGATAGAAAATCTGCTACTGTTGCTTATCAGGAAAAGACGGACTTACCAGATTTTAAGTAATCATAGGATTTTGGGTGCTTTTCTCAGAGCAATATTTATGAACCTTAAAACCAAGCAAAGCAAAAGTTTTTAGATCTTCTGCAAGGGATATTTATGCTGTAGGTAATTTTTTAAAGTTTATTTTATTCTTTGTACATCTTCTGTTACAAATTTCTTACATTTGCATTCTTACATTTGCTATTGTAAATATATATTTTTTTTTAAAGTTAATACAGCCAAGTGGATTTGTAAATTTTTCCAAAAAAACTTTTTTCAGGCAATTTATTTTAGCTTGTTAATTGTATGAAATGTACCTATGAATAGTTTGGATGCAGTAAAAATTTAAGACTTCAAAATATTTTTAACCAATTTGGTGCAATTTGCATTAAGATTTCATCTGGGTCATGTCAGAAAGCTAAAGTACCTGGTCTTGTGTTATTTGGGCATATACATACTGAGCAGAAGTAATTGCAAATGTTTATGATGTCATGAGCCTCAGACCAAGTAGTAAGTACTCCAGGATTTCAGAATCTTTTTGGATCATCCTATAGATGATCTTCAAAGGATCTTTTCCATCATCATTGCTGCCTATTTGCAGTTTCAAGAGCTACATCTTGTCCCAGAAGCAGAATTTTTTAATTTCACAGACTGATATGCTGACGATTACATTTGGTAAGATATATAAAGTAATTATTCTCGTATATGTCTTCTTTACTGCATTGATGTGCTCTAGAAGCTATTTCTAGTTGTTTGTGTTTTTTTTTTCATTGCATCAAGTTCTAGAATACAAGAGAAAGAACAAGAAGCTGTCACTAAAGAAAGTGACACCTTATGCTATACACTTAATGCCTTCATCAATTACTCAGATACAGGGCATGAAGGACTGCTAAGATAGTTAGAAGATGACACCATATTGGGAGGTCCTGTGGACACTCTCGAGGGCAGAGAGGCCCTGCGGAGAGATCTAGATGAATCAGAGAGCTGGGCAATCACCAACTGTATGAATGTTATCAAGGACAAGTGCTGGATTTTGCACCCTTGACACAGCAACCCTGGGCGCACATACAGACTGGGGATGGAGAGGCTGGAGAGCAGCCCTGTGGAGAGGGACCTGGGGGTTCTGATGAACAGCAAGTTGAACATGAGCCAACAGTGTGCCCTGTCAGCCAAGAGGTTCAACCATGTCCTGGGGTGCATCAAGCACTGCACTGCGAGCAGGTCAAGGGAGGTGATCGTCCCGCTCTACTCTGTGCTGGTGTGGCCTCACCTCGAGTACTGGGTGCACTTTTGGGTGCCACAGTATAAAAAAGATATAAAGCTACTGAAAAGTGTCCAGAAGAGGGCCACAAAATTGGTGAAGGGTTTAGATGGGAAGCCGTACAAGGAGAGGCTGAAGTCACTTGGTTTGTTCAGCCTGGAGAAGAGGAGACTGAGAGGAGACCTCATCACAGTCTGTAACTTCCTCACAAGGGGAAAAGGAGGGACAGGTGCTGATCTCTTCTCTCTAGTGACCAACAATAGAACTAGGGGAAATGGCAGGAAGACGTGCCAGGGGAGGTTTAGGTTGGCCATGAGGAAAAGTTTCTTCACCCAGAGGGTGAACTCCATCAACACTGGAACAGGCTCCCCAGGGAAATAGTCACGGCACCAAACCCAACAATGTTCAAGAAGCATTTGGACAACACTCTCAGACACATGGTCTGAATCTTGGGATTGTTCTGTGCTAGGGAAAGAGTTGGACTCGATGATCCTTGTGGGTCCCTTCCAACCCACAACGTTCTATGATTCTATGATTCTTACCATTCTAGTTCTTATAAAAAATTTTAGCTCTTTTCATTCATGAATCTTTTCTCAGGAAGGAAAAAAACCTCACTTTTGTATACAAGCCAGTTCCATCAGCCTCTGGATTCATTAATTTTTCTCCAAAATTTCAATTTTCTCTGCATTTCCAACAGAAATCATCTGACTGAAAATACCTGAGGATTTATGTGAAGTTTTCTAGATTTTGTATCAAGAATTACATAATAGTGTTCAAGGTCAGGTTTGATGAGGCTTTGAGTAACCTGGTCTAGGGGAAAGTATCCCTCATGGCAGGAGGGTTGGAACTAGATGACCTTTAAGATCCCTTCCAACCCATACCATTCTATGATTCTAGGATAATAAGACATAATAAAATATTAATCTATGGGCCAAAGCTACAGTCCACATTTGGCCCTGTTAGTCATAAATTACTGACTGCATAATCATAGATGTTTCTTGGTACTTTTACAGCACTGTATTTGTCTAAGTCTTTTGGGACCTTATCATCTTATCTAGTGAAGTCAATGGAAGAACTATCTTTGATTTAATGCTCAAATAAATAACCTCCTGAATTTGAAATAACAGGTGTATTTCTTTCAAAGGTATCTGGAAGCAAACGAGAATGGAAACCCTTGTTACAGAATATGTTGGGGTGTATAAGAAAAATAACATTTGTTTCTTAACCTGTTCTCTGAAAGAAAATCTTCAGAGATTAAAAACACACTGGGCATTTATTATCTGAACAAGTCTATTTTACTCAGTATAAAATCAATTTACTGTTTATTTTGAAGTCATAGCATCAGATTAGACTTAAAATGTTGTTTAGTCTAATTTAAGAATTAAAAATGGTTGCATTCTAGTGTAAAAAAGTTTAATCTGACAGGCAAAATATGACAGCCAGTCACTAAAATCACCCTTTTTCTTTCAGTCTTCGTGATCAGCAGCTTCTGACTCCATGTTGCACTGTCTAATAATTCTGAATTAGCTATTACAAAAATCAGTAAAGCACCCCATCTAACATAACATAGATGTCCCAGTGAACAAGATTGATAGGGCAATTCTCAACTAAAAGTTCCTCATTTTTTTCTGAAATGTGAATACTGCATCAAAAAAGCTGATTTCCATGACTATCACTTGCATCATGAGCTATGACTTTACATCTGTCCTTTTCATTATCTTTATATCATTATGCAAATGTAGTTCCTGCCTGCTCATGTCTTAGTTCAGTCTGCCTGTTAATTACATGGCAATGCTATAATGTAAGTACCTCCATCCTGAGTTTCACGTTTTGATTTGTATAATAACTTTAAACACATTATTGAAAACATTTGTTAAAATATTCTACATAAAGACTAAACGCATCTTCATAATTTAGCAAAGTCCCATGGCTGAAGGTATTAAGTCCATCATGCCATCACTACTGCACAGCTCTATGGCTGTAACCCCCTGGTCTACAGTTCAGTTCACTGGATAGTGCAGCCATGCATGACAAGAGAAAATACGCCATATTCTGCATACTTTCAGAGTAAAATATATTCTGTAATTAGGCAAGCAGTGTCAGAAGCATCATTTTTTCTACAGAATGTACGATTTATTTGCATATTGCTGACAGCGCCTAATTTTGGAGACACAGGCAGCAATGATATCTAATTTTTACAGCTCTATTGTCTCAAGAAAGACTTGCTCTCAAAAACAGAACAAAAACAAGAAACAGGGATGAGCTTTTTTAATTTCATCCCTTTTTATGCAATAAACATGATTCATTCCACATCTGTAAAGAGATTCCATTTTGTATTATGTACTGTTAGACCAATGCTGCCAATAGAGTATATAGCACTGACCATTACTGCTGTGTTGATAGATAACTCCAAGCAACTTGATCTTATTATGTATTTTACATCAGGATTGTCCCCTTACTAGAATACATCATCAGAGCAATGGCTGTTTGTGTTATCCATCACTTCAGCAATGTTGCCTAGTGTTATTCATCATAAAGGCAGTGACACTTAAAGTCATACATCATCAAAATTATGGTACTTCATGTACAATGCAAAAAAGCCTTTCTGTAGGTGTGGTGAAGAATATAAAGGAAAGTTTTTTATGATTTTTAAATAAAATAAATTATTTGTCAAAAATAGCCACACTACCTAACAGTATCTTATCTGCAGGGATTTAATAGCACATTATTATCCCATGAAATAAACCAAGATAGCTCTTCCAAATTTCATTGGTACTAGCAGGAAATTTCTAGGGAAAAAAAAAATCCTTTTTATAGCATAATTGTGAGTGGAAGCTGTGTCACAAAATACAACAGGAAAATAAAACTATCAAGCTGAGAATCCAACAGTGAGTCATCCAACTTCGGTTGTCAGAATTCAGAAATCTGAGCAGTATTTCCTATTTTTATTCCTTTACTGATCTTCTGAATTAGCAAATTCTCTGAGAGGACATTTCTTGAATGAGGACAATAAGGATTCTTGCAAATTTCTTTTGTTCAGTCTAACAGAATTGTAACTTAAATTTTATGTCTAGCCTACACTGCAAAGACATTCCAGAATTCTTATCTACGATGATCCAATTTTTTCTCTTAAAGAATATGAAATCTGCTTTTGATAGTATCTTTGGTTCAATTTTTGAAAAGAGAAGATATATTTTTTCTGCAGAAATGTAACTCTAACAGATGAGATCGTACACAAAAGAGACAGAATATAACTGTTTCAGCACCTGCAAAATCAACACGTTATTTTGGAACCTGATTATAAAGTCTCATTGATAACTATACTGCTACCTGTGCTTCCTTTTTCCTGGTCTTCCTTGATGGCATACATGCTGAGATCTTTTCATTCTACATCAGAAAGCTGAACAATTATGTCACAAATAAGTTTAATTATTTGTACACTATCTTATATTCTTTGTATGTTCTTTGAATATGTTTGCAAAATAAGTTGTTAACACATAGGAATATATAAACCATTTGGATAGTCCAAATTTATTCTACTTTGGCACTATTAATCTCAGTGAAATTTAATAAGTTCATTTATTCTCCTGGAGTCAAATTCAACTTCAAAGAACCACTACTTCAACCTTAACGGTCTATGCTGTTTTAACCAGCTTTTTCCAGTGAACACTATGCATGGTATTAAGTCTAATGATTGCAGTACAGTTACTATTTAGATAAGCTTTACCTTACAAGTTTGTGGCTATACACTATAATTTATTCCATCATACAATCTTATGATATCTTGTCACATAGGTATGTGCAGTTATTTATGTCTTTTGCAAAAATCTCTGTTAAACCCCTGTAAGTTGCACAAGCCACACAGCTTACTTATTTAGCATAAATAAGTAAGTATCTCAATTAAAGTATAAGTATCATAATTAAAGTATCTCAAAGTCGTTCCATCAAATCTAGTGTTTAAATCACATTTAAACAGTCATTCTTGCAGTATTAGCTTTGTGTTTGTAGTCACTTCACTCAGTATTTGAGCTGTGCCAGTTTTAGTCTTTTTGAAACACTGAGCTAAAGCAATTCCAAAGTGATAACAAACACTGAAAACTGATCATACAGTCTTACCTTGGGCAGTTTACAGATTCCCTAAGGAACAGTGCTCCTTTTTAACAAATTATACAAATAAACTTTAATGCTTTTAAACCATAGATATTTAATGTCCCAGGAACTAAAATAATTTTATATATTTAAACTGAAAAGTTCTTTCAAGTGTTTTTAATGCTATTGAGCAGGAACCCAGCCATTTGCTTGAGAGAACATTGTATAACACAGGTTATAGAATTCAAAGTGAACATTTAAGTGTCTGCCATGAGAGAGATTATCAAGGCTCTTTACATAAAAAGGAACCCATTTGATTTAATTATTATTTAACTCCCAGCAGCAGCAAGAAAGCAGTGAACTCTTGCAATAACTTTTAGTTACTACATCTTTGTTAGGGAATTCAAACATAAAGTATGTGGTTTTGCATGTGCCAGTACTTATTGACCAATGTCTCCTCTTCCCATTAAATAGAAATTTCCCTATTGTCTCTGCTTTTTTTTTTTTTATATTTTCTATTGGCTCTTTGCTCTTTTAACCTAAAGGAAAATTAGAGCTAAAAAGCATATTTAATAATACTGATCTTAAAATGCTCTTTAATTTACAGTATAAAAGTAATTTTTATTTATCACAATTTTCCCCTTAAAAAGTTATTGTGCAACTAAACTTGCACCTGTTTCAGCTCTTTGCAAGTTAAAGTATCTCTATTTCTATGTTAAACTCTTAGCCATACTGTAAAGTTACAAAGACAAACCTGAAAACCTCTTAATTTCTTGGTCTGTGGCATAGTTATCAGATTTCTGTCTCAATTTCTGATATAGTCAAAGAAGTGTTAAAAAAGGCTTCAAGGGGTTGAGAAAAAAAAGTGGTCAGTTAAAAATACATTTTCCCACACAAATAAAAATATGTAATATTAAACAAAGATAATCAATCATATTATATTTTTTCTAACTCTTCTGCCTATATACCTTCATAGTAGTTGGATAAACACTCATTCAACAAAATAATTTTCAAAGTTTATTTATTAAAATAAACGGAAATAAAGGAAATAAAATAATTTAATAAACAAATCAAAATTAAAGTTGATTTTCTATATTTTTACTACAATAGTTGTTCTCATTTACAAACCAATAGATATTAGGCTAGAATTTAGCTGTTCATCTATTGGTTCTGTTTATCTCCACTTGTACTGTTTTGCTTGGGATAGAGTTAAATTTCTTCATAGTACCTTGTATGGGGCTATGCTCTGGATTTGTGAGCAAAGTAGCCTTGATAACACAGGAATGGTTTAGTTCCTGCTGTGCAGTACTGACACAGCATTTGGGTCCTCTCTGTTTCTCACACTGCCTGGCCAGCAAGGAGGTGGAGGGTGCACAAGAAGATAGGAGAAGACATAGATGGAACAGCTGACCCCAACTGACTAAAGGGATATTCCATATCATATGACATCATGATCAAAAATACAAGTATGGGGAGAAGGATGGAAGTTAACTGGGGCTGTCGTTGCTCAGGGCATCAGTCCATAGGCAGTGAACAACTGCATGGTTTTTTGCACCACTTCATTTTCTTGGGTTTGTTTCTTTTCCTCTTTTTTTTTTTTTGTATGTTTTAAATTTTATTTATTTATTATTTAATAAGTGTCTTTATTTCAATCCAAAAGTTTTCTCACTTTTATCCTTCCAGTTCTCTCCCCCATTCAACTCGGTCTGGGGGTGAGAGTGGTTCACTGCCTATAAAAGAACAGTACATCTCCTAAAATATTTATGAGGCCTGGAACTAAGAATCCTTAGTCCCCTATATGGTGTTTTAACCAACAGTAGGACCATATGGTCCTGCACGCATTCCACGCTCTGGTGAGATGGGAAGCAAATCACAACAAATAAGGCACAGACTAGAATGAAGGACAGGGATGGCTCACTCACCAGTTACGGTCATGGGCAAAACAGACTCAACTTGGGGAAGAAAAATCAATCTAATTCGTTATCAAATATCCAAATAGCACAGTGAGACATAACAACCACATCTTAAGACACCTTCCCCGACCCCTCCCTTCTTCCTGGGCTCAAATCACTTTGCTCCCGATTTTTCTACCTTCCCCTGCCAGTGGCACAGGAGACAGTTCACCTTTGCTGCTCTTCCAGCATGAAAGTCCATTAACAAGATGTTCCAAAGTGAGCTTCCCATGGAGTCAAGGAACCTCTCTGGGCTCAGTTCCTGGCTCCAGCATGGCAATGTCCACAGGCTGCAGATGGGCCCCCGGTCCAGCGCACCTCCTCACCCCCTGGCTCTGGAGGGTCCATCCCTACTCTGGTGTTGAGTGACTCTAGGGTTTCAATTCAGTCACACTTGCCCTTGGATTCAGCTTTTCTGCTTCAGCGTGGAGTCCTCCATAGCCTACATGTATCTATCTGCTCTTCTGTTGAACTTCTATGGGCTGCAGGGACCTCCTTTGCCTTCTCCTACTCCATGCAGTTGAAATGGGTGTCTGAGGTTCTCTGTCCTCCCCTCCTCCTCCTTCCCCCTGGCAACAAAGCTCTCTCTTTGTTTAGACCAATGGTCGTCTTTTGTTCAGGTCAATGGCTTCTCCTCCAGGTTCTGTCCACCTTTTTTTTTTCAAGACAGTCCTTCCCCTCACAAATATGGATTCTTAGAGGTGTGTCGCTATTGTTAATTGGTTCAGCCTGGGGCTGGGAGGAGTACGCCTTAGAGCCAGGGGACCTTTTGGGAAGCTTCTCGGAAGGTGGCCCTTCCCCAACTACCAAAAATAGCCCCACCACACACACAAACCCAAGACATCCTAATAGGGTATTTTTAGTTTCAGGAAATGGTGCGGACATCAGCAAATAAGGCTGGTGTTAATCAAATACTTATTCTCTGAACAAATCAGGTTATTCCCAGGAAAAGGGCAGATTAGAAAGTTTGGAGAAGAGAAAGGAGTTCTGATCAGAAAACCTGGGCAGAATTGAAAAAAAAAAAAAAAAAAATCTGCCAGTGTCAATTCTTTAACCAAATTGATACAGAGAGAGACAGGAAGACATCAGGATGAAACACATTCCAGACACCAAAACTTTCCATCTTTAAAGAAATTAAACCCTATGGAAAAGCTTTTGAGTCTTCCTAAGGAATGAACACATACTAATGCTTTGAATTTTATGACTATATGTTACAGCAAGCACACAGTACATAGCCTTTTCATATCCAGTACCTACCTCACCCAATAGATTATCCTTCAAAGTGTAAAGACTTAGCTGGGGCTAAAAATTCAATGATATAAGCAAATGATAGTGCTCAGAATGTTCTGTTTATCTCTGCTTTCTCATTCAGACACAATTAATCTTTGCATTTTTATACCTTGGCTGTCATTAGCATGTGTGTTTGCAATTTGCATTAAGTATTACTTTGCAAGAATGAATTGTGCATCATTAAAAAGGTGTTCATCACTAGTCTAAATATAGTGCTTGTTCATTAACTGTGGAAAAGCCAAGAATAAAATACAGGAAAATCCATGGCTACAGCTTGTTTTTAACTGTATACAGCTTGGAATGTCAGGATAAGATTTTCAATATATTTCTAGTGAATTTCCATTAGGCACCGGAAGTATCTCTATGTAACATATAAACTACAAATAATGTGTTTCCTTAAACTTCCATATGCTTTAATGAAATACCTACGCAATATCACTTGAAACATTTTATACAAAATATACGGGAAACATAAAATGTATTCATTTTAAATTAGAAATGCTATTTTAATCAGGTAATATTTACTCACCTAGAAAAATGTTTTTAGGAAGAAAACTGAGTGTTTTAAAAGTTACACTAATGTTATTATAGCTTTAGTGAGTCTAGAAGAACTACGCTTTTATCAAAATTGTGGGAAAATTCAGGAATAGTCATATAAGTGTTCAGGTATTGTTCTAATTCCCCTCTGTTCCACAATAGTTTAGATACAAAAAGGACTTTCCTGGCTAGTAACCAGGCAATATTTCACCTTTAAAAAATACAGCTTTATTGTCAGTAGGTAAGATAAGACTATTGTGTGGATGTTTAGCCCACATTAAACAAATTAAAAATCTCAGTTCTAGCTTTAGTATTTCACCTGTGTAAGCAATTAAAGATTTAACAATAAAAGGTCTAAGGTAAACCATGTAGCTACAATGTATTCAGACACTTTTAAAGTTTTTAATAGAAGCTCCTTACCAAAATATGAGAGTCTGAAAAATCACTGGCTGATTAATACTGCAAACTTTTATCATGAATAAAATTAAAAACTAGGAATTTAAGAAATAGGAATAAATGAGGGAAAAAAAATGTTGCTTTCTCTCAGAGTGAAGAGTATCCTGCTTCAAGAGCAGTGTCTCAAGGTTTCTAATGAGTAACTCAGAATGAAAATAATTTGTGGGATCAGGATAGTTAAATATATTTAAACAGCGGCTTAAAAGAAGTAAAGTAAATTGGAAATGGGGCTGCTCATGAGGAGTTATTTTTGGTGTTGCATGCTACAGGCTCTAAGATTGTAAAGAATGAATAAAATTGGCTAGTACAATGGTAAAATTATGTGTCAACAATGGCAAAGAAAATTACATGGAAATGATTAATTTTGTCTGCTTATATACACTTATAGCTTCTTAGTGACTGAAAACACTATGGAAAGAAAACTAAGCAACTTTAAGGACAAACCAATGAATAATTTGATGAAGCACACAGCAGTAATAAACATAAATAGCATGTTATGATAGATATAATTAGATGTGGAGCAGTAGACAATAGACTAATTGCCTTAAGTGCAGCTGTGAGATGACCATATTAAAGCTAAAAGACTTCTTTTCACACTTAACAATCAAATATTTTATCTTCCTCTAATGTCCACAGAGCCAATTTAATCTCAGGACATTCTTTGTGTATGTGATATTCAAACAAAGTGTACTGGAAAAACATATAGAGGCATTTAAGTGATACTAGGTCCATGCTTTCAAGAGCAATTGGCAGTTTAGTATGAAATCTAACAAACCAGTTAATCTGAAGGGCCCTCAGTACTATGATCAGTAGAGCTGACCACTTCAAAGGTGTTTCTGATACTTTTGGAAAAAGTAGCATGCCCCTTAAGAACCTTTGGAGGAGTGAAACGGTGCCATATCTGTCCACTTGGTTACCTGGCAGCAGAAATATATATTTTTTTTTTTGTCTGTTTGCTTTAACCGGCATTAAAAAAAGTGCTTAAGTATCAAAGAAGTTTGCAATCTGGCTCTAAATCATGTTCTTCTTCAATATTAAACTGGGCATGAAACTTGGACAACATTTCCAGTCATGTTTTCCCAAAGCATTTTGTTCAACACAAATATCCTCCGGATGACAACAATACATCAAATTTTACACATACATACATACATAGACTTGAAGTATGCTGAATTCAGGGTGGTGGGGGAGGATATCTTGTATTGAAATAAATTGTTAATAGTGTAATAAAAGCTAAAGGCAAAAATAAAGCAGTAAAAAATTTAGTTTCTCTATGGCAAATCATGTAATCATTTGAAGAATTATTTTCTATGACTAAAATTTGGATTAAATACTTTTTGGAAACTGGTTTGCCCTTTCTTGTTTCTCTCTGATCAGATAGCCCTGTGCACTTCCTTCATTTATTCCATCTCTTTGTCCATAATAATTCTGGCAATAAAACAGAAGTCTAGAAAGACATCTTTCAGAGAAGTCATCAGTGCTTACAAGGATGTCTTACATGTTCTTATTTAGAGAAGTCCTTGTTTTCAGTGAAATTACTTGTAAGGCTGTAGAAGATAACATAAAACACAGTGTCGGTGCTGGATGTCATATCAATATTTCAAGGCAGTGCTTCCTCTTGCATATCAAGTCTACGTGTTTATCTTAAAGAATGTCAATCATTCTATATTCAGACTGCCTAACAATTAGACAGCTGCAAGTAAAGACTATTTAAATGCTTCATAGCAATTATTGCATATTAGAAATGTTGCTTTTTTTTGACATGCCCTCTCTCATGAAAACTAAAAAGTGAATAATCCTACCTTCATTAAGAACTGCCAATCTCACTGACTTTGGTAGGAGATCTACCAAGGACTGCCTACTTCGAATTTACAAATTGCTGGCAGTACAGGTTGAGATAATGGAAATGCACGCTTGAAGTCTATGCAAGCACATGCAACACATCTCATATATCCTGATCTTACCAAGAAAAACCATGGAAGTGATGCAAAGTCTTGCTTGCATGCAGTAGAACTGTTTTGGGGACCTGTCTGCCAAGCTGTGTATATACAGTTCAGTTGTGTTAGCGTTCATTGTCCTGACTTGCCAGGTACTCAGAAGGGATTCAGAACCACATGATCACAGCCCCAAAATATGTTTAAAAGCAATCTTGATTCTATTTACTACTGGCTTAGAGCTTGTAGCTCACATGAAATAACCCATAACATTTCTTTACTTCTATTACAAACTATATAACAGCTGCATTTATACGTTAGAAACTTCCCTACTTCTGACCTAGGCTCTACTTAAGTGGCTTTTTTATTTCCATTGCACAATAGAAGACATTTTCTCTCCTAAATCTCTGTGACTTTAGTGGGATTGTTACTATTGTTCTCCTGAATCCATTCCCTCTTGCTCCCCAGGACTGAGTTTTGTAAAGCTATGCAATAAGGCAAGCATGAACACCTGCAAGTGTGCACTTTGTGAACGTGCATATCGGACTCGCCATTGCTTTTTCAGCCTTTCTTTACATACAGTTATTTTGGTCACTGGTTTCCTAGCTTTCTCTAAACTTTTATCTTAATCCCCCAGTTAAGACAGACTTTTCTTATCTACTTCCTGTTCAACATTCAGAATTTTTGGAACAATCTCTTTTTATGTATTCATAGCTATTGTATATTGATCTAATATCAGTACCACAGCTGCTTGACCATATCCTGTTCTGTTCTTAGAAGATGTCTCAACAATTGGTTAAAGTGAAGTAATAAGATGTAGCAAGAAATAAGTTATCTTCTTTTTCTCTAGGCAAAATTTATAGCTATTGTTGAAATTACTTTTACCCAAACAGAGCTGAAATTGGAATTTGTTTCACACGTTAAATAGCAGTGTGCAACAACTAGAGATAAATCCTATACAAAAAGTCCAGAAGTTAAACACATCCAAAATTTGTGCATCTGTAGAATTACAGAGATAATCAGTCTGTAACCTGTCTTCAAAAAAAGCTCAGCCAAAGCTACAGACTAAGCTCATACTAAGCACATACTAAGTATTGTGCATTGCTGTAACCATCATTACAGCATGACATAAAGTGCAGATTTAACAGTCAGTTAAGAGAATCAGATTTTCTTTTCAAGTTAAATTTACGTGGGCATTTAGTTTTGAAGGAATACAGGAAGGAACATTCTGGCCTAAGGAATTTGTTTGAGCCAAATATATAAAATGTACATCAATATATGTGAGTTATGTTGTTACCTGACTATCATGACAATTTGTTGTTCATAAAGGGAAGTAACATATTTTCACTAAATTAGAATGTTCAAATTATTTACTATAATTGCTTTTGGTTAGTAATTAAGTAAAGGTTATTCTGTAATAATAATGTAACTATGGTAATATGATAATAAGTAGAGATGTAATTTTGTTAAAAGCGATCTGTGCTGCCAGTAATAATTACACTCTGCTGTGTTAACCACTGTGATTAAGAAATTATTAGAAAATGAATATATAAGTATTTGCTTGGAGCTTCCCATGTTGGTACTGGACATCATGCCAGGCTGCTTCTGCTAGACAATTTTAAGATAAAAATGTAAATAATTTCAGTTTTAACCACAAAGAAGGATAACCTGTGACTTTGTACTTAATTTTAGATTTTAGATTTTTAAAATATGTTTCACAATAGTGACTGGTTTGTGTCATTGACAAATCTGGTCCTCACAGCTGCTGTCCACCTCCCATAGTGCAGCTACCTGCCTACTTTTAAGAGCCAGTGCCCATCACCCTGCAAGAGGTAGTTCTCCTGCAGCTGAATGTGTTCACATTTGTATTCTGAAGACTTCTTGAACAAATTAAACTGAACAGAGCATTTAACCGTGTGTATTGCATGAGACTGAAAACTATCCAGTCTTCCAGGTTTCCTTACCTACAAGACAAACTTTTTCATCGTGTCAAATGATAAATCCTAGAAATGCCAGAGGTTTGTACAGCTATAGAATAGGGACCTAAATCTTGCTTTATCTGTTTTCATAGTAAGTCACTACAGGACACAGGCTGAATTGGTTCATAAAGAATAGAGATCAAAGGACAGCCCACAAGTAAGGCTTACAGCTAGCACTAGGAACATTTGAATATAACCTGCTCTGAAAGCAAACACTAACTGTTCCTAATCCCATTCCAATAAACAAGTCCAGTGAGTCAGGAAAGAAGATATACCATAATTTTACTCTGATAGTGGGGCTTAGGTAGCTCATAGATTGTTAAAAGAAAAGGGTCATAACAAACTACAGGATAAAGTAAATGCTTTCTATCCTTTTCTAGACTGTGGTGAAAATCCCATTAATAGCTTGGTCCTGCCAGCAGACACATCAGGCTGTGTAATTTACTTGAAGAGACACAAAGAAGTTCCCCTCATTTCTCTCCCAGTGCTTACACTACAAAGATGATTTTGCATTAAATTTGATGCTAACTGTGCATCAGAAAATGAAGCCTACCTTTTAGATTACTTAGTATTTTATAGGCCCTGCACAAACTGTCTTCCTTTCAGCAGCAAGATTTATAAGGTACAAAACTTACAGGTTATTGAGGACTGTGTACCTTGCCTGATTTCTAGACTTCCCATTCTTGGATGACTGGAGAGAGTCAAGAATAACCCAGAGCACTTTGAGGAGACATTAAACAGAGAGGTATAACTCCAGAGTCACCTGGAGATCACCCAAAACTCCCTGAATTGCAGTGAACAGAGAATTGACTTTTGGTGTCCATACTCCAGATGATGAGATGGCCAGACAAGGAATCGCATAGGACAGAAAAGGGAAAATAAATAAATAAATAAATAAATAAACAAAATATGGTGCTGAGCTCTCAGGACGAGGTGTTTATCAGTATACTTCCAGGCAAAACTAAGTCCTAAATGTTATAAAGATGAAAAAATAAATTATAAAGCTGAATGGTAATCATACATTCCTCTTTCCTTAATCATTGAATTATTCCTAAGCGTTTCCTCAAACCCTCAAGACTCCTTTCACAGGATAGACTTTAAAAGGCCACTTGGGTTAAGGAGAGAGAAAGAAGTTATTAGAAATTGTGCTCAGTGTTTTGTTTTATCTGTCACTGAGATACTAGCTCACTGTCAAGGAAAACCATGAAGAAATGGATGCTCTAATGTTTCATTTCTTCACTGAACAACAATTACAGGTAAGTAATCTTCTCTACTATGAAATACAGTAATGTGCTTTATTGTCTTAGCCTTTCAGCATTTTATCTTTTGGCTAGCAACTACACCTTCTCCCTCAAATTAGCAAGACCATCAACAATAAAAAGAATGAAATAGCTAACCAGTCACACACAGAAGACAGAAAGGTGAAAGCAGAATGACACAGTACTAAATTTTTGAGAATAGATCAGACATTAATATTATGAAACATAACTTTTGTGGCAAAGTTTTTGGTCACCAAGTTCATCTAAATCTCTGGTTTATTTACAGGAAGTTTTTGGCACAATTGCTTTCTGTAGGGATGTTGCTATGGTAAAGGGCCAGTTTGGAGGCAGTAGTGCAGAAAGTTTAGTTTAGTATAAAGCCCTGTAAATAGCATTTTTATGGGAAGAAGGTCTATTTTTGAAAATAAACCTTCAAAATCCCAGCTGATTAAAAATCAGGATTGCTTGTTACAAGAGAATGATATACATTAAGATATACATGTGCAACTCTACAGCTGCATAATACCTGGAGAACTTGTCCTAGACAAGCCCCAATAGAGAAGGTTTTGGGCCACTCAGCGTACTATATAAGTAAAGTATTATTTTTTTGGTTTTTTTCAGTAGGGGTATATTTAGGAAATGCAGTCTTCTGGTGCTGCCATTTCCCCTTAGTAAAAATAAAACTATAAAATAATCTCAAACTTTATGTATGACAAACTGAGGAAGAAAAAGTATGATAGCATATAGAAATTTAATTGTAAATGCAAGGGAGAAAACAGATCTCTGTAGATCCTTTTATTGTTCATCCATAACACTATTCTAATACCATATTTTATATATAATCACATTTTTTTTAAATACTGTAAAGATTTATATACTTGCAAAAAGAAAACAGCAGCATTTTCCTAAAAACAGTGTAAATAAAATTACATGAGTAGTCATTAGAGAAGAAAAATCCAAAGCAGAGACTTCTTAGTAAATAAGAACAAAAACATTGAGTAAAATATGTTCCATTCCTCACAGGATTTATAAATAGTTTAAATGATGATCGTAATGCTCTTTTCCAACAAAACTATTCTATGATTCAATGGTATTTAAAAAAGAATTAAAATGTTTATCATCTTAGAGTTACAGTAGTTTAGTTATGACAAAGGTAAAAATAGCAAAATTTTGAGATGTAGCAGAGAGAATATATGTTCAAATGTTCTAGGTTCTAAGATGGACAATTCACAATCAATTTTTAGATACCATATGTCTAGCAAACTTATTATGACTAGCTAGAAGGAGAAAGACATCTTTTTTTCAGTCAGAATGAATTACTGAGCCTGAAAGAGCAAAAATAAAATGTGTCCTACGAAGCAAACTTAACATGAAAAGATTTCTAATAAGAAAATGCCATGAGAGACATTTTCAGGCATCCCAGAGCGCGAATGGGGTGCAAACCTCACTAACTTATCTTGGGCACCACAGCTGTCCATTCTGGGTGCAGCACAAGTTCATCATTTGAGAGTGAAATTCATTTGTAAGACCTTAGGGTATATGTTTACCCAATTAGAGCCTTTTATAACTATTGAAGAGGTACAGAGCCCAGGTATAGGAAATGTTCATGAGCTTATAACTTCCCTAAACATCTGCTGAAGCTGTGTAGTGAAAATGTCTCATAGTATGTAGGTTAGAGATAAAAATTATCTATCTTTCATTTGGTCACAGCATTGTCATCTGTTGCTTGAAAGTCACACTTGATAACATAAACACATACAAGTTTTGCCTGGCCACTTTCAGATGCCATTAGTTTTCAAATGGTATGGATCAAAAAACTTAGCAGAAATCAAGTGGCAGTACACAAGCCTTTTTTGGAACCCATAATATCTCTCAGATTTAATGGCCTGTCTTCTTGCTTCTACTGACCACCTGTGCAGCTCGTCCCAAAGGTCTAAGGGCTAGCAATGTGGTCTGAAGCTTTTGCAGCTCACCTCTCTTGAGCTTGTAGACATTATTTCAAGTACATATTTTAATATATATTGTGTTGCTTTATTTTTTAAAAGTATTTTCATAAAGAGGCAATTTAATCCTAAAAAATGGAGTACCTCACACTTTCAACTCAAAGTAATTCAATCAGCACTTACTGATTGTGCTTCAATCAGTGCTAATACCATTATAAGCAGGGGAAAAAAACCCCCAACCAACCAACCAACCAAACAAAAAACCAACCAAACCATAGGGAGCTTGATTGAGTCG
Organism: Caprimulgus europaeus; assembly: GCA_907165065.1. The sequence continues at coordinate 28,533,901 of OU015525.1, forward strand.
TGACAAAAGCTGTACAGTTACCACAGGCAAAGTATTACTGCAGGACCCTGCTGCACTGGAGAGGATGCCCAGGGACTATGTTTGCCTTGGGACTCCTCCACCGTTTCATTTCCCAGATATCCACTTAGTAGAGTTGTCTCTTCTCTTTTCCCTCACTTTGTGTGTCACTTTCTCTCCTTTTATTTAATTTATCCCGAGAAGTAACTTTCACTGTTTGAGTCAATGTATGACCAGCTACCCCACAAAGAAATCTTTCTGAACATGAACTTGTTTCACCATCTGAGTAGCAATATTGGAGTGCATGAACTAGATTGCTTTCAAATGAAATTAAACTGGAAAAGAGTGCATCTAATACATCAGGTCAGTGTTCAGTTTGTGGGACTAGATTAGAAGTAGATCAAAATATATATTTATTTAAAAAAAAAAAATAGTTGTTAAATATAGATAGTGGAGTAGCATGTCCTCAGCAACGGATTGGTCTGAACTGCTTTCCAGAGTACAAATACCCAGTGAAGATAATTGCCAATCATAATATAATAGGATAACCTTAGCAAAATATAAAAGAAGGATTCAAGGAAGGCAAGGCCTTATGAGGCCAGGAGCTGAGATTTCCATAACAGAGTCATTCTTTACAGAAGAGGAGACTGAGGAATCATCTCCAAATGGTTTGTCAATAGAAGAGGATTTAGAACAAGCTGAATAGTGACAAACTGCCAGGAGCAGATGGTATTCACTTAAGAGCTCTAAAAGAACTCAGATGTGAAATTGCTACAGTGTACAGCTAATCATTTAAGACAGCCTCCATACCAAGAAGTAGCAAATGTGACACAATCTGATAAAAATCTCCTAGGAGAGATCAAGGAATAATAGCCCAGGAAGGCTGACCTTCATACCAGGCAGATCAATGTCGTAAAGAACAGAATGAGGAGAAATGTGTATAAAGAAAGTATACTTGGGACTGTTTCCCTAAGAAAAGGGTAGTCTTGCATCATTTTTTTGTACTCAAAGAGCAGGTGTACAAAGATATTGTGATCAATGGAGTATACCTGGGTTTTCAAAAATCTTCCAAGAAGCTGTTTCACTAAAAGCTCTTAAGAAAATTAAACCACTGTGATATAAGAAGAAAGTTCTTTTCAACTCTCAATTGTGAGGAAACAAAGGAAAATGGTGGTTAGATTTCAGACCAGAGAAAGGGCTGTCCAAGGGGACATACAGAGTCTGTGATGCTAAATATATGTATGAGTGATCTTGAAGAAAGGATCTAAAGAGAAGCAACAAAGTTTGCTGATGATGTAAAGGTGCTCAGACTATACTTTATATCACTAAATAGAAAATAACGCAAACAAAAATAAATCTGATCATTCAATCACAATAATACTGTCTAAATTAACCACTGGCTTTCAGTAAAGAAATTTTAAAAGCTTCATGGCCAGAAATATTCTGAGAACTGCTTATTAGAAACATAATTGCTGATGATAAAATCTTTTTGAAGCCAACAATGGCATGAAACTGGTTAGAGTTGGAGATACTAGTAAAGAATCAAAGACAAAATTTGTTCTCTACAAGACACAGGTAGGTGCTAGGCAGTGGCTAAAACACAAATAAGAAGCTAAGAATTATTAGAAAAATCACTGTGAGCAAGGCAGAAAATATTACACTACCACTGTATAAATGTATGGTGTACCCATATCCTGAATGCGGTATATAGTTATATCAAAAAAAGTTAAATCAATAAGTAAAACATAAAGGAGGAATGTAAACAGAGGTATAAATAGGCTTCTGAATTGCATTTAGGAATAGGATTCTGAGAGTATTTAGCCAGGTTATTTTATTTGAACAAAAGGATATTTATTTATATATAAAATCAATTTTATAACTAAATCATTGGTAATCACTTATCTATTACTACTAATTGGCTCAGCCTGGGTTAGAGGACGGTCTGCCCTGGAGCCAGGGGAGTTTTGTGAAGCTTCTCATATGGGCCATCACTATAGCCCCTTTCCCACACTACCAAAAAATGCACATCCCACTCCCCCAACCCAACACAGTTTGCAACAAAAATAAAGACTAGGTAACTACTACTTTGATCTACATTTTGCTTAGCTTAGTGTAACAGTTTGAAGTAACACTTAATGCTATATATGTAGTTTCGTAACTAGTAGATAGTGACAACAAGTACTTATTTCAGGTAGAATGAACTGACTGACCCTAAAATAAAATACTCCACCAGGGAGTAAAGGTATGTGATGCTAACAGAGGCCTTAAAATATAATGGATGATATTTGGGCCCAAGGCTATTAATAATACACCAATGGTCAACTATTGGCCACCAAAAGAACGCAACCTTGGAAACTGGATAAAACTATTTTTAGAAACAACAAAAACCCAAAGACATATGCAAAACGTACTGCATAAATTATCAAAGACATTTCAGATCAGTGAAGAAAAAGCAAGATATAAAACTTGTTTTCATTTTCATGTTTACGTTTTCATGTAGAACACATGGAAATGGCCCCAAGCAGTCCTTGAGTGAGGAGGAAGAAGCCATAAAAATCAACATCGCACTACTACAGACAAAGATCCTGAGTGGCTGATGATTTGCCTGTACACTGCAACCCTGACCAAAGCCACCAGCCTTGTGAGAATAAGCATAACAGCAGAGGCAAACTAACTTCCTCTGGCATTTGAGTTTAAAAGATAATTGGGGCATTCATAGAACAGAATTTCAGTTTAGGTTTGAATAGACATCTGTTCAAATCTTTTCTCAAAGCAGTACTAACTCTGAAGTTAGGTCAGGATCACCTACAGCCAGTTGCCCATGAGCATGTCCAGATAGCTTTTGAGTATCTTCAAGAATGGAGACTCCACAACATCTCTGGGCAACCTGTTCCCAGAGATGTGTTTTTCACAGAGTGTGTTTTTCACACTCACAGTGAAAAAGTATTTCCTGATGTTCAGATGGAGTCTCATCTTTTTCAGTTATGTCCATTACCTCTGGTCCTGTCACTGAGCACCACTGAAATGTGCCTGGCTCCATCCTCTCTGCATCCTCCCTTTAGGTATGATATACCCCCCAAGCCTCCTCTTTTCCAAGTTAAACGGTTCCACCTCTCTCAGCCTTTCCACATAGGAGAGATCCTCCAGTCCTTATGATTCACAGTAACAGCAGAGACCACAATGCAGTAACACATGCACATATGGTTTATCAGACTTCTATGCAAGATAAGGAAAACTGAAAATCAGAAGCAATGGAATAAAGCAAAACCTCATGTATTTTGGCAAGTTTAGTAACTGAGAATAACAAGTATCTCACATTGGTGGAGGAATGATCAAGAAAATATATTTATGATAAAAAAAAATATATAATATTTGTTCAAGGTCAGCACAGGTAGATCTACTAATCTTGAATGGGTGCCAAACATCAGCAAGCTTGTATATCTTTGCAATATGTTACAACATGCTTGTTCGATAAAGTATCACCACTATGTGTGCATTTACTTTTGTGAAGATTTATTTTTTTTTTTAATCTGAGGCTTAAAGTATTATGAAGCTTCAGTAGGCTCACTACTACCACCAGAGCAGTGGACATAACTGTCTTAATCTAAAGAAGTGGCCCACAGTTATAGATTTATTGAAATTTCTCTTTTGCAGACTAAGGCTGAAATGAATGCCAGACTTACTAACACTGCATACAGATGTCACACCTTCACTCAACAGAGGGAAAATGTTAAACAATAGTAACTTGAACATGTATCTGAGATCTGATTTTTATAAGGAAAAGATAATAATGACAGTGCTTACATAGTACATAGAACTACTCCAGAATCATAAAACATTTTTCATAGACTAATGAATTAAATGCCAATCTCTGTGTGAACTACATAAGCTAGCTTCTTGCTCCAAAATGTTCAACATATCCAATGAAGAGGAAAGAACCGTAACTTCAAATGCCACAATTTCTGTACTGAGCAAAACTGTATAAGGAGTGTGTGTAAAGGGTATGACATTTATTCAGAGTCCAACTACATCCAAGAACTCTTAAAGCCTAATGATATGTTTGAAAAATAGTTTCACAATGTAAAATGAACATAAAAATAGGTCAATCCATTTTTCAGATTTCAAAAGCCACAATTTATAATAAAGTGACATGAAAAGGCCTGATTTATGAATTATAGTGCAATCACACCTTGAATTTTACAGTAATTTCCAAGCCCTTGCTGTGGCACATGAGTCAGCTAATGCCAAAATAAAATGAAGATGGCTTAGGCTTTAGATCAGAGCAGAATTTACCACTTTACAATAATACTATAACTTAATACATGGCCCATTTCATCAATCAATCTCTTAGCCCTTTACCAGAAGGGTAGTTCAGATCCTATTTATGGTAGAATGAAAGGTTAGGAGTACAATCCCAATTTTCTGAATGCAGCTGACCAGTGTGACGCCTTTTTTTGGGGAAAATATTCCATATGGATTGCTGAAGATGCAAAAAAATGAAAACTATACAAAGCTGCAAAGAGGTGATACCTTCCTTTTTTTCCTAGAGCCACAAAGGCTAAGCTTTGCTTATATATACATAGATGATCCAGTTCTATTTTCAGATATTGAATTATTAAAGGATTTTCAGGAGCAAACTACACGTTTGTTTGGTCTGGACAAGTTTGTTAACAGAACAGAGCCTACTGTGCTCAGTAGGAATTTTCTCGTGGAGCAACAACAGCCAATGCCAAATCTCTTCAATCAAGTCCTGGTACACAAAAAATCTTTCACCAGTATCTGCTCACACCTGTAAAAAAACATAGATAAATAGATAATAGGTGGATAATCACTATTTCCAGAATAAATTAGGGCTATTACTGTGATCTCATCACAAAATGAGGAAATGCCTACCTCTCCATTTGCAGAGTGTGGGGGTCAAGACATTACAGTCCCTGAGATCACACTCTGGAAGTCAGTTTGCGACAACATGTACATATACATGTGTACATATGTATAATAAAAATTTTAAAAAAATGTTGGAAAATGTCAAGTGGAAAAAAAAAATGGCTATAACAAAATAGAAATCAACTGAGGCCTGAACTGAAGTTAAAAAAATCAGCAACATTATGTTGGATCTTTTTATCCATCCAAATAATGGAATGTGAGAAAACTGTGTAATAAAGATTAAAATATGAGTGCCTTTGGCTTGGAAAGGAAATTGCTTTTCAGGTTCATGGGTGTATTTGATAGAGCTAGAGCTTTAAAGTAGTGCAGAGCTGCAATATGCCAACTATGCATCAAAATTACATGAAAACTAGGATGACTTCACTTGAACATCTATAACACAGTAGTAAAGAATGAAAAAAAGATAATTTCGATTTCATGACTGTTTTATAAGATATAGCATGTGTCCAATGCAAAGGCATTTTTAAGTGCTTCTGTAAGTGTTGATAAGTAATTTTAATGTTACATGATATCATATGTGATACAGAAAATATTATGCACATTTAATTAATTTTCCATTTTTTTTCCTTATCTCACTTTCTGCAGTGGGCAGAAGTTAACATATAACGTCAAATACTGAAATTACTCAACATCTGCAGCATTCATTGAGGTGAGGGGGTTTTGTGGATACTTAGTACATTTTAGAATGAGAAAATGGAAACGGAATGGAAAGCTGTGAAATTTACTGGACTTCTCTTTGGTATTGCTTTAATGTATGCATACATAAAGACCAGGGAAAAGGTAAACCAAACCAAAACCAGGCCTTCAAGTTTTGTTTCTTTCTGTGTTTGACATACTGGTTTTAGTGTCACTCTGTCACTTTAAAAAAGTGCTATAGACTAATAAGAAATCCTGAATAGCGTCAGACTTGACTTTAAAAAATACTGAGACACAATAGTCTTGTTTCTTTCCCTTGCTCACAAAAAATTATAGGTTATAATTTAATCCTGGACATAAAGTAGAATATTGATCTTCTTGATTAGTAAACTAGCACTGCAAGTAGGTATCATTTCTTTCTTTCTACAGCCCTGGGGGCAGGCATACACATGTGAGAGAGCAAGTCAGTCATGCTTTACCTCTGAGACTTAAGCAGGGAATTCTTCTCTGCACTGCAAAGGCCGTTATCACACTGTGCCCATCTTGAACAGTGCTCAGTGTCAACAGTTTGAACATTTTCATCATTATAAATCTCATTACTTAGAGACTTCAGAGAGATTTAGAGACTTTTGATTCAGTCCATGGGTATAGAGAGAAGTAGATGATCCTCTATGGCTTAATCATGCTACCTGAAACCTGTGTTCACTACAGTAGATAGCTCCTCTGTTTTTCATGTGTATATGAAGAAAGAATAAAGATTAATTCTAATCCTACTTTGAATCTAGTCAACAAGGGCTCACTAGGGATTGACTGCTTTTGATTGCTGAAACATAGATGTGACCTGCTCACATTGTAAATCAATCTAAATTACATCAGATAATATAATAATAAGACTATTTTCCAACACAGTTTGGAATTAAGACAGAAAGTTACTGTCAGCAACATTTTGCATCCTGCTGTCTTGGATTCATTAACTTTAAGGCCATCCTTTGACAGCTATAGAGTGGAAGAGGGAGGCTGGAGAATACCAGCAAACCTCTCAGATTCCAAAGAGAGGAACAATCTGCATTAAACAATTTAACTGACGGAAAAGTTGTGTCCAGTTAGAAGTAAAGATGAGAAAAAAATTGAGATGGAATAAGCTTTGTTTTACTAAGGAAAAACAAAAGAAGATAAACAAATATAGAAATTAAATCTTTAAAAAAACCAAACTTAGTTCTCATTTAATATGTATACAGCAAAGCCACACCTCAGCAGGAATTACACACATAGTCACAGATGTATATAAATTTAAGAAATCAAGTCTCAGTGTTGAATCTACAAGAAATGAAGGCCTGACCAAGTGCGCACTGGGATCCACTGGAATAGTCCCAATGACATTACAGGTCCAGAATGAAATTCTGATTGATATAGGTATGGAATTATATTAATATACTCTAAACAATTGCAGCTACATACAATTCATTTTCAGAAGGTATATCTTAGCTAAACAGAAATATTCAGTTGTTCATCCTTTTTGTTATTTTATCTATTTCAAAAATGTTTTTAAGGCATAGCTCTTTTGGTGATTGTGTTGGTCCACTCTGCCTTTTAATTTAATTTATAGCAGCCTTGAAACTGCTGTAAAACTTAATTACATATCCAAAACATAATGGCTAATTCTGTTCCCAAAAGAACATCAGGCTATGGTTGAAATATAGCCACAAACTCTCTCCTCTGACCATGTGGTATAGGCTAAGGGTTGACAGGGTCTTTTTTACCTGAGAGTGATCTCCACCATGGAAGAATTCCTGGGGACCAGATCAGGCTGCCAGTTCCCTCTCCCCTTGGCTCTGCCAGCTTTCTAAAGGAGTTAACACTACCTTTACATAAATGCAAGTTCCAGAGTTCTGCTGTGGTGCAAACCAAAGATAAAGTGGAACAAGCTTGTTTGAGACTCTTCACATTTTATCCTCCTAGCCATCTCATTTTGATATCCCTTATCTGTAGCTTATCACTACAAACACAGTTCTCTACTCTCTTTTTATGCAATGCAATTTAGTCAAAATGCCTGAGAAAACACACTTTACATTCTGATGTGTACATAAGATTTTAACTGGCTTAATAAAAAAAAACAAAAAAACCACTTTTCCTGTCATTCATAGGCCAAACTTTCCACAGTACGTATAGGAGTTAACTTCGCATGCATCTACCTGTGCCATACACATAAGAATTCTGTTATATAGCAAACTGAAAGCTAAGCAATACCATATTTGTGTTTTTCACGGAGAGGGAAAGGAAAGAGGACAAGGGGAAGGGAACAAAGGGAAGGGACCAGGACAGGGTAAAAGGACAAGGCATCAAGGATAACTTCACTTTCCTCAAAAAATCTAAAGCTGCTCTTGTGAAGCGTTGCCATAATAGTTCTCAGTTGTAAAGACATAAAAATGAGGATAGATTTTAAATAGCCATTTATAGCTTCATTTTCCTCCAATTTTTTGTTTCCTTGATTCTGTGTGGAGGAGTATGTATTAGTGGTTTTATATTTTGTGATTTGCAGGCTACATTACATCTCTATGCCCTACAGATCAATAGAAATACATAAATATATTAACAGTAAGACACAATGATAAAAGATGAGAAAGCCTATTAAGATCTATATAAACTGATTTTCCCAAATTTCACAGTTACTTTATGAGTGTTCTTTTGGTTTCAGACTGTAAATATCATTTTTTTGTTGTTTTTATGCAGCTTTATCTTATTTACTGCATCTCTCATCTTTTCCCAACCCCCTACCTACCTCCCACCTTTTCCTCCAACCTTGATGCTATTAGGAGAAGGTTCTTTCTTTATTAAAGAATAAGAGCAATAAATTCTTAAACATTTCTTAAAATTAGTCTTCTATAAGTCTAGAACCTCTTCAGAAAAGCTATTTTATAAATAGGAAAACAGCACTTGAAAAGCTAAATCACTTTCCCAAGATTATGGAAAAATCTCAGTTCCAGGATAAAAAAATAAATTTATATTTCTAGTTTCCACATTTTAGCAAACATGTTACACTGTAGGACAAGACTAGCTAACAACTTCTTGAGCTCTGCTTCAGAAAAGGAATACAAAATTCACAGTGCTATTCCTCACACCCCAGATGTTTAGGGGTTTTGGTTTTTTCCCTGCAGTCAAAATGTTCTTGGAATCATCACCTTTCCCTTCTATCTTACAAATGTGAAGTATTTCAAATTAAAAACTTCTCACAAAATCTTCACAGCATGACACATTTATAATCAGCTAAGTGATTTTCAGACTCTGAGACACTCAGAAGTACTCAGCACATCACCTTAGAAATTTTAATGAGCATCATTAGGGCAGGCACTTATTCTAGTACATGCACTGCAGTCTGGGAACTGTTGAATGAGAAGTTTATAATCCTTATTAGACTTCAGCACATTTTTCTTCTCATGATTTCCATGATTTTAGAAATGGTTTAAAACCTAGCTTAACATACCTACAGTTAACCTTGTAAAAGATTAAACTCGCTTTTGGTCTCAGTTCTTCTCAGGTATTTTTACTTTTAACACTGACTTTTAAATCTGATTAGTATCTCTTTCTTAAGGGATCTGCTTTCTTCAAATAATCTGAGAGATTTGATGGTGCTGCCTGACTTTAAAGGCTTTTTCATCAATAAATATATTTTATGCATTGTAAAAATATAATAAATACATACCACACTGTTATCAGAAAATATTTTATCTTACTTTGTACTTATTACTGCAGTAATGGTCTACTTTTTCACACATACTTTAACTTTGATCACTCCATTTATGTTTAGTTCAGTGAAATCCTGTATCAATTATTCTGTTCAAGACATAATATATGTTTCCTTTTCTTTCAGATTTCAATTTCATCATCTTAATCAAGTTATTTTCAGAATTATTATAAAAAGTAGTTCCTTATATCCCATGTAAGCAATAATTGTCAAATAGCTAGAAGGATACAGAATGTTTTGGTGAATAATGATGAACAAATATTTTCTAGGGAGAATTATCATCATCACGGGAGCTGTTCATCAACCACAGATTTTTTGTGGTTTTCTTTAAAGTTATTGACAACGGTTCTGTATTCCCCTGTTCTTCTATAACTAGGTTTCTTCAGCAATTTTCTGTCACAAAATTCTAGGTAACTGATGAAAGACATAAACACAATAATTCACTACTGAATCCTTACCCATGTTAATGCAGGTAATGTACATAAAAACCTGCTATACCAGGCTTTAGTGCTACTTTATATACATAATTGACTTCCTAGAGAGGTGGTGGATGCCCTAAACCTGTCAGTGTTTAAGAGGCATTTGCACAACACCCTTAATAACATGCCTTAACTTTTGTTCAGCCCTGACCTGATGTGGTCAGACAGTTGGACTACATGGTCATGGTAGGTACCTTCCAACAAAAAAATTTATCTTCTCTTCTTATTTAACAGTGACTGAAAGTCTTTCTGAGTACCACTGTGGAATCTCATTTATACAAGTGACGGGGAAATGCAAACTATAATAGTTTGGATCTTTTAAAATGAAGTGTCAGTATCAGATAGCTATTTTATTTACAAAAAAAAACCAACAACAAAACAAAAACAAACAAACAAAAAATCACTTAGTTCCTGAGCAGAATAAATGTGATTGTATACAGGTGTATAGTATGATTATCTAATTGCAAAAATATTTATAAAGTGATCTTGAAAGTTTTTTTCTGATGCCTAAAACCAAGGTAGAATTTAAGCATACTGCATATAGGTTCTGTCCTATTTTGGTACTGATATTTTAAAGATTTGTAATAACAATTGTATACTACCACTACCAACATCTGTCAACTGACTAAAGCACTTGCTTCTGTCTGTTACTTTTGAGATACTTCTAAAATGTAGATTTTAGATGCTTATTTCTAAGTCAAGAGCTGGCTAAAAATGAGACTCACCATCCTGCAAGTCATGTGGCCTCCTATTCTTGAGCTCTGCTCCATAGAGCTCAAGCCTGCAATATTGAACATCAATCATATATATGTTTTTATGTACATATATCAGGTGAAATCAGCTTTCTGTAAGGCAACATAACACAGTCAGAAAGCCCAAGAAAAGGGACTGTATAAATATACATTACAACTGGACTACAGGTAATTTATTTTAATTATTAGTAGTAGTAGTAGTTCTAGTCCCTATCTGACTTATGTGTCCTTTCTGGCAGGACCCAAAGGCTTGTGCTCATTGCTACGTAAATACTCGGGATGCAATATGGAGCCAGTCCAGGTCTACCAAAACCCTGATAGGCCTGTGCCAGAGCTATGCTTACTTGAGGAGCAACACATGCACGGTCAACAGCACTGTGACTGAATTAATGAGCCCTGCTAAAGCCAAGCGACCTATATATTCTGTGCATCTGCATTGCCCACACAATCATTACTACAATGTGCCCTCCCTGTCCTTTCACTTTAAAATTATTTCAACTCTCATTATCTCATTTACAAAAAATAGTTAATTTCACTAATGATTCCTCACCCACCTAAGAACTGGCACAGAAGCTGGCAGTCAAATAGGAGAATCACAAACTTGGTTTTTAGCCATTTCTAGCATGAAAAGTGCAAAATCAAAGCCCAAATAAATGTACAAATGTAGGAGATAATTTGTCTTTTATGTTTGGGTAGAACGTTGCAAATCCCATTTCCACCTAAAGCACAAGTGAACTGTAGCAGAATAGGAGGAGTGGGGTGTGCACTGATGAGGCTCCACTGAGATCTTAATTCACAGAATCACAGAATGTCAGGGACTGGAAGGGACCTTGAAAAATCACCTACTCCAATCCGCCTGCTGGAGCAGGATCACCTAGATGAGTTCACACAGGAAGGCATCCATGTGGGTCTTGAATGTCTCCAGAGAAGGACACAATTCTAACAGAAAATAGTGTAGGTAGACTACATTGTATTTGACCAATGCTGGTCAAAGTCAGGTCTCACCTAAAAAATCACCACTGTACCAATATTAGAGTGAAAATCATTTAGATTATATTGAGGAGGAAAAAGCTTCAGTATAGAACACAGTTATAGACAATAAATTACAAGAGAGAGTTGCACTTTCAAGAATTTATAACTGCAAATCAGAAATTACTGGGTTTGCAAGATACAATATTTTTTTCTTATTTCATAGATTATTAAAAAAAAAAATAAGTCAAGCAGCTGCCAATCTCTTTAGGGACAAATTTTCACTTCAGGACTAGATTTCCATAGAGCACAGAAATAACAGAAAGTGGGTCTAGGAGGGACTTGAAAGATTACCTAGTAAATTTATAGGGGACTCAGTTTTCACAAGTCTTGAGCTCCCAAACAGACCCTTGAATAAATGGTAGATACTCAGAATTGCTTAGTATTTAGTAACATTAATCTCCAGATTTCCAACAGTTCACTAGCCAACAGAGTGTGGTCTTCTGAGAATTAAACCACTTATGTGTCACCCAAATGGGAATAGAGTGTACTACAAAAATGAGTCTTTGATGAGTGCATTGAACACTTCTGAAATCTTATAATTAGTATTTTTATTAGAATCAGGACTTTGAACTCTGCTTTGAAGTGAATGGGAAACCAACACAGCCAGAAAGTAAGTGTTCACATCAGTCTTCATTGCTAATGAAGTGTGTTCTGTATGCTACAACAGCTCGAGATTTTTTTAGTAGCTATTACCTCCAAACCCAGGTTGATAAAGGAACTCAGGAGCAAAAAAGACAAGAAAGGCACCTGCCCTTTAGATATTTATAAATGTTAATAAGATGCCTCTCAATCTTCTCTTTTCTAGGCCAAACCGACCCAACTCTATCAGTCTTTCCACATAAGAAAGATATGCCAGCCCCTTAAGCATTGTAGCCTCCACTGGACTCTCCACGGAACTGGGGGGCCCAGAAATGGACACACTATTCCAGATGTGTCCTCACCAGGACAGAATAGAGGGGGAGGATCACCTCCCTCGACCTGATGGTCACACTCTTCTTAATGCACCCCAGGAGACCACTGGCTTTCTTGTCCACAAAAGCACACTGTGGCTCATGGTCAACTGGTCATCCACCAGTACTCCCAGGTCCTTCCCTGCAGGGCTCCTTTCCAGCAGGTCAAACCCCAACCTGTCCTGCTGCCTGGGGTTATTACTCCCCATGTGCAGGGCCCTACATGTGCCCTTATTGAATATCATCAGGTTCCTCTGCATCCAACTCTCCAGCCTATCCAGATCTCACTGAATAGCAGCACAGCCTTCAGGGTGTACCAGCCATTCCTCCCACTTTAGTGTCATCAGCAAACTTTCTGAGGGTACATTCAGTCCCTTCATCCAAGTCACTGATGAATATATTGAATAGGACTGGAGCAAGTACTGGCCATTGAGGAACACCACTAACCACAGGCCTCCAGCTAGACTCTGCACAGCTGATTAAAACCCTCTGAGCTCTGCCATTGAGACAGTTCTTCACCCACCCAACTGTCCCCTCATCTAACCCACATTTCCTAAGCTTACCTATGAGGATGCTATGGGAGATAGTACCAAAGGCCTTTCTGAAGTCAAGGTAAACAACATCCACTGCTCTCCCCTCGTCCACCCAGCCAGTCATGCCATCATAGAAGGCTATCACATTGGTCAGACATCATTTCCCCTTAATGAATCCATACTGACTATTCCTGATAACCTTCTTTTCCTCTACATGTTTAGAGATGGCCTCCAGAGTGAACTGTTCCATCACCTTCCCAGGGATGGAGGTGGGGCTGACTGGCCTGTAGTTTTCCAGGTCCTCCTTCTTGCCCTTTTTGAAGACTGGAGTGAACTTGGCTCTCCTCCAGTCCTCAGGCACCTCTCTCATCCTCCATGATCTTTCAAAGATGATAGAGAGTGGTTCTGCAATAACATTCACCAGCTCCCTCAGCACTCAAGGGTGCATCCCACCAGTACCCATATATCTGTGGGTGTCGAGTTTGGCTAAATGGTCCCTAACCTGCTCCCCCTCAACCAAGGGAAAGTTTTCCCCTCTCCAGACTTCCTCTCATACCTTCAGGGCCTGGGATTCCTGAAGGCCAGCAGTAAAGACTGAAGCAAAGAAGGCATTCAGTAACTCTGCCTTCTCTGCATCCTCTGTCACCGGGGCACCCACCTCATTCAGCAGTGGCCTCGCATTTTTCCTAGTCTTCCTTTTGCTGCTGAGGTACTTGAAGAAGCCCTTCTTATTGTCCTTGACATCCCTTGCTAGGTTAATTCCAAGCAGGCTTTGGCCTTCCTTGTTGCACCCCTGAAAACTCTGACAATGTCCCTATATTCCTCCCAAGTGGCCAATCCCTTTTTGCACATTTTGCAGACTTCCTTCTTCTGACTGAGCTTTTCCCAGAAGTTCTTTGCTCATCTATGCAGGCCTCCTGCCTTCTCTGCTAGATTTCTTACTCTTAGGTACGCAGCAATCTCGAGCTTGGAGGAAGTGTTGCAAGAGCCTTAGCCCATGGGATTCCTCCAAGCAGGTCTTTGAAGAGGCCAAAGTTTAGCCCTCCTGAAGTGCAAGATGGCAGTCCTGCTGACACCTCTCCTGCCTTCTCCAAGAACAGAAAACTCTATAATTTCATGTTCACTGCACCCGAGATGGCCTCCAACTACCACTTCACCCACCAGTCCTTCTCTGTTACTGAATAACACGTCCAGTGGGGCACCTTCCCTGGTCAGTTCCCTCACCAGCTGTGTCAGGAAGTTGTCTTCCACACACTCCAGGAATCTCCAAGATTGCCTCATCTTTGCTGTGTTGTGTTTCCAGAAGATATCTGGCAAATTGAAGTCCCCCACAAAAATGAGGGCCTGTGATCACAAAACATCCCCTAGCTGCTTGTAGAATATTTCATCTACCTCTTCATCTTGGTTGGGTGGTCTATAGCAGACTCCCACCATAATATCTGCCTTACTAGCCTTCCTCCTGATTCTTATTCACAAACACTCCACCCTATCATCACCATTATTAACCTCCAGGCAATCAAAACCCTCCTTAATAAAGAGGGCTACCCCTCTTCCTCTGCTCTCTTTCCTGTCCCCCCTGAAGCGTTTGTAGCCATCCACCACAGCACTCCAGTCATGTGAAGAATATCACCATGTTTCTGTGGTGGCTGCTATATCATAGTTTTCCTGCTTCATGATGGCTACCAGCTCCTCCTGTTTGTTGCCCATGCTGCGTGCATTTGTGTAGATGCACTTCAGCTGGGTTGCTGATCTTTATTAGAGGGAGAAGCCTCAAGTCCCTTATGATGATTCTTGGGAGCCTCTATGGTTCCTACCTCATCAAAACACCTTGTATCCCTGCTGCTGCATGGATTCGTGTCTCTTACTTCCTCTGGGACAGTAGACTGAGGTGACTTGCTAATGCAGCAGCCATCATACCTGGGTGTACTACCCCCAAGCTCTGCTCCACTGTGTCTGGCTTCCTCCCCTTCCCCCTTCAAAACCAGGTTAAAGCCCTGTCAATGAGCCCGGCTAACTCCTGAGCCAGGGCTGTTTTCCCTCTATGAGACAGGTGGCCTCCGCCAGGCACCAGCATGCCCAGTGTCTTGTAAACCCACTTGACCAGCTCTCACAAAACAAAACACAGTGAATGGAATTAAAAAATCAGCTATATTTGGAAAAATCTGTAACAACAATTTTAGTTCTACCCAGAACAATGTTCCTCTAATCATACTCCTTCTCCCTCTTATACTAGAGACGGAGGCACATGAAGCAATGTTAACTCTTAGAGTGGTCTACACTCAGTACAGGGAGGAAATAATCTATTTTGTCTTAAACTGAAGCTGTCTCTCTAGTACCTAGTAAATGACTAGTGGTAATGTATAATTTGTGACCTTGAAAAACAAAGTTGCTTTAAGCTTTTAATGTGGCTTAGTGTAGAAAAATATTTAGAAAAGGAGATCACTATTTTCCCAACATTTAACAAGACCTATTATTGAACAAAACTATTATTAAATTTGAATAAACAAACAAAATGTTTGAATGCCTTATGGAAGAGTTGTAGTAAACAAAGAATAATTCCTGAAAAACAGAGAGTACATTTATCATTCTGACACAAACAATTCTGAGTTTAACCATCATCATTAACAAAGTGTTTTGAGGTCTGCATGACACAATGGAAGTATTTCCGATAGTAACAAACCTCAACAGCATTGTGAGGAAGTTGACGAAGTCCTGCTTATCTTTGTCTGTGTGGCAAGTAATTTATTTTTCCAGAAGGAAGAGATATGCAAAACATAGGAAATGACTAGTTTTGGAATTATAGGACGGTAATATTTAAACCAATTTTAGTTTATTTAGGATCTTACAGATCATTTTGCTTCCATTTGCAAATTTTATTTTTTTGGCACTATTATTAAGCCTTACAGCAATTAATCATATTAAAATACTTCAGAGATGTGGGGTTTTTTCATATAAATCATCTACAATTTAATTTATACTTCATAACTCATCCTACTTGGAACATGGAAAAAATGTACATTATTTTTTTCCCAAAAATCATGTGAGCAAAGAAATTTTCATTCTGAGTTTTCAGTAAAGATCTTAAATAAATTATAAAAGGTACAGAGGAAAAGAGCATGGAAAACAAAGAAGAGGTTCTGCATATGAGTGCTTTGAGTGCCAAGATTGTTTATTCTTATGTCTGTTTTGTAAAGGTATAATTGTATACCAATCTTTTGTATTCATATAAATCTATACCAACACACTTGTTAACCAAATAAATGTCCAAACTAAGCCACTCTTGCTCCAATGAAAGCTCACTGTATCTTATTCTGAGAACTATAGTAATGGAGACTTGATTGTTTCCTTCATCTATAAAGTTCTGTTTTATATATATTAAGACATATCATGTATCTTTTCAGCCTTCTTTTCTAAAGGGTAAACAAATCCTGTTATCCTGCTAGTTGGTTTTTTTTAAAAAAAATCAATTCTACTAGGTCATTTCTGAATCTAGTTTATAAGGCACTCAAACCAGGTATCTCAGACCCACTGAAGGAAAGGGTCAGTCTTTGTCACAAGGGTACAAATTGCCATCAACAGAGCTTTTTAAGCCAGCTTTGCTGTTGAAGCACCTAGCACAAATAGTAATGAAGTCTCTCCCATAGCTGATTTATAGACATTTAACTGACTTTTAGATTCTAATTTGTTCATTCTCTAGTCTAACCTGAGCAACCTAGTCACAACCATCTCAGGCATACTAATTCCAGTAGAAAAAAGCAAATTTATTTACTATCTGATAATATTTGAAATATTCTATAATAAAATACATTTAGAGAAAATGGAAAATGAAGTCTATTGAGAAAAACAAAATTAAAAGGACAGGAAAAAATATATTATTTACATTTCAAAGCTGAGTCAATAGACCAAACCATATAACACCTGTTATTACCATGATCTTCTAACGCTATAGTGAAATACATTTATACAACTCAAAGGGTTTGATGCTAAGCAGCATGCAGACTATCCAGAAGGTCAGTTATAGAGTGGGTCTATTCCTGATGCTGTTGCATAATAGTGATATTTCCTATTTATTGGAAAATCAGTGGGGCAGTTTATGAGAATATAAAATCATTAGACCAAATATCTTGCATCAGTGAATATTTTGCACAGTAGATAAAAGTGCTGCTGTTGCCAAGCACCAGAAAATGAATCCTTATAATGGAGTTTGGCACTTAAATGATAAATGCTAATTTGAATGTACTGCCATTAAATTAAACTTCACTTTCCTTTCACAAGAAATCAGTATTTCTCTCCTCTAATAACTTAGTCTAAGTTAGCGTCACAACTAAATCATAGTTCTTGGTTAGGAGTCACTGAGTAAAACACTACTGCCCAAAGGCTGTTCTATTTACTTTCATGTCTGGTCTTTATCTGAAGTTAGTAAAGAGACACATTTATTGTTCTGCTGTGTAGGGTTATAAAACAGTGTTGAAATTATATATTATAAAGCATTTATGCACTTAAATTCTTATTTAGGAAAGAAGTAACTGTTCCTTCCCTATTAAATGTGCTGGGAGAGGGCACATTTCTATTATACGCATATGTTCACCCACAATCATCTAAATTAGAAGGCTTGCTTAGACCACTAGGGAAAGAATATTGTTCCAAGGGCATTCATCCAAAGGAAACTATAAAACACAAATATAGGCTCAATAGAAACTACACTGAGACAGACTGACATAAAAGGGTACTTCATTTGAGCCAAGACAATCAACACAACTGGCTTCAGTCTTGGTTCAGATGGGTCTTGAGAAGTTCCCCCTCCCAAAGCCACTTGCTCCTCCACCTGTCACAGAATTCATTGCCTCTCTTTGCCAATGTAATAATTTGTGAAGTTGTGTTGTAAACTGTTAAAAATAATCTAAAAAAAGTTTCTCAATTATTAAAAACAACCCAACATTTCCTACTCAAAAAGATTATTGAGTTAACAATTCTTTAAAACATTTTTAGAAATTCGCTGGATATACAATCCTATTGTTCTGATATATGGTACCATGCCTTTGCCTAAGCCTTTGAAGTGTGTGGATGAAAAAAAAAAAAAAAAACCTTCCATACATATAAAATAAATAAGAATTCCATAAATGCATTAATTAATATTAGTCACTGCAGATTATACTGAGGTAAGTGGAAAAGCATCTGTTGTATCTGTGAGTTTCCTGTTAACTTGTGTTTTAATGATAGGTAAAACTAAGTTGCTTTTTTTGCATGTTTGCCCCCAACTCTACATACCTATGGATAAGCTATCAAAGAATGCTTCTGTTAATTATAAATTCAGTTGTTCAACATCTTTTTTGTATATTGTGGAGGCCAAAACTGGATTCCAAACTTGACTGGGGATTATCTTTCTTGGATACAGGACTTCATCCAGCCTTGTGGGATTTAATCGGGTTACTGTTTTCCCATTCTCCCAGCTTGTTAAGGTCCTTTGAATGGTGGTCCTGTCATCAAGTAGACTGACTGCATCCCCCCAATGTGGTCTCATTTGCATTTTGACAGGTGTGAATGTTCTCTCCTTCTCCAGGATGACACTGATAAAGAGATTAAGTAGCCTACTAGGTCCCATGGACTTGCATGAGCTCATTTCTCTCAAGAGATCTCTGAATTGTTCTTCTCTACCAGTAATACTACTCCTTCTTGAATCCTATGTCTCAGCACAAAGGCATAAGAAACCTTGCTGGTGAAGGCCAGTGCTAAAGGATATCCACTACTCCAGCCTCAACTGTGATTCCTACCATCAGTGCACCTGTCTCATCTAGCTGCAGACCTCATTTTCCTTGTTTATCCTTTTACTGCTCATGTAGCCTTAGCACCTTTTCTTGTTGCTCTTGATTTCCTTTTCTAATTTCTTGTCTAGTTGATTTTTTATTTTCCAGTGCTAAATCTATAGGGCAATGTTTCTATACTCCTCCTTCATAGTCCATCCTCATTTACAATTCCTATATATAATCTTTATGAACTGGATCTTACTTGAGAGTTGCCTGCTTAGGCAAGTTTGTTTCCCAATATGTCATCTTCTTTTCCTTACCATATTATAGACCATTCTCTTGCTTGGACGAAGTCATGCATAAAAGACCTGCCAAAACTTCTGAACTCCTTTTCCCTTCAGAACTGCCTCCCACAGGGCCTCTGCCAGTTCCCTTAATAAGCCACAATCTGTTTCCCAGTAGTCCAGAGTCTATACTCTGCTAATTTAATTTCTGATTCACTCCAGGATCTTGAACTCCACAATTTCTTGGTTGCTGCCTTTAAGAAAAACTTCTATTCTGTGGAGAGAGGGCATTAAATACAAAACAATATACAGAACATTTTAACTGCTGAATGAAGCGAGTGCCCTGTTCTCCAGAGGTCAGTACTGGGTCCAGTTTTACTCAACATATACATCAATGACCTGGATGAAGGAACAGCAAATTTACTGGTGATACAAAACTGAGCGTGGCTGATACACCACAAGACTGTGCTGCCATTCAGCAAGAACTGGATAGGCTAGAGAGTTGGGTGGAAGGAAATGTAATGAACTTCAACAAAGGCAAGTGTAGAGTACTGTCCCAGTTTAATGGGGCACCTGCATTTTAAAATCTGAGGACAAGAATAAAGGAGAAAAGAACAAGTATGAGGCTTGCTTACAGATGTTTGGGGGTTTTTGTTGTTTTTTTTTTTTTAAAAAAAAAGTCTTAAAACTGACCATGAGATTGGCTCAGTGAAAACTGCAGAAGGGAATGCTATACCTAGCTTAACTGCTTGTGTGTTGTTTATGAAAAAGAAAGCTGAAAACACTTATTTCAACCATTTCACACACTTGATGAGGAAAAATACTTTTTAATCAAAGTGGGATGCAGTATTGGGCAAAGGTTTCTGGGTATCTAAATTCCCATCACAGGCAGTGAGGATCAGTCAAAGTATTCATTTAGTGTGGCCTATGGAGTCCTTCAGCTCAATACCCACTAAGTATCTGTCTTAGGGTGACCTGAATCACCGTCTTGGCCCCTGACTTATGATGTCTAAAAGCCAAGCCATATATGAATACTTAAACTGAATATTTTGATTGCAAAGTGAATCTCATAGAAGTAAATATACTTTGTAGAAGTATTTACAGCTATGGAAAATGCACTTTAGTGTTGTAAGGAAAATTTATTCTATTGTTATATTCCACACCAGTGCACTTTCCATTGTATATGTCAGTACAGATTCTACCATCTCTTCACAGAAAACCCAAACAAAAAAAATAGTGAGATATGTTTGTTAACTCCAGATTAAACTGTCCCAGTTGTCCACATCAAGGAACGAGGAAAAGTGCCACAAATAGGTCCACATTCAAGGTAATCAAGGGCAAAGAAAGGAAGTACCACTTGTGTTTCACTAACACACACAGAGAATCACTCAGAATGACACACACACAACAGCTGAAGTTGGTAGGGACTTATGGAGATTGTTTAGTCCACCACCCCCTGCTCAAAGCAGGGTCAACTACAGCAGGTTGGACAGAAACATATCCAGTCAGGTTTGGAATACCACCAAGGATAGGGACTCTACATTCTTTCTGGCCATAAGCCTCAGGTGTTTGACCATTCTCAGTTTCTTACCTTTAAATGGAATTCCCTGTTTTCAGTTTGTGCCCACTGTTTCTTGTCCTGTCCACAGGCACCACTGAGAGGAGTCTGATTTTGTCTTCTTTACTCCCTCACATGAGGTACTTCTTCACACCGAAAAAAATCCCTGCCCAAGCCTTCTCTTCTCCAGACTGAACAATCTCAGTTCTCTCACTCTCTCTCATCAAAAAAAAGATACTTCAAACCTCATCATCTTTGTGCCTCACTTCAATAAGCCCATGTCTTTCTTGTAGTGAGGACCCCAGAACTGGACACAGTACTCTAGATGTGGTCTCCTTGGTGCTGAGTAGAGGGGAGAGACAGCCTCCCATGACCTGCTGCTCTCCTAACACAGCCCAGGATGTTGTTAGATTTCTTTACATCGATGGCGCACCTTGCTGGCTCGTGTTCAACTTCTTTACCATTAGGACCCCTGGGTCCTTTTCTGCAAAGCTGCTTTGCAGCTGTTTGGCTCCCAGCCAGTACTGTACATGGAGTTATTTCTTCCCAGGTCCAGGACTTTGCATTTCCCTATGTTGAACTTCTTGCAGTTCCTGTTGGCCCATTTCTACAGTCTGTCAAGTACCCTCTGACTGGCATGGAAAGGGTACTTGACAACCATCTGGTCTATCAGTCACCCCTCTCAGTTTTGTATCATCTGCAAATTTGCTGAGGATGTATTCTGCCCCACCATCCAGGTCATTAATGAAGAAGTTAAAAAGTGTTGAGCCAATGTTGATCCCTGAGGTATGCCACTAGTGACTGGCCTCAAGGTGGATTTCACTCTGCTGATCACAACACTTTGAGCCCAGCAGTTAAGTCGGTTTTCATTCTACCTCACTGTTGACTTCTCTATCCCATACTTCATCAGTTTGCCAAGGAGGAGGTTATGGGAGATAGGATCAAAAGCCTTATTCCTATTGAATAATTGCTTGAAAAGTCTAATTCTTTTTAATACAAACAAAAACAATTTTAAAATATCCAGTCTAATATTTAAGTATATGGATTTTTTTTTCCTCCACTTTTTTGTCAGGGTGTACTCTCTAAATTCTGAAGCAAATATCTCAGTTTAACTTGTGCTTCACAGTGCACATATGTATACAATATTTTTGTCTTCTACTCAGCACATAAAACATGAAAAATTATTATAATTTATGAAAGATCCATTTCATTACTAGACAAAGAAAAGAAACAAATTCCTCCAAGCTGGATCTCATGTGTGACTGAAGATACCAACAGAGAGAGATCAGCAGTTGCTGTGCATTTTCACAGCAACTGAAAGGACCCAGAGGCTTCTGCAAGGTAACCAAGCACAACAAACTGATCATCTCCCTGGCATATTTCACTGCAAAACGAGCTGTTTTCAAGAAAGCATACTGGGGAAAAAAAAAATAAAAAAATGTTCTTCACAATAATGTATAAAGCGTATTTAAATAACTAAACTTTTATTTACTGCCACATCCTGAAGAAAAGTTAATTGTATTGGTTAACAGCCTGTTGCAGCAAAAAGACACTACAAAAAAAAAAAATTACGTAAACACAATTAGGAGCTTGGATGTAACCCAGGATTTTTTGCACTGCCTCTCCCTTCCCTCTCTTGCTTAACCAAGCCATTATTTCTGTTTTCCTTGCTTACTCTTTGTATAATATTTCATTTCTTATTTCTTCTGTAGTGTCCCAATATAAATCAACAGAGGAAACTGAGACAGCTTTCCCCTAACATCTCTTTCAGGCTGGTGGTTTGAAAGTTTCCTGGGGATCTGGAAACACTGGTCTGGACTTCCTCAGCCTGAATACAGTTAATGTGTGCTTCTCATTTCCTTAGTATGTGCTCAAGCCATGAGGTTACTAGACCCCTAAATCCCTATTTTGTCTCTTCTCCCTTTTCAACTGTCCTTTCCATAGTCTGTGTACAAGAGGAACAGCTTGAGCACTTGAATCAAGGAGTAGTGTTTGGGCCAAGAATCCAACCTTCAAGAAAGATTTTTATTGCCAAATATAAGTCAGGGCTTACTTCAGGAGAGAGGCACACACTTATCCTTTTGTGCTCCTTATTGGCTGATGTGAGCAGTCCCACTCTGTATGCTCATGGTCATATATCTGATTCTGGAAGTAATAATTTCTATTATTTTAAATTGATTGGTTTCATATTTCATGCATTCCATTGCTGATATACTTTCCAAAATGAAACACAGAAGTTATGAATAAGTATATAGCTCATTTGTATTACACTGTTTATTATATTAAGCACAAACAAATCTCAGTCCAATACCAGCTTTTTTCACTTAGTTGCATCATGATCCTCTTCATATCACTCACATCTGAGACTGAATTTCTCTACTTATAAACTGGAAACTGCTATATGTGCAGGCTAAGCAATGTGCAAGTATTTAGTGCTGGAACATCCTCTCACTGTATGACATTTCATCAAATGACCTTTTCAGTCAAGATGATTTACAAAGAAATAGGAAGTTTGACAAAAGAGAAGGGAAGAAGAGATTAATTATTAAAGGAAGTAGAGGTCTAAATCCTTAGTCTGCCTGATCCAGCTTATGCTACTAAGAAAAAAGTCTGTCTTGTTTCATGGGTAGAAGAGCAATGAAGCTGGTGAAGGGTCTGGAGCACAAATCTTATGAGAAGCCTCTGAAGGAACTGAAGTTGTTTAGTTTGGAGAAAAGTAGGCCTTATCACTCTCTACAAATAGCTGAAAGGGTGTTGTAGCACAATGAGTGTCAGTCTTTTGTCCCAAGTAACAACTGGTAGGACAAGAGGAAATGGCCTCAAGTTGTGCCAGGGGAGGTTTAGGTTATTAGGAAAAAAATTTCTTCACATAAAGAGTTGCTAAGCATTGGAACAGGCTACCCAGGGAAGTAGTTGACTCACCATCCCTGGAGGTATTTAAAAGACACGTAGACATGGTGCTTAGAGACATGGGGTGGATTTGACAGGTTAACAGTTGGACTCTGTGATTTTAAAGATCTTTTCCAACCTAAATGATTCCATGATTCTATGATATAGAGCAATGTAACTGAACCTGAGTTTCCCCCATGCCAGGCCAGTTCCCTAATCGCATCCACATGTTTTGATACATAAACATTGATTTTGATAATTCCATTTCTGTTGCAGTGTTCCAAAAGATTTTGGTCATGTTCCAAGGTGGAATGAAAACAAATGTTAACATTGCTATGAAATGGAGTTGCTCTACTGTGACACACAGCACAATATATGTTAACAAAGTGTATTATACATAAAAACATGACTTTAAGGGCATGTCTGCACTATGGTATGTGAATGTTCAAGACTGCTTTAAATGAGCTAGTTTAGGTACTTCTGACCATTTAGACAAAAAAGCTATAGACACAAGCTTGCACTGAGCCCTGTGCCATAACCATTTGACTGCGTTGATACTTCCACAGGCTTATTAAAACCTACTGTGCATTCTACTGAGCTTACATATCAGTTCTGGTTGGACTTTAACAAGTGGGAATTCACAGAATTTTATCCACTAATTAGGCCATTAGTGTCCTAAACAAACATGAGCCAGGTACATCTGTACCTGGATGTACCTAAATAGAAAATTTGTCTAGAATAAAAAAAAAAAAAGCTATTCCCTTAAGGCTGGCAATGGAATATGGTACTGGCAGAGGGCAAAAGAACAGGAAGCAGGAAGATAAGGTCATTGTCTTGTTGTCATCATTGTGTCATGTGTGTCCTTGTGCCCCCTGCAAGTTTTCAGTCCAGGAAAAGAGGTAACCTTTCCAAACTTCTTAGAGAAGTAATTTGAATGTCCACACAGCAAAACAGAAATATATTACAAGGGATCCGGTTTTCTAAATCCAAGTGCCTTTTATTCTTCTAGTCACTGCAGTCTCAAAATAGGCTGCTCTGTTCAATGCCATCTTTTCCATTCAACAACTTTTAAAATAATTTTCTACCTGGATGCATACTCTCTCAGATTTTCTGTAGAAAATCCTAGTCTTGAATCATACCAATACAGGGTTGCATATAATTTCAGCCCAAACAGTGCACTTAAAACTGTAATTTAGCAGGGGAAAACAGAGCATTTCTGGATGACACAGTAGAGAAAATTATTAAAAACATACAAGATTCATTACTATTTAATGAATAAGGGAACTACCTAAACATTTATTAGTATAGGTATGAGCATATTATCTTATGTTGTAAGAAAGTACCTTCTTGTACCTTTAGAGCTTCATGTACAACCTTAGTTAAAACCATCTTTAAATTTCTCTTTAAACAAATAAAAGCTTTGTTTTGCACTGCATCTGTTCTTGCTGTTACTAAAGATGCTTTTTATTTTCCATCTAGAGGAAAACTGTAAATACCAACAGGTAATGTTTTTGTATTTTAAGATGCACATCACACAGTTGATAGCTCAGAGGATAAAACCTTAATCTTAGGAAAATTATAAAAGGTAAACAAATACATATTTTGCCTATAAATTGTACAATTTTTGCTGTAGTCTAACATAGAAATTAGACCTTCTTGGAAGAAGAGTATGGAGAAAAGAAAGCAAGGAATAGAGGCAGGGAGAGAGACAGGGAGAAGAAGTTTTTATGGTTTTGTAATAGCTAACATATTACTCATAGGACCATTTGAAATATTTTATACAAAATCTCTTTCAAAAGGCATATTTGACTTTATCAAAAGAATTCTGAAAATGTTTCTACTTTATTATTTAAATAAAAAGGGTTTGTGAATATGATAAATTACAGTCCTGCATATGATCCTTTTTTTCTTCCCCCTGTATTCAGTACTTCCAAAAGCACCACCCTGCATTTCCAAATATGTATGAGGAACAGTTCAGAGTAATTGAAAAAATGACTGAAATACATTTTTATATACTTTACCCACTGACCTAAGCATGATTAATACACAAGTGTCTACATTTATTTTCCCTTTCCTTCAGTAATCACTAATATCCTGTAGGTTTTGACCAGATGTTCAGTAACTGAAGTGGTACATCTACATCTGCCTCTGAAAATTATTGCTTGTAATTATGGAAGAAAGCTTCAAAATAAAGAACATTCTCTTCATTTTTAATTAAAAACATAGTATCAGGAAAATATTTTGGTTTGAAGAGAAGTATTCACACTTTTCTTTTACAGGTGGAAACAGTACAGCACACAGTTGCCCATAGTGACCAAGCAGGGCAGAATCAGAGCTAGTGACAGCAAGTAGGTCTCCTGTATATAAATTATCAAGTGCTGTACCCATGAAGTTGCACTGAATTTGAACCAGAAGAGAAGAGTTTGTTGGTTGTAAGCTATGACTACCAGAGTGAGTATCCAGGGTTTGTGTTCAACACCCCTGGAACAGAAAACTCAGAGGAAACCTAGAAGCTGTGGAAGGTCTTGTCTTTTTTCTCTGATTTGAACTAGGTAAGTTTATTTAAACAAATTAATATCAGCTTAACTTTTTAATGCAGTAAGTAGGAAACATGACTTCTGCAGGCAAATCTCTTAAGAGAGAACATTCTTGCTAGCCTGTTTGCCAGTATTTTTCACTTCTGAAATACGTTAAGCATCGTTATAGAAGGCAACATACCCTTCAAGAAGAGCTGTACAAAGGCAGTGAGTGAAGTCTGGACTATTTAGTTTTACAAAAATATTGCCTAAAGAATATCATCAAGTCTTAAATGCAAAAATGCTTTGAAAATATATAGTAAATTTTATTGTTGTGTTATCTTGACATTAGTAGAAGTTCCTTTAGCTAGACTTTTATATTAAATCTTATTGCAAGCCATAAGGCTCGCTGGAGAAACTGCCACTGATGACAGCAAGCTTTGAATCAAATCTGTTCTTCTCTGATTTTCAAAAACCAAAATAGATTGGCCATTTTATTCAAATATTTAACAAAAAGGTGCATGCAGTTCAACATGTATCAAGCTGACCTGGACTTTTCTTCTAACATCTGAATTTCAGGAACGCAACTTAGAATCGTAGAATCTTTAAGGTTGGAAAAAACCTCTAACCATCAACCCAACACCACCATGCCCACTAAACCATGTCCCTAAGCACCACATCTATACATCTTTTAAATACCTCCAGGAATGGTGACACAACTACTCTGGGCAGCCTGTTCCAATGCTTAATAACCCTTTCAATCAATATTTTTTTCTTACTATCCATTCTAAACCTCTCTTGGTACTACTTGAGGTCATTTCCTTTTATCCTATCACTTCTTACTTGACAGAAGAGGCTGACAATCACCTCGCTACAATCTCCTTTCAGGTAGTTGTAGAGAGCAATCAGGTCTCCCCTCAGCCTCCTTCTCTCCAGGCTATATAATCCCAGTTCCCTCAGTTACTCCTCAGAAGACTTGTGCTCTAGACTCTTCACCAGCTTTGTTGCCCTTCTCTGAACACATTGCAGCACCTCCATGTCCTTCTTGTAGTGAGGGGCCCAAAACTGGACACAGTACTCAAGATGTGGCCTCAACAGTAGTGAGTACAGGAGCACAATCACTTCTGGTGACACTCCTGCTGGCCACACTATTGCTGATACAGGTCAGGATGTTGTTGGCCTTCTTGGCCATCTAGGCACAAGATTCCCACCTAGGCTCATTTTTTAAATTTATAAATAGTATTAAAATTACTCAAATTCCAATTTCCAAACTCTTACTCTTTCATCAGTAGTCTAATGCTATTTGCCATGAATAGGTAAAAGCTCAGCTCTTGGAAAGCAAGTGATAACACATGAGTTTCAGTTTTCAGTTACAAAGGAGAATCACAAAAAACTCAGTTTTCAGTGAGGAGTTTACAAATGCAAGAAAAATGACAAAATGTGCTAAAATAGGATGAAAATTTAAATCTATAAAAAGACAAGCCAGAATTATCTTTTTAACTCATGAATTTAAAGCCACCCCTGAGAAGTGTAAAAAAATTGGACGTATCAAAGCAGAACATTCAAAAGGTCTTAGTGTATTTGTTTCTTTTGTTTTTGCAGCTTCAGTGGAAAGCTATGTTATAAATTAATTGTAGTTACAATATTATGAGTATGGTTTATATCTAGACTTGAAACAGTAATCCCACTCTTGCAGCTGAGGAAGAGAATTTTTCTTATCTGAGTAATCACTTTTCTAAGTATTATCTTTTTCATATATTCATGGGCAGTAAAAACATGAAGCCACTCATGAAAAGACTTCTTAATCCTTTGTCTTTCTGCTTTTTTTTTAATTGAATTTTGATCTCTTAATACTCTTGGTTCTATAATCTAATTTCATATTCTAATTACATCATTTAGTTTCTTGTAGAGTTGTGTTTTACCATGAAAATTTTAGCACCAAACATTTAGAATAACGTAACAGTACAGGATTTGTTGATTATCTTTTATCAACATCCAGAAAAATCTCATAAGAAGTTTCATAGGTATGTGCTTAGGCCATACATCTACAAAGGCTTAATTTCAAACTGACTTTGTATCCAAATGCATTTTTCTTGCCAAATATTTGCCAAGTGAAAATCAAACCAAAACAAGTCTGTTCCTGCTACAAAATGAATAGTCGGTGACATAAAAAATACTTGTCTTTTTGAATATGCAATATAGCAGTACATACCTTTTTAAAAATGTACTTTTTAGACAACTTTTTAGCCAAATTTAAAATTAAAAAATATTCATTGTTAAAATGTAGAATTTTAAAATATATTAGCTCATACTCGAAGTGCGGGTGTGTCTAAGAGCAAGGATGGAGAGAATATGCAATAGCTTGCTGGCTACCTAATTTTGGCCTTAGTTATTAAAAGTTAAAAACACGAAAATGATAAAAAAGATGAAAATTAACAAAATCAACAAAAAAGCATGCATATGCATATACAAGTCAGATCAGGTCAGGTTCAGGTACCCTTGTCATTCACCTTTGTCATTCTCCCTTGACAGGATGCAGAGGCATATCTATACTTCTAGATAAAAGATCAGGGAGCAAGCTCAGACACAGCCCCTTACCATCCACTCCTGCTTCTGCTCTGGACTGCTGCAAGCAACAATTTCTGACAAAATTTTGCTGCAGCTACCTGTTATCAGGGTAAGAGTTAATCAGGAACAGAGATCAGTTGGTGATTCTCTTTTTTGTTTAACAATATGGAAATAACCAGGGTCTTCTACAGCAGGCCAGTTACAGATCTCAGCAGAAATGCATACTCTGATTGCACACTCTTGTGGGGTTAAAGAGCCACTGATTTTAGGCCATTTTCCTGCTCATAAGGTATTCAAGTACTACAGTAACAAGCATTAAAATATACACAGAGGCACTAAAATCTATCCCCATTACCCAAATAGTCTCTGCTGTGGGTTCCACCTCAGAATACTCATTTGGAAAAGACAGTACATCAAAGCCAGCATTTCAAACAGTGTCTCAGTGAGTCCCTGAGACATACATGGATTCTCTATGCATTACAAATTACCACATAAGGGGGAATATTTTGTTATTTGATGTATGTACAGAATGAAAAGCAGATATGGGCATCAATGAATGAGACCAGGTTCCTCTGCTACTGGAGATGTTAATTCTTTGCACTAATAGCACTACAGGGCTCACTGCTCTTACACTGCTTATCCTATATATTGTATATTATCACCAGCTACGGATCACTCTCCTTTTTTTTGTGTCAGTTCACGATCCTATAAGTGCAAAAAAGTAATAGGGTACCTTCATCTCATATTTGCAAATTCCCTTTTGGGCCCAGAGCCTGGGCCATAGATGAAACAGAAAAGTCTATTATATTTTTCTATAAAGTATCCTGCTGCTAATTTTTTAAGGCTTCTAACAAGTCAATTCAGAAAGTCTTTGTGTATCAGACTGCAGATCATCTATACCATCTAGCACTCCCCTGCTTGTAACTCTGGGTGACAGAACATTTGTATCTAGAGACCCATCAGATGAAAAATGTCCCTCTCTCTGATTGGGCTGCTAACTATAAAATGTAAAACCTTTTACTTTTGTCATTTATAGAGACCCTACTGTCAATCACCTTCATCAAATAAGTAATACATGCATAAAAGTCAAATATCTTAGTTTGATATAAGCCTCTTTCATACATAAAAATATTCTCTTTCCAGTCCGCTTAATTCAGTTGTGTCAAAACTTGGTGGAATGCTAAAAGCTGGAAAGACAGATTTAAAAAAAAAAACAAAAAAAACCAAATGCAATAAAAAACCAAATAATGCACAAACTATTGTATTGATTCTATTGCTCATACTCTAGACAGTAAATATAAAAGGAACAGTCTTATTAGGAACTAGACACATTCATGTTTCAATCCACAGTTTAATAAACAGATTATGTAGTACAAGTCACCCAAGAGATCTTTTCCACATCTGCTTCTAAAACTGTTTGTTTGTTTTGTTTTTTTCTTAAGGTACTAATATCATCAAATTGCCCCTCTGCCATTAGGAGCACTGACAACAATGAGGGCTTTCTGCAGAATTAATCACCAGAATCCAGCCAAATACACAATATAAGGATAGAGGAACGAGGATAAAGGCATGGCTTTATATCTAATACAAATTAATAAAACTCCTTACAATGAGTGTAGAACTGGAAATATGTCATTGGATAGGCACAATTTTTATCTGAAGCCGTATGTTACTTGTCTCTACATGCAGAGCAATGGAAAAAGATAAGTCATCCTGCTTTATAAGGCACTCACAGTCCTTTCCTGAGACAAGCCTCAAGTTTTCTTCTCTTCAAAAATAACAGACCTATTTTGTATATCTTTGGAGTGGGACACTATTACTTCTTTCCATTGACATGTTTTCTAGATTCAGTCTGCCAAATATTCACATATATAATATATATAAAGTGAGGGGGGCGGGGAGAGAGAGAGAGGGTAAGAGAAAGGGAGAGCTCATGGCTACTTTCCATAAAGGAAAAAAGGTTTTATGTTCACTTATGAACAACAGATGTAGAAATATTTAATATTCCAACACTAGGCAAATAAGATCATCTAAAAGACTCTTTATAAAAGACTATGAAGTTGTGAAAATGCTGTATCTGAAAGCTCAGTATGTTTAGGACATACTCAGTCCTAAACAATTCAGATTCTGGCTGTGCAAAAGCCTACCATACTTGATTAGAAGAGATGTTAAATTTCTTAAAAGAAAATATGTTGCTTAGGCTTGCTGTGGGTACTCATTCAAACAAACTAACACTTTATGATGAAGTAGAGCTGTAAAAATCTTGACAATAAATAACAGTAAACAAAAATTTGCAGTTTACTACAATACTGCCTGTATACAAAGGGACTGCAAGCTCTTTGTATGCTGTAGCCTCAAATAGGCAATAAGATCTATTTCAGTGAAGCTTTAAAACCCAACAGGGTTAACAATTTGCTTAAGGGTCCACCCTTGCAAATCCAATTGTAGTGTCAGGTGTTATTCCTGCTCTCATATTACCCTTTACAACCATTTGTGTTGCTGAGCAGGAGGATAATCATAGCTTTTTATCAAATATAGATATGAGCTGCATTAGCCAATATCACAGTGATCCTACACAGTACATCAAAATAATTTTTTATGGTGGCATGGGTCAGTAGACCAAGAGCATTATATATAATCAAAATATTTTATAGGTAAATTGTTTACAAGAGGGAATTGCTAAAATCTGAAAAAATGCTCAATTATCAGTTCAATAACATTATATTTTATAGTGCACTATTGATTCTGCTTTAATATAAGACCCAATCCCACTTGCTGCTATAATCTTTTTTATCTCTCTCCAGTGAACAAATCACTGCCTTAGCAGAACTATCACAGACTAAAAAAAAATAGCACTGAATACCAGTGCTTATCCCATTTCCTCTGCTGTAAAATAAACTGTAGCAGCAATTTGCACTGCAGGAGACCAGGACTGCAGATTACAATGGGTACCAATTTTAGCTGCTTTGCTTCTGTTCCTGTTACTTTTCATACATAAGCAGTAAATATTCAGGCTTCTAGTTTTCATATAATTTATAGCCCCAAAAATTCCTTAAAATTAATATGTAATCAGAATACTTACACAGCTAGCTAATTAGCCTTTCAAGCCATTCTTAAACAAGAACACCGAGTTAAGAATGGTTTGGAAATTACTGTTATTTTTATGCACTCTTCAATGAAGAGCCCATTTACAAACCTGAGGTATCAATTTACTTATGACAGTCTTAACTCTGGTCTTAACATTGATACAGATTAAATTTACAGTAAGTGTAATGAAACATATTCACCTTTGTGCAACATATTCAAGGCAGTTCAACCATC
This sequence comes from Caprimulgus europaeus, assembly GCA_907165065.1. The sequence goes on from OU015525.1 coordinate 28,565,849, forward strand.
AAAACATCAGAAAACAAAAATTCAGACTAGCCAGGTAGCCTTGATTGAAGCTCTTCTATACAAAATTTAGCTTAAAAGTAATTAATGTCATGTCATGCAACTGAAGAGTTTCATTTGTGGTATAACATTATTTTTCACAGGACCTTTTACTTCATTCAGTACCTAGTAGGCATGCTGCTCAATATTTTGTTTTATCACCACTCAGCAATGGTCCACATATTGTTTACAGTACATACCATCCACATTCTGCAGTATGGAATTAGTAATTTTTTTTTAATTATTGACATAATATATGCATTACATATATGCTTCACAAGTACTAAATGTAATTGTCTTCAGAAAACTGTTCTCACAAATTTCTGTCTCTGAAGCTGCTTGGCTGAAGCTTTTGATAACACGGCCTTCATCAGTTCCCAGTAGTTCTTCATTCTATCTCATAACTCACTATTTCATATTCTACAGCCTTGAATCTGACTCTTTTAGAGGTCAGACAGTAAAACAATACATTGAAAATATTAATTTGTCATTATTTATTTTCACTTCTTTTGCAGCTGTATTTCATTGTAGAATACCATTACATATTAATCAGTGTCCATGGGTAGGTCATACATAAATCAAGTAACATTTTCTTATTTGAGTATATGTACTCTTGAGTTTATGGTTGACAGTAAAGAAAAATGCTGTAGATCAGAGGGGGAAAATTAAAAAATGTACACACACTGCAGTTCAACACCACCCCCAGAACAATTAACACCCATAACTTACATTCCTCCTTATTTTTTGCTCTCTTGCCTTTCCTACAAACAGTCTTTTCTCTTTCTGCCCCTTCCATGTCCAGGAATAGCAATTGAAAGAGGAATGGGAAGATGGGAATAAATAAGCAAGGCTTTCAGGGAGATAAGACTGAGGGGAAGACACACCACCCTTTTCTCTGACTGCTCTCCCAAAGGAGAGGGTGAGAGGCACAGTTTTGTTTGGAGAGAAAAGCGAGGATTTTTTTTCAATGCACATCAGAATTTTTTTTCAGTCACACCTTTTTTAGCTATAATTTAATATCTATCCTTTCTAAACCATCTTCCATCTGTAAAGAAATTCATGTCACATGTATTTGTAAGGAATGAGTGTGACATACCTGGTCTTTAGGCCAGGAAGGAGCAGCTAGCAAACATGGGTTCCTTACCAGTTCAAACTACTAGACAACAATCTCTGAACACCCAAACAAGCATAATTGATGCCAAAAATTGTGCAACTTCAAACAAATCAAGACTTCCATTAACAAAAGTAGAGAGGAGTTTTCAGAGTGCGGACATGAGTAAAGTGAAACAGATTGGGTCCTGATTATTAATAGTTTATCAGAGCAGAAAGCAGGTAGAAAAAAAGGTAGGAAAAGGACTGATAAGGTGGAGAAAGTCAACACCTCACACCCCCAGGTTTAGGATGCACTACAGTGCATTCAGATGACAGTATTTTCAGATTTTCATTAGAATGTGTTCAAGGCCAGGTTGAATGGGGTTTTGAACCATCTAATCTAGTGAAAATTGTCCTTGCCCATAGCAGGTGGGTTAGACTACATGATCTTCAAAGTCCCTCCCAACTCAAACCATTCTATGATTCTATTTCTGTATTAATTCTTTTAATTCAGTATAAAAAGCTACATTGATAGTATTTCCATTTTCATTTGAGACAGTATTAGTAGAAATTTGATGACTGAATGTCAGTGGCAAACAACAGCTAAAAAAGAGGACAGATTTCCATGAAACAGTAAGTATTTAAATAGCAAAGTGAAACAAGTATTTCAAATAACAGAGAAGGGGATGTTTCCCTTTCATTATTTTATAAATTCATAAGAGACTTTTTTTATTAAAATGGAAGAGTATATCTGTAATAATTCTTTCTCAGTTTTTCCCCTTTTCTTGTGTGTTATAGCAACAATACATCAATTTTGGCTGGTGGCATATGTCTTGTACAGCTGAAGGCATTTAAATGTAATATTTCTTGCTTTCAAAACACTAAAACGTTTCTCTCTGGGTAGAAAGATGTGTCAGTGAGCATGAAAAAGAGACGTTTCATAATCAGGGAAGTAAAACATTAAAAATACTAGAAGAAAGACAGCCAAATCTGTCTCTAAAGTTTGTTTGCTTTTCCTCTATGACCTGTCCTAATGTATGGAAATGAAATTATAGAATAGAGCTGGTTGACTCAAACTGACTAAAAGTGGGTCTATTACTATTCTGACACTCTCATCAAAAAGCAAGATGCATTTTGGGTGAATCTGTGCTGGCTTGTAGCAGGGGTAATGAGACCCAAATATTTTTCCATTCTATTTTCCAGTTTTGAAATTTTTTTGTTCCACATTTGACATTTGGAACTCTCCCTAGTGCATTGTTTGATGTGATATGAGATAGAGTATTTTGATCCTCTGCACTCTTAAGAAGAGAGATGTTCATCAAGGAGCAGGTTGGGTTATCTGTGTTCATGCCAGTTGTCCATTGAACCATTTGAACCTACATTTTCAGTATAGACAGTTTCCTAGTCATCATGCTATGGAGCATTCAGACTGCTAGGGTACAATTTTTCCTGCACAGTTGTTTTTTCCTGAGTAATCTCCCAAGCAGTCAGTACAGCAGGACTAGACTTCAGGGCTCCTGCACACCAAGTAAAGAGTCATTTTAATTTGTTTGATATCTGGTTTAGTGAAAAAAAAAAATAAAAAAATCACAGGAAGTGAAAATGTTGACCTGAATAAAGCATATTCTACTGCCAGGTAAATTAGGATAACAGTATCAGATACTGTTTCAAAAGCATCCTCTGCCGATTCAGACCCAATATTTGGTTTTCCTTTCATTTACCAGTTGTATGCCCATAGACTGAAAGTAAATCTTCCATTTTTTTGAGTCCTATTTTTCAAGGAAGATTCCCTAAATATTGTAAAACTAAGACAAAGTCTATCACTTCAGTTTTATGGTTAAAACATTTCCTAGGCAGGTAGAACACCATTTTCTGTTCCTGACATAAAAATAGAGCAGCAGCAGCTATAGAAACCAAGAAGTTTTCTTTGTATTAATCCACATCTCTTCTTTCCTCACAGCACCCAAAAAGCCTTTAGTCTGATGGTTTGGGCACATTTCTGAGCAAAAGATGGTCCAAACAGAAGTAAATGAGAACTGAGAAATGTCTTCCACATAGTGGGCTTGTGTCCTCTTCACAGGGAACCACTACCTGACCTCATAGAGGGTACTGCTAGCTAATCCTCCAAGCATTTCACATATTTGCTTGGAAATTTTTCTCTTAGGTACAGCTTGAGTATCAAGTTTGTTGGATTACAAGGTGGGATTGCTGGTATATTCAAGGAAAACTTAATCTTTGTTAGACATCATAAATCATAATTCTGAAGGCCTACATGTAAAATATGTATGAAATTTAATAGTTGTGCTGTCTGATAGATTTTTTAAAAGAACACAGATTTTGATAAATTTCTGAAGCAAAATTTAAAAAATCAGACAGTTTCATTTTACAGTTTGCAAAGCTAGGCAGTTTTATTTCAAGTCGGCAAAGGCAAAACAGCACTTCTTTAATACACCAACAAAACTGATTTAACAGATGCTAACGTCCACTTCCTGGAATCCTATTGCATTTAGAAATTACTATGACTGTGTGATAGTTTAACTTAGCTGGCAGCCAAACAAGACACAGCCACTTGCAGTCTCCCCCATCCCCTTCCCCAACCCACCCAGGGAATCAGTGAGAGAATTAGAGGGGTAAAGGTCAGGAGACTTGTAGCTTGAGATAAGAACAATTTAATAGAGTAAAAATAAAATTAAAATAATAGTAATAAGAGTAACAATTATAACAACTATATATATGAGTGATGCAGAGTACAACACTCACCATCCGCTGATAATGATCCCAGAGGAGCAAAAAGGAACCTCGAAACTGAAATCGCAGTCCCGGAAAAGTGAGCCTGAGTGATTCCTGAGAGAATCCCCCACTTTCCGATCAGCCCCAGTTAATATACTAAACATGACGCAATATGATATGGAATATCTTATTGTCATATCCAACTGTTAATTCTGGGTTTTACTACCTACTACACTTTTCTTCTCCACTCCCCCCTTCTAGTCTTCTCTCCTTGAAAACTGCCCAAGCACAATGTCCTTGTAGTTATCAACATTGTTCTCATAACAGTCTTCACTGAAACCAAAACACGGTGCTTTCTAGCTACTAAGAAGAAAATTAATCCTATCGTAGCAAAAACCAGGACAGATTGTTTACATGTTCTATTGTTTTCAGGTTAATAACTTGCATTCCTTCCCCTAGTAACTTTTCCAAAAGGGTAAAATATCTCTAGAGAGGTTTTAAATTTGCATTGCACAAGTTTGAGAAAAAAATCTTTCCACAGGAATTCCAACAAATTTTCCAATTTATGATTGAAGTATTTGTCTTAACATATTGATTTAATGTTTGATTAACTTATAAATTCTGGGGTCTCATTTTTTCTGATATTTATTTTACTGGTAAAATAGAAGGCACATCTACATTTTTTCCACAATATGTTTATGTTATTATTTTTCCCCACTGATGAGATACAGAGAGATTGCAACACGTGTGCTATATTTGAAATATCTTTTTTTATAAATTACCTATGGATTAAGTGCTACATACTTCATACTCAAAAGTTCTTCTGATCTATTTCAAAATATAACCATTAAGTTTACAAGGCTTTCCCAAAATCTGGGAAATCCAAAAGGGATTTTCTCTCCTGGAAATCACTATAGAGTGCTCCCAGTGTGCAAAAAGCTACCTTTGTCAAGCTTAAGCTAACATCATGGCCTTTTACAACATCTACTTATAATGAAGGATCATTAACAAGTGCCTTCCAGACTTCACTTTAGTCTTAACATTCCAAATATTACACCTGTAACTTAAATATGAAGAGGGGAAAAAAAAAAAAAAAAGGCTCAGTCAACATCCATTTGAACAGTACAGGAGCATAACTGGCTACTCTATGAAAGGAAGCATTTGGGTCAGACAGGAAGACTTCCTCAAGAAATCAGCCTGGACATCTGAACCTTCAGTCTGAGATTTAATTATTGAGTAGCATTTCAGTAAAACATTCATCTGTCTATAAATCTCTGTAAACAAGTGCTTGCCTAATGAATGATAATGCAAATCTTTACAACAATTCCAGAAAATGAAGTTCCCTAATGTGCCTCATATTCCTCCTAACAAATTAATTTTAAAAAGAGATGAATAACAACAAACACAGATTTGCCAAGAACAATCATATTAAACAAACAGAATTTCCTTATGGATATAAAAGAAATAGTTTTCATCACATATCTTGTCTTTAGAAAGCATTTGTCTGATGTTACAAGCAAGTCTGGAAAAATTGTCTTGATTATGTGTCTATACAAAATTGCTTGGATAACAGGTTCAGAAACTGTTTATCATCAGCTTGTGTCAGCACTTCTTTAAAGTGTTACGTAGTCTTTGAGGTTAAACAGGGATTCACACAGAGTAATTTGATTAATCAGTACAAATGTAAACTTGAATATTTCCTTGCCTGAGGAAGACAGGGTCAAAATATAAAGGGATTTTCATTAAGGTTTATCTCCTTGTCACGCTTCCCCTTTCTTCTCATCTTTCCCTTAAAACAGTAAGATAAAGGAGAGTTCTTTCACTTTGACTGGTACAGTGAGAATCCTTCCTTAGGCTAGCTTTCAGAATATCGCTCACAGTATTTCTTCCCTGTAATGAGAAATCTGTACATACATTCACTGGTTGTGGAACAGGTAAGCTATTAGATTATGTGAGATGAAACTCAGAAATTTAAAAAAAAAAATTTTAGGGTACATCTTGATTTTGAAAGATGGGCAGTTTTAAGGTTTCATCATCTAACCCATTTTGGGCATTTGCTTTAGGGTTAGATTAATTATGTCAACTCAGCCAAATACTCCAGTCTTTAAATTGACTACAAATGTAGCCTGTAGAGACTAGTTCACATGCAGATATGAGCACTAAACATCTAACATGAAGTACAATAAATTAATCCAAATATGAAATATTAATATAATGGAAAACCTACCAATAACAAAGGGGACATATATTCAGTACATGTTGCTTTATGTTTACGATATGTTAATTTGTCAGAGAACGACACAGAAAAGTCTATGTTAGGAAAATAAAATACCACAAAGCTCGACTGCACTAGACAACTCTGTGACACATCTAATGGAAACATGATGCTACTTCATCAGTCTTAGAGATCTAATAACAATAAAATTATTTCAGCACTCTGATTTTAGATTAATGAAATAAGACTAGATTTTCTAGTTAGATATCAGAATTTGTAAAGCAAGGTACTCTGATAGGCTAACATTTTGTACCATGACTATTAATTAAGTCAGAATGGAAACAAAGTGAAAAAATAAGTTCTCTGAAGATAAGTGCACAAATATTAAAATTTTTGAAAATCAGGAAAAAGTATATATCAAGTAACAAAAAGCCCAAACCATAACACAGCCTTATTCTGTCATTTAAAAATGGAACAAAGCTGGAAATATATCTTTCAAGCCAAAATTTCAATCTGAATCCTTTACATACTGAAAATTATGCTTTCAAATTCATATTTGGAGAAACAAATAAAAATAAATGCCTCTTAAAATTATGCAAACAAGATATGAACATTGTGGACTATGTTTTTCATTTCTCAAGAAGTTTCTTAGCACCAAAATTGGGAAGCGTTAAATACTATTAACATATTAGAAGCACAAAAATAAAATTACAAAACTGATTTTTGCTCTCTTTACCCTCTAAAGATGCCACATAAAGCTTATCAGCTGCTTCCACTAGGTTCAGTGTCATGCAGATGAGAGAACCTGTGACTCTTCCTTTTCTTTTTTCACTAAAAAATATCTATAGATATGGTATAGATTTTGTCTTAGAATTATTAGTCACTCAATTATGACTACAGTTCTACTGAAGTCAAAAGAATACTAAACAAAAAGAAACAGAACACTCTGAAGAGCAAGTTTTGAATCTGGAAAGATGCTGATAGACTAGTGCTAATCTTTTAGAATATGAAATTCACTATTTGAAATTAAGTAATTCCATTTACTAAAAACTGAAGAAAAAAGAATTGACAATAATAAAATGGAGAATTGATAGTGAAGTAATAGGGCTATAGAGAAAAATTAAGGTTTAGAATCCAGCTTTGGGATTTTAAAACAGAAAAAAACAAATTGGAACGATTCCATGGTGGAGTTTACACGAATAATTAGAGGGTTAGATAAATAATTCTGAGGAAGCTGAAAGACTTTGTTTAGTCTAGAAAAGAGAAGACTGAGGAAGGAAGGACATTGATAAAAATCTTCTAATAACTAAGTGGCTGTCATTAAGAGAAGGACAATCAATTGTTTTCTAAGTGTCTGGAAGTAGAATGAGAAGGAAGCAGCATAATTTGTAGTAAATAAGATTTGTGTTAGATAGCACAGACATTTTTTCCCCTCCCTGAAACATACCAGTTGGTATTGTAGAGGGATTGTGAAATCTCTTTGAGGATTCTAGGAAAAGCTTATACTTACTGTGATATGATCTCAATATACTTAATCCTTCCATCTGCAAGAAAATACATGATCTCTTCAGGTCTTTCCCTGGCTTATTTTTCTATCATTCTGCAATAAACTAGCATAGAAATCAAAGAGAAACTACATGCTCATCTCCCTTTTCAAGTGCTTAGGGACAAGACTAGGTAAGTACCACATAAAACAACCACTGATTTTGTTTGAGTAACAACATAAAATCACCTGCTAATGGTGAATACACTTCCATAGGAACTACCATCAGAAGGTCTGCACTGTCTCATTAATCACCCACAGGAAGACAAAAGTGGGACTTAAGACATGTATAGTAGGACTTCTGGCTCTTTTGTACACTAAAATTATTTTCTTCTACTCTGTAAAATTATAGCAATCTTTCTTGCCAAGAAGATAAAAACTAGAAAAATTGTCTCTTACTTTATTTTTAAATAAATAAATATTTGCTGGAAGAAACCTTTGTGCTTATGACCTTCCCAGATTTTTTTACTGGGAAGCCGTTAGTACACATTTGCTTGAGATTTCATTATGGTTGTACTTTTGCAAGAAAGTATTTTGAGAGTGATTGCAAATATGCAACAAAGCATATTGACTCTTTGTTGTTTAAATTTTTTATGCAGTAATTACTTTGATTAAGTTGAAGAATAGAGCTAGCTAGCTTGGTACAGAAACCCCCCCAAAAAAAACAGATTTACTTTGATTTTTTTTGAGGAGTATCAGACATCAAGTAACACTAACAAAAAACATGTTCAGTAATTAAGACAGTAGTTATGTATTCCAACTTGCTGTGTGATTAAAAATGCTTTTTATTCATGACTAACAAATGATAGTTAAGATGTTAATGCAATTCTTGAACTAAAATTTGACTAACAAAATTTACTTTTTGATTAAGATATTTGCATAAATAGTTACATGAGTTTTTAATGACAGAATTTGTGAATGCGTCAAAGTGAAATGCAATATTTTGACATATGACGGTCAATTTCGCAATTGCCTTAAACAAACTAAATGAACACAAAAATGTTCAGTTGACTTTAATCACTAAATACTATTATCAGCTTATTTTAAAATGCATATTTATCAAATCATCCAAACTAGAAGTCTAAGCAAAAATCTTTTTTCCCAATACCTAAGGTTACAAGTTGTGCAAAGTTGTACAGGCGACCAGCAGGTACTTGTATTTTTGCTTCTCAAGAAAACACTGAATTGAGACTAAACTGTGCTCCTTTCTACTGTCTTTAACTGACTACAGAAAACTCTACAGCAAGACCTCAATTTGCATCTTATCTAGGTATGTACATAACAAAATGCATAACTGAGGACATGTGAATTGTCAACACTTAAAAATATGCAGAATTCTGAAGTATGCACTTGAGAATTCTGCTGAACTAGGGACTCTGCCTTAGGGAGGTTGGATTCATTTTCTGGAATATACATGTTAGTTTTGCTTGTTAGAAAAGGGCTAAGCTGAAAATGAGTTTTAAATATGTTTTCAGTAGTTTACACTATTTAATGTAGTAGTATATTTTACTTAGAAAAGAAAAACGAAAGGTTGCTTGGAGTTTCATTTGTTTTGTTTTCTTTTTTACAAAATGTGTTCTGTGCTATTTTAGTAGAATATTTGAAAATGTAAGTCAAACAAAAGTTATCAAACACTCAAGTTTATAACAAAAAATGCAAAAATGTCATGCATAGAGAAATACGTGAAAAATAAAACATGAACATTATTAAGAAAAAACCCCTAGGTGTACACTGCCAATAAAGATATTCCCCAAACCATGGAAGAATTACAGAAAGGAGGAACATGACTAAGACAAAAGTAAGGTCTCATACTGAGACAAAACAACCAGCCTTCAAACTATAGATATGCATATGCCTTCCAAAGAGGAGGATTGTCTAAGTGAAACAGAGCAGTGCTGTGGATCAAACCTCTCAAACCTCTGGACCATGACGTTAGCACAAAATAAATATTAATCTCTACATAGGAGAGAAAGTTTTTATTGCTTGAACTAAATTTTAAGGGAATATATTTATTTTAAATGGCAAATCCAAGTCTTTAGCTCTTAAAATTAAACAGTTATACTTACACAGCTTTTAGGAGGTGTCAGGTTTATTATCAGACTGCACCTCTAGCCAAACATTAATAGTTTCTTTCTTTCACTTTGTCTCATTGCTACTTTCACAATACTTTGCTTTGTGTCCTTTAAAGACTAAATCGCCAAACCACCATGAACTTATCAGTTTGTAGACCTAGATCTGTTCCGCAGTTTATGAATTTCCTTTAGTGCCATGACATTCTTGAATTTCCAAGATTATTATGTGCAAGCATCAGATATAATACTAAGATTATAGTCATCTGTTCTTCGCCACAGCTAGCCATAATTCTTGTTTGAGCTTCAGCTGCTCCATCAAAAATTATTCATTTTGCCTATTATCTAAGTCATTCTCCTAATAATATTTAGCTAATCAGCCTTCGCTGAAAAACCCAATTCTTTATATGATATAAAACTAGAAAAATAACATTTAGTGAAAACGTAGAAAGAAAATAGTTATAAAAATTGAAAAACATTATCAAGAAGTAGTCATCTTTCTGAGACTTTTTAGAAAATCTAACAAAAAGTATCTATCACAAGGAGAGCAGTTGCATTAAAAATGTATGTCTTAGAACTAGCATCCCTAATGCAGCCTGAAATTATGGATACTGCTCAGATATAAAAAGACTACAAATTTACTTGGAAGACTCTAATAACAAATATTAAAGATCTAATTCTGCTGTGAATTCCCCAGAATCTCCTATCATCAAGCAGTAAGAGCCAAGTAAAAGTTAAATCCTGTTGCTCTTATTTGCATTTTCTAGAACACTCGTGAAGGATACTCATGACAGAGTAGATCCTTAAAATTAAAAATCAAAACCCATCCTAGACTTTTGCAGTCATTCATATCTCATGTGATCAGGAATTTAACAACACAAACAGGAAAGGTAAAGAATAAATCTGAGAGAACTCCTGCCTGGTAACAGCTCTGATGCTGGAAAAATTGAAGACTTGCCTGATAAAAAGGCTTTAGAAAATATTAAAAGGATCAATTATACACATTTCTATAGAAACAAATTTCTACAAGTGTTGGCTAAGACTTTTAGATTGTTTCTACTCATTCTAAATCAGTTGGTCAACAGATTTAAAAGTTATCATGAAGAACTAAAAGGCACAGGGATCATTCCTATAAGCATTTCTTTATTAGGAAATCAGGTTGAAAATAAAACCACACATTTCAGTTAGTTGTACAATGTGATGGTTCTAAATGGAAAAATATTATTCAGCTAGAAGGAGATTTAATAATTTGATACTTACAGGCATATTTTTCTTTGGATTTTTTAATGAACCAACCAGTTCCGTATGGACATGATAACCTAGTATGTTTAGGAACAATTAGAAAAGGCCTTTTGTTCAAATTGTCTGGCCAAAGCATCACAATTTTCACTACAGCACATGTTTGTGAAACACAAGGTTGTTAAGAAAAAGTGAGAGGCTACTTTGTCAAGATTATTTGGGTAACTGGTATCCAGAGATAAGCTTTGTGATACTAACTAATCTCCAGGAGCTACAGGAAATTTGTTAGTGTTCCTTTTCACCGTGTAAATAGAAAAACATCATGGAGAGATGAAGTTACACTTCCACACATTTGAGAATGATTATCAAAGAGCACAAACTTAGTGGAAAGAAATACTGCAAACGTGACTTTGAAACCTTATTTGGAGCCAAGACACAATACAAGGAAATAAGTGAAATCAAAATAAGTACTACATATTCTACAGTGGAACTCTTGACTTGACAGGGCTGGGAAGCCTAGGAAAAGAAGTTCACTTGTTGAGTGTTAACTCTTAAAGAAAATTTAAGTCTTCCATTTTTGCACCATTAAATTGCTTTTTAATTGAAGCAGAACCAGAGACAAGAGGAAAGCAACTCTTAAAACTAGATTATTGTGGTGCTAAAGAGAAAGGGCTAATGATGTCCTCTGAGTAATAAGTACATATCCTCCACAGAGGAGATTAAATTGAAGACAAATAGTTTCTTTGCACATAGTGAAGTTTGAAGCACACTGAAATAAAATACTCCTATCAGTAAGAAAAAAAAAAAAAAAGTGAGGACAACAGAAATCTTTTTTCAACTTCATAGGAACTGCAGAAAATTAAATACCAAATGAAATGCATTTAGGAATGTTGCCTGTACATATCTGAGAAAAAAAATCTAGTGCACCCTGCTTAGATATGGTCTTAAAATAAAGGCCACAGTGTGTCCACAATACACATCATACACAAATCTAATATCACACTAAAACAGAAGGAAAAATACAACACACACAGATGAAAAAAAAATTGTCAAGAAAAGAAGTGGTGTAATTCAACAACAGGTGGGGGGTTTTTTTGTGGTTTGGTTTTTTTTTTTTTTAGGATGGGAATTTCCTATCCAAAATAGAAGCCATTGTTGTAAAAAAAAAATATTTCAAGGAGTAAAGATTTAAGCAATTCTGCCACACTACTGCTTTAATAAAGGTCATGATGACCTAAAATGCTGTACTGTATTAGGTAAAAAAAAGTAAAAGGAAAAACTGAAAATGAAACAGACTGAAAAATGGATTCACATACAGGAAGAATTACTATACTTGATGAACCTGAACATGACATATGTTGTCTTTGCATTCTGCCTCTCAGCTGCAAAATAAAAGTGATCAGCACAAGCTCCTGCTTAAATGGGCTGTGTGTTGGAGACTCTGTATCTCCCACCACAAGAGCTCCTGAAAAGCATCATTCCTCATTCTTCATTGAGAATTTTTGATGCAGTTGTTAAGATGGTGTTATGCAATTTTCCTCTGTTTCAGGTCTTTTTCTCAGAGAATCACACACCTACAGCTACTTCTGTCACTCCTGGTTGTAACCAGGACTGGAGGGCCAAAGAGGTGGTGCTGGTTGAATATAGACACAATCGAAAAATGTAAGTGAGAAGAGGAGAGTACCTACCATACTTCCAACTGGTTTATTACCCACCACAGAAACCAGAACATCTAGAGCTCTTCCTTCTTGCAGAATCTATTTATTTAGATCTTTCCATAAGACTAGCTCTAAACACTTGCAAAGTGCTTGTATTGTACTCACAAGTCAAGTTTCCTACCTCTGTGATAATTTTGGTGACTTTTGTCTTGATACCTTGCAGCCAGTCTCCCTTTCTTCAATCACAGCACTCAAAAATGGACACAGCATCTCAGAGTGGTGCAAAGATCACTTCACTCATAGGCCATTTTTCTATTTACTCTCTCTGTTCTCTGGCATCTTTAAAAGTCACATGAGATTTCTGATTCTTGTTGACTTTGTAGTCCTCTGTAACTTAAACTGCTTCCTGAGAAACTGTTATTCATACCTGTTTCATTCTGTAATTCCACAATAGTTTTATAAGAATTACAAAATCATAGTGGTTGAAAAAGACTTTTAAGATCACCGAGTCCAACCATAAACTTAACACTACCAGTTCTACCTCTAAACCATGTCCCTAAGCACCTCCTTTACCAATTTTTAAGTACCACTAGGGAAGGTGACTCCACCAGCTCCCTGGGCAGCCTGTTCCAACGCTTGACTACCCCTTCAGCTAAGAAGTGTTTCCTAATATCCAATCTAAACCTCCCCAACACAACTTGAGGCCATTTCCTCTCATTCTATCTCTTGTTACATGGGAGAAGAGACTGACCCCCACTTCTCCTTTCAGGTAGTTGTAGAAAGTAATAAGGTCTTCCCTCAGCCTCCTTTTCTCCAGACTAAACTACCCCAGCTCCCTCAGCCGCTCCAACAGGACTTGTTCTCCAAGCACTTCACCAGCTTTGTTGCCCTTCTTTGGACACACTCCAGCAACTCAATGTCTTTCCTGTAGTGAGGGGCCCAAAACTGAACACAGTACTTGAGGAGCGGCAAATCATTTGAGAACTATCTTTTATATCATTTTACAGCCAAGAAATTAGATAAAACCAGATAAAACACAGGTTGGCCAGAAAATAACACGCCAATGGTTACAGATATAAATTTAACACCAGTGATCTGACATTCCAGCAATAACCTATCAGGCAGAGGTATACCACAGTTTTATATGTAGCAGGGAAAGGACAAAAAAAAACATAGGGAAGTTATAGATGTCTAAAAGAAAAAGATAAGCTTCTAGAGGGTGACAGGTATTCTGTGGGTAAAAAAATGTTAATCATAAAAAACAGCTTTGGACCCAACTAATGAGCCAACTAAAAAGGAAAGGAGCAGTGTTTATACTTGTTTCTTGTTTCTCTGGACAGAAACAAAAGGCAAAGTGTTGCAAACTGAGTCATCTGTGTCTGTTACTGTAAACCAGAAGTCATATGAACTGTCTCAAAGAACAAAGCAAAAGTTTCTGAGAACTATGAAACCTCAAACTTTTTATTTTAAGCTAATTTTTATTTTCAAACAAGAATTCAGATGCAAAAACTACCCATTTAAACTTTTGCCAGCTTCAGCTAGCTAGAAAATGAAGCTTCCCTTCACTTGACCTTCCCAGATCCCCTGACCTTTGGTGTCCCATTTATTGCCCCTGTATAGGAAGCAGGAAGCTTTCTATCTGGCTTCCTGCAGGATATACCTCTGCTATAATTCCTGAGCAAACAGACTAAAAGTTTTATGGGGCACCAGGGGCTACAAAAGATTCATTGCTTACAGGCCAAATGCTCTGCTAAAAACTGATTTAGAAACATTAGCTTTGGATTCAGTGTCCACTGAATCCACTCTGGATGAGTGGCCAGAAATAAGTTATGCCGGTAGCAAACAGTCAAAATAAGAAAAAGAAAAATAAAATATTTCTTCCTACACTTTTGAAAACACAGAGAAGATAAAGCAGCATCTGACATGACTGAGAATATTAAAAAATTAAAAGACATTAAGAAGTTGGTTGATATGTGAGGTTGGAAGTCATTTATGGGGCAAAACTGGATGAACTATTAAGAAAAGTTTCCTTTACAAAACTATAAAGACTACCTTCTGGAGTTTTTTTAGGTTTTTTTTTTTTTTCCCTGAAAAACAAAACCACACATGGCAAGGGGCACGTAATCACTAACCAGAAATAGTTTAGGCACAACAGTGCCATCATATGTCCAAAGCTCATGCATTTCAAAATGTTCTTTGAGAATCAAAGTGAGACAGAGAATAACAGAGAATTAATACTGATTTTTAAGCACATGAATAGTGCAGTATAAAGAGCTTTAGTACAATTAGATATTGCATGTTTGACAATGGAAACAATTCTGCTGGGTCAGTAATAAAAAACAATTTTATTTAGTTCAAATAGCTCATAAGAGACTCAGAATTTGAGTTCTGTGTGCATAGAAACCTGATGAGCACAGTCACTGGAGAGAAATCCCCTATGTAAACAGCCTAGAAATAACAGAAACTAACCAAACAAGAAACAAATCACCCTTCCACATATATTTTATATCCTTGTCTTTGGAAGTGTTCTCTAAGTTCTTACTAGAGCTGAGAAATTTGGTAAATTCCCTGATTCCTAACCTTCCTGAAGCCAATGACTCCACACTGGCTTCTGTTGTTGCTTTTCCTAAACTGCCAAGCCTGTCGCCACTGAAGTGAAGTACCCTCAATGTCATTGAGGCTTCTCAAGTCTACCAACTCTGGGAAAACCACAGCAATCTCAAATCCATTAAGGGAAAGAGGATTATCCTTAAATGAGTTTGAGCATTAATAATCCAACCAGTGGCCAACCCCTAAGCTTTTATTCAGTTGGTTAGGTTGTCCCTAGTATTTTCAACTTAAGATGTGCTATAAGTTTTTTATAATTGTAGTGTTGTTTCATAGAAGCTGCCAGGGGAAACTAAAGATTTTCACAGTAGGATATTTGGTAGCTGGAATTTTTGGCACCTGAAAAAGCAAGGAAAGTAGCTTGCAACTGAGAGATAAGCATGCTGGTTGGATTCTTGTGCTCAAACATTTGGAACTGTAAGACTGCCATTTCTCTTGCCATTATGAAGTTTCAGAACAACAGTGCAATACAGAAATGGACACCACTCACACACTTACCGTTTCAGGGGGGATTTTTGCAAATTTAAGAGGTCATTGCTCTGTTAATGGTGGTTCATATTTTCACTGCTTCATATTTTCAAAAGAGTACTTATAGTTCAAAATGATTTTTCTTGAGCAGTTTGTCTGGAATGGAGGCATTTAAAACAAAAGCATTCCACTGCACATACTATGGCATAGATAAAGTTTTAAGCTTGTTTCAAGCCTAACATGTCCATACCCAAAATCTGTTCAATACTCAGATCTGAATGTTTCGTTTCAGTTCCCTAAACTAAGTGATACTTAAACTGAAGAGGTAAAACAAGCAAATGTAAAAAATAACGTGATATAAGGAATGGTAAGTTACAAAGTGACACAACTTTCCCTGGAACTCAGGTAATACCAGAATGGAAACTCATTTACAAAGCAAAGAAAGACAAATTCATAATGTACTCTGCAGAGTATATAGAGTATATAGAGTTTGTCTAGCAATGTGTTATCACTTTTACTTTTAATACTTATGACTTTTTTTTTTATATCAATTAAGCATCCAGGAGGTAATATTTATATTTTGTACAGGACAGTGAAGATATTTTGGGTAAATCTTCAGATTGACTTTAGTTCCATTCAATCTGATATACTTACATCAACGTACATTAGATAAAAAAGAATTGCACACCTCATTTAAGTATAAATTCTGATAAATTAATAAATTTAACAACAACTACTCCATGCAATTTGCTCAGCTGAGAATAAATTATGAGAAATTCCAACAACAGATATTATACATGTTTCACTATCATGGCATTATTTATAGAAAAGTATTGTTAATGAAAACTTATAACCAGTACAATAATAAAGTAGCCCAAAATTTGAAAGATCAATATTAACCTTCAAAATAAAGAAAGATAAAGCATAGATCAGTGTAAGTTTTCTAAATTAAAAAGACTGTCCAAAAATACTAGTCTCCACATAATTTCATATAGTAAGGTATCCCATCCACCAGCATCTAATTTGCTGCAATAAGAATCCTACCTAACAGAGCAAACATAGCATCAGAAAAATAAAAATGAAATAGGTAAGTATTTGTATTAGTATTTTGGCAAAATACCATCCTGTCTGTTGGCTGTATGAACAAGTATCTGCTCAAAGTGTCAATGAGTTTAAAAAAAAAAAAAAAAAAAAAAAGTGCTACTTCTGCTGTGAGCTGTTGCTCTGCTCTTTCAATTATTCCCTCAAAAATACATACGCTTCCTGTGCAAAGGGGACAGCATTTTTACATATGACATTGCAGACATAGTTGCTCGGCTTTGTGTTTGCTAGACAGACAGCTGGTTTCAGAAAAGACAATGAAGGAATGCACAGTACTTTTGAATAGCAAGAGGGACAGTACTTTGATGGTGCTAATCACCAGTAGCTGAGTTTGGCTACTTGAATCAGTTGCTACGTTCATTTGTCCCACTGCAGACATGGAATATTCCCCTAATTATTTACTTAACCAATTAACTTAAAAACAATTCAAATAATAGGAATAATTACTACAGTGGAATGATGGACCGCAAAATTTTAGTATTAGGAGGAGATCTTCAATTTTTAAACTCCATAAGCATGTTTTTTCCTCCCCACCACATACTTAACCATCTCAGTTACACAGGATTACTCGAGTAAACAAAACCTAATTTACATGAAAAGGACAGATATTTAAGTCAATATACTGCTGTCATATTTTGACTCCATTTTCTATTTAAACCTAGTTTTAGGACTAGTCTGTATGGCAACAATTTAACAGGCAAGATCATCCATCATCTTGAAGCCATAGCTCCAGCCACATTACTCATAATGACAGTATCAAGCCTCTAATAAAATTTCAAACAGTGGAATTGGCTAGATTTATATGATTCTCAGTGTTAATATTTATTATTCTTATGAATATAAAATATGGACTTTTACTTCAGCAGATAGAAAACAGTTTTAAGGGCTAAAGGATCATGGAAAACCTAACTTGTGTTGCAGGAAAATAACTTTGATTAAGAAACATTCAAACAGTAGGGGACAGGTAGATAGTTTGCCCAAAAAAAGATCTAAGCAGTCTAAGTAAATTACAGAAGTAGACAAATTACTGTTTTGTCTCCTTTCAGAAATTAGCATGTCATAGTCACTTGAGTCACATGCCATACATTTGTTAGGAAGTTCAATTTGGGTAAGGAACAGCTTTTTTAAAGTTCTACAGGATATAAGCTGTGATCTGCAAGTTCTGTATAAAAAGGGGGGTGGGAGGAAGAAGTGGGAGCTATTTCCAGAACTTTTTTCCTCAAACAACCCAAGTGCCTTCATCCTCCTCCCAGTCACCCTTCAGTTCCTTTGGTGCCAACACACACTCATAAGAACTGCACCAACCGAAAAAGAAAAAGAAATGAAAAAAGAAGAAAAAAATAAATAGGGGGAAAATGAATTTATAATTGTTGATAAATTGAAGGAATTCTCCATGCTGGAATGTATGAGACAGGATTTTTTACAGGGAGTGTAAAACAGTGGCTGGGAAAAGGGTTCAGGGGAAAAGTAATATATCTTACTTTATCTGAGTAAGATAGAAGAATGGAGGCAATGGCAGTCACTGAAAAGACTTTCATTACTTATTTTTCTTTATATTATTTGGAAGTTTATTGAATTTATTAGGTTATTGTCAAGTTTAAAGATTGCACAGGTTTTTTCCAAGCCATATTAAAGACTCCAGTGTTAAAAAAAACCCACCCCAAACTTTCACTTTAGCATCACCAACAGTGGTAACTACTATAAATTCTTAATAACATTATTTATGTTCAACCATGAGCAAGCATTTAATATATCTTAGAAGCAAAGGTTAAAGAGACCACTTGGTACTTTTTTATTACAATGGGAAAGGTGAATTTAGAAGACTAGAACTTCACTTCAGAATAAATTATTGAATGAACATTTTCTGCTCCATAAAAGGTCTTTAAATAGACAGTCTTCCCAAAGACTTCAGAAAAATTAATTCCCTTATTAGTCCTGCAAATGTCTGCACCTATTCCCCAAATAACTGTTGTTAAAAGAGTCTTAAGAAAAGTAACATAATTTAGTTGAGACACAGAAATAAAATAAATGAGGCTTATAATAGTTATCATATAACACTGTTAAACTCATCCCATTTTAAAACAAATAGGGTTTTATCTTTGCTCTGACACACATGACCTTACGGTAATCCAGAATACATTCATTCAGATATCAGCAGAATATGTACCCAGAAAAAAAAATCTTTAAAATCATTCTTGTTTGTTCTTATGGAGTTTTACATTTAGTGAGATTGAATGTGTTTGACAGAAATACATTAGATGTAACAAAATGATGCCAGTTTGCGTTAGCAGACTGTTAGATATACATAGTTTCAATAAATATGCCAAAGATCTTAGAATTGGCAGGAAATCATCCCAAGATTTACTTTCTACTTTATTTTACATATCCACAACTAATATATGAATAATAAAAACTTGGTTACAGACTAAGAGCCTGATCTTTACTGCACAAGTGTACTCATGTTTGGAGACAGGCTTCAAGATAAGCAAAAATAATCTCATAATTTTTATTACACTAGGTGAGGAAACACCTTTTCACAGGAGCAGCACAATGATCATGTTAGCCAAGCAAAGCAGGATGACCTCAGCATCTGGAGAACTGATAGGAACCTCATGAAGTTCAACAAGGAGAAGTGCAAAGTCCTGCTTCTGGGATGGAAAAGCCCCACACACCAATATATACTGTGGGCCATCCAATTGGGAAGCAGCAGCTTGACAGAAAAGGACCTGGGGGTCTTGGTGGACACCAAGTTGAACATAAACCAACAGTGTGCCTTTGCGGCAAAGAAAGCAAGTGATGTCCTAAACTGCTTTAGACAAAGTATTGCCAGTATGTGGAGGGTTGAACTTGCCTCTCTGTGCAGCACTGGTGAGGCCAGACTTGGAGTTCTGTGTCCATTTCTGGGCTCCCCAGTATGAGAGACAGGGATGTATTGGAAAGAGGACAACAAAGGACCACAAAGATGGTTAAGACACTGGCACATCTCACATACAAGGAAAGGCTGAGACCTGAGACTGTTTAGCCTGGAGAGGAGAAGGCTTGGGTTGGATCTCATCAAATACCTGAAGAGAGGGTGTACACAAGACAGAGCCAGATTCTTTTAAAAAATCTGTCTTAACAATTTCTGAAAAAAAACAAACAAAATACTAAAAGAAAGGAATTATTTCTACTGTTATAAAAATGCCCAAGACAATATTCAGAATTCTTTTTTACTTTTCAGATAATAACAAAGAATATGCTTGAATATTCTATGCTGTAATCCTTTACTAGTATTAGCTAATTTACAAAGAAGTCTAGCCTCTGTTGCTGTTTTGAGGTAATTTCAAAGTTTGTAATTTTTTGGATGTTTTTGTATGTTCCTAATAGATTTGCAGTTGAGGAACTTGAAACTATGACAAGAAAGCCTTTTTAAAGACTTCAAGTGTTTTAGCAGTGCATTTCCACTGGATATTTTTACTTGGGAGGTCAGAAACCAAGACAGTCTAAAACCATGGGAGTTGAGAAAAGTCTTAACTTAGGGAATGCCCACAAACATGAAAATAATTAGCTATTTCAAGGAGATTGTTATTTCAGAAAGAGAATGGTCTTGTGTAATTCCCTTCCTACTAGCTCCTCTGAAGCAATTTTTAAAAGCTCCACATATATTAATTTACCAAAGGAATCCAAAAGAAAAAAAAAAGGATAAATATCACCAGAAAGTAATACTAAAAGATCAAATTTTAAAAAAATATGCAGGGTCAAATCCTGAGGTTATTTTTCATCCTTCTGTTCAGGGAAGTCAAAACCCCCCACATATTCAGAAGAATTTGCAGATGAGGAAGGCTTTTTTGTAAATAAGTGCAATTTTCTGAAAACATTAATATCTCAAGCTATCTATTCCACTCCTCTGAAAGGAAGAATTTCTAGAAACACAGCACAATTTCACTTTGCTTCAGCTGAAATTGGTAAAATAGCAGAGACAGGTCAACAATGAACAATTCTGAAAAACTCCATTAACTTCAACAGATCTATCCACTTCCTAGAGTTGGGAGTGTGATACCAAAGTTGGCTGAGCAAAGATCCAAGATCCCACAGTACAATCAGTATGCAATTTATTTTTGTTAACAGAACAGCACCAAAAAGGCACTGGAGATTTTTCACCTTTTCAGAATCTGTTTGTTTTAGACTATAACAGAAGAGAATAAGCCACAAAAATTAGAGTTCTCAGTGAGACAGCTGTATGAATTTGTAAGATTAATCAGCATTGTTCATTTTTAGGTGCTTATTATACTGATTGTGAATTAATTCATCAAATCATGGAACAAAGTTTTAGTTTTCTTATTTTAAAAGATTGCACATACAAAACCTATTTTCACCACTCTATAAAGAGAAACCTGTAGCAAGATGACTAGGGAAAGAAACCAGGAGAGAAGTTTCCCAGTTACATTCTCACTAATGCCTATACAAACATTTCTTCCTGGAACAAGAGTGAAAGAGGGTGGAGACCAGCCTGCTTTTCTATAGTTACAGTTTTGCTGAAAAGAAATGGAGCTTCAGAGAACTCAAATTAATACTCAATTTGGATTTAATCTGGGTAACAGTTTCTGTGGGGGGAAAAGTTAAATATTAATATAATATTTTCAATTTTCTGAGTGACTGGAAATTTTAAATAAAAAAATTCTCACATGTTCTACTTCAAAGTGGTATCTTTGCATTTTAAACTTTATTTTATATTTCATTCCTATTTTAAACAATCTTATAACCATAAACCAAAAGATGTCATTTTAGATCAAATAAAGCATTTCAAACAGCATTTTTTAAACACAATTTTATAATTTTTTTTATGTTTATCTCTGAAAAAACATCAAAACTATCCAACCTCAAGTTTGAAAGAATTCTCCAGATCTATCAGTCAGTGTGCAGCTGGACCAGGGCAGGGTACATCAAGGTACATGTGGTGGAAAACACTGATCCATGCCAGGGTCCCTTAGCATCATTAAAAAAAGCCTTGCCTTGGAGTTGCAGGGATAAATAAAGTTTTCTTAGATAGGAAGCGCTTTCTTACCCCTAATTTGCCTTTGAACCTGGATCAGGTCTGCAATGCCAGCTCAGCCTTCAAACTACAAGATGAATACTGTCCATCTTCACCAAATTCTGTTGCATATTTCTCCCTACTGTACAAATAAGACAGAAAAATCTCAAGAGAAGCATTAAGAGAGAAAAGGAACAGCAACAAAATTCATCAGCCCAGAGAGAGCAAAACAATGATCTGCTGGCCTAGGAGAAACCTCCCTCAGTCCTGTGGGACTGTTAACAGCATCTACCAGCCACAGTCACAAATGCCACCAAAGACAACATGTTACCATTGTCCCTGGCCACCAAGAATTTCTGAACCAGAGCATAACCCATCCTCCTTTCTGTGGTCACCAGGCCTATAGTCTGAACTGCTGACTCATGATACTCCCGGGACTCATTGTTTGGAGGCTTTTCCTTGAAACAGCCTTGTATCATCATGCTAGAGAAAGACAATGACCTTCAGATCCATCGTCTTCATAAAAAAAGTCTTTAACTGAAGGGAGCAAAAGGGATTGATTTTTTATTTTTTTTCTCTCAGAGGGTCTGAAACTTTTTGGCAAATTGAAGAAGCAAGAGAATTTATAACTGCATGGTATGCTGAAAGCTCAAACTGAATATTTTCACAGCTGATTTATGAATTCATCTCCCCATCAAAACAACTTACACAAAGTTATCCAGAAATAAATCAAACAATTAAGAAAAACAAAGCCTCCTTTTCATAACAGACAATTTTTCACAGCTACAATTACTATAGAATCACTCTATGATCATCTTCTTTATCAGGAAACCCATTTCTATACCCTATCTTTGGCTGCATGAAGAAATCATATCAGGAAGAAAAATTATTTCTTCCACTGATGTAGATTCTGATCAATGATTTCTTTCACTGTGTTAGACACAGAAACAGCAGAGGGATGATTAACATTGTTCCAGTTTTATTAACACCAATTAGCAAAACAGTTCCAGTTTTATTAACACCAATTAGCTAAAATTCTAAGTGTCTAAAAAAGAGAAACACTAAAAGGGAAAGAACAAGCCAAGACTCTTTCTCTCTGCAATGGAACTATCATACAGCTGTTCACACTTGGGATGTCAGGGAAGCACCAGATTAATGTAGTTTCTTGCCTCAGCTAACAGTAGATACATTTAAGGGTGAGATCCACTAGCTGTCTGAATAGATCTGAAATCAGGCCTACCACAGAGTTTCTTCTGTTTCGTTGTTATTCACCTGATATAGCAATGAGGTGATTTGGGAAGTCACATGCACAAAAACCAGTAACTTTTTAAATGTATTTAGTTTTTGACCAGATTACTTCTCTGAACTTGGTTGTCATCATTACATCACAAAAATACTGTCCTAGATGTAAAGTAGGGAATCAGAAGATGCAGCAGGAGTGCAGAAGGTATGTTTTAGATTAGATTAAGATGCCTTAGAGCTATATCCTAGGTCTAGAGCTTTGCATACACTTTAAGCAAGCATGCCTGTTCTGAAAAGCACTCTCAGTTTGGTTCTGGCCCCTAAACCCTGCTTGGCACCATTCTTTCCCTTATGGCAATATATGAGTTTGCATCACTATTTAGTAAACTTGATCTGGGCTAGTAATATTACAGGTCAGTTCTTCAGCTCCATGTCATTGCCACACAGGTGCTCATGCTGACAGGAGGCGGGGTAAGTGGGCTGGGAGGTGAGACTTCTTCTACCAAAACATGACAGCGTGCTTGGAGAAATCATGAGCTGTCACTGACCAGGGCTCAGCTGCTGTTTCACTTGAAATCAGATGTAACTAATCCACAGCTGCAGCATGAGTCACTTTAGCAACCCAATCTAATAGAAAATTAACTTTTGTTTGGTTTGGGTTTATTATTTTAGTGGTGGACTAAATTTCTGTCATTGGTTCTGACTCAAAGGAAATACTGGACACATGTAGCCAAAAGCAGGAGTGGAAGAAGGGAGGAAGTTTCCTTTAACACATCTCACATTTATTTACATTATCCCTGATGTGATGTATCCGATACTAAGAGGAAGAAAGTATCTGTTGACTACTCCTTATCATTGACTTCAGTGGATTTCAGACTCACTGAACTCAATGGTAGTTTTCTACTGAAGTTGTATAAATAAGAAATTCTGGTCTTATTGAACATTGACATAATCTCCAAGAATTTTAATTTTCCTTTCTTTGGAATAGAACAATCTGGTTATGTCAAGGATTTACATTAGAGACTTCTCAGCAGCAGGTATTGTTTCTATTATTATCACCTCTTACCCACTGTCATCTGTTTGTTCCCACACTTCTCTCCTGCCAGTTACATTGACACAACTGTTTAACTCTTCCCTAAGCCAGATCTGTGAAATTATCAAGGTTGAGGAAAATAAAAACTGTGTAAAAAACAATAAAACAAACCACTAAATAAATACTTGTTGCTTTCTACAAAGATCATTTCACATACTCATTTGAATAAGCAGTATAACATGTAGTTATGTCAGCAGAAATATGGGGATAGAAACATCTGGAAGAGTTACAGAAATTGTAGGAGGAAGCAGGCAAAGGGCATCTTTCACCCCATTTGCTTTTAGTCCCAACAGAATCATTAATGTGTCCTAAAGGTAATTTGGATTACCAAAGCTGTGCAAACACAAAACAACTTTTTAAACACTCCTGAAACAAATGAGAAGTTGTACCACTTTTTTAGTGAAAATGTTGAGAAGTCCAACTTCTGAGGTTAGACAATACTGTATGCTTGAACCCACAGGACTCTGACAGCAACGCTCCAGCTACAACAAAGCGAACACCACAGTATCTCTTGTACCTCACTCTCCTCGTCACTTGCTGAGTCAAATCTACAAATATTAGATCAGTCAACATTAAAAATTACCAGTTCCATTTGCAATACACACAGAGTCACTCACACGCCTTCTCCCATGATTCCCACCTCCTTACAAACGCACGCATCTCAGCACAGAGACTGGCAAACAACAGTGTCAGCGGCACTGCCTGACATTTATGGAGGGCAGATTAATTAACATGCTGAAATTAGAAGGTACAACATGGCTATGAGCATAAAAACAAGAAGAATTTGGTTATTTAAAGTAAAAATATTTTGAAAGAAATAATAGCTACTTAAAGTGATAAAATCGTCAGTTAAATCAGATATGTAGCTGATATTGGATATACTACAGTGGAATAGCACAGACTAGAAAAAATTGGGCCAACTGCAATTGGGAAAGTGAACAGTCAAATAAAATAACAGGTTCACTCTGTTTCCAGTATAAGAACAATATACTCAAAGTGCTTAACTTAATTTGGGTCAGTAGAATTACTTTTATAAGAAATAGATTATCCACTAACAGTAGTGATTAATGGATCAGTTCCTCAGCACAGAGAAATACAATCATGGTAATTATCAATAAATAAATAAATAAATGAAGTCCTAAACTTTCCGTTTATCTAGTAACATAAGTGCATTTTCTAAAGGTAGTAATCACTTAGGATATTAAAAAAGTACCTGCAGTGCAATCGAAGTATCACCTTGTGTTCGGTTTGTGTGTGGGAGGGGGTACCACCTTTTGGTAGTAGTGGAAGGGGCTACTCTCTGAAAAGCTTTGTGAAGCTCTCCTGTGTCCAAAGCATACCCCCCCAGCCCAGGCTGAGCCAATTAGCAATAGAGAAACATCTCTGTGAATCCATATTTGTGAGGAGAAGGACAGTCTTGAAAAGAAGGTGGAGAGAACCTGGAGGAGAGGCCATTGACCTGAACAAAAGACAACTGTTGGCCTTAACAAAGAGAGAGCTTTGTTGTCAGGAGAAAGGAGAAGGAGGGGAGGGCAGAGAACCTCAGACACCCATTTCAACTGCATGGAGTAGGAGAAGGTAAATGAGGTCTCCTGCAGCCCATGGAAATTCAATGGCAGAGCAGATATCCATAAAATTGTAGAATCATAGAATGGTTTGGTTGGAAAAGACCATTACGATCATCTAGTCCAACCATAACCCTAGCATTGCCAAGTTCACCACTAAAGCATGTCCCCAAGTACCATATCTACACATCTTTTTAATGCCTCCAGGGATGTGTAGGCCATGGAGGACTCCACACTGGAGCAGAAAGCTGAGCCCAAGGGCAGGTGTAACTGAACTGAGATCCCAGAGATGCTCAACACCAGAGCAGGGGTGGACCCCCAGAGTTGAGTGGGAGAAGGTACACTGGACCAGAGGCCCGTCTGCAGCCCATGGATGTCCTCATGCTGGAGCCAGGAGCTGTGCCTGAAGAAGTCTGTGATTCCAAGTCAAGATCACTTTGGAACATTTTGTTCCTGGACTTTCATGCTGGGAAGAGCAGCAGAGGTGAACTGACTGCAACCCCCATTCCCTGTCCCCTGTGCTGCTACAGGGGAGAAGGCAGAGAAATCAGGAGCAAAGTGATTTGAGCCCAGGAAGAAGGGAGGGGTGGGAGAAGGTGTCTTAAGATGTGGTTGTTATGTCTCACTGCTTTACTCGGATGACTGGTAATTAATTACATTGATTTTTCTTCCCCAAATTGAGTCTGTTTTGCCCATGACCATAAATGGTGAGTGAGCCACCCCTTTCCTCATTCTAATCTGTTTTCTATTCCAGAAACAGCTTACAGGGACCGTCAAGCTTTGTCCCTTAGTATGCCGTGTAGTTCATGTATGGGCTTAAAAATTATGTTGAACAATTTTAATTTGAAATGTTAATAATGTGTTTTCTAGTTAAGTTTAATAGGCAAATTAAATCAACTAACTTATAAAAAGGTTTTTATTAGTGATTCTTATTCAGAGGTTGCCTCATTAGTATTCTCCTTTGGTCACTGGAACAAAATAATAAAGTTTTCATTTTTACATTACAATTTTATTATTTTTTTTTCCCTATTGACACTGTATAGTAAAATAATAGATTTGGCTTTAAGCTATATTTGGATTGTATGATTTACTTCACAGTGGACCTCACAGATCCTCAGCTATTCAGGGCTCCATAATCACTAATTTCAAGAAATTCCTTCAGGCATTCTGCATAAAAAGACTTCATCATTTTCCATTTCCCAGCAGCCTGAAAATGGTTCTTAGTGAAGAAGAATATATCAATTTTCTGTGTTTTTAAGGCACTAAAATATTTCTTTGGTGAAGTGTGTGCTTAGCTTACTCTCAGTACCTTTTTTTTTTCTTCTTCTATGTCATCCTTAGAGATGCTTTTAAAAAATTTTAATCACATTTTGTGTACGGGGGATAAACTCATACAGCTTCTTAGATAAACTTAGTACTCACAATTTGGGTGAATTTCTCAGTCTAATTTTTCATTAAAGCAAAGCCAGCTAGTAAAAGTGACCAGTTCTGAATTTTAGATTCATGACATCATGGGCCTGTTGGACACCGAGAAGCTTGTGACACATGCACTGCGGATAACTGTAAAATCCAGGACTGCATCTAAGCTTCCCTAAAAATTCCAGCCATGGGTGACACGCACTTCTAATTCAGCCTATTACGGGAAGCAGAGAAAAGTTGTCAGTTTGCACAGTAAATGTCAAATTTCATTAATCTTCAGATTTAAACTTTGCTCATTGAGGTACACAAGTCTGATTCTACACCACCCTGGGTATTGTGCTGAACAAACATAGTGTAACATGTCCTCAAGGCAACATATTGCAACCAGTTTACACTGTGTAATTGATGGCAGAAACTTCTAGGAAAAAAAGGGCCAGCCTCAGCACCTACTGTCACAGGTTTACATAAACTGATTTTGAATCAAGTCCCTTCTTCGTGGCAGTCTGTGCTGCATACCTCCTGCTAGAAGCTATGCTAAGGCACATGGAGGATAGGGAAGTGATTTAAGACACTTCAGCTGGGCTGTCAATCATGTTACCTTCTTAGAGGAACATGATTAAGTCCTTTGAGGCATTTCACTGGTGTTTCCCTGTTGGCTCCTATTACTTCAGGAGTTCCTGCATCATCTCAGTAAGACTTCAACTGTGCTCCAGTATAGCCAGCACACCTCAGAGCAACAGGCTGAGGGCCCTTGCTAGCAACTTGTCCTCTAACTCATCCCTGTGTGTCATCCCACAGCTTGTCTCAGGTAAGCTTAATATTGTCCCCCTTCCCCTTCAAGCCTAGTTTAAAGCTCTGTCAATGTGACCTGCAAGCTCCTGACTAGGCCAGGTGCTGTGTAGTCTATCCTATTATTAAAAAATAATTTTAAAAATAAATAAATAAATAAATATAACAGTGACACCAGGCTCATCTGTTTATTCAATGTCTCTGCCCCCAACTTGAAGGAGAGAGGAAAAAAAAAATAATAACCTGTGCTCCAGATTCCCTTACCAACCATCCCAAGGCCCTTATGTCTTTTGATTGCTCTTGGACTACAGGTTACAGATTCATTACCACCCACATGGAGGAGAAGTAATAGGCAATAGGTCAAGGGCCATACCAAGCTAGGAAGTTTCCTAGTGATTTCCTTAACTCAGGCACCAGGGAAGCAACAGACTTCCCAAAGAGAAGGGTCTGTCCAGCATTTTGGACCCTCTTTGTTCCCCTTAGAAGTGAGTCACTTACTGCTATAACCTGTCTTTTCTTCCTCATGGAGGTGGTCATGATACAGGGGGTAGGCCTTTCTGACATTGGCAACACCTCTGATGTAGATACACCGTCATCCACGGCATCTATTCACTGACCTTCCACATCCAGAACCTCCTACCTGTTGTAGAGGCACCTGGGAAGGCGAGATGGGCAAGGAAGGGGTTCACCTGCCACCCTGAGTGTAAACATTCCTCCATTCCTTTAAGCTATTACCTTCAGTCTGTCAGGGGAAATATACAGAATCCCCTTAATCTTGTTTTTTTCTGGTGGCTGTTCCTGTTTCTGTTTCAGGAAGGGCAGAGCATGGTTCCACCATGGTCTCTTTCTCAGACTCCCAGAACCGTGAAGACAATGATACATAGAAGTGTTGTACTGGTTGTGTCTGGAATAAAGTTAGTTTTCATCATAGTAGCTAGTATGGGGCTATGATTTGGATTTGCAACTCAGTGTTGATAATACAGGGATATTTTAGTTACTGCTGAGCAGTGCTTACACTGAGTCAAGGCCTTTTCTGCTTCACATCCCACCCCACCAACAAGCAGTCTGAGGGTACACAAGAGGTTGGGAGGGGACACAGCCCAGACAGCTAACCCCGACTGACCAAAGGGATATTTTGCACCACAGAACGTCACGCACAGCAATAAAGAGCTACAAGGAAGAAGGAAGAGTGGGAACGTTTGAAGTTATGATATTTGTCTTCCCAAGTAAAAACTACACACAATGGAGCCCTGCTTTCCTGGAGATAACTGAATGCCTGCCTGCCAATGGGAAGTAGTGAATGAATTCCTTGCTTTGTTTCACTTGTGTGCTGTCTTTTTCTCAACCTGCAAGTTTTCACATTTTCACCCTTCCGTTCACACCCCCATCCTGCTGGGGTGGTGTGAGTGAGCAGCTGAGTGAGGCTTGACTCTCTACTTGGGTTAACCCACAAATGTATTTTCTGTTGTCATTAGAATCTATTAGATGATATACTGACATGTGATTTTGATTCTTTTCAAGTATCATCAGGACATTTTACCATTCTCCCAAATATGAAACACACGATTCCTAAATGTTTCCTTCTTGTTTAAAACAACCTCTTACTTCGTCTACTAAGGCACTGTATAACTTTCAAAATTTACAAAAACAAATACTTCACTCTAAAGAGGTAAAAAATTAAAGTGTAACTTTGTAAGCTTATAAAACACAATTGTTTATAGTTTTAGGTTATCAACAATATGTGCTTCATTAAATCTTAATTTAAAAAAGAGGGAAATTAAAATTCAAACCACAGTTTTTTCACTTGTCCATAAGAAACAGCAAATTAGAGCAACAGAGAAAAGGAAGTTATTAAAAAATGTTGACATCTGATTAAACTTAAAAAATGAAAAGAAGACAATCTAAAATTATCAAATAGAAGTTTACAGAGAAGACACTATGATCTCAAAGTGCTCGATTGTCATTCAAATCCTGAAGTTAATATGTTACAAGTTTACTTATTGTTTTTCTCTTACTAGTTCCTACAAGCTGCCTAAAACAGTATCTCATTGTAAAGCAGATTAAAGGTTTGTCTTTGGTCAATCCAGCCTCCACGAATTTTGTTAAGATTTCACCACTTTCTGCTGTTTTCTACTGGGTTGGCCTGACTTCATCCTGTGTTAACCTGAAGATTAATATAAAAAGAAGCACTGAATAGCCAGAAGTAAAGAAGTATAATTAGGTATTTATATACTCAGCCTGATTTTTCTATTATTCTTCCTCTCTATTTTATTTTGTCCATGATCATTACCTTGCTTGCAGGTTTTACAGACCACCGACTAACTCCTCCCTTAGAGATAGCTAGTCAATTTTCTCTCACTTGGGAAATAAATCTGATCCCACAATATTTGTTTCTCATATTACTGCTCTTCATCTTCTTTAAAAGAGAGAAAAGAAGATAAATTAAGCCCCATGGTGCCAATACAATGTGTGTTTCACCTGATATGGATACACCATGGGAAGTTATTTGCACATACATGAAAAATGAAATAACCACACAGGAAAAAAAAAATTGCAGCAGGCTGAATAGAAGTTATAGAAACCCAAGAAGAGACATTTCTATTTTTAAGCTACCAGTTAATTTAGATCCTGACACAAAGTCATTGATGATAAGGAAATTATTATCTATTGATGCTATAACCATGTCATTTAGCCTTCAATATAGTCTCCTCATCAGATCTTTGTAATTATTAATAAGCAAATATCTGCCAGTACTACTGATGTAAATATAGTGGTATAAATCCCACATATAGATCCAACATTTATTTTGGTTGTACAACACCCTATTCTTTCTTAGCCCTAAATTTTCAAATTGCTCCCAAATTACCAAATAACCCAAAAATACTGCTTAAAGTATAGCAGAAAACAGTGTTCTTTTTCAGTAGAAACTAGGAGTTTTACTGGTGTTAGTAATTGCTTTGCAATATGTTTCCTCCTACAGATAAGTTCTGATAATGACACATACTAAACTGTCCAGCACAATTGGATTCAAATGAGATTCCCTTATTATAGATTG
Organism: Caprimulgus europaeus; assembly: GCA_907165065.1. The sequence continues at coordinate 28,596,781 of OU015525.1, forward strand.
ATGGTTTTGCTTCCATCTGTAACATTAGGGAGTTTTGAGATATTAAAAGTACTAAAGTTAACACAATCCGTGTGACTAAGTTAAACAGCTTTAAAAAAATCTTTATTTAATGACTGTAATCAAAGGCATTGAAAAAGACAGTAGTTGAATAAAATAATAATCAATAATAACATTCAAAAAAGTGAGTCAGTAGCCCTGAGTTTTTCTAGCAAATAATATATTCATTAAATTTAGATCATTCTACTGTTTGAGAGTTTTTAAAAATTGGCACATTGTTCAGAAAAAGGTAGCTTGTGTGAACACATTGCAAAACTGGCAAAATACATGGGATTTGTTCACGTCAAGCAAAACTTTGAACAACACAGGGTTCTTAGAAGAATAGTTTGGACTATATCACATGGCAGTGTACTGTTCCACAATTGGTCAATAGAAATTTTTTAAAGAGGGTGACTGAATGAAAAACAGCTTTTTGATTCTGAGAGACTAGATGGGAGCAATTCAGATGGACAAATAGCAAATCTTTCTAATCTAATTAGAATCATAGAATAATTTCAGCTGGAAGAGACCTTTAAAGGTCCTGTAGTCCAACCCCCCTGCAGTGAGCAGGGACATCTTCAACTATATCAGGTTGCTCAGAGCCCCATCCAACCTGACCTTGAATGTTTCCAGGGATGGGACATCTACCGCCTCTCTGGGCAACCTATTCCAGTGTTCCACCACTCACATTGTAAAAAATGTCTTCCTTGCATCTAGTCTAAATCTACCTTCTTTTAGTTTAAAACCATTACCCCTTGTCCTATCACTACAGGCCCTTTTAAAACGTCTGTCCTCATCTTTCTTATAAGCCTTCTTTAAGTACTGAAAGACCACAATAACATCTTCCCAAAGCCTTTTCTTCTCCAAGCTAAATCCCAACTCTCTCAGCCTTTCGTCACAGGAGAGGTGTTCCACCCCTCTGACCATTTTTATGGACCTCTACTGGACCTGGTCCAGCAGGTCCGTGTCTTTGCTGTTCTGAGGACTCCAGAGCTGGACGCAGTAGCCCAGGTGGGGTCTCACCAGAGTAAAGTAGATAGAGGGGCAGAATCACCTCCCTCGAGCTGCTAGCCACACTTCTTTTTATGCAGCCCACAATGCAGTTGGCTTTCTGGGCTGCAAGTGCACAATGTTGGCCTGTATCCAGTTTTTTTTTCTACAAAAACTAGATTGAACTTTGGGATTCTTTCTCCTTGTCCATGTGCAAGCTTCTCAGATTTCAAAAATGGCCTTGTATTTCTTTCTCAGGTTTGTGCAATATGATTTGCAATTCTCCCTCTGAAACACCTCAGGTTAAGCATGACAATCAGTCACAGTACTCCTTGGAAGTTATGAGCCTAGGGTCAACTGTAAATGGTTGAAACTAGGGTTGTGCAGATAAGCAAGAGACATTCCTCAGGTTACGGTTACTGTGTCTGTCAGAACAGTGCACTGGCAACTCCTAAGCATACAAAAACATATCACATCTCTTTTATCCTCACAGCAGTTTGCTTCAAGTAGCATAGATAGATTATTATAAATCTGAGAAAACTGAAAGATGTGTGGCTACTAGTATCAGGAAAAAAAACAGCAGAATGAATAGCAAGGAGGAAGCCAGATAATCAACAGTAAACCACTACTCAGTAACCATATATGGTTACCATACCATTACAAAATAAACACATCAAACAAACTGCCTGGCAAAGATCCTACTTCTGTATTGTAACTGTTTCATGACATTTTCACTAGAAAGTGAAATATTTGATATGTGAAAGACAAGAAAGGTGTGAGAGTGGGCAAACAGGGATAAGTCAGTAAATGCAAGCATGAACGCTTGGAAGCAGTCACTAACAGGCAAACAAAAAAAAGCTGCTAGCAGCAATAAGAGTCTGGATATCAGAAATAAGTTTGTTTCTTGCTCTTGTGAAGGGCTCTTTCTGTAAAATTTAATTATACTATTAAAGTCATGAGTGTTTTCTGCATGTGCAAAATCCACAACCTGCTGAGTACAGCAGCTCTGTTTTATAGCTTCATATTCGACAAATTCTGGGGTGGAAATTATCTCAAGGTAAACCCAGTGGGCCTCATATATCTGACAAGCGCCCACCATGGGAAGTAAATAAAAAGTCTCCTTTTACTTATACTACAATATAAATGGTTTGTACTGGGAAATGCATGCTCTCCCTGACAGCAAATGTATTAGGTTTACATACCAACATTACATTAACATCTCTGCTAAGACAAGATTCACCTGGGAGAAAAGCAAGCTGTGATACTTGGGCATGAGATGAGGATAACTCTCCAAATGTTGTCAGAAAGAAGTATTTAATTTATGGGCCTCTATTTAACCAGGAGTTTGCCTACATGATTGTAGGAAGTGTAATGCTTTGTACTTGAGGAATTGGCCAACCTAAACCTCCTCTGGTTCATCTTCCTGCCATTTCCTCTGGTCCTATCATTGGTCACCAGAGAGAAGAGATCAGTGCCTGCTCCTCCTCTTTCCCTTGTGAGGAAGTTATAGACCGCAATGAGATCTCCTCTGTCTCCTCCATGCTAAAAATGAAGCGACTTCAGCCTCTCCTCATATGGCCCTTCACCAAATTAGTGACCCTCCTCTGGACACTCTCTAGTAGCTTTATATCCTTTTTATACTGTGGCACCCAAAACTGCACACAGTTCTCAAAATGAGGCAGCACCAGGGCAGAGTAGAGTGGTTCTCAACCTCCCTCAACCGGCTGGCAATGCAGTGCTTGATGCACCACAACACATGGTTGGCCCTATTGGCTGCCAGGGTACGCCATGGGCTCATGTTCAACTTGCTGTCTACCAGAAGCCCCAGGTCCCTCTCTGCAGGGCTGCTCTCTAGCCCCTTGTTCCACGGTCTGTATGTGCATCCAGAGTTGCTATGTCAAGGGTGCAAAATCCAGCACTTGCCCATGTTAAAATTCATACAGTTGATGATTGCCCAGCTCTCTAATTTATCTAGATCTCTCCACAGGGCTCCTTTGCCCTTAAGTGTGTCCACAGCTCCTCCCAATTTAGTGCCATCGGCAAATTTTTTTAGCAGTCCTTTAAGTCCTGTATCCAAGTCACTGATGAAGGCATTAAAGAACACTGGCCCCAGAATGGATCCCTGCAGGACCTCACTAGTGAACAGTCGCCAGCCTGATGTAACCCCATTGACTAGAACCCTCTGAACCTTACCCATCAGCCAATTGTTCACTCACCGAGTTATGTGTTTATTCAGCTGTATCCTGAACATTTTGTCCAGGAGGGTACTGTGAGAGATGGTATCAAAGGCTTTCCTGAAGTCCGAAAAGATTACATTAACTGGCTTCCCTTGGTAAGCTAAGTGGGTAACCTTATCACATAAAGTAATTAGGTTTGTCAAGCAGAACTTTCCTCTCATGAACCCATGTTAGCTGGAACTTATGACTGTGTGCATTTTTCTGAAAGTTTAACTTAACTTTCCAACATTTGGGAAACACCATTATAGACCAGGAGATCTTCCAATTGTCTCTATTTCATTTTGATTTAATTTTTTTTTCATGTAAAGTGGCAGCCCCTCTTCAGCTCCTGTGAAGTACATGGCATGTTGTCTCCATTATGTCCAATAAGCTACTCTCCCTTCCCCAGTCTGAGAAACTTTATTAAAGCATTTTCTTTATGCTATTTTCTGTTTTCTGAAGTGTAAAACTTTGAATTTGGGTTGATTACGTAGGCTAGGGTTTTTTTGCAAAATTTGAGCATTTTCTTTAGGATTATTTATATTACTCGGACAAAACTAGAAGAAAAGGGAACAGTTGAGTATTTTTTTTCCACCTCTTTATCTAACAGGATTATCCATCAAGCAATAAACAAGTTATTAGTATGTACGTACACGTTTCTTTATCCCTTACACCCTGTAGTTAATATATGTGTATAAACATATTAGCCTATTCATCTTTAGTTCACTTTTAAGCTAAACTACACAGGATATACAACAATGATTTAATGGATCATTCAGAATATATTTTAAAAAGAGTTTTCAGTGCATCAGCAAGAATGAAAGCTTCTGCTTCAGAATATATGTATATATATTTCTTCTGTTTGAAGCTTGGACAAAGATCATCACTGCTGATCTGTATTTTTCCTTGTAAGAAAATAAGTAACAGTCTCCTGAGTGCTGTAATTTATTGAATGGCTTCCTGAAAGAAAAGAGATTGATTGTCTATGACTGCTACAAAGTCCTGTGACTGTAAACACTGGATGAGATTCTATTATAAATAATAAATTTCCATAAAGTAATTCATTCTGTCCTATAGTTATCTCCCTTCAAGTCATTTCTCTTATCTCAAAAATATCAACTAGGATGATTACTGCTAAATGTATAATACATCCTGATTGTTCTTCAAGATTAAAAATTGAAAACAATTATGATATTGTGTTCTCTGCATCTACTATATAACTTAGCACATTAAAATTGTCATAGTAATACCAAATTTTAAAACTTTACTTGTAGGAGGCAGAATGTGCAAGTCTGAAGCCACTTCTCTACACTTATATTCCTACCTTAGAGTCTTCACATTGCAGTGGTTGACTCTACACAATTGTGAAAAACTTCTGGGAAAATCATAGTGATAAGCTTGGGTTTCACTTGTTCAAGCTGCAAGACATGAGCTTGACAGGGACCTTAGACACAGTGTATAAATGTAGATGTTCCTCTTTCCTACTTTTGGACTATTTAAACATCCTCAAATGTACACTTCTGTGATAGGACTTAAAGATACACTGGTGTGATGGGGAACATTACTGAAGCTGACAACTCAAAAAGACCTGGAGGAAGAAGCTTCACACTTTTTTCTTTTTCTTTTTTTTTTTTAACTTGGAGTCAACCAAAACTACCACAGGCCAAATGCCCACTCTTTACCATTCAAAGCTTCTTTCTTACTTCAGGCAGGAGAGCAAGTCAATGAGCAGTGCATTGCTGGTTGTGGTTCACACTTAGTGAAGTTGTAATGATATGAAATTCCAGCTCTATCTTCACTGCATGCTTCAGCACTATTTAGGAAGCCCCAGGCTAAGTCTCTTCCCACAAAAAAAAAGACAGCATACTTGTGTGTGGACCTACATCACACAACCAAAGGAAAAAAGGCTAATTATTGCTAAAAGAGGTCAGCAATAAGAGGTCAGAAAAGCATGTTGTACAGTCCAGTGCGCACTCCACACTGCAATCATGGAGAGCCATAAGCAGTTAACAGTGATAACTGTGCCACAGCTCCATGACAAATGGTGCAGCCTGTTCCCCATCCTACATGCAAATGGCTGGAGTCCACCTTCCAAGTCTTCATTCAATAGACTCAAAAGTCACTTATCAACTGTGCTGATTTTGCACCATCAGACATCAAGGACATTAATATAGCATTAACTTAGAAAGATCAGATAAAAGAAGGGGGTGCAGGAGAGAAAACTCGCAAGCACGAGAACAAATCTCAAGACACTGGACTTCCATTGTTGGCTCATGGTCAGATGAACAGAAGAATTTCATTTTCTCTGGCAAAAAGATTTAAATGCTGTGAAACAGCAGCTCCAATAAGACAAGATCAAGAGTACTTCATCCCAAAATACCATATAAATTACAAGATGTGAGACATAGAAAAATTTATTCAGATCTCCCTCTTCCCAGATGGATAACCACAAGAAAGCTGTACAGAAGAGTTAACAACCTCTTTTTTTCATCTTTGGTGGCATCTTAAAAGAAATAATTGATGGATGTGTGTTTAAGACAAGTCTTAAGTTTCAGAGCTCAGAAGCCTTTCCTGGAATTAAATGCCTAAATACCTGCTACAATAAAAGCCTCCTAACTTGTAGAAAGCGTAAAGTGATGGTACTTGCACATCTTCAGGACTTCTACTGAGCTATTTGCTTGGCATATTAAGGGTGCCTTTTGACTCTAACACTTAATTTGGTTTTGTAAATTCCTGCTGGCAGCATTTCCTGGCTCCATCTAAGCAGCCTGGCGCTTTTTTGTTTCCTTTCCTAAGGCTGCTGTAGCCTATTACAAGATCCCTTACTAGGTTAACTAGGTGATCTAGTTGACTGGTTTTCCATTAATCTTGTCCTGTCCTGTAACATGGTTTTTCTCAACATGAGAGAGAAAACAGAACTTTAACAAGGCTGTTGTAGTGAACTAACTGCATTGTGCATGAAAAAACACCCATATCATATTAGCCACAGACATTCAAACTGTCTTGTTTTATTCCAATCTCTCTGACTTTTTGAGATGCTTTTTTGGTCTGTTTAGAGTGTAGCTTTCAGAGGATGCTCCTCTTAGGACTCCAGGCTTGACCTATATCCATGGAACCCAACAGCTTTCTCATGTACCATCAAATGACTTATGGAGATACTGTACTTGTCACATCTCTGTTGCAATGATTCTATATCCTGCACACATACACATTTTAGGAATCAAGTCAGAATGGATTAGTACTTTCAAAAGACTTTCATATGATTAGACAGGAATTTTGAAAAGGGAGGAAATGTTTGGGGTGGAAAACCAACGGGAGCATGTGCTTCCATGGAACAAAGACAACTGCCCAAAATAAGCAGTAGTAAATTATCCTGAGCTGGGTGGGACTTACACATAATTAAGTTCTTGCATTCTAACTTCAACAGTCCCAGAAGAAAACAATTGTAGGTCGCCTCAAAGCCTCAATTCAGTATCGGGAGAATCTAAATAAACAAAGCTTAAGACTGCTTTGTTCAGTGCTGTTGCTGCAGGGCTCTTATCTATAATCTAGCAATTACAATATTTGCCTAGTGCTATGAACAATTCCCTATACAGCACTCTACAGCTAAACCTCATGCAAACAAGCCCAATTTACTAGGCCAAATTTTGTCTTCAGATACACATGCAATAATCCCACTGATACCTGGAAAACAAATTATTTCCAGAGGGAAAAAAGAGAGCTTTTTGCACAGGTTTGAATCCTAATCCCTGTCAACATTAGCAAGGGTAAGGTAGAGACAGAAACAAAGAAACCATGCTACTAAATTTAACTTTTAAAAAACCACAAAAAGAAAAAAACACCCCACCCCCAAAAAAAAACCACATCAAAGAAAGCTAATATGGTGAGGAGGGAAATTACAGTACTTAGTTCAAATGTGTCAACACAGCTTTTACACATCTCCAAGTTTTATAAGAGAATCACATGTAGAAACAAGATGTGTAGCTCTCCTTGGAAGGCCATGAGTCTGTAAACCAAGGAATAATTTCATCAATGTCCTAGAAATGCAGGGGCTTTATGTTTTGGGGGTTTTTTTTCACCCAAACTGTAGCTATATAATACTTATAATTTTCTGTTTTATAGAGCACTGCTTGTATGAGAGAAAGTGAGAGAACGTAAATTATTTAAAAAATGAGCAGAAGCAGGAGTAATTCATCATTATTTCAAGATACCAAAGGCAAATGTTTCTTCGCAGTGTACTTTTTCCACATGTGACCCCACACCCCTTAATTCACGATTAAATTTTATGACAGAATGATGAGCACCTGCTGACACTGATTCACCAAAGCAGCTTTTTATACAGCAGTCTTAAGAGTAATTCAAATACAAAATTGAAAGGAGAAATTCACATGATGTTATATCCCGTATTTCCTAAATAAAAGTGAAAATTTTGGCAAAATTTGACATTTCTACAGATATCTTACAAAAGACAACTTGGTATTTTCCTGTGGTTTAGTTATTAAAAAGCATACTGTCTTTTCTATATTACCAGTTACCAAAAATATTTCTTAAAAAATAAGAAGTAATTTGAAATTGTTACAGAGTAGTTTCAGAATTCATCTTCAACATACATTTACAAGAGGCAAGCTTGCATACTACTTGCTATGCACAGCACATTCCTGAGGTGTCCTGACTTCACTGGTATTTTAACACCAATTAAAAAAGTCCCTCCTAGTCCTTAAGTGCAAGATCTTGGACTGTAGAGTCCAAGAGTACTGTATAGTCCAAGAGTCCAAGTATACATCCCTAGAGTACTGTATATTGAAAAGTATAGGAAGTCAGTTCTTTTCCAATATCATTAAAGGATATAATGCACTCCTGGAAGACCATTAGGTTTAGGATAATGCTGTTTAAAAAATAATTATAATCACCATCAGGATTAGCAAATAAACAGCACTAGACTCTCTACTGAATTTCATAAATAAGCCTCACTCTCAGGTATCCATATTCTTTTTTTTTCTGCACGTGAATAATACAAGCAGGTCCACTAATATAGCTTGGTTATAAAATTTTTTGTCAAAATGTTTTTCTTTGAAAAATCTGACTTTAAAGGGAAAATATTAATCATTCTTGTGTACGAGCCACTCTAGGTAGTGTACTGTGTAGGAGAGAAAGACAAAAAAATTCAAACCAAACCTATACATTATCATCACTTAGTAGAACACATGCGAACTAATGTTCGCCAAGGGCATCTGTTTCAGTAAGCCACAGACTTTGGGGGTAAAAAGTGTCCACTCTGCATACTACCATAGTGGCCAAATCAAGATATAGCTGTACTTCAAGCAGCTATTGCCACTATCAAGACTAAACACAGCCCTGATAGTGCTGTGCTTTGCATTTGTAGCTGGAACAGTACTAATAAACACACCAGTGTTTTGGCTATGGATGAGCAGTGCTCACAACATCAAGGCTGTCTCTCCAACCTGTCCTCATCCTTATCCCCAAAGGCCCGTAGAATAGGGATCGTCAAGAGTTTGGTAGGTGACATTGCCAGGGCAGCGGACCCAAACTGACCAAAGGGATATTCCATACCATATAATGTCATGCTCAGCAATAAAAGCTACGAGAATGGAGGCAGGGTGGAGGACGGCATTTATTATTAAGAAGTTTGTCTTCCAAAACAACCAAGACCCTTCTTCCCAGGAAATGGCAGGAAATCACCTGCTGGTAGGAAGAGAATAAATCTTTTCTTTGTTTGTTTTTCATTCATAAAGTCATTTAGGTTGGAAAAGACCTTTAAGATCATCAGCTTCAACCATAAACCTAACAATACCAAGGCCGCCTTTAAAGCATGTACCTTAGTGCCACATCTACATGTCTTTTAAATACTTCCAAGGATGGTGACTCCAACACTTCCCTGGGCAGCCTGTTCCAATGTTTGAAAAGCCTTTACATTAAGAAATTTTTCTCAATATGTAATCTAAACCTTCCCTGGTGCAACTTGAGTCCATGCCCTCTTGTCCTGTTACTTTCTACTTGGGAAAAGAGACCAACACCCACCTTGCTACAACCTCCTTTCAGGTAGTTGTAGAGCACCATAAGGTCTCCCCTTAGCCTCCTCTTCTCCAGGCTAAACACCAGTTCCCTCAGCCACTCCTCAGAAGATTTGTGCTCTAGATCCTTCAACAGCTTAATTGCTCTTCTTGAGACAAGTTCCAGTGCCTCCATGGCTTTCCTGTAGTGAGGAGCCCAAAAATGAACACAGTACTCAAGGTGCAGCCTCACCAGTGTCGAATACAAGAGGGCAATCGCTCCCTAGTTCTGCTGGCCACACTATTTATGATACAGGCCAGGATGCTGTTGGCCTTCTTGGTTACCTGAGCACTCTGCTGACTCATATTCAGCTGGCTGTTGACCAACACCCCTAGGTCCACTTCCACCAGGCAGCTTTCCAAACACATTTCTCCAAGCCTGCAGCACTGCATAGGGTTGTTTTGACTCAAATGAAGGACTTGTCACTGAGACTTGTTGAATCTTAGATAATTGGCCTTGGCACATCAACCCAGCTTGTCCAGATCCCTTTGCAGAGCCTTCCTACCCTCAACGTTACCACCCAACTTGGTGTCATCTGCAAACTTACCGAGGGTGCACTCAATACACTCATCCAGATTGTTGATAAAGATATTAAACAGAACTGGCCTGAATATTGAGCCCTGGGGAACACCACCTGTGACTGGCCGCCAGCTGGATTTAACTCCATTCACAGCAACTCTTTGGGCCTGGTCACCCGGCCACTTTTTTACCCTGCAAAGAGTACACCTGTCCAAGCCAGTTTCTCAAGCAGAATACTGTGGGAAGTGGTGTCAAAGGCTTTACTAAAGTCTAGGTAGACAACATCCACAGCTTTTCCCTCATCCACTAAGTGGGTCACCTTGTCATAGAAGGAGATCAGGTTAGTGAAGCAGGACCTGCCTTACATGAACCCATACTGACTGGGCCTGATCACCTGGTTGTCCTGCACACGATGTGTGAGAGAAGTCAAGATGATTTGCTCCATAACCTTCCCCAGCACCAAAGTCAGAGTGACAGGCCTATAGTTCCCTGGATCCTCCTTCAAAACTTTCTTGTAGATGGGCATCATGTTTGCTAACTTCCAGTCTACTGGAACCTCTCCAGTTAGCCAGAACTGCTGAAAAAGGATGGAAAATGTCTTGGTGAGTGCTTCCGCCAGTTCCCTTAGTACCCTTGGGTGGATCCCAACTGGCCTCATAGACTTGTGCATGTCTAAGTGGTGTAGCAGGTCACTAATTGTTTCCTCTTGGATTATAAGTGTTTCATTATGCTCCCCATCCCAGTTTAGGGGGTTGGGTATCCAGAAAACAACAACTGGTCATTGTTTTCCTCCCACATCTAATAAAGAATGGAGATTCTCCTTAGCCCTCTTCTGTTGTTAGTGTATTTATAGAAACATTTGTTATTGCCTTTTAGGGTAGATTAAGTTCCAGTTGGGCTTTGGTCCCTCTAATTTTCTCCCTGCATACCCTCAGGACATCACTGTAGCCCTCCTGAGTTGCCTACCCCTCATTCCAAAGATCATAAACTCTCTTTGTTTCCCTCTGAATACCAGACAAAGCTCTCTGTTCAGCCAGGCCAGTCTTCTTCCCCACCAGCTTGTATTTTGCAATATGGGCATAGCCTGATCCTGCACCTTTAAGATTTCCTTCTTGAGGAGTGTCCAGCCTTCCTGGACTCCTTTGCCCTTCTGGACCGCCTCCTAAGAGACTCTGTCAATCACACTCCTAAACAGGCTAAAGTCTGCCCTGCAGAAGTCCCATCTAGTACTTCTGCTAACCCTCTTCCTTACTTCTCCAAAAATTGAAAACTACCTTTTCATGATTGCTATGCTCAAAACAGTTTCCAGCCATCACATCACCCACAAGTCCTTCTCTGTTTGCAAACAACAGGTCCAGCAGGGTGCGTTCCCTAGTTGGCTCACTCACTAGCTGTGTCAGGAAAACTTTGCTTTTGCATGTGTCTTTTGCTTTTCTTTATCTCAACCTCTGAATTTTTTAATTTTATTTTCTCCCCTTTTCCAGTTGAGGACATGGAGAGACAGAGTAGCTTGGTGAGCACCTGATAGCCAGCCAAGGTTAACCCACCCCTGGAAGTAACTGTGATCTCATAATCAAGCAAGCTCATGGTCAGGAGTTTATAACATAGGTACAAGGTATGATGTAACTAGACTGGCATGTATTTAAGTATGCATATATGTACTTTCTCATCAGCCATGTAATTTCTATACAGCTCACACTTTTGCAAACAAAATGCAATAAATAAAAGCAGCCACACCTTTAATCTCCCCTCTCCAACACACAAACTCAGCTTCATGCTGAGAAGTGGGTATGTATAACCAAAATCTTTTGAAAGGTTGAACAAATGACATTCTCAGCAATGAACAGATGTTTCTGCTCATGCAGAAAATGAATATACCACTAGCTACTAATCTTTGTCTCCTCCAGCTGCTCCAGTGTATGCAATGGTAAAGCTTGACCTGATAATATCTTATGCTCTCTTTCTCAATCTCTCTCAAGAACAGCAAGAAAAGAAACTTAATTCCACAAAAAAAAAAAAAAATCAAAAGGATTTTTATTGCCTTTTGAGATGTGCTTCATTAATTCTTGGCAATACACTCTTTTCCTGGTAGAATCCTTTAAGATAAAGGTCGATAAACTTTTGATGAGCTCCTTACATGAACTGTTTTTTTAAAAATACACCACAATGAAGACATAAAATGTATTTCATAGAAAGAAGACACAAATACAGTGTAACTAAAATGATCAAGTTTCTCAGTTTCTCCAGAGGAAATAAAAATACTATCTAAAGAGTAGAGCTCTCATAATGACTTTAAACAGTTGATTAAAGACTTTCAAAAACAGCCTTAACAAGGCACTGAAGAATTCCAGATTAACAGTATTCATCTCTCATTCAAGCAGCTACATAAAAGTATTTGTCTTGTCTTTGAGCATTTATAAACCACACAAATACTCTGCTAGGGTACATAGATACAGAAGACTGTCAGATATCAGAAGTGCAAACTCCAGTATTAAGCTGTAGACCGATGGCAGGTATGCAATGGAAATAACCTTGAGAAAGTCCTGAAAAAAAATTGAAAAACAGTGATGGGTGTCACAAGGGAATTACTAGATGGCAGGCCAATGACAAAAAGGGAAGGAGAATTCTGCTGTTAGTTGTTTAAGAATTTTTTTTTTGAGTTTCCCAAAAGTTTATTTGATTTTTCCTTATTTAACTAGTCAGTCTAATAAAAGATACTGAGATACTGCTTCAGCTGTGTTTCACAGATACCTTCTTTGCAATTCCCTCTCATAAGAGGTAGTACTTTATTATAAATAGACAAGTGAAATATCTCTTTATATTATTAACATACTAAGTAAATTTAATCAATTGTGCACAATAAATAAAAAGGTACTGCTTGTCATAAAAGAGTATCAAGCCCTGCTAAAGTCAGTGAAGACTTGCCTATTAGTTTCTAAGAGAATAAATTATCTAAGATCAGTCTGTTATGGTTATAAATATATGCAAGTTAGGAAATTCATCCTTCATTCTTTGCCTGCTAAGATCATCTTTCAAATTTGTTATACACAGAAATAGTCATCTAAAGCACATCTTTTTTATTGAAAAAGTCAAGTTAAATGAAAACTTATACCTTTCATTTCATAAGAAACAACAACAAAAAAAGGCTGTGTGATATCCTTTTCTCCAATTTAAAAAAAATCTAAATATAGCCATAGCTGATTTCAACTGGGTGCTGTCTTGAAGAAACTTATAGGAACTATTCAGAAAAACACTCCTTAAATGTCTAAGTTAAAAGGTTATTGTCATCAATAAATTATTCAGACACAGCTTAAAATCCATACTGTTTCCATTTGGTCAGTTTGTCATAGAAGAGCAGAGCTATGTGTGGTTACCACATTCCTCGCTGCTGAGTGACTATTTCCCTTTTCACTTTATAAGGGGACAACTCTGCAAGTCAGAGTAATTGCAAATATTTAAGCTAAGGTGTCAATCTAGTCTTCAATGTAGTTGTATTGCTAAGAATGCACAAGAAGGTAAGCTTTAGGTTTCAGGCACAGTTGTGGATTTTAGTTTTCTTTGCTCTACAAATATTTGAAGTTGAAAAACACATTCAGCAATAAAATCTTCATCATAAATGCAACAACAAATTATATCTTTCTTCTCTTCTGGGGACCATTTTCAGAAGGAAAATTTAAAATTCTGTAGTTAAGACCAAGCAATTATTTTCCTAAATATCACCAATTTAACATTTCCCATGGCAAAATGTCAAATAACATTTTTTTCCCCTCAAAAAGGTAGAAGTAAACAGGCAAGCTCTGCATGGAACTTGTCCTGAATGTAAATTACCTTATGAACTAAAACAGCCTAGTCTGCAGATTTCATAAATGTACTAAATAATTCTCTTTGAGCTACCTGATTTTATACTGACAGATATATCACATCCTGTATCATGATCAGTAAAGGTCTATAGTTGCTCTGGCTCTGTATGAAAAACTCCTCAAACAGAGTAAAAAGAACAAGTCTACTGAACTAAAATAAAAAAGTAAGTAACATAAGAAGTATATGTTGCTGAATAAAAGTAATTTAATGCTTGTAGGTCTGGTTGAGTTTTTTTGTTTTGTTTTTTATGTGCTTGGTTTTGGTTATTTCCTTTTTTATGTATATAAAAAAGCCATCTTACACGATGTAAATAGTAAAAGAGAAAAAAGTGTAATGATCTATGTTTGTTGTGTAGCTGTTTCTGGCTTCTTCTCCCACTTCTCTCCCATCAAATTTTTTGAAAGACTGTGGGATTGTTTTCAACAAACCAAGGTGTTTTGTGAGCAGCTGGTATACTTTAAAAATTGTATTAATTCATGTATGAGGTGCTTTTTTTCACTTTCTCAGATAAGCCAAAAAAAAAGACATTTAGTATTCCAAAGATTTTTGCTAATATACAGCTAAGATGCAAAGTTGCTTTCATATTATCTTTTTTGTCACGTGCTCTGTGGTAATTGTAATCTTGGGTCACATTAGGCAGACTGCACTTTATCTCTTCTAAACTGAAAAACAATGAACAGAAACTCAGCTTCATACGTAGTCATATTATAAATTTTTTGACCATACTATTCCCATTATTTTTTTTGTGTGGAGATCTGTCATCTGGGAGTTCATATTAAAAAAAAAAGAAAAAATCAAACAAGAATGCCACTTCAGTAGAGAGGATATTTTCTTTTCTGCTGGAGGACATATTTATATTATATTTTGCACTTAAGTACAAACATTGCAAACACTGGTGAGGTTGTTTCTGGGGAAAGTGAAGTTTCCTCATTTTCAGTTTTTTATCTACTAGATGTAGATGCTAGGCCTGACAGACAGAGAGACCGTACAAGAGGTATGCACATTGTGCTGGATCTGTGACACACAGCTAAGTTTCCTTCCAGTCTGACATAACTGACAACACATGGAAAGGACCTGTATTTTTTTGGATACCTGAAGAAGAAACCACTAAAGCCAAAGGAACACAGGTAGAAAAGAGCAAGGTAGGACCAAGGAAGCAATAGGTTCATAGCCCTAAAAAGCAGCTGGGCCAGTGCCTTAGGGTTATGCAGTGGTGAGGAAAACTGGGATCACCTCTTCAAGCATTTTAACCTGAGGGACTGAAGGAAAGCCATAGAGAAGACAATCACTCTTTGACTGAGCAAGTCAACAAACATGAAAGTACATGACTGCAAAAGTAACCTCGGGATATGCTTCCCTAAGCTAAGTTTTGTAAAATATCTTCATGCTCCCTGTATTTTGGTATTCATTTCTCTCACTAGTACAAACACCTTAGAACCTTTAAAATTTACAAAAAACTTATTAGTTGAAACTTATAGTAGGTATGCTTTTGAACGTCATATTCTTCCTTTAAGTTTTTTAAAAATGAGAATAAAGAGGTCTTGAAACTGAAAGAACAAAAACAATGCATGACATCTCCTTTTTCTTGTTTCAATGCTCAGAAGCTGAAAACGTATTTAAAGTGAATTCCTGAAGAAATGCATTGCTTTGTATAAACTATTCTTCCAAGATAACTACTCAAACTTTCTCCTTTCTTAAGGAGCCTAACCAATGTCCAGCTATAGGATTGATACTTGCTTTAACATTATTACTACAAGTTTTTCTCTCACCTCTCTTCAATATAGGCCTTTCCCTTCCTTTTTATTTCTTTCAGCTGGCAACCCAGGATCATGCTTAAACATTGCAAACAGATGCTCTTAGTGTCAAAATCAGCTCATTAACCTCTTTTTTCCCTAATACTTTTTAGATTTTTTTCACCTCATCTCACAAAACAATTTATCAATGTGTCAGAAATCAAGAACTGAAAACTTGAATTCATTGTTATATTACACTTAATTTTTCATTAACTTCACAGATCTCCAGAGCTACTTGTACACTTCCACCATTTGAAACCCTAAAGATTACAAGGACAAAAAGAAAAAAAAATAAAATAAGAACATCCCATAAATGACTTCCCTAACTGATTTGGGAAAAGGCTACTCTGGGTCCCTATGAAATGTTTTCCTGGATGCATGTTATAATCAGCTACAGCTAGGGTAGTCCTCTTAGTTGAAAATACTAAAAGTTATGAGCATCCCTACATCATGAACATTTGGCATTTGGGTCCTGATTTCCTAGCGTGAAGATTGCAATTTTTAGAAAAGGTTTTTTTCAGTACAGGGAAGAAGGTTGTCAGTAAGTGAAAACTTTTCCACAGTAACATAGGCAGA
Organism: Caprimulgus europaeus; assembly: GCA_907165065.1. The sequence continues at coordinate 28,612,844 of OU015525.1, forward strand.
TTAAGAAACTGATGGCACAAGTAGTCCAAATAGTCCTCCATCATTAAGTAAATGTCCTAGAAGCTGTGGTGAGGGTCAGTGTCCAGTCTGGAAATGGCACATGCAAGGTATGTCTTGGTTTGGGGGCTTTGCCTTCCTGCTTTCCCTGTGATTCAGTATGCAGCGGACTGGGGCCATACAGTCCCATCATGCTAATCTTGGCAAAGAAACAGATCAAAAAGTTCCCATCTTTCTTGATCTCACCCCCATTTTTGTCCATATGTTGCTCTTGCTGTCTGTGCCTTCTTTTCAGAAGGTTATCTTTTAGCTTAGATCAGCCTAGTGATTCAGTTTTTACTGAAGACAGAAAAAAAATGCCAGTACAGCTAGGGAGATTGTGAAATCTGGCAGAGAGGTGAGAACGAGTAGCAGAAGAAGCAACTTCATAAATTACTTCGTAAACTACCTTTGCTGCTAAATCCAGCAAATCCTGAAATACAGCCCAAGTAGAGCCCACAAAATAAAGTAATAGCTAAGGAGACCTAGTTAAGGTCATCTGTCAGCTGTATTTGTCCTTTGGCAAATAAGATCTATTACACGTCATTGCAAAAACTAAGCAAGCAAAACATTCTGGCATCTCAGTAGCCAAGTGAAGAGAGACACTTTAGCTTTCATTTACTTATGGCAGAAAACTTTTAATGATAACAGTCAAAACAGCAAATATGGGTTGAAAAAAATCCTAGTACAACTGAAGCCAAAACCCAAGCTTCTACAAACCACAGCAGGAGCACCAGAGGTATTTAAATCTTTTGCACTTTAACTGAGACTGTTATTCTTCACAGCCTGATTTCATAAATCTCTTCTCTTCTTACCACAAGAACAGATTTTCATGGATTGCTGAGCCCAAAATGTGTAAGCTTAGAGCAAAAGGCTTTAAGAAAGAAATGGTTGTTATTTTCTAAGCCCAAAAAGAACTGTTCAGGCTCCTTCTAACCAGTGCTGCTCACACAGAATGTTACAGATTCTGGTGGGATATTCTCAATTACAAAACTGCAAAGTGAAAAAGCTAATACCCCCAAACTACTATCACATTTTATTTCATATTTTTAGATAAAGAAAATTTTGCCTTGGTACACAATAAACCTTAATGGGAAGATAGAGCTGTTTCCAAATTAATCAACAATGACAGATGCCACAATCTAATTATAGCACTGAAACGTGCAAAGGACTATAATGAAAACTGATTACTATCCACATAATTTCTAGAATTTTAATTATAATAAATACTTTAAATGACTGATTATACAAGAATGTCACATCTGTCTACTCCATTCTTCATTATAAAAATCCTACAGCAATACAGTGGTTGTGCTCTATATTTTTGTTCCCTTAGTTCACTTATTCCATACAAATTATTTTAAATTGCTTTTTCTGAAACATAAAATTTAATTTATATGTTACTTCTGTATGAAGATGCTTAAAAAAGTAGCCCAAAATATCTCATCAGTACTTACACCACAAATGATACAGAAAAAGAAACATATCAGTCTCACCCCTTTGAAGATAAAAACAATGAATAAACAACCAAACACCCTGCACAAACTTTTCTCTTTTCAAAAGACTAAGAACACCTAACAAGCCCTAATATATGTCCAGAAAGTCACCATGAAGGGCTGATTTCAAGCTATGTGACAGAAAATAGAGGGAATATCAGGACTCAGAAAGTCTGCAGCAAAAGTTGTATGTCATCTGAGTAAGTGGCATCTTCTATGCCATCTTCAGTTAAAACATTTAAGGATTATGATAGATTAATGGAGTGAAGATATAGAGGCCTGAACAGCTCAGAAAAGAGAACGATGTGTACAGAACAAAAGGAAAGTTTTCTCCACAAAAAATAATATGGGTTCCCCTGTGAAGGTTGAGCTGGAAGAACCATACTCACCTGGGCACTGAAGTTCCATTTTGAGTTCAAAGCTCCCATTACCACCCTAAAGTAGGGCACTCAAGCAAACAAACCAATTTTCAGTGAAGAGTGATATATAAAATAAACTCGTGTGTACTTTAGGGACTTAGTATTCTAAGTCCTAAGAGTTAGGATGATCATGGAGAAAATGGCTAGATAGAATCTCAAAAGGACACCGAGTCCTTAATTTAGTACCAAATAAGTTTCAACAATATCAAATTCAAATATAATCAGTACTCCTAATACACAAAGTTCATATACAGTGGATGCAAGCAATACGTAGGTGAACTCACACACACACACAGAGCTCGTTTTTATCAAATGGAAACAACTGTCCTGCATGCTTTTGGGCAGGTGGTGTAGAAATAAGAATTCCCTTATGCACCCCTCCTCTAAGTGCTGCTGCATACACACACCCTCACACACAAGGAATTTATGTGCACATGCTTAATTCAAACCTATACAAAAATAGCAGTACCATGGTGTTGCTTCTAGCTTTCAGAAGCTGACCCATAAAGCTTTATCACTTGATAAAATATTTACTTTACCAAAATGGTCTTTGCACATGGATGAGTATATGTCTCCTTTTAAAACATCTCTGCACATCCTTCAGTGTTCAAGTTTCTTTGTAAAAATCCATTCAAATTGACCTATATTCTGAATATGCTAACACCTATTCTTCATTATGGGACTGAAAGACAGAAGAGTGTGTTCTGATGAGACTGGGATAAGGGTGTGGAAAGATGTAAAATATTTAAAGAAAAAGTTTTAAAAATATAAAAGTGTAAATTGGCCCAGATGCTTAACTGCTTTGAGTGTCCCTGGGCATATAGCTTGTGCCTAATGAAGCAGTTTTAATGTAGCCTTCGGATGTATGCAACACATTCATTTGCCCCTTACTCATCACTGAAAATAATTGGGCCACACTAAAGGATATCGAGTGAGTGCCAGAGATATGTGTCATTCAAGGTGTAAATGTCATAATTATTTCAACTAACAGAAGAAATGCCCAAAATAAAAGCCTTGTAAAGGCTGGAAACATAAAGTGCGTTCTCATTTTGAAGACAAATGCATTTAAAAATAAAACTGTTTATTTGTTTCTCAGAGTTGTAGTGTTCCCTGGTTTTATCCATAATTTACTGTCATTCATTACTTAATTCATTTTAATTCTGGTAAATTAGTTTTATTTTCTACTCCTTATTAGCAAGTTGATGTGACAGATGGAAAACTATCACTATTAGAGCTTATATTCTTCACTGTTCAGGGATTTTCATGGGGTTTCCAAACAAGAAAGGATGGAATAATTATCCTGCTTATACAAGATGATGTTTGACCCAGAAAGGAGCAGCAGCTATTTGATAGCTTTAAAAAAAAAAAAAAAAAAAAAAGAAAAAAAAAGTTGTAGGGTAAAATCTCCTATTTTCTATTGCTGTTTAACTGGATGCAAGTTTTGTCACCAAAAACACAGAAGTCTTAACCTGATTATTTCAAAGTGCCAAAATGCTTCAACTCACAAGAAAAAATTGTACTTCCTCAGCATTCTTCTCTGCAGCCAGGGCAACTCCACCTGCTGCTCCATTTTAAGGACAGCCTTGAAACAAGCAGGTGCAACAGCTTAGCTGAAGCACTAGTATTTGATTATTTTAGGTGAAGAGGTTTCAGATATGACCCTCCCAGCCAGTGACATCTCTGGGCAAGCACCATGGTGCATGGAGGGAGAATGAGAGAAAATGGGCATAAATCGAAACAAGGGGGTTTAGACTGGAGATAAGGAGGATCTTTTTTCCCCTAGTACTGCTTTGAGTAGAAGGCTGGATGGACAACAGAATTCCTGAGGTCCTTTCCAACCTGAATTATGATCCTGCATATGTAGAAGGAACAGGCATATGGTTATAACTAGGTCTGGCTTTTTGCATTTGAATGAATCAATGCAGCAATAGCTGCCATTACTTCATCTGAAACTGAAGTGACCACATCCCTTTTTGATAAAGTTTCTGATAAAAAGTTGACTTTGAAGCACACATGGATTTTTTAAAGCTTTATATAAAATGTTAGTATTTATGAATATAAACACAGAGCAAAACATATGTAGTCCTTGTACAAACTTGAATTGCACATTCATTTACTATTTTTTCAATGGTCATAAAAGTTTTTCAGATTATCTGAAGAAATAAGAAATCAGAGGAATCTCACCTTGATATAGCCTTGGTTTCAAATGAAAGGGGAAAAAAAGAGACAAGAGTAATTTTAGGTACTGTATATTGTTTTAGTCTCAAACAGAGACATCTTTAAGGTAGTTTTGTTGTTCGGTTTTTCTTTTTTCCCTAATGTAGATGTTCCTCTCTCTTTCCCCACTTCTGTTTCAATGATCTCAACAAACACTGAGGAAAACTGATCATGGAGAACATGTCAATGTATCACAAATGCATTACTTGTAAAAAATGAAGAACAACATGAACAAGAATGTGATTTTAAAGTTGACAAATCACCTAAATTGTTCAATAACATCCTAGTTCTTTTTCAAACATTCTAAATAATTTGATAAGAGATAAATTATTTTCCCAAAAGGAACTGCAGACTCAGATTCCTAGAAGTATTTCTTTTGGCACAAGTGTGTATCTTCAATCCTTTATAGCATCCAGACTTCAGTTTGGCTAGGATACTAAATGCTGAGGTGCAGCACATAGATTTTTAGTTTATATTAGAAAACCATCAATCTGGTTGTTCATGCTGCAGTCCTCAATGCCGGCCTGGAGTGTAAAAGGCGACAGTGTCAGTGTTGGGGTCAGAGCCCTTTATCTCACACACATTGCTTAATGAGACGGCAGTGCATGTGCAGTCAGGACTTAGCAGGGAGAAGATCCAGGCTCTGATCACAGGCTGAGGCATCAGAACCTGCAGCACTGCAGAAAGCATAGAGCAAGGAGCAGGATCTGAGCCTGAGGTAAGTGGAGGGCAAGGAGGGATGCTCAAACATAACTGCATTTGCAAATCCTGGGTTTCATACAGTAATTCTCTTTTGAAGTCTCTTTTCTTAGCCTAGAGATCACTAACTGCTTTGTTGCGTAGTAGCACTATTCCAAAGAATAAGCTGTGCTCAGGACGTTATTCAAATAAGGGCAAATATCTGTGGAAACATCACAAGTAGAAGGAGGTCTTCACACTGGGTCTGATGCATATAAATCAAACATTAGCATCCTGGTGTTTCCTGATGGCACTCTGTTAAATCACTAGAATTGAACCATAGAGAGTGTTATCAGAAGGGTCCAAGGTAGGCTGGAACACAGCCTCCAAAGAGAGTCAAAAGACTGCAAGATAAGAGAGACAAAGAGGAACAGGAGAATTAGGACAAACAAATTTTTAAAGGATCCATTATTAAGCTGTTGAAAAAAAACTGATATTTTGCTGCTATATGAGATTTAAGATCTTCACATGATGAAGAGTTAACCAGAAAAAAAAAAAAAAAAAGTGATAACCATTGCCTGTTTAAAACTTCAAAAGGATCCAAAACCTCTTTGTCTTCTGCTTTACGCTCCTGGAATTTATTTCAGATTTTAGCACTGTCTGTACAGTTCTGAAAAAGGACAATCATTGTCAACACAAATTAAGTCACTGAATTTTTTATTTCAATTCATACTAGTGATCAAAACACTTGTACTCTTGACAGAGATTTCTCAAGAAACAAGACAGAAGCACTTACATATTCCAGCTCCAGCAGAGGAAGACAATCAAAGAGAAGGACAAGCACCCAGTAGAGAATTCTGAGGAAAGAGATGAAGGAAAGCACACACTTCCAATTACAAATGCAGAAACAAGTAAATAACATCCCAGAAGTTTTATTAACTGCTGTTATTCTGAAGCATTTTCTTTTGACAGATTGAAGCTCTCACAGCTACAAACTGATATCTAATGAGAGTCAGTGTCTCGACATGTAGTTTCTGCTTTGGTACTGCAATAGGCAGGGCCCCATGAGGTTTCCCCTAAACCTACAGGAGTAGAAGGTGGAGGATTGTTATTCAGAACAACCTATTCCCAGTTTCACCATCTGCTATCTCCTGTTTAAAATTTACATAAGCTTACAGAAAAAATAATAATTATGCATCCAGTAAGAAAACCATGCATAAGTATTTCTCATAACACTACTTTACCAGTTTCTTCTCAGAAGGCAGTAACAGAAGAAAGAAGCCTGAAGCCAGGGATGTGCTAATTAAGGCTCACAGATGTTAATCAAGGGACTAGAGAAGAAGGGAGAAAGGAAAGGACTTGGTTCCCTGCACTGGAAGATTATATCCTGGTGCTAATTCACAGGAAATGACATCCAGGCAATAAACAGGAAAGAGAAATGCAGAAAAGTCTTGCCCCAAACCCTAAGCTGAAACATTTCAGTAAACACCTTCCAAAACGCAAGCAGGAGAACTGCAGCTCCAAGAGGTGTCAAAGATGCACCAATTCCTAAATGAATTTTTTTGCCAGTTAGCCAAGTTTGAAGGACAAATTAGATGATGAAACTACTAGGAAGAATCTTTATTGTTAAATACTTTTTAATAATTTATTTTATGATTTTTTCAATGTTTAATTATTTTTCTAAATCTATGATCATAAATCTATTTTATTTTGAATCCTGTTACATGTAACATAGTTGAATAAAAGAGGCATTCCTCCACATAGAGTTGCCAATTTTGTAAAACATCCTGCATCATCTCCTTGTTTTCCCCGAGTACCAAGTTGCAACAAGTTTTCCTGTCTCTGACCTGCACAGTCAGGCTCTGTACAGATGTAACTGTCCCCAGGGATGAAGGATCAGCAACGAAAGCTGCTGCTTGTAACAAAGCATGGCAGGGGGAGATGGAGATTTCCTAAATTTCAGTGTGCAACAATTCAATTTTAAAGTGGTGTTTCAAGGAAAACCTGAGGGGAGAAGTATCTCTTTGCTAGCCCATAAGAGCACCTAACACATAAATACTCAAAGAGTAAGATGGAGGCTAATAAATAAAATATGGCAGAGCTTCTGGTCTTTGCTACAGACAGCTGTGGGAGCAGGGCAGGAACCATACCACACCTGACAGGTAGCAGCACTGACGTTCTCCAATTTAGCCAGCAAAACTTCCTAAACTTCCAGGTACTACTCAGCTAATAAAATGCTTGTTCTTGTAATCTTTACACATCACTAATTCCTACTCTCACAAGCATCTTAGCTCTGATCTCTCTCATTTCTGAAAAAATAATAGTGCTCTCAAATTATAGCAGAAAAGCTGAGATCATAATCCGACCAGTTAATGTGAGGTTCCCACAACTTCCGTCAAAGTGCAAATCATGCATTGTTAATGACTGGAGCCTCATTCTCCCATTTGCATCTTTTCCTTTTTTTTCCCCCTCCTTGCTTCATTATGTGCAGTCCACTAAACATCACTCCAGTTTCTTAATCATAACACATCTCTTAATTAGACTTCATCCTAAAAACTAATATTTTTCTGTGATACTCCTGAACACACCACTAAAAGGTTTGTAATGAAGTCAAATACTTGGCTTACACCATTACAGAGTGGATCCAGGATATCTTCTCCCTGTTAGGTTTCATTTTAAAGGACTTAAAGATTATCCACATCATCATGGAGCATCTCCTCCCACTCCACAGCCCAGCAACCTTCACTGGACGCTGCCTTATGGAAGTCAGGATAATTAAATTGATCCAACAAAAGGTGAAGTTTGTGGGACAGACTGGTTCATTAGGAGTGTTTCCTCTAGAGGTTTTCATTTTGCATTTGTTCATAAGTCTGACATGCACAGACGTCATAACAGCCTTAAACTAGAAGCATTCACTTTCTTATTTTTCTGTATTATTTCATGGCCAGGAAGATAGAGTACCTTCATGGGTAAAGAAGATAATGCGGGACATTTTACCCTGTGAAGAATAAAGATATACAAGGCATACACTGCCTAAAAAAGAAGGTAAAAAATTCATAAATTAATGTGAGAGGAGTAGAGGGGAAATCTTGAGGAAATAGAACTAGGTACTGGATTTTCAACTCATTCCGTTTCAGACCTCAAGGAGCTTTTTCACTGTGTCAGCAAGAGGAAAACATCCTGGACATCTTGCTAGCATTTCAGAAGATTAGACTGAAGAACAATCACAAATACCTAATCATTTCAAATCCCAAAACACTGTGGCATAGTCTGAAAGGAGGTCCTAAAAATGTACAAATATATTTCACAAATTTGCCAATATCCCTGTGCTTCTTTCTCATATTTCTGTTTGACAAAATAAGCCTGTTCTATCCACTTTTAATAAATATTATTAAAATTTAGCAAGCAAGTATGTTACTTTGCTAATTACCTTAGTAAAGTAGCTACCTTAGTCAAAGATAGACTAAGTTTCAAGGTAAGGTCACAAGGAAGGCTACATTTATAAGTTCTTGAACAAATTTAGCAGATAATCAAATTAAATTGTGAATCTGATGCTACCTTTGCTTTTACAGTATATATTTTTAATATCAACGCTATCTTAGGAACCACTTTTTTAGCATTGGATTAATTAAGTAAATGGAAGTGTCTAAAAAAACTAAACAAACAAAAAAACAAACAAAAACAAATCCCAATCTTCTTATGGCTTAAAGAGTGTTCCAGTGAGTCATACTGAGAAGTTTTATCATTTGAAAAAATGAATTAAGCAACTATAGGAATCTTTTGAGAATACAAAAACTGAAACACAGCATTCTCGGAAAACACACCTTCAGCTGATTTTAGTAATCAACAATCAATAGTAGTAGTTTGTTATTAAAACCACAAAATTTTATGAATGTATTTCTCAGCAAGTTTTTAAAATATCTGTTAATGTTAATGTTTTCAGCATTTCCTAACAAGATTTGGATTTCTGACTGGAATAATGGAAATGACAGCAACAAATTAACGACTTCTCAGAATGGTGCCTGTCCTGAAAATACAAGCTGCCTATTATATTTTATCAAAGTCAAGACTGTGTATAAACAATCAAAGTTTTCCCAGGTTTAAATCATACTGGCCTCAAATCTCACAAGGGTGTATATTATTACTAGAGTGGCATATGGAATACTGTCAGCACTTGGAAATTTTCAGAGATAGAAAATTTGTTGAAAAGTATCCCTTGTATAATATAAAAGATGGATGACATTCTCATCATAAGCAGAAACAAGCTGAACAGCTGTTCAACCCCAGATAACTAACTTCAAGAGATAGATTCATCATGTCATGGTTTAAAGAAAGTGCATTTCATTAGTCTAAAAAAATGGTGTATGCCAGGTACAGATAGCTAGGAAATTCATTCAGAGGCAAAATCACAGCAAAAGAAAAAACCTCAATGCTTCACAAAACATCTAACTATGGCTCTATTTATTTATCATTAACTATTACTTTTCTCCCAAGTGTTTTAGGCTATTTCCAAGCCTTTTATTACTTCCTGGGGAATGATATCTTTATAATATGAATATTTAGGGAGCCTAAAAAAGCTACTTGGAACTATTTATTCACTTGGCAAGAAAAAAAATAAACCTTTTATTGCAATGTAATGTCAGACATAGACTTCTCTCATAATACAAAAGATATTAAAGATTTGCCAACTTACTATTTTTTTTACAGGTCAGAGAGTAAGAATGAACAAAATTACTCTTGTTTTGAGAAATAAAAGTTTTGTAAGAATAAGAAAATACATGCAAAAAATTAGGGGTTTATGTGACACTTTGGACAGATTACATGACTTTGGTATTATTATTTCATGAGAAAACTATGGCAACCAAAGCAACTGTCCTGGGCATTAACATTATCAGCATATAAATTAATTGTCTAAAAAGCATGAATTTATCTGTCTTCTACTGGACAGACTTTTCTTGACAAACAGATATCAGAACAATCTGTCTTTAAGGAGCTTTCAAGATAAACTGTTACTTTTACAACAATGAGCAATAGTGAAATTTCACAAGAAATAAATTGGGTTAGGGAAGATGTGATCCCATCCCTGTATATCCTACAGGAATAGTTAGAACATCGTAATGGAAGACAATCCTACTAATTTGGAGCCCACAGTGATAAACAGCATGAGTACCTACACATCAGGTGTACTTAACTATGGCATAGAGAAAATTTATTTTTAAAAATCTTGTATTTGGACACCCCTCCCATCTGTAGGATTATATAGCTGTCTCTGCTCCAGTGTTCTCCACAAAGCCACAGCTGATCAACCATACAAACACTACAAACTTGTAATCCTCATGCAGTGGAAAAATGTTTTACTCATAATAATGCTACTGCCAAGTAACAGTAAGTGCATACAATGGCCTCAGACAGCTCTGTGGGCACTTGTGAAAAGCCCACAAAAGTTTATAACACTTTACAACAACACTTGTCACAAGTGGCAAACCAGATCTTACAAATGTGGAGTTAAAAGATTTCCTGAGCAAGAATGCTACTAAGCAAATTCAGTCTTCTATATAACTTTCTTTATATAGTCTGTCAGAGAGAAGCCTAGGACTGTTTCATTGAGCCTAGCGTTGATTCACAGGGAATACCTAAAGCAGTATTCAAGGAGTACTGAAGTAGGATCAAAGACTGTAGAGGGATTAGAAGAAGCAGCACTTAATAAAATGAAATGCATCATTTAAGAACCAAGTTTCAGGAATGAAACTCACAGATCCAAATCAGAAGCCTAATTTCCTTCTTTGTTGAATAAGAAGACAGATACTTTTCAATATGGTTTACAAAACACATTCTGCTAAACAAGATGACATTTCCTGAGATAACTGGAAACACTGGAAAGTTGTCTGACCTTTTCCTGCATTTAGAATATGTTTTTTCTTTCCTGTTTCACCTGGCAGAGCCCAGAGCTGGAGGTAACCAAGAAGTGCCAGAAACATTTGAAGTGAAATTCACATTCATTAACTTCAGAATGTATAGTATTTTTATACAGGCCTGTTTAGGTTGTTGACAAATTCCTTTGGGAGGCAATCCTGAAGGGCAAAGGAGTCCAGGAAGACTGGCCATTCTGCAAGAAGAAAAATTTCTTCACCAAAAGGGTTGTCAAGCATTGGAACAGGCTGCCCAGGGAAGCTGTTGAGTCATCATCCCTGGAGGTATTTAAAAGATATGTAGATATGGCACTTAGGGACATGGTTTAGCAGTTTGTGATTGGACTCAATGATCTTAAAGGTCTTTTTCAACCTATACAATTCTATGATTTTATGATTCTAATTGTATTCTCCCTTTAAAAGCAGTAGAGAGAAATAAGTACGCACAGGCATGGTTCACTGGACACGTTTAAGGCATATATAATAGCGACCTGAGACCCATGTGTTAGAGGTCAATCTAGATAATTAGTCCCACTGGAAATATCTCGGGTTGGTTGAGATTAATACTACATCCAATATCAAAACCAGTGAGTATATCTCATATTGTTTATATCCAAATAAAGAAATTTAGGGAAGTAGCAAAAAATAAGTTATGAGTAATATCAGCTTTCCAATTAGTAGATAGTTCTGAGATCACTCTTCTTATTAATTAGTTGTTGTGTTAATTAGACTGCTGACAGTTCAGAAAGCCAGCAACTAGGTAGCCTGAAAAGTACCAGGAGGAATAAGGGAGCCAAGGAGAGCAGCCAGCATTTTCTCTTAGCCAGTCTGTCTTAATAAACAGGGTCATATTAATTTTCCATATCTTTACCAAGTGGCAAGCTCAGGCCTTATTTTTTTTTCCCACTGACCTGTTGACACATACCCCACCAAATTCAAGAGAACCTTGCAGTTGTTTAGAAGAGTCTGAAACTCTGAGTAGCACAGCTGAAGTCCTAGATTCTGATCTGGGCTTGACATAAACTTTACCAGGTTTGTGAGTAGAAGTTTCTTGCCTAACTCCTTTCTGGATTTAAACAGAGTGACACTAGCAAGATAGTGATCCCCAGGGTCAGCCTTTTACATACCATCTTCTTATTGGTGGATTTGCTCAGTGTCTTAAAGTTGAAGCTAGTTCTCATGCATGTCTTTCAAGACACAAAAAAATACCTTAGGTGTAATATTGGAATAGAAGCCATGTTATACCTCCTTGCTGAAGTTAAATGACTGTCCTAGAAGAGATTTACATGGTCAGACACAATTAGTAAGGAGTTGCTAGAACTTTACAGCTCTACAAAGCTATCTTAGACTCTTGTTCATATTTGCATTTTTCTCTTTAAAAGAAAAATATAAAAAGTATTCACATAATATCTTGTAAACTATTTATTTCAATCAGATACTTTAAAGTATAACCCTGGTTCTTTATGAGAAGAAAAAGTATTGTGAAATCACAAATATAACTGTTTCAGAGTAATTACAGGAAATGACAGAGGAAGTTTACTGCAAGACATAAATACACATATTTTTGACATCTTAATCATACAAAATTCTCAAACCCCTATGCAGTTATGAGAAAACAGGTCCATTATTTACCCTTTCTCCTGGCTATACACCCTGAAATTTCTTAATTAAAACTAAACAAACATTTGACTGTGGACATGAAATGATTACTGGGAAAATACATTGCCATTCTGCTTGTATAGATTTTTTAAAAAAAATTTATTTTCTTAGTATTTCATGTTCTGGGTTTTATTGCACTGATTAGATCAAATTTGACAGAATTCTCTTTTTGTCATGATAATCTGAGCCAGCAACTAAAGAAAACAGCAGAATTTGTTCATGACAAGATAGAAAACTCAACAAACAATTTTGCTACAAAAAAATGGAATCCATCTTTTCAAATTTCTTGCCACTCTGTTGTGCATTGCAGTAGAGATCAAGAAGCCACTTACAAATGATGAAAAACAGAATGCCAGTAGGCAGTGAATTTTTACAGATATGCTTGACTAGAAAGATGAATTTATAACTAAGAAACATTTTCCTTGGTTTGTTCAGCAAAGATAGCTTCAAGGTATAATACATAGGAATAGTTCTCAGTAAAGGGGTGAAGGAGGTTAAGTGTTATTTTAAAAATAAAAATGAAGTGTTTAATGGTAAAAGGCTTAAAATGTTTTATGTTCACTTAGAAGCTTTCCCAACATTACAAAACAATGCACAAAGGAAAATTTTCTATCAAAAAAAGTATTAAGGCATAAAGTCTCATTCATGAGATTTCTGGAGGAACTTCATTTAAAGTCTAATAGTTTAGCCTAAATAAAAAGGAGGCTATTTAAAAAGAAAACTGAAAAAATATTGAGGTACATTCCAATCTTACTACATTGTAATAGAGGGAACTAATTGTCAAATATCCTCATGTAGATGAAAGATATACTGAAAGATAAATTCCTTCTTGAAAAAGTTATTTAATGTAATGCATATCAGATTTTTATGCATATGGTAATCATAATCATGTAGTTTAAGCATAATGAAAAACCTTTGGGACACAAAATTTTATGAGACCAATGAAGCCTTATTTCTCATCCTAAAATTTTAGTTATTTTAACTTATAAATTATTCATTGTGAATACTTTACAGGTTTGTTAAGCTGTTGGAATTCGGGAAGATTAATTTTTTCTTTATGAATCTTCCCATGACAAGTACTTACCTAACATTACCTTAAATAAATATATATTATAATATATTATTTTTTTATGGTATGGCCAAACCTTTCCTAAGTGCCTCCAAACTGATTAATGAAACTGCTCTTCTGCAGCAGATCAAATGATCAACACCAAGATGCATCCATGCATCAAGCATCAGCACTTTATTGAAGCTTTGCACTGCTTATATACCCTTTTTTCCTCCCTACACCCCAAGCACATGTCATTCTTTCACTTTTCATTTGTTACTGCTTATCACACACACAGCGAGCACACGCCTAAACAACTGACATGATTGGATAATTCCACTTGTCCACGAGCCATTCTTTTACTTCTGACTGTGAACTGATTACAGCACAGAATCATCCCTTATCTTGTCTCATACACATTCTTGCTTGCTATTCCAGTTTGTTGTTTTTTATATTATCTTCACTCAAGGTCAGGAATTAATTGCTCAACGCTGAAGCTGCCTGCATCTTTGGCTCTTAAAGCACCAACACTCTTCCTTGCTATTATGCTATTGCGGTTTGGTTTGGTTGGGGTTTTTTTTTGTTTGTTTGGTTGGGTTTTTTTAATCAGAATATAGAGTGATAATGAAAAAAGAATAGAAACATGAAGGGAAAAAAAAAGGTAGAAAAATTAGATCCTCTAGCAGGTGTAGAGAATGGTCATAAGAAAATATATATCATTCATTTCACTGTATGTCTATGAAATGTTGTTAACCCAACCATGGCACTCTTAGAGAGAGTCTCAGAAATTCACTCTAGATCTGAGTCTATGTGAGTTATACTCACATAAACCAGGGTCAGACTGCAATTAAGAAGTGATGTTATTTCATACTACTGACTTGGTGAACAACTCTGGTGGTAGCACTTTTACACACAGACACACACACACCCCTCTTACTTTTCTTAGCTTTATAATATCTCCTTTATGAATGGCAGTGGGTCTCGATAATAATCATATATCCAACAGGTACTTCATTCCCACATTTCCAATATGGAATCTGAAAGCTAGTTCTGAAAAAAGTGTAATTTGCCCTAGGAGCACAACAAAATTAAAACAGGAGAAATGTCCTGGGTACCAAAGTTCACGGCCTTTGGCTACCCCTAACCTTGTGCATAGACAATTTCCTTGAAAATCTTGTAACACAAAAGAATTCAAAGTCCCAACAAAGAGCATGAGGGATAGATCATCTATTCTTAATGGCTAATGTACTCCACTGCCTTATATCAGATCCCCACCACATAAAATTCAGCTGGTTTTGTCACCAGACAAAAAAAGTAATATAATATGGAGCTTGTGTAATTGCCTTGATTCAAAGGGTTTGTATGCTTGGACATTTTCACATTCTTAGTGAATTCCTGTTGACCTTTTAGTTTTCACCAGGAAGAATGAAATAACAATGAGGGTACTGTTATGTTTTTTCTTTTGTGTAGAAATGCAACAAATACACTACCATAAATAAACAGTTTAAAAACAATGTTCACAATTGGCTTTCAGCATGAAATAACAGAACACACAAAATATTTTTGAACATTAGTCCGGTTTCATACAGTGCTTTTCAAATGCTGTGATAAGAGATCTTTTCAAAACAGAAGACTGAATGATGGAAGTGTATTGACTGAAGGCAAGATCTGCCTTCTTTGTTATTTCATATGTCATTACACACTTTTGACATTAGAACAAGTTTTATACAAATTATGTACTCTGCAAGAACTTGCCTTACTCTAAGAAAAATACCAGAAGCCAGTCAAGATAGCAAGGCAAAAAGCAGCCTAATTTAAAATCTGTCAGAAATACAGAGCCCTCCTGGTGAGACTATAACAAGGTCTTAGATATGACATCACATCCAAAGCCCAAGTTCTGTATAGAAGCTACAGCTTCAACTCAATCACTTTTATAGCCCTTCACTTATACCAGGATTAAATTATATCTACTAAAGAGCAAACTTTATCTCTGTCTGTAGCTGAAGAAACTGAGTTGTATGGAGACTTATCCAAGACAGTAAACAGGGCAATTCACTTATAAAGTATACACCTGGCAAAGACAGCAGAATGTTGTAACCAAATTTGATAGGATTACATCAGCAATTAGACTTCTCTGCCATGTTAGACCCTATAGATTTGTACATCTACAAAATGGCTATGTGGGAGATTTTAAACAAGATCAGAATGGTAGCATTTTACATTACAGTATAATGGCATAAAAGCCACATTACTGTAGAGACTGTTCCTTTTTGTACAGCCTTTCTGGATCATAAATCTAGGCCTCTTGGTTGAACCTCTTGTATCATGGAGTTCACTCCCCTGTCAACACAGACACCTATCACTCTATCATTAGTGTATTTAGCACAATCTGCAAAGCACGTAGTCTCTTTGCCCCAGTGCTGTGATCCCAGGAAATTCCAAAATCTCCCTGTCATTGCAGACCCAAGTTTATTCAGGGCCAGTTTACACCTAACGTCAGGTAAGACAACACAAACACATAGATAGGTTAATGAACTCTCTTATATTTAACAAATATTTATTAGACACAAAATGTTTTTTAAATTAATACACAGAAATAAAGGTTATTAAATAACCTCCAAAGCATTTGAGGTTCAGCAATGGCTATTATGAGTCCTGCTCCCCTTTGCTATTGGTATCTTATCATTTGGGTACAAGAGCCCAGAAGCTTCCTCTTCTAATCTGTTGTAGAGCACAAGCATTTTTTCTTTATAATGGAGAAAGGCAATAATTTCAATGATACACTAGAGACCACATGCTGAATCATCAGCAGAGACAAAAATCAGCTTTCCAGTATTCACAGCTACTCCTGTTTGACCAAAAGCTCTGGAGAGCCTTACCACAGTGTAAGTCCCTCATAAACACTAACCTCATTACAGCATCTTCCATGAAGAATGCTAGGGTTTTGGAGAAGAACATCTCATTCTTTCAAGATCTTCAGAAGTATCTTGCAAAGTGGAAGGGTACCTTTAATCATTAGAACTGTCCTTCCTCACAATTCTTATCTCATTTCCCTCTGGACTCAGAGATTGTATGCAAAGCATTCATATAAGTGGCCAGACTGGAATGGCTGCCCGAGACCTCAGAACTGTCCTTAGACAAGGAACAATCCCTCAAAGTGTAACTTCCCATCCTTTAAAACAGAACAAAGTTTCAAAGTGCAGGACAATCAACAGTTTTAAACTTGTGAAAGCATTAAGGATACGAGAGAGAAGGCTTAATGACTTTCCATGCTGATTTACTTTTGAAGGAGATAAAGGTTCATATATTAAATGAAACAGGATGAGATTGACATCAGCTAACTTCATACACTTAGACTGGTATGCATTTAAAGTAAGTAATATGACCTATTTTAGGACATAAACTGGCCTGTAAAGACCTTTATTTCTTCATTTCTACTTTCAACGGAAGGAATCTGATACAGTAATCTAAGATTTTGATGTCTAGGTTTTAACTGCCTAAGCTTTAAGAGGTGACTCTCATAGGCAAAGTACTGTCACTCAGAAGTACCTCCAATGGTAAAATTCAGCATATCTAATAATTTGCCTTCTCCCCAGTACCACTTAAATCTGCCAGCAACATTGCCTCAAACGCTCCTTATTTGAAGCAAGGCTATCAAAAGACATATCAGTGAATTAAGGGCTTGTGAAAACAAATACTAAACCCAGTAAACCATATTTTTTCCTTTCTTCAGCTGTTTCTATGCACACTATTGTTGGTCTACAGGCTTCTTAACTCTGCTGTCCCTGAGACTTTTTACAGGTCTGAACATTTTAGTTCAGATGTTTCTTCCAATCAACCATTTTCACCAGAACAACATCTCCAGGTGACAAAATTCCATGTAAAGCCTGGAGCAGAAAGTCAGGTCTCTGGAGACCACAGGCTTCTGTGCTAAGTTTTACAGCAGCACAGAACAATCTCATATTATCATTAGTGTCAACAGCAGACAGTGCTGGAACAAGACCCTACTGTCTTCTATGTCATGAATCAGTCCTCAAACTTAATAGCACAGGTACTGTCACTCACTAACAGAATAAACCATAAATCAGAATCCTGGCACTGACAAAAAGAATAAAAAGGGATCTCAGATCTGAACTAAGATCTCTCTCTTTCTTGTTCTGGATAAGAAGGTGGTATGTCCCTGTGTTTTCACCACAAAAATCACTGATTTTTTCCTGTGGAGCAAAGGAAAACAAGGAGGAGAACTGAGGAGAACAAGTCTAACCCCACTGTTCTCAGACAATACCTTTTAACCTTATTTTTAAAAGACTTCTAGGTCAATCCAGATCCCAGCATTCAAGGCCAAGAAATTACATATATGTTGAGAAGGATCAAGCAACTTGCATGGTCATGTAATATTCCCAGTGTACTTTGGATTAATTGTAAGCCCAGCAGGAATTCATAAGGCATTGCACAATATAGCAATAACAATTATTCTTAAATGTAGGCCCAGCTGGCTCCCAGCCTTAAACCAGCAAGAGTTTTGCTAATAACCATAGCAACAGCAGAAAAAATAAATACTTTTGCTCAACACAATCATTATTTACTTGCATCCATCTCACTGGTGTGATTTAACTTGGAATCTTAGTTCTATCTGCTCTCCTCATATCTCCCAACCAGGGTATCCAGGACATACGACACTAAAGGATATTTTTAATAACTGCTCTGTTCCCACACTACAGAAGATCCACAGAGCAGAGCTGGGAACAGTGAATTAAAATAAGTCTCATGAAAATCTGTACAGATGTCTCTTATTTAATTAGTTTAACTCATAGTTTGAATATAAACTTGTGCATCAAGGTAAGGAATATCATCAGTGTTGACATCATTGGGAACTGTGATTTGTATCAAGAAAGATCTGAGTAGGTATCTAAAATTTAATTTTTATTAAAAAATATAGTTTGTTAATCACAACAGTGAAATCTTCAAGGAAGGGGAAAAAAAAAGACTGAAATCTGAGTGTAACTGAGTCAGAATATGAAATTTGAATGTCTCCAGGCTGTTAATTCAGGAGAGGGTGTAGACTAGCAATTGGTACAAATTAAATGGAAAGTTGTGACATTCTGTCAAACTTCACCTGTAAGTGCAGAATATTTATAAAAATAAACTCAGCTCAACCCTTCTGTTTCCACAAAAACAGAAGATTCAGGTTATTTTCTCAATATAACAAAAATGAATCTGTTTAATAGATGCAAACTGAAGAACATGTTTCACAATTCTAATGTATTTATCACTCTAATGATATTCAGGAATGTAGAATAACATTTTCAGAAGTGTCCAAGATTTTTCACTGGGTAGACTTTAAGTTCTCTGTTAAAATTTGGGTTTAGTTTATATTAAAAGTGTATAACAGCAGTTCCCAGTGTTAGTCATTGGTCCTTGAGTAACATTTCTGTGAAGGAAGCATTTTGAAAGCAGCCCTGTATTGTGTCCATCCCACTGTGCACAATTTTAACTTCCTAGTTCCCTCCGACTGCAAGCAACATCACAGGATCATACACAGCATGCCACCAGAAGGTATGAACCATTGCTCTGAAATATAGCTTCAAGATAGACAAGTGTTAAATGTTAGTTTTACTAAAGATATCTTAGACTACTAGAGCTTTACTTTTCACTGTGTATACTAATTGTTAAAACTCAGTCCTCCTAGCTGATATATGCAGATGGATTCTAGTTCTATGGAACCCCACTGATTTCTGTGAAGTTTTTTTCAAGCATATAGTCATATAACTAACACAGATTTACAGCTCTTTGCACCTCATTCTTTCTGAAGCAAAATCAGATAGGCAAGTACCATTTGTCTTGTATGTGTATTTTTTTGGTTCTAATGTAGCAACATTACTGTCCAGATTAATTGTACTACCTTATGTTTGTTTACATGTAGAAAAAAATATATACTACAATGGAATTCTTGAAGATAATCATCAACATGCTTTTGTTTCATATAACAATTCTGAAATTCACTCTTGATCCTCCTTTGTGCTTTTTTCTTTAAAATTTTTCAATAACACATTTCAAATTTTTTGGTATAATCATTTTGTCAGAATAACATTGTCTTGATTTTTGCAGTCTGTGTAAGATCCTTGGAAATTATTATTAGTTTCAGAGAACAGAACTTGTTGTGACCTAGAGGAGTGAAGATCTCTTCTTTTTTTAAAAGTAAAGCATATTTCTGAGGAAAACAAATAGTGCACTTTGTTTCCTACTCAGATTGGGAAAGAAGGGAGCGCACAGAAAGGATATTTCAGAAGTTTCCCTCAGATGGTATGCACATTGCAGCCATTTCTGATTAGATGTTATTAGACAAATAAATTCTTCTCAGACAAGCTTTGAATACCACCCTCTACTTGAGATTTTACTGGTACAATCTTTTAGTTATAAGTATAATGACTCAAGGAACAGAATATGGGCACATTATTGCATATACCTTGTGTATAATTATATGCTTATAATAGGGGAGCAGGAATTGAGATGAGGGAGTGGATTGGTTTACTTACTGCATCCATTTTAAATCAGTGTAAATTTCCAGTATAGGCAACACCTTACCTGGCTTCAGCAATCAGACTGTAGTGTGTAGGACCTTTTCACACTGTAGTAGGAGTCAAACTGCTCTAAACTCTTGAAAGCTCTGAGAATGCTTTGGGAAAACTGGGGCTGAGAGGGAGACAGTACAGCAATGAGCAACACCTGAGCTTTACAGGCAACCAGCAAAACCATTATTGAAAAAGACCAAACAGTAGAAGTAAAGTACACAGCTAAAATGTCTAGAAGGATTTTGGCTTTGAGTGTAAGAGTATAAACTACTTACATATTCTTTTTTTTAAAAAAAAAAAAAAAAATAAAAACAAAAAACCCCCCAACCAAAACATTAAAGGGGCTTGTATCCAAAAATAAAGACCTGTCTTTCATTTACAGCATGAGATTAGTGTTGCAACTCAGCCATATATCTAAAGGATTATTAGATCAAGTGCCAGGATCAAGTGATCTAAATCTCTGTCGATGATACAGAAAGACAGAATTGTACAGTTGATCAGGGAACATATCCTGATCACATTAAATTTGTGTGAAATTAAGCAGGTAAACAGTCGCTGCTTTTCAATTTCTTTCAAATAGTCCACTAAGCTGCTTGAAAATAGCACCTCACTTCCTTTCAGAAGAAAAATTAGGAATAAAAAAGTACATTAAAATACTCTAAATAAGAATGGAAAAATTAAGTTTGTCCATAAGAACTTGACAGGCTTCCCTCTGTATGGTGATAAGATTCCTTGGTCCTGAGGATATGTGTCAATCATCCCAAAAAGAATAAGTATTAATTAAACAAGCATATATACCATGTCTTGTTTTACCATAACTGAAATTTTTTTTCTAGCAATTTTTAATTCACAAGCCTTAAAACTCTTCTCTGAAGTGGATGATTAAGTTCTTCTAGTGATCCCATGATGCTCTTCCTTTTAACAAGTGTTTGACAAGTGATATTCATTTTCTTAAATTGACCTTGACTGAAGGTGAATGAGGATATACCTTATTTTACAAACAGAGAAGGCAATGAGATACTCCAGCCAAATCTCTCCAACTCTGCATGCCATGATAAACCACAACCTTATACTGCACACTGAATAATTAAAAAGCAATCTTAATCCTGCCATATTCTAATTTACAACTATGTAGCACTACAATCTTCAAATTTCAGAGTTCAAGCATGAATTCCTAGGTTAAAAAAAAACAACAACAACAACAAAAACCCCACACAAAAACCAGACAAATCTCGCCATGTGCCACCACACACAGCCTTTCAGTATTTTGGAGAGGCATCAGGACTTTCATGGTCCTGCATTAAAACACTGACACTTTCCAACCAGCCTAATAGCTCATTCAGTATCCCTCAAAGTTTTAGCTTTTCTAAAAGACATGTAGAAGTCCTTTATGTAGGTTTTTATTTAATATAGGATTGCATAGCTAAGAAAATGTGAATCTTTAGCTGGTCCAAGCAGGTTTGGATTTAAGACTTTAAGGCTTCATCGTCCACAGAAATATGTCTCCTAAAGTTTTCTGGGCATTGCTTTTATCTATTTTGAGTCGAATCACAGAGACAATCACTTGAAGTGGTCTCACCACAGCCTCAAGTTACTCTCCTGAAATATGCCTGAATTATTTTCTCCAAGGCTGGCCTCTACCCCTCTGACCATAAAAATCCCTTTGAGGCTCCTTAGCAGGAACTTTGGAGTCTTTTGCTTGTGTTACTCACTAATCTAGTAATTAGAGGAGCAGAGCTTGAAAGCACCTCTGTAAAGCTTCAGACTGTTGCTCCATTTTCTCCCAATGCAGTTTTATTAGGCTTGTTTGTCACTTAGAGATTCTGTATGTTCTGTTCTGATTTTAGGACTAGATTAAGGACTTCTTAGGACCATTAGTTCTCCTAGAGACAGAAGATCTTCTAGAGACAGTGGTAGAAGGCTATATAGACATGCAGAAGTGCAGATATCATATCCAGAAGTCAAATTAAACTATTACACTGACTCAAAAATAATTTCTTTTCCACTACTCTGTACCAATAATTGGAATTTATTTTCTTTGCATCTTGGTACAGGGTGTTGGTGTGGTACCATGCAGGATCCTGCATATCATATTGTTTAAAGATGGCGACAGCAAGACAGTATTTCTGTCCTGTTCACCATGGTATCCATTGGTAAAAAACCTGTCTCACTCCAGACTGACAATTATCTGAAGAAGTGACAAGGCAAAGTGAATTGATAAAATGTTATTTCTAATTCTTTTTGGGGAATCAAATCTGTCTCAAATCATGTTAATGTAAATTACTGCGGCAAGTGTGACATCTCTGTCTGAGAGAATGTTAATGTAATTTACTGTAGTGAATATCACATCTCCATCTGCTAAAGCAATCTGTTAAAATTCAGTAGATTATTATCTTCAAGAGGCAGAGGTTTTTAATCTTTCAGGTTGTTGTTTTTTAAGTTCCTTCTGATGGAAATAGTATCTAACATGTGATGCTGACTGACAACATTTGATTAAATTAAAAATGGAATATGTAAATTCTTAGCTCTTACTAGCTCATTGTAAAATAGCAGCTGGTAGGAAGTTAAGGCCAGAATTTCAATAGCTCAAAACATTCAGTTTCAGCAGGACTTCATCGTGAGTGGTAGATAGAAACCAATACTATGAGAATAATATGATAAATTTTATATTTTCCTAAATTATATCATCTTTTAACAAGCCTTTTGTTATTATCAGAATCAAAAAAATTGCTCCTAAGTAAAATGTCCTACATTGAGAAGCTATGTATAAGTGGTTAAAACAGTAGGATGCATTCTGTAGGTACTACTCTATGGAAATCAGGAAAAAAAGGCTAAAGTGTCTCAAGGAATCACATACCTTTCCTAAGAGCAACCCAGTCTGTACTCATAATGCTTAATCTATAGTAATATGGAAAGATGGATATTTTTACTATTAATTGGAAAAGTTCCAAAGCCTTATCTAGGGAGGACATGTCATGTAACTACAGAAAACATTACAAGATTCTATTTCACAGAAGTCAAAAATAGGTCCAAAAAGACATTATTTACACACGATCATATGAATGCTGAAATTTATATTGGAAACAAACTTCATTTAAGATTTTTTCACTTTAGCAGCTAACAGGTATTATGATCTGAAATAGATAAATATCCATCAATATGTATTAGAATAGCTTCTTTCAGAGGAAAGTAGATAGGGTGCAATAGCACTTCAACAGCTTTGATTAAAGCCCATTGCACCGTTCAAGAAACAAGTATCTCACTCAGCCACTTTTCCAATATTTGAGTGAATTCAACCAGATTGACTAGGGAGCACAGAGGCTTGAAAGCTGAAGTCAGAGACCACGGAGCTTTGGAGTTATGGCGACGGGGAATAAAAATACTATTATTAGCATCACTAGGAAAAGAAACTAAGAGATACCTCCTTTCTGGATGGAAGAACTCCTTCATTTCCCTTCCTCCTTTCCCCTTAGAAGATGGCTTCCTTCCTGGTGGTGGTGAAGCACAGAACTTCACAAAGTCAGCTTTCAAAGTGAGACATCCCAAATACATATAATTCCTGTTCCAGTCTCACTTTTAACTGCAACTGGCTGCTGGGCAGCTTCTTCACTTTGGGGTATTGACACCTGCTGGACAATATAAAAATAGCAAACTGTTTTTTCTCAGGAACACAGTCCCAGTGCTGGATGCATATGGTTTCATATTCTTTCTCTGCCATATGGTAGAAACTTTCTGACTCAAACTGGTTGCAAGTAAAAATCATAATTTTAAAACTATTAGATCTTTTAAAAATATCTGGTTTTGAATTTGTTGTACTACTAATGCCAAGACACTCTAATGATGGAAGTGTTATCAAATCTTCACAAATGCTCTATTAGGCTACAAATAACAAAAACGTTAATTGATTTCTGATTTTTAGATATTTCAATAAATCAAAAGAACTGTGTATTCCAGATTTTGCTGAAAAATAATTTGAAAAGAAAGAAAAAAATAAAGGGGGTCTATATATTGAGTCTATGTATTTCTGTTTTTCCTATGTACATGTAATCTCTACTCCTACCTCTTCACTTGTTTGTTCTGTATTAGCTGTAGAATCTAAAGGGCAGCATCCTTCTAAACATTTAACAAGTCAAATATTTTCAGAAGACTGGAGAGATTCATGAAAAAAAACCAACACTGAGGGAATGACATTTAGCTTGATCTAAAAAAGTTTAGACTCTGAGAGATCAGCTGGGGAAATGCAATATACTTGTTATTTCTGCTTCCACTCTTCATACAACATTTCCTAGGCATCCCCTTTTGATTATCATCAATGACAGGATACTGAGTTAAACTGCCTTTTGGTGTGGCTCCATAGGAACATTCTTAAATACTGGAAAACGTCTATTAATGAATACATGCTACCATAGGTAAATGCTATGACCAGTGCCCTACTCCTTGAAAACTGGGACTTAGGGACAGATTCATTTGTATTCCTTTATGATCCCACTGATGTCTGAGGCTCACAAGAATTTTCTACTTAAGTCTATATTAAACAATATCTCAGTAACTGTTTTCTCTAATTATAAAAATAAAGCTTTACATTAGATATTCCACTTATATTTTACAGACTGTATGTTCAATATTCAAAACAGTAAGGTAAACATATTAAGGACATAACTTCAATTCTCATCTTTAGCATACATTAAATCCATTTACAAACTCCTTCACTGAAGAGACTGAAGAGTAAAATTGTTTTAATTAATTGTAGAACAATCCTTAGAACATCAGCATTGACTTTATGATCTCCATCAGGTTTTTTTCAGTATTTCTGATGTTCCTGTGTAAACAAGCCCTAAGAAGGGTTAACTTTGTTTCTCTCAATCTTCATTTTGGAAAAACTATTGTATTCAGAGAGTATAAAAATTAATTATCCATGCTGATGAGGAAGACTGTAATCTGACTATCATCATATTTTCACTGCAGGCAAGATGAAACCGCTCATTTTCACCGTTTCAGCTCTCTTCATCTCATCCAAACATCTGAGCTATCATAAACTGAAATGTCATGATGCATGACTGAAGGGATATTGCAATGCAGTACATTTTTAATTCCAGCTATTTTACATATCAATGTATACAAAATCTTCTTCACCTTCTCTAGAATTAGTAGACCAGTTTCCTACTCTATTTCATGAGATGAAAGAGAAGGAATTATAGTCATTACTAGACAATGAGAGGCAGATACTGAAACATTAATCAGAATAAGAAAAAAAAGGAGAGGGAAGAAAAAGAAAATCTCTTTTTAATCTTCACATGTGACAGTAAAACACTTAAATAAGCAAATGACGTAAACGTGCACTATGAACAAAATGAAATGTCATGTTTCTTATTGTGAAAAACTCATAGCATGAGACAGGACAGGATAAATAAATATCAATAATATACATTTGATATTAACAAGGTGGGGGAAAGAAGAAGGCTAAGAAGGAATAGTGGTCAGGAAAGGGTGAGCTGACAGTCAACAACCTGAATAATCAAAAACATTCTCTGTTTTCGACAGACTTTTGTAGATGGAAGAAGCATCATTTCAATACTCCTCAGAGACTGAATAAGTTTCTTCATCATCATCAAGAAGATCTGCCCATATAAATACTCTTATAAATAAATGAATAAATAAAGCCCAGAAATTAACTAATTCCTTGCAGCTTCTCCTCATGTGAAGGAAACACTGATTAGTAGCTCAGCAAAAATACAAGCAAACAAAAACACAGAGGGGTGGTTGACTTTGTAAAATAAGTACAAATCCAGAATACGGTATGTGATAGAAGTGACTGCAAACCACTGTTTGGAAATATAGCTTGTAACTTACATGAATCACCCTGTTGTTCATTATGTTCTTCTCACTTGTCTTACTTTAATTTGTAATTATTTTACTTATATGGTCAGACTCTAACACCGTTTCACCCACACAGTTGGTGCCAGTTTCCAGGTCTTGCTGAAACCAGCCAGAATGATCAGAATGGAGGTAAGAGGAAGTGAATGCAATACCATGACATCTGGGGAGTTAGCTCGATTTCCAGTTTGGTTTTAGAAACTCTCTGAACAACTAGATGCTCTTGGTTATCTTTCTGTGCTTCTTAGCTGTATCATTCTTGAATTGAGAGGAATGGCATTTGGTTATGTGTCATAGCTGAAATGGACCTAGATGACACTTAAATATTCTTGCTCTAAAATAAAAGAGTTCTAGGAGCATTGTTGGTTTGCTAATATTTCTACTATCCATGTTACCCATACTGAGATAAAGGAACATGCCACCTGAAACCTGGTAGCATTGCACCTCAGTTTGCAACATTTATTTCCACAACACTCCTTCGCAAGGAGAATAGTATTCCTCACGTTATTCTTCACATTCCTCAGGGTGAAAGCAGGCACCTGTATTGTTTGTCATTAGGAAAAAAAAAAAAAGTAATTAAGCACTGGGTGAAAATTGGGTGATATGGAAGCACTAAGTGAGAAAAGCAAACTCCAATCTCATGAGTATATGGGGTCTTTGCTCAGTATCTGCTTGATTCAAAATGCATAAAATACCTTTAGGAGCAAGGACTGGGGATTGGCACTAGCCATTTCCCCACTATGTACCCTAACATTAATGCAAACGCATGCTCCCTCATGCTCATCTTTTTTTTACTGTCCCTTGAATCTTGTGTTCCCATCTGCATAATGGTTCAGACTTAGCAAAAAGGAGGAAAAAGACCACCACTGCCCTCTACCCTGTCTATACTGGTGCTCTCTTGTAACACAGTAGATGTATCCAGAACACACAGTACCAAGGAGTGCATAGACCTTAAACTAACTGCTCTGTTTGGTAAGCACAGATCTGCTATGTGCCCGAATAATATCACTTTGGTTTACATTAAAGGAGACAAGGATGATCCAGCCAGATCAGAATTTCAGCAAGCTCCTGCTGCATGGCACAATCTGTTGGCCTATTTAGGAAGCTGGCAGTTGGCATGTGCTTGTGAATATCAGTTTAGGTTCTGACTTAACTCAGGGTTGAGATTTTCACTGTTGGATGCAGCCTCCAGGCTGAGTTTTTGCGAACATTTGCATCACAGTACTTGAGTTTCTTTTTGTAACCAGAAGTTTTAAAAAGTTTACTAATTTCTACTTAGCTGTACCATCAAGCTGATTTAAAAATCCTATATGTCCCACAACAGACTGAATTATCTTTCTGTTTCAGTGGTTCAGAATTTTAAAACTTGACTTTAATTACCCTTAGATTATAACTTTTGTATGTGCTCTAACATGAACAATTTGAAGAGACGTGAGACTGCCAGAGGAGAGAGAAGAAAAGAATAGATTTGTAAATGCAATAACAGGACAATTTATGAAAAAAGAAGGTCCTTTGTTTTATTTGTATTCTGCATTTGATTACCTATCTCTCTGCATGCAGGCTCTGCTTTTTACCTTCCTGGATTTCCAGGAAAATTTTGTTAGTATGCACATTGGCCTTTTGCAAACAATATATGGAGAGAAAGGGGAAAATGTTGAATCTGTTTAATATTAATTTAAATCATTGCAAAGGTTTCATATATATATTAAAATTAAGTTTGTGGTCTGTATTGGTGATGTGAGGTGTAATACAATAGCTACCGATAAGCCTAATTTATAAATATGGACCTATAAGCACTATTTCTATTTTCTCTGATAAAGAATACCACTTTAATGAAACAGGATTTTTTCATATTAATTTGGAGTTCTTGCTTTCTGAAGCACTTTGCACATGATAATGGAGAAAAGAGGGAAATGAAGACAAAGGAAGCTGAAGTTTATCCCTGAGGTTTCAGCAGGTAGAGCCAGCTAAGCTGTCTTTCCCAAAACTGTATTCAGAGATGCCTGATGGCCTGCACCATGTGGTTCTTCATTTTGGGGCTGTCACAGAAGGTAAAGTTCAATAATCACAAGAGAGATGCATTTACCTTTAGCTATAAGTCACTGAAATATTGCACTGAATCTGTGTGTGGAGATTGAAGGTAATTTTTTCAATTACAAGGAAGCTTCACTTGGAGTGGAAGATTAACTTTTTTGTGTGCTGACATCACACAAAACCCTATGCTTCCGATTATGGCATTTTAGTGTTTGTGAACTCAAGTTAAATTAAGTGGATTAAGTACTACACTTGATCTTCCTCTGCAAGTGAAGGAGTAGGATGGGATTATAACTATGTGATTGTCTTGGATAAGTATTTCCATACTCTCACACAGCTGGATCTAAATTCATTCCTCTCTCTGAACTCCCTGGATAACCAATATTTGGCTTCCTAGCAACCTCATTTTCCCTAGGTCATTCAGACACGTTATTACAGTGTCTGAACACAGTTTTAAAACATTTTGGTTTGAAATTATAAAAAACCTCTGTCTTTCAGATGTATATTTTCTTTTGCTGTGAAACTCTTGCACTAAGCAGCAGAAACAAGCTGGAAGAGGTGCTTCAAGCAGTGTACTCTGTTAATTTCTCTCCTACTCCTTATACTCAGTGAAAGGATGTTGTGGGTAAAAACTAAAACCATCCCTTGTCCTCTGTGTATAACAGAGGTTACCCAGAACCCAACCAAATGCAATTGTTCAGTTTTCAGGAGAAGGCTAATTATTATCTAGCTGGAGACTCTGCCTAATGGGGCAGTGAGCTGATGGAGTCAGACTGTTCTTAGAGGTGTACATCAATAGGATGATGGGTGATAGACACAGGTATTAGGAAAAAACATCACAATGAAGGTAATCAGCCACAGGAACAGCGTACTCATCTCAGTAATCTTCATCCTCAAAGTTATTCAAAATTTGAATGGACAACGTCCTGAGCAAATGCCCTAGGCCATCCCCAATTTGAACATGGGGTGGATGAGAAGACCTTGAGAGGTCCCTTCATTATTCTACAGTTCCAGCTTCTGTACTGTTGCTGAAGCAGTTGTGTTTCAACCACATAGATGATCTAGGGGATGCCTACTGTACAGAGCAGGTCCAAGACTCACATCAGTAAAATCAGTTTCATGTTCTGCAAAACAGAACTTCAGCAGAAGCAGGCCTCAGGCTTCAATTCCAACTCTCCACTTATTAATCAGTGCAATTTTATGAGTTCTGATGATCATAAAGAAATGTTTAAAGTTACTTTCTAACATTTCTGTTCATTTAAAGGATATGCAAGAGTAAAGTAATTCAAATTCAAGTGATTTGAAACTACCATTAATTTCTCCTCACGATGAAATCTTTTGTTTCATCTCAAAAATTTATTTAAGAGCTTTTCTTTTCCATCCTGCATTTGCATCTATCCTTATACTTCATCTTTTCCATGGTTTTCTTCTGATGTATCCAAGAGTTAGAATAGAGTATTAGAGTATGCAATGTAAATCAAACTAAGTCTTTCTTGACTACCTACTCTTCATGTTTTTAAAAACTTAGTAGAACAGAATTTTACGATTTCCATGTGTCCTGGTTTTTCCTGGGATAGGGTTAATTTTCTTCTTAGTGGTTAGAAAGCACTGTGTTTTGGTTTCAGTGAAGATCGTTATGAGAACAAGGACACTGTGCTTGGGCAGTTTCCAAGAAGAGAGGACTGGAAGTGGGGAGTGGAGAAGAAAAGTGTAGTAGTTAGTAAAACCCAGAACTGACAGTTGGATGTGCCAATAAAACTTTCCATATCATATGATGTCACGTTTAGTTTATTAACTAGGGCTGACCGGAAAGGGGTGGGGATTCTCTCAGGGTTCGCTCGCGCTCATTTTTCCAGGATTACGATTTCAGTTTTGGGGGGTTCCTTTTCAGTCCTCCGGGATCGTTATCAGTGGGTGGTGAGCAATTGTACTGTGCATTATATATATATATTTATCGTTGTTACCATTATTTCTCTCATTCTTGTTATTTTAATTTTATTTTTACTCTAATTATTAATTTTTTCTTATCTCACGCTACAAGACTCCTCAACTTTACCCCTCCAATTCTCTCCCTGATTCCCTGGGTGGGGAGGAAGGGGGCAGGAGGGGGAGGATGCGAGTGGCTGTGTCTTGTTTGGCTGCCAACTAAGTTAAACTATCACACCATGGCTGCAACTATCCTACTGGGTTCTATACTCCAAGTGATCTTTTACAGCAACTCCAAGAAACAGCAAGACACAGGAGTCTGTGTACCTCTAAGTCTGGGTTTCTTACATTTAGTATTGCAATTCTTGATTTTAAGCAGATATGCCTCGAACCTTAATCAGACCTGGAATGGGCTTTTGCAAGCCACACAGATGTTAGGATCTCAATATCTTATGCAATGTCTCCTGAATCTTTTTGAAGGCCTTCACTTCACTAATCAATATAAAAAAACAGATGATAATTTAGACAGTACTGACCCAAAAAAGACCTGAAATTTCTCCCTACAAACACATACAAGGCAAATAAGGTGAACAAAACTATATGCATGACCAGCACAGAAACATTCAAACTCACTCGGTTGATAAGGAACTGGCTGGATGGTCACACTCAAAGAGTTGTGGTCAACAGCTCAATGTTTGAGTGGAAACCGGTGATGAGTGGTGTCCCTCAAGGCTCGGTTTTGGGACCAGTACTCTTCAACATCTTTGTCAGTGACATGGACAGTGGGATTGAGCGCACCCTCAGCAAGTTTGCCAACGATACCAAGCTGAGTGGTGCAGTTGACACGCTGGAGGGGACAGGATGCTGTCCAGAGGGACCTTGACAGGCTTGAGAGGTGGGCCTGTGCTAACCTCATGAAGTTCAACAAGGCCAAGTGAAAGACCCTGCACCTGGGTAGGGTCAATCCTAAGCACAAATACAGGCTGGGCGATGAGTGGCTTGAGGCCAGCTCCAAAGAGAAGGATTTGGGAGTGGCGGTAGACAAGAAGCTCAACATGAGCTGATAATGTGCACTTGCAGCCCAGAAGGCCAACCATATCATGGGCTGCATCTCAAGAGAAGTGTGGCCAGTAGGTCGAGGGAGGTGATTCTCCCCATGTACCCAGCTCTCCTAAGGCCCCACCTGGAGTACTCTATCCAGTTCTGGAGCCTCCAACACAAGAGAGACATGGACCAGTTAGAACGAGTCTAGAAGAGGGCCATGAGTATGATCTGGGGGCTGGAGCACCTCTTCTATGAGGACAGGCTGAAGGAGTTGGGGCTGTTCAGCATCAAGAAGAGACGGCTCCAGGGAGATCTTATAGCGGCCTTCCAGTACCTGAAGAGGCCTACAAGGAAGCTGGGGAGGGACTTTTTATAAGGGCAGTTAATAATAGAACAAGGGGAAATGGCTTTAAGCTGAAAGATGGTAGGTTTAGATTAGATATTAGGAAGAAATTCTTCACTGTGAGGGTGGTCAGACACTGGAAAAGGTTGCCCAAGGAAGTTGTGGATGCCCTCTCCCTGGCAGTGTTCAAGGCCAGGTTGGATGAGGCTTTGAGCAACCTGATCAAGTGCAAGAGGTCCCTGCTCCTGGCAGGGGGGTCGGAACTAGGTGATCTTTGAGGTCACTTCCAACCCAAAGCGTTCTATTATTCCCCAGGCATGGTGCCTGGTGATCAGAAACTGTATCAGTTTAGAAGGAGTAGTCGTTGTTCCATCACGTACAGGTCAACAGGAATCACCAATTATTTTAGGCAGAGGAAAAAGTGGCATAGCTACACTGATGGTATTGCACTCCCTTGTAAGGAGCATTGCATTGATTACAAATTACTGAGTTTCAGTAAATTTCCAAGTATTGTGTACATAGTGGTTCCCAAGTTTCATATTCATCCCTCTCCAGGGAACGCTATCACTCTGAAAGACTAAAGGGAATCTGCTTTCTCCCTGTTTTTCAGTGTGAAATATAAATATATTAAGTCTCTTAGAATATATACAATCAGATCAGACATTTCCTACATGTATATGGACAGTGTAATTCAAAGTTGGCTTTTGTTTAAGCCCAGTACCATTTTCTATCTGAAAATGTTAGTAAATAAGGTGGTTCTGCATGTGTAATATTCTATTTATATCGGTTAATGACATTTTTAAGTGGCCGCTAACTTGTTTCTGGTTTGTTAAATCATTTCACAGTTCAAAATTTCACATTATTTCCCTAAAAATGACAGTTTAAGAATATCTGTGTAAACATTTTCTCACCACAGCTAAACATCACAATTTCTGGGAAATTACATGCAAACATCACAGGTGTAAGTTTGGTTCTGACTAGGCAACTAACATACTACTGTCAAGGATGAGGATGTGGAAGCCAGATGAGATGGAGCTTTGCAATACCAGGTGGATCAGTGAACCTTATGGATGCACATCCAGGGGAACATGAGAGGTAGGAGTTTCTAGCTGTCTATGCATCTGCATTCCCTGCAGTCCAGTTTCCCCAGCCGAAAATTCAAAAGCTGCTGAATTTTACTGCATCCAGTAAGTTACCCTGTCTAGTTCCTCCACAGATATTTTGAATATTGCTACACTGCACTGGATACCGACTTACTGGTGTGTCTGCAGCTGGACCACATGCTACTGAGGTAGGAACTAACACCATTCAGTTTTAAGGATGAAAGTATTATTACTTTCTACTTAAGCCTATTCCTGCACTGGGTGGAGCTTTGATAGAAAAGAGAACCTAGGCCAAATGGTAATGATAACAAATACTACCCTAGTGACAACTGATTTGTTAATGGTGACAGGTTGGAAATATACAGGTATTTTCAGATGAGGAAGCACAGAAAGTTCACTACCCACACAGTGCAAGAAAAATCGAGAAATATGGCTGAAAAACTTGATGCTGATTTAAGTGCAAGACTACTTTTCCCACATTAAAAAATGGTAATGACCATCTTTCAAATACAGAGTTACTGGAGAGACCAAGGGGAAGCCATCTCCAGTCTGAGCAGAACTAAAATTTCCCTGATCTTATATTCTCTTTTTTCACTAAGATGAGTGAGGAACTTCATATGCCTATATGTGATCCTTTGGATCTCAGTAAGCAGAGCTGCATATCTCACCTTTACATGTTTTGAACAGTAGAAATTCAATCTGTTAATAATTGCCTTAGGTAAGTAGACTTTCCAGAATGTGATCAATGTATTTACTCTGTTGACTGTACTCTCTGAAGTAAAGTGCAGTGAGAGATATCCTGCAGAGACTAAAGTAACTGTATCTTCTTCCCATGGGTAAAACTGCCATCATCTTTTCTGTTTTGGCACTAACTGACCTGATTACCCTCACAGCGGAGACAATTTTGCACTGAAATAATTCCACCATCTTCAAAGAAGTTTGTCTTCATTTCAGTTTAATCTGAGAAGTATCTTGCTCCAAACATACATAGAATGATTTTGTTTTAATGTAAATAAAATCATGAAAAACTTAAAGTAGGTCAGTTTGAATCTTAAGCTCTTTGATTTCATCTCTTTTAAAGAAAGAAAAAAAATATTTTAGCACTGAAGAAGCAGTCAAGAGATTTACACATCATGAGTTGACAGAGACTATTTTGTGCACCTTTTACTCCAAGGTTGATAATTTCTTCCAGTTTCCTGCTTTTTTACTCTACTTCAAGGGAAATGAAATTAGCACTGAACAAAATCCGTATTTTTCAAACCTGAGGTCTCAGACACATAACATTTTTGAACACTCAGCAGAAATTCTCCAGGATTATAACAGATATTGCAGTACTTTATCAAGGCATAACAGCAAAAAACCTGGGGAGGATTGTTCAAAAAAATTAAAACAAAACAAGAACTGTAGTAGTGGGATATACTTTATACTAGATTCACTTATTAGACTTCCAGGGTTTCATTTCTCTTTCCAAAACATTGTTGTGATTTTCTAAGTAGAAACAGTATAATTTTGACCTTTGAAGGCACAGCACTTGCTCCAAATCCCAAATTATTACAAAAATATAATAGGCATTGGATGAAACTCCTAAACAATATTCCTGAATAAATACATTCCTATATTTAATTGTTTTTCTTACAAAAAAAAAAAAAAAGTTGCCATCACAGGTTATTTCTTAAGTAGAAATAGCATAGCAAACCTCAGTGACCACTGAGTGTGTCCCACAGCACTCCTCCCAAGGACAGTAAATTACATTTCCCTTGCCTCCTCCAGATCCCGGACTTGTCCTTCATCCTGCCCCACCACTTTGACCAAGCAAAAGCCACCATGCAGTTCATTGATTCAGAGCTATGGACAAACTGATAAGTATTCATAGACTTCATGGCTGGCTGGTTTCTTTATGATCAGCTCAGGGCTAACATCTGCCTGCAGCATCAACAGGAACACAAATTAAGATCGCTATCCAATTTTGTGAGGGTTCTATACCTTTATGTTTGTGACAGATTTAGCTAAACTCGACCACATGAAAAAAATATATTATTAGACTTAACTAAAGACAGGTAATATAATAGTATAAGCCCGATTTTATTAAAAAGTCAGGCTAAGAGCATTATCACTTTGTTATTTCAAGAAATGCTGTTCTGTTACACTTTTGTATTGGGTAGTTTAAATAATTGCAAAATTGCAAAAAATAATTGCAAAGAAGTATATCCTGTAAATCCCAATAAAAGATTGTTTATCATCCCCTGAATGATCTTCTGGTTTTCTGAAAACTTTGCATGATGTTCTAAAAGCTTAATGCAAAGTTCTGTATAACTTTTACCTTAAATTAAAGCAAAACAATGGAAATGTTATGTTTGCAGTATTATTTATTTGACCTGAGAGAGCCTTGGGATTTACTGTAAATTTCGATGCTGCAGAGCTCTAGAAGAGCTCACTAATTTATTGTCTTTGGACATATCCTGAAAGGTAGAGATACTCACTTGGTCTCTTATGCTTACTTTGACAAACACCAAACCATTTATAAGCAGAATAAAAAATTACTTTCCAAGAAATTAGTGAAGCTCACAGATGAAAGGGCTAGAGCAGTTACCTATAAACGATTGCATGTAGGACTACTATTACTTCATTTCACAGTGAGTGATGCCTTCAGGAAAAAAAAAAATATTATAGTTCAGCTTTACAAAATAGAATAGTACCCTTGAAGAACTTTTAAACCTGTGGAGAAGGAGTACTGAAGAACAGCTACCCTTATATAAAATAATATCCACCTTGTCTATGAGCATGTCTGATGGTCAAGTGGCGCACATTTCCCATGGGAACTCCTGCCATCCCTCTCTTAATCAATTCAGTTCTATGGTTGAGGGTACTTTTCTTAAAATTTTGCATCATAACTCAAGGATATTAACCCATTTAAAAAAATACTGAATTATTCCTCACATAGATTCTTTGCCATCCAATTCTGATATTTATACTAAACAGCTTAACTGTACTGTGAAAGTTTTAAACATTTCTTTTATTGTAGCAGGAACCTCTGCTTTCAGAAAAATGTGCAAAATTTTCGGCTACCTTTCAATAACCAGTAGATGAGTGGTAAAGATGCAAGAGGTGTGTGGAGGAGTGTAAAAGTTCAAGTTTCTGCATAACATATTTTGGACTTG
Source organism: Caprimulgus europaeus (assembly GCA_907165065.1). The sequence goes on from OU015525.1 coordinate 28,648,360, forward strand.
CCCCCAAATCTCACTGACAGAAAAATGAGACAAGTGATTGTACATATAATGATTCTACTTTCAACTGTCTATCTTCCTTGTGTAGCCCTTATTACTTTTATATGGGCTATAAATCAAGATACAAACTTAATCCATATAATCACAAGCAATCTTTCTAAACATAAATAATAATAAAAATTCAGTCTCCTGCTCTTTTCTTGATGAAAAAATCTTCCTTCACTTACAGAGTGTTTCCTGTCAGATTTGTTATTGCTTTTCCAGGAAAAGTTCCGTTTCACTGAAGCAACATGTTTTGATAGAAAAAAGCCTTTCCACTGGAAAATTCCCCACTAGCTCTAATTCAATTCCCTTCCTTGAGGTCATAACGGGAGTTATAATACTATGTCATTCCTACTATGATTTCATCGTACCTTCAATGCTTCTAAAACAGCTGCTGCTGTTCTAGAAGCATTATGCTGGGTCCCTTAAATCGCTATCTCAGAGGTATTGTGCCCATCTAAAAGCCAGTTGAAACTGAAGCTTTCACTCTCCCTATATTAAAATACCTACTCTTGAAGGTGATGTGAGCAGGAGCCACAGAAACCAATTGACAGTTTTAAAACACTCACAAATTTCAGATGTGCTACATGTCCTTCATCACCACCCCCTGCCATGCAACACGTTTATGACTGTGCAGAACTGCACCCCACTCTCCACAGCCCTAAGAGCACAGCGTGGTACCAATGGGTCTGATAACACAAGGCACAGCCTGTAGCCATCTGTCCCCAACTGTGGTGCCTCTTCTAATCTAATGCAGCCATTCTACATATTCTACATTTGGGGGAATTCTTCAGCACAAAAAAGACATGGACCTGTTGGAGCAGGTTAAAAAATGATCAGAAGGATGGTACAACTCTCCTATGAAAAAAATCTGAGAGAGCTGGGGTTGTTCAGCCTGGAAAAAGAAGGCATTGGGATGACCTTATTGCAGCCTTTCAGTGCTTAGAGGGGGCCTATAAGAAAGATGGGGACAGATGTTTTAGTAGGGCCTGTTGCAATAGGACAAGGGGTAATGGTTTAAACTAAAAAAATGGTAGATTTAGACTATATATGAGGAGGACATTTTTTACAGTGAGGGTAATGGAACACTGGAACAGGTTGCCCAGAGAGGTGGTAGATGCCCCATCCCTGGAAACATTCAAGGTCAGGTTGGACGGAGCTCTGAGCAACTTGATCTAGTTGAAGATGACCCTGCTCACTGCATGGGAGTTGGACTATATTACTTTTAAAAGGTCCCTTACTCCCCAAACCATTCCATGATCCTATGAAGTCACAGCAGTGAAGGATTCCAGCTCATTCTTATTTGCAAGGCAGTTTTCTTAGCACAGAAACTGCTGCAAGGCAAGACATGAAAGAAACACTTCTATTTTCTTCCGAGCCTGCTTTGCCTCGCACACTGCTTCGTTGCAGCTTAATTGTGACTTCATGGCATTGCATCTCTTACAGGTTGTGCTGCCCATTTACACTAGGAAGTCTGCATGCCTCTAGAGGTAAGCTGCAGACACAAGAACATTAGGTTTTGTCTCTCCAAATTTGTGGCATAGTTGTAAGAGTTCTACAAGATACTAGTTCCAAATTCATATTTTTTTCATTGTTCCTCATTAAAAATAATGAATAATGTGAAACTGAAGAGAGATATATCACCACCCAAGTTCAATCAAAAAGAAAAAAATGCAGCATAAAATCAGCAGCATTTTATCACTTTGCATAGGTGAGAGGTGTAAAACATTGCAACTATAGTACTTGATATATATGGTACATGTAATACAATGCCATGTAAAAACTATTTATGTGACAGTGGCCTTAACAATAAATAAAATGGACTTGACAAGGACAGACTTAATGATGCAGAGCTCTCACTTTAACTTCTATTCTGTCTCAGGACAGTGGGTTCTTCATTCATCCATTTGTAAATGGGTTCTTCTAGTAAGAACTCTCATTAACCTCTTATGAACCTTTTATAAAATGAGGAGTATTTAAAATGTTCTAAATCAATAAGTGGTGAAAATACAAAATAAACGTTGCAGAAACACAAATCAGCTGGGTTTTATTCTTTGAAAACTTTCACCTTCCACAGATTTGAAGACAAGGACTTTCCTTCATAATAGGTATAATCTGAGTGATTGATTGCATGGTTGAAAATTGAATTTAGTATTTTTGAAATATGCTTTGTTTAAGAACCCAATATATTTGAGTCTCCTTTTGTTTATGGCTCAGTAACTGTTCCACTAGCCTGCTTTCAAAGATGCAGCAATTTTTTTCCTCTTCTTATTGTCAGTTTCTCTAGAAAATTATGTATCTTGTTTAATGATTTTCTTCTCAAAATCTCTTTCAAGTAATTTAAAACTTTTTTTTTATAAACAAACCTATATGAAGAAATCCTATAAAAATTCTTATCTCAAGGGATTGTAAGATTTATGTTCTTATTGAAATACAAATCCTTGTCACAGACTCAGTACAGTCCATGATTCACAAATCCTATGGGATTATTTCAAAGCATTAAAGCCATCTACACAGGCTTACCTTTTGCCAGTAAAATCAGCGTGAGAGGAGAGATCACTCTATTCAAGGACATGACTCAAAAGTTTACAGTTTCATAGAATAAAGCAGAATCCACAGAGAAATTAAGAAGTGGTTTATTGCATTAATTTTTTTTTTTAAGACACTTACTGTGCAATTAAACAAACCCAAAACCAGAGGGAAAACACACTCACTATGGCTTTAAAACACAGGAGAATAGAGCAACAGTTTTTAAACTTAAGACATATTCCAGGATTAAGGTGCCACTGTAAGCATGTGAGAAGGTGAGGCCATCTTTCTCTTCTTCTCGCAAATGTAATTTGGGGCATCTGAATTGATTAAGACTGTGACATTAAGATATCAAGTCACATTTACCCATTTGTCCTAATGTGCAGCCATGCATAATCATAATGTGCAAAAAATTCTCCCTTCACAATATGCAAATATCTCAACATTTTTACCTTCAAAATTCTGTGGAAATTGCTCCCTCATCTTGGATTTTTTGTACTAAATATCCAAATAGCCTCTTGACTCTTCCCATCTTAGCAGACTTCTATTCAATAGCTTATTTAGTTGCTACTTCTGTTCCCCTTTTAATCATTCATGCCATATTCAACCCATGCATATAACCTACTCTCTTCAATTAAGTCTCTATTAATATCCTATTTTAAGTGAGAATACTTCATTAATTTTTCCAAATAGGTACTTATTTCTTGAATTTATGAAAATAAACTGCCTTCTTCGTGTCTCTCTTTTTTTACTATTAACGCTTCTTGACAGAGATCATGTTTAATTTGTCTGTTCAGAATTGTGGAGTGAATTTCTGAAGTTGAATGAATATTTGTACTTCCGTAAAAGCATAACATCCTTCACATAGGTTGGAATTCTGTATTTTAGCATCACACAGATTTTGTGTATTTTTGAGCTTCATGTATGTATTTGGCACATCGATGTTAGGAAGTATGAGTCTGTTAAAAGACGTGGCACCTTTTGAACAGCTGGTCAAATGAGCTGGTCAAAGTGACATAACATGCATAGAAGTTATGGGAGATGGTTTTAGTCCAAGTAACATAAAAGTAAGTTTTGGAAGTCTAAGATAGATAACCAATTGAGAGCTACATAAGCAAAATAGCATGGCACTGCCACCTCTCTTTCCTATAATAAGCTCTCCTGACTTCTGCATCTGAAGTAGTAATAAGGATATATGCCAGCTACTAATAGGACTGAAAGGAGATCATCTCCCAGCAGTTAACTCCACCCTTCCATCTGTCCACAACGCAGGAGCAGCATACCCAACCATCTAGTGTGTTCTCATCCCAACTTATAGCCTTGCTATGACAATATGGAGTAGATCCTCTTCCTTGAAGAAGAAAAATTCAATTTTAACAACATTTGTGATAGGCCACGAGGTAACATTTGCCCCCTTTCATATAACATATATCCAGTAACTGTGCCTGATACCTGGAGCATATCAATTCATTAGATTAATCTAGCATCCAAAGTCAGTAACCATGTTTCCTTGTCTACATCATAGTCCATCTTTTCCCAAAACCAGGAAAGACAACAAAAACCCTCAATCCCACAATGTCTCCAAATTATTGTTTGAATTACCTTCACAGAGGTAAACAAACAAAATATTGAGCTGCGTGGTCTTCCACTGAAAAGAAAGGAAAAAGCATATAAAGATGGTGCAGGAGAAGTCTAAAAAACAAGCTATACTAAGAGCAGGACTTGGAGACTCATTCTGAAACAGGAAAACTGTGTATCTTCTGAAGTGGGAAGGAAATGTAGAAGGACACTCAAACCCCTGGGTACTACTGCGATATCACCCTTTCTGTGATATGACTAACTCTTATTATGTGCTATGCTCTAAGTCTTAATATAGAGTTAGCATGCACCATTAAGCAAAATTTGCCCATTAGAGAAGAACTCTTGATATTTGTATTCTTGTGGCTTTGCTACTAGGCCTCTAAGAGACCATGTCAAGTAACTTCATCGACAGTTACTCATCAGAGCTGGCCAGCTCAATAATTCAGTTGTCCTAATTCCTTCCGTAATGTTGTGAGAAGCAAGGCATGAGCCTGCAGTGGATGAAATGACCAACAGCAAGATGTGTTCAGGCATCAGGCATCAGCATTTTATTGAAGCTTTGCACTGCTTATACATCCTTTTTTTACTTCCCCATGCCCCAAGCACATGTCACACTCTCACTTTTGATTCGTTATCGCTTATCAGCTTGTTCATGAGCCATTCGTTTACTTCTGACTGGTTACTGATTACAGCACAGAACTCATCCCTTATCTTGTTTCATACACATTCTTGCTTTGTTTTATTTTCATTTTATCTTCACTCAAGGTCAGGAATTAATTGTTCAAGGCTGAAGCCACCTGCAGCTTCAGCTCTTGAAGCACCAACATAAGCCTAATCTCCCTTCAGGAGAACTATTGCTCCCCTTCCAGATAGCTGGTTTGAATATCAGTTTCTGCACTCACCTCCCCAGTGAGATAGTAGTACTGCTTTAAGACATAGCGAAGAAATTAGAATAAACATGTTACAAGATGGGCATGTACTCAGATACTATGATAACAGAGTGTCACAAATGTAACATAGGGATAAAAATAAGGATAACTTTATGGAGAATGTTGCAAAAACCTTTCCCTCACAATACACCTTATTTGTATGAAATACAAAGTTTTCTGTTCTCTTCCCTTAGCTTCATAACTAAAAGGAAAAAAAAAATCTGTAAAAAACAATCAGTGGTCCTTCCTTTTACAAGGGATAATTTGCTAAAGGCATTGTGATTTTCTACTGAGAAAATTAGCACACAGCCAAAAAAAATGGAACAGTTATTTAAAAGGAAAATATATACATATATATAGACTTTCCATACAACTTAGAACTATTGTTCTTAGACTATTTCCAATCTATGACAGCAGGCTTTAGCCATTACCATTCAAAACATACTTCCAATCATACACAGTACATAGATCAACAACATTTGTAGTACAATAGAGAAGATAAAAAAATCTATAAATTGCATAAAATTATATTAACATGGAAACCTGAAAGATAATTTCTCCTCTTAAAGAAAATTTAGCAGTCAAAAAAGTGATTTGCATTCCTGAAACCTGCATTTCAAAAATGTATCTCAAGGCAAAAACATCTGCCTAAGATACTTCTGTCACTGTATACTTGCAAAATAATCTCCTTATTTGAAGCTTTATTTTTTTTTTCTGACTACCAAATCAAGTTGGAAGAAACTATGTTGGGTTCCAGAAGTAAAATAAACCCTACTGAGTCAGAGTTTTTAAAGTCAGTGCTTATTGTCAAAGGAATCTATTTTCAAATTCTTTGGACAGGTATGTGACAAAGAGTAAATCAACATAAAAAGGATAGCAAATAAAATACACAGCAGGATTAAGAAACAATTAATACAACATGAAGAGTTGGCAAGAAAGTGACTGGTGATTTGGAGTCTGCTATTTATCAAAGGCTAAAGCAGCATAGTAGGTGGCTGAGGGTATTGAATTTTTCTAGCAGTGACTGGTTTCTTGGCAGATTCTGTAAGCAGTAAGCACCTCAAAGCCATATTTAGCTTGCATGTGTTTAGGCTACTGAATCCAATGGGAATCCATAAACTCTTCAGTGTAGCTCGTCTTATAGGACATATTTGTCTCATGTTATTTTGCTACAGAGCGGTACAGCAAAATCTGCTTGCTTCTACCTAAAAAATAAATTCCTAAAGAAATATCCATATTAAAATGTTTGTGTATTCAGTATGAACTACTTGTTTCATTTAGAAATAGCAAGATATAATTTTCAGTCTACGTTAAAAGGAACTGTAACTACATGACATTATCTTACCAAACAGGCTGCTCCTCTTGTGAGTCCAGGATCATACATGCACTCTTAGAAACTATTTGTTACTGCTTTTACCTCTTTTAGTCCTTCAAAACCAATACAGCTGAGAGTGTATGAAAAAGATTACAATTTTGTCTGGCTGACAGTGGTGCAATTTCTGACAATTTCCCCATCACTTGTGCCTGAGGGCACCACTCAAGCAGTAATGCTAAAAGCAGAGCTTGGTTATTTGTGAGAAATGGCAGGACAAACCAGTAACTTAACTACAGGCTATTCACATTTTCAGAACAACATTGTGATGGGAGAGTGGTAGCTGAAAGTTTACTAACGCTTAAAATGAACTTTGATTAATTTTCAGAAGACTGTGATAGTCATCTACCAACTGGAATAGATGAAGCAAGACCTGATAACACAAGACCTTCTTGTAAAACGTTATCTGCTAGAATAAATTAATGCATGAACAATTTTGATTACTATCCAGCAGGAAAGTAGAGACTGCAACAGTAAGCTCTGAATCAATAGCATTCAGTTGTAAATTCACCAGACCTGGTCCCTAAGCATTCAGGATTACATTCACAAAAGGTATTTATGTGTGCCTTATATTGTAGTAGTCATTTAGTATTTATTGACTTTGAAAAGAGGTAAGCAATGAGAGGTAAGCTTGATCTTTGTAGATCTAGCTCTTAGCTCTTAACAAAGAGTAGAGCACTTCTAATTTACTGGTATGAAAAGGATACATGAAGCTACAAAACCCAATCTTTTATTGGGGCTTTGGCATTATCATCCAAACTGCTGTGTGTATGTACTGGTAAACAGTATGACCCACTTACTACTTTTGGCAATAAGCAGAAAAAACATGGGTTTTTTTTCAGAATGGTAAACCACTGGCATCTCTTGCTTGATCTAAACAAAGTTCTCAAACACCAGGCTGAAGAGCCCTGGTTGTGATTTGCTTTGTGCATTAACGGTTCAAGAAATTTCACTGACCATTAGAAGTTGCCACTGCTCTTGCTAATAGAGCACCAACTGAGGACCCCAAAAAGAATAACCACCAGCTCGTACAGGTTGCTTTCTCTGTGACAGATTTGTCAGAGTAGTAGAAGAGAGACTGTAGAAGCTTAATAAAAAACAAATTAAAGTCAGAAAGCAGATGGAGACCCACTATAGCATGTAGCATTATTTTAAGCAGGAAACTGCTAGGGCACTGACTAAAGAAGCAAGAGAAATCTAGTGGTTTCACAACAAGGTGATACTGGATCTCAGGATTCTCTGGTGTTGGCATAGTAGGAATCAAGATAAAGCACCTAAGGAAGAATATAATGCTTAGTGATTGTGGAAGAGCTGAAGAGGGAAATCAATATATTTAAGAGATATTTCACAGAATCACAGAATATTAGGGAATGGAAGGGACCTCGAAAGATCATCTAGTCCAGTCCCCATGCCAGAGCAGGAACACCTAGATGAGTTCACACAGGAAGGCGTCCAGGCGGGTCTTGAATGTCTCCAGAGCAGGAGACTCCACAACCTCCCTGGGCAGCCTGTTCCAGTGCTCTGTCACCCTTACTGTAAAGAAGTTCTTTCTCAAATTTAAGCGGAACCTCCTGTGTTCCAGCTTACACCCATTACCCCTTGTCCTATCACTGGTCATCACTGTGAAGAGCCTGGCCACATCCTCCTCACACTCACCCTTCATATATTTATAAACATTAATCAGGTCCCCCCTCAGCCTCCTCTTCTCCAAGCTAAAGAGGCCCAGCATTATTTTGCAGACAGGAATGAGGAAGAAAGGAATTTTGGACAATTACACAAGTGAAAATGAATAACTATATGACTGTTAGCAAGATTTATGGGTTTTCTGGATTGATGCTACATTATGGGTGAAAATGGGAAAAAGATTTGCTAAACTATCAAAGGAATATGTTTCCCATGATATATGAGTTGAGGATGCAAAAGACCAGGGTAACTGGAGGTATGAGTAGATGCTATCCTCCATGCTCACACACAGGCACATATAAGGAAGTAGAAAGTTGAAGTTATCTAGGAGCTCATGGTGTTGTGCTTCTAGACCACCTCCATCAGTCAGATGCCCTTAAAAATAGGGGGTCTTTGCTAAAGACCAAACAGCCATTTATGAATAAACAGAAAGGTTGTAACTAAGAACTTTTCCAGGATTTCATCTGAAGGAAAACTGACTACTGGTCTGTTGCTTTATAACTCTGGAAAAACTATAATTTTAAAGAGAGACATAAATCTTCCACTTTCCCTGATAAAATTTACTGCTCTTCATGAACTGCTTAATCACAAACTTACTAGTGCTTTTGATTAATGACTAGGGGAAGGAAAAAAATAATCATATTTTATCTGAATAAGAAATGGAAGGTTTGTAGTAGTGAGAGCCATAACCAAGCTGACTCTATAACAGAAAGGAAATGGCTTCTTTCCAGCTTTTACAGCACTGGCTGAGCTTTTAAATACTAAATAAATCTCTTTTCCTACACTGCTAAAACTTTCATTGTTCCAAGAACAAGCTTAAACCTGAGATGATGTCAAATACATTTGCAAAGTCTAATACAGGAGGGGGGAATAAAAGAGCCCCTTTTTAACCACTCCTTTAAAATCTTCAGGTGTTCTGTGTGGTTTTTATCCTCCTTAAATAGAAGTAGACTTCCAGCACTAGTGACCTAAAAAAGCAACTATTTTATTGCATCTTACCAGCAAACATATTATATCACTTTTGAAATCTTTTTATCTAGATTTATCTCCAGCACACAGTACTTCGGAGTCTAAGAACATTCAAGTATATCTCCTAACACTTAAGACACAGTCTTCCAAAGATTATGGGCATGGTGAACTTTAAACGGAGAAATAATTCCTTCAAATTCTTTTTTTTTTTTAAGTAATTTATCTTTTTTGAAGTTAGTCATATGCACATATCTCAGCAGACCCAGAAACAAAGAGCACAATACCTGGTGGCAAGTAGGATCACTACTGTAAGCAACCATTTTGGCACAGCTGTTTGTATATAAGAATCACTCCAGTGTTATGTAGAGCCACAGGAAACAGACTGGTATTTCAAACAAGTGCAAGCTAATTTCAGTACACTGAGTTAGAGAACGTTAAGTTACCATTCTCCTTAAATTATATGACAGCTGTGTAGAGGTAACTTTAAAAGTAAAGAAACATTATTTTGTGGAGAGGTTGGAATACTGAGATTAAAGAGACAATAATCTAAAATTACAAGATATCGGTTAAGTTTTAAAATATTGTTGAAATTAGCAGGGCTGCAATGGATGCTGCAGGATTTTCCTATCCACAAGACAGAAGAGTCAGAGCTAGAAGAATTATTTTGAATTAGGAGAGCATGTGCTAGTAACAACCTGTCAATTTAAAATTTGCAAACAGAAGAACAGGTTTTCATTCACACTGGCCTGAAATATCTAAGTAAAAAGGGATAATGAATTCTTCAAAGCATTATCTGAACATAAGTAAACCCCTTCTTGCAAATATAAAGTGAATATAGTAGGTCAGCCAAATCAATAAAGGACTTTTTTGCTCTTCTTTTTAGACCTATCTCACTGTTTAGAGGAAGTGATTCTTAATGGTGAAATACTAGCCTCTACAGCTTCTTTTAGAGCTCATCACATGTTATCAGAAATATGATTAATGTTATATTTGCAAATGAGAAGTCCGGGAGAAGCAAGAAGTGGAGCCTGACTTACTCCTAGAGTCATTACTCTTCTACCTTTTGTTACTAAATCAAATGAGTTGCCAAATCAAATTCAATCACCAACACCAGACTCTTGTGAAGTGTAGGGCAAACAGGTCATGGATACTACACAGGCCAGGTTTATTCAAAGTATTTTCCTTTGGATTTTCACCCCTACAAGTTTCACATATCTTACCCAGTAAGTTGAAATGAAATTATTTGTATAATATTTCCTGTCTTTACAGTAGAAGCTACCACCCTGCTCTGTCCTTCCCAAATGATGGAAGTGCAGGGCTGACACTTGCTCTTGCTCTCCTTATTTTTTTGTGTTTCAGTTAGTCTTTGAGCTATAATCTCTACAGCTATACTGATTAAACAGGAAATGTTGAGAATAGTTCTTTTCATCTTTACAAAAGGTCAACCTAGTACTGCAAAAGAGTGGGAGCTGTGAATATTAATCCCTTTTTGTCAAAGGTCAAAACTGAAGCCAGGTCCTGTATTTGAGCTTAGGATACAACCCATTAGATAGTTGCATTAAAATAGAAAAAGAAAGCAAAAGCCCATACAGCACTCCGAAGCAGTTAATCTTTTTAACCTCTACTTTTTTGAACCAAGCTACTTACACAAAAACCGAATGTTTTTTGTAATGCATCTCATCAGAATGAACTGGACTGTTAGGTTGCCTTAGAAGTAGCATTAGCAATGGATTAAAAATACTAAGAATTCTTGTTCCTACCACCAGAGCTTTCCCCATCCAAACAACCAATTTGCTGTTCATCATAACTGCAAAAACACAAAAAAATGCTAGAATCTAAAACAAGTAGATTGGTCTCAACCCATGTGTGGCAAGGAAAGCCTCCTCAGCCAGTTATTACAACTCTACCTTTGAATAGAGAAAAATACACAAAGGAAAATCATAAAACTTTGATGGACTGGTTGAAACTGGGGCAAGTCCCAATTCAGTGCTTTATCAACTGGATCAAGTTAACTCCATACTAGAAGAGGTTTCTCCAAAGAGGTTGTTTTTTTTTCTCTGCTAAACCACTGTTTGTGCGATACTCAGTTCTGTTTGTTGCTGTGTTGTTGACTAGATTAGATAGCTTGTGTTAGTGGCATACTTTAAATATTTATGTTGGCAAAAACATAAGGCTTGGCATCACTGCAGTGGGAAGAGGATGCTCTAAGGGTACATTAAAAATATGATGGGTTTAAAGGAATACATTACATACTTCTGAGAGCTTTCATTCTTTTGATAACAAAATGAATTTCAGCTTTCCAGAAAAGATGTAATTTATAACCAAACTCCTATTTCCATTTCCCTCAGATAGAAGTGTTAACATTACACAAGTGTTAACATTACTGGCATGAAACACCCTAAATGTATCACCCTTACTTCCACACAATCATCATTTACTTAGAAGAGATTATAGGAAAGCAGTGGCCACAGAGGTTTGTCCTCCACACTTACTTCTGTTCTTCCCCACAAGTGCCTGCTTTGCACTTCTGGGTCCTTTTTCGTTCAAATTAAGCCTTATGTTCATCTCCCCAGTCCCTCTTCAAGAGTGTGTTAAGTTTTTATAACTAAGATAACTGAAAAATAGTTTTACAAAAAAAGTAAGGAGACTGCGTGACTTAAGTTATCACATTTGCTCCTGTTTCTTAAACTTCTGAATTTTATTAAAAAGGGAAGCTTCAAAAGCCCACAAATGAACATGAAAGTCCAATTCTATCTTGATCACTTTCAGATATTTTTCAGTGAAAACAAAATTAAAATATTTCTTTCTCTATGTCTTTCCCCTCCCTTACTCCTATAAGAAAACATAAGTGAGGAAAATTGAGAGGAAAGTTGAGTTGGTCAGGAACAGGGCACCACGACTTAGATTATATATCAAAAACATACTGAACAAGAGATAGTTATTTTGTTGGTTTGTTGGGTTGGTTTGGGGTTTTTTTGGTTGGGGTTTTTTTCAGAAAAAAAAAAAAAAAAATTCTTTAATGGGGTTTGCTTTTCAATTCACATTAAATGGTTTTGAGTTCCAAAACAAAACAGGCTCTAGACTTAAACCTTACCAAAATTTGAGATTCAGTTACGGTTCAAGAACGTCTCTGCTTGCCATGTACATTGAAGTTTCCTTTTCATTACGTGCTCACATATGTGAAAGTTAAACTCACCTGCTACAGTTTTGTTCAAGGAAATGGAATTCCTTTCTTCCACTCCGCAAAGGTAAACGCTACCATCTTTGTTCTCCATGAGTATTCTACATGAGAGAAACAATGTTTAGCAGTTAAAAAACTCAATCACAACCAGCTAGTGGCGCATGAATTTACATGAATGCAGTGACTAGAGAATGACTCGTACATTCTAGCTTTGAGTATTAAGTTATATGTAAAGTTATATGGTTCTGAAACCAGTATCACAATATCTTTTGTAAAAATTATATTTAGATTTTTTTAATAGCAAGATGCATTCCAGGTCACTGCTATTTTACAAGACTAGAAAACAAAGCGGCAGAACCACATCTTTTTTGGGAGTCGACATTTTAGTGAACTTTTTGGCAGCATACTATTTCAGTGTGTCCTTGCATGGTTCAAAGCAGATCTTACTGATCCTACTTATTTGGGGGAAAATAATTTTATCAAAATGACTTATTTTTCAACTTATTGATGTAAATAATCTTCAGGCAGGAAAAAATACCACCAACTTTTCCAGTGATTTTCAGTAGAAGTTTTTAAATTTGGTACACGAGACCACGTACAGGCAATTTCCTATCTAAAGGATATGGTAGAGAATTTATTCCCTTATATAGTTATCTGTTCTTCTCCATGGAGGTGCATGAAAAATGGGACGATAAAGGGGACTATGACCTCAGGAGTATAAGATTAATGGATGACTACACAAGGCATAAGAGCACTGCGTTTTTAGGTTGTTTGCTTCTAATACAAGAAAGACCTCTCACACATTCCAAATCAGCACTGCTTACCAACTAATGTGGTGAGAAGACCCAAAAAATGTCATAATCTGATCTTCCAGTAGGGTCTGCCGGAGGCCTAATTCTTTCAGTGACCTAGCCCATGACTGAGTCTCCTCCAAGTAGGTCTTATAACTACCTGTCTGTTCCTTTTTTCTCCTAGGTCCAGAGACTCGTTTTGGATATTAATTTAATTGAAAGAGACTTTTTAGCACTACCCTGGTTGATAAAGCTCTCTCATGTGATGAGAGGCAGTAACACAGAGTTACAAAATTAAAAGCACAGGCATGAACATGTGGTAGTGCCCTTTTTGTTCTGAGGGGAAAAAAGAAGAAGAAAAAAAAAAAAAGAAAAAAAAAGCCAGTCATGTTAGCAGAAGTGTTCTTTCTACTAGTAGACAAGAACATTTCCTCATCTTTAATTATGCCTGCAGACCAACGGCATAGTTATTTATAAATGCATTTACATTTTTCTTCTGTCTTGTGCCCCATTCCTTTGATACACGTTACTTTCACCAAAAGAGGTCACTAACAAGAGGTGGCACCAGCAGAATCAGTGCAAAGTTAGCTATACCAAAACAGCAAAGAATCATCTTTTAAATAACATATCTTTAAAGTAACATTTTTTTTTTTCTGAAGATACCTCACTGAATGTTATAGTTATAACATATACATCTGGCCATGACTGTGATAATAGGCTTAAGGAGACACATTTCCATCAAAAATATAAATTAATTTTCTTTCTTAAGGCATAGTTAGATGATAGTATCACCTGATTTATTTATTTTTTTTAAAGACAATGAATAGATATTAAAAACCTGAGCCCCAGAACCACTTTTTTTCTGAGAAAAAAAAATCCTTTAATAAAGACCTCAAAATTAACAAAGGCAGATAAATTCATTGTACTAATTGTACAAAAAAAAAGAAGTAATTCTTCATTTTGTATATTCTTAAGATTTAAGAAGTACTACACTCTTTAATACAGGTTCAAATGGGGTGCTGGAAAAAAGTCTTGTCAATTGTTTTGGCAGGTTACAAATCAACATATGGCATTTAAATGACCTCAGTTTCTAAGACATCTGCTATGTTTCATGGAGAATAAATGCTTACTCAAGTTGAGAACGTAAGATCCAGTCTGATGGATTTAAGAATTTTTTTTAAAAAAAAAAAAAGATTTTTAAAAAATCCCTAGAAGAAAAATGTTATCAAAAGTTTGGAAAGCTAATGCATATGCCAAATTTTTAAATGGAGGAGCACAATTTCCTTGAAGGAAAAAAAATGAGAAATAGGGCATATCATTAATAAATATAGGATGTACTCCACCTGTATCTAAAGAATGTATGAGACAGGCTTGAAATCCCTGTACCCTGTAGGGTTTACCCTAAATACAGCATATAGTAAGCACTGCTCAAAACCAGTGTAGCTAAGAAGCTAACTGGATACAGACTATCTGCTTTGCTGCTGCGCTTAATCTTCTTACTTAACAGTGCATCATGATATTTAATTAACTGAAGTGCTTTTAGCATGTTCAGAGCCTAATAAAAATAAGTAAACAATCATAGTACATAGAAGAAAAATGAAATACTGAAGCAGATTAATCATCTTGCCAGGGTCAGAAGGTGAGCTTATACCTCCATTGGTATCAAAATATTTCTTGTTGTGGTCTGCTTATTATTTACAAAATCACATCATATGAAGGGTTTTCAAACATTTATTTAATTAGTCACAGACTACTTCAACATAACATTCATTAACTGCAGATGTCAATAGTTATTAACAGGTTCCCAAAGGCAATTTCTTTTTAATGTCTGCTGCATTCGTTTTTCATGCCTTTTAATTATAAATTAAACCCATCATAAATACTATAATAAAAAAAAAATTGAAGCATGTTGTTGTTTTGCATTTTTCAAAAGAAAAATGTGCGTAATTCTGCAGAAATTCTCAAGAGCCATGTATTTTCCATTAACAAATGCTATATATTTGCACTGTATTATGCTTTATGCTCAACTTTATCACTTTCAACAAACAAGGAACAAATTTACCTATTCTAAGAAATTTTAATAATTAAGAATTTCATTTTTATAATGAGAAGCCAGTTGCTCTCAAAAAGGCTCACACTGCAGGTATAGTTTTATGTGGCAATTTTTTAAAGTTTCCTGCATAAACCGAATTAATCCACTAATATTTCATATAACAAAAGAAAAACTAACTTGTTTTCCAGAACTTCTGAGATTTTTCTGTTATGAGCCAATGTAAAAAGGGCATGGATGCAGAATTTCACATCCAAAGGAAAAAAAGCTACCTATTGTCCAGACCTGCATAAATAAGTGAAAATACTTTAGATGTTAATTTATAATTTAGTCATTCAAACACTGAGCTTAAACACAGACTGGAGCATTGCCAAGAATTGCATTGTTTTTAAAGTAAACCAGAATACAGACCTTAAATAAAAGGGAGGTTCAAGGCTCTTGCTGCATCTAACAACTACGAAATCATGCATGTGGGGAGGTTACCAGTTACAAGACTGAAGTCCAGAGAGCTATTATAAGGTCTGCTTCATAAGCGTCGATGTAAGAAAAAGGCTTGCAAGCTAACTAATCAAATTTTTTTGGTTTATTCTTATAGTTACTACTGCCATAGAATAAGGATTAGAAACCATTTTTACCAACAGAAACCCCAAGAAGACAGCCATTGGGACATTTTCAATACTTGCATTTACAAAACATTTTCAATATCATTGCTAAATATGTAATATGGAAATAACCCAATAGACCACGTTTCTGCATTTCCTGGTGCCTTGATGACTAGCATATTCCAATTATAAGCTGTTAGCTCAAATTCAGATCCTAAAGTGAAGGCACAGACTAGTAATAAATAAAGTGGAATTAAGGACTAGAGGCCATTAATTTGTAACAATCACAGTTAACAGGGGTTGAATCAACACGGAACTAGACGTATTTTAAATTAAGTTTTACCTATAAACTAATCCATATTTGATGTTATAGAGATTTATATAAGATGCCACAAAGCCTGTAAAATCTCAAAATTATGTCCTTGTTATAAACTCTATAAGAAATTATTTTTACTGATTTGTAGGACATTCACCTAAATCTTAATCTTCTCAAAATTTTAGCTAAGATTGCGTAAAATAGTACTATCTGTAAATCCATTTCAAAATTAAAGATGAGATTATTTCCATGTTTTAAAATAAGAAGGGTAGAATAAAAACAGGTATAAGCTTACAACAACAAACCCCGGTAGAAAATCTTTTAGCATCATGCAATCAAAAAAACCACAAAACAAACAAACAAAAAACCTTTAAAAAGTTAAGGACTACAAAGAAATTAAACCTCTTGAGATCTCATGTAATCTATTTGGTTGCTGGTGATTAATGGTCAACTAATCTTTTTTCATTTCCTGTTTAAATTACAGGTGTCTTTAGGACTGAAGATTTCATGTGTAAATATAAACTAAATGCTTAATATCCAATACATAAAAGATTGGACACTGATATATTCTAACCAGAATGTGTTCACTCTCCTTTGAATTTGTGCATGAAAATTTGAGTCTGTATATAGTCTAACCATTAAGACTAGAGATAACATACAACATAAAACAAAAGTACTAATGGTTAAAAAAAGCCATCATTGAAACAGACTCTCCAAGGAATTTCTTTAAGGCTTTAATCAGACCTAAACCTGATTAAGTGTCTAATTGGCTTGATTATTGATGGCAAGAAAACATGTGCTATATACCTGTTCATGGAACAAGAGTTGTAGACACTTCAGGAGAGTTGAATGGGCAAGATGTTTAAAAAATTAAAAGCAGTATTTTCTAGAGCAAAATTATCACCCGAGGAAGTAGATTGCAAGAATGAAGGCACCCCTGCAACACCCAAGGCATCTACAGGCCAGGTATAGTTTTCACTATTTAGTGTAAACTCAGAAATATTACAGCATTTTAGAAAGCATTTATGTAAGTAAATGTCAAGGGTTAGATTTTTTAACATACTGTGTATAGTAACTATTTTTATTTAGCAAAATCAACTAAATGCCTTTATTCCCCTCCTCCTTCGCACTTTTTCTTTATGAAGAGAATACGGATTTCCTCCTTTCACAAGTTGCTTTCCAAATAGGGCTAACCTGAAATAATACAAGCTTATGAGAGGTCTTGATCAACCTTGCAAATGGGGAACTAGAAATACTGGTATGGCTGCTTTTTATGTGCTGATGTATTCTTCTTCATCTGATTCCCTGCTGTTAGAAAATGTCAGTATATCCTTTCTGAATATTGGACTGGCATATAGGTACATATCAGCTTGCTTCCTGTTAAATGTTGGAAAGGCAAAGTAATTTAGTAGCTTTTTTTAAGAAGTATTTCATTTGGCTTGGTTTTACTAATATAACTCCTGTTTGAAAAATACAGTAAGTTATATTAGTTTACAGTCTATATTTTTTATTTTCTAGCTCTTTACTATAAAATTTAAAATAGAATTTATAAAATTCTTTTCCTAGTAATGTTCTAGAGAGTGTTTTCATTTTTTTCCAGCTTGACATAATCAAAACTTTACAAGGCAAAATGGCAAAAACTCAAGGTTTCACAAAATAATTGGGAAAGTGAAACAAGTTCCATAGTATCAGCCTGAGGTATTAATCTGAATTCATGCTTAACAAAACAATTTAAACTTCACCATTATAAAGTTAAAATTAACTAAGCAGTGCCTTTTAACACATTCGCAATAGCTGAGCATATACAAAGACTCTGATTTAACTTTTGGGAGCCTTGATTTACATATAGAATAGTTCCATAAATTTTAATTTAAAAAAAAAAATTATAGAAATGTAAATGTTCATAAGACTGAATCATTTCCTAGAATTAATGTTTTTCTGAAGATCATAGGTTTGTAGAACATCGGGAAGAGGTGTACCTTAATCCAGCCCAATTACAATGCAAATTTCCCTTGTCATATAAACATATAAACGTGTAAAAACAATTGTTTGATGAATAGACATCTCCATACTGCCATCCACATAAAATGGCAAAACTATCTATGTTCGACAAACTTTATACGCTGCAGATCTGCAGGCAAAGTATTGTTCATGCTTGTTTTAAAGTTCTGCACATCAGTTTTCTTGGGTCAATAAAACATTGTCTTGAAGGAAGAAAAATCCTGAATCTTAACAGGTAACTTCTGTGCAGCCTGATACCTCACCTGCCAAATTGCTTTAGAAAAAAAAATATATATTTAGATTTTCCTGGAGATATGGATTACTCTTTTCACCAGAATAATTCCATACATCAGTACAACACTCAGATCATATCACCATCAGCCTCCACTATTATAGATATTGCAAAGATGTAGGTAGATGAATGGGTCAAGGATTAAGGTATTTTCTGCCTGCAAGAAGATACTATCTAAACAGAAAAGAAAAAAATGTACATAGTATCTGATAACCGTAGAGCACTATTCTCACAGTATGTTCTTGCACTATTAGGAGGAAGACTGAGACAAAGAAAACAATCTTTACGACAAAACAGCATGCAAGTATCTTTAGTAGGCACCAAGACTGATTGGGCTTTTCATCCATTTTCATTTACATATATATAAAAATATCTAATTTATATTTATTTATATGAGAACTTTAGTGACAGATTCTCTGAAAAAAAGCAAACAGGGAAAAGCAAATATTTTAATAGAAGACAAAATCCAAATTAATCTCAGAAACTCAAACAAGGAGAAGGTCAATTAGTGTGAAGAGGGAGAGAAAAAAAAAAGGTGCACAAAGCTCTAAAATCCGCCACAGTCAAATAATTTTCCATATGTTTATACTCTCTAATATATTTTCCTATTAATCAGCATGATGAACACCACGCAAATCTATTCTGTCTGGGATATCAAATGCGCATGTGCTTTATTAGCACTACACTGTTACATAATACTGTGAACCCCTCAGACTCCCCATGCATTTCTCACTCCCTCCTCCAAGATCCACTCTGTCAAAATCAAGATGAACCAAGGTACAGGTACATGAGGACTTGGTTCATGAATCTAAGCCAGTAAGCGTGAGAGGAATTTAATTTTTGCAATGAAAGTTGATAACTGTCTCTGTATTTTGTAAAGTTTGAGATCTGTCATTGTGGTAAGATAGCTCAAAACATACCATGTCTATTAGCCCAGCAGAAGGTTTAGGCAGAAGAATGTCTAATTCAGAGATGCAGACTTGCTTGTGAGTGGCAGCACTGAACAACATGAAGGAGGCTCTGGAACATGCAGTAGCAGAACTCCAGGCTAAGTAACTGGGTTTACACAGCGGATGTGAAGACATCAGTTTTTAATTTCAGCATACAAGTGCTTTTGTGAACCTAGCTGGAAGGTCTTGTCCAAGAACAGACACAAAACATCCAAGAACAAAGCTCAGTGTGTCAGTTTGGTTAATCAAATTCCTAGGAGAATGTTGCAGATATTAAACCATCTTTATCATTCTCAACAATGAGCATCTACAGTTTCTAATCCTGCTTATTTTTTTAAGGGTGAAAATAAAAAAACAGATGAACCACAGAAAGCAGAGGCCAATAAGAAAGCAGAACCCGTACTAAAGCAACAAGGTCAGTAATAATCTATTTACGAGTATTCAATTATCTGGACAAAATATATGAACACTATATAGGGCTGTAAATAAAATTGTTCCTGTTCCAAATGCTCTGCCAAATACTGATCTTATTTTTCATTTGTGGAAGAAATTAAGAACTCTGAATTCCCATTGACCTCAAACCAATAATTTATTACAGAAATATGAGCACTATCCAACAATAATAAAAGGCAACAAGCTTTCAAGCACTCATTCCCTTCATGAGCTTGTCTACTTTGACAAGCTAGTTTAACAAAATCTATTTCCTTTTATTTTAAGTTAACTTCTCAGAAAAGTTTTTTAAAAATAAAAATATGTGATAGCTTAAGAAAGAAAACTGCATATTTTCATGTATCTTTTGGGTATACTTCTCATATGTATTAATAAAACTATAAAGATGGGACAGACTTTAAACTGTGTGACATTCAGATCTTTCATTTAACAGCCACTCAAAACTTTTTTCAAAAAAAAGCAATGTCATTAAAAATTATTAGCCATCACCATTCAGAAGACATCCAGAACTAGAACACAGGAATATAGAGCTCAGGGAAGGAATACAGGTAATTATTTGCCTAAGCAGCTGTCTGATGAAAACAGTGGCAGCTGGCCATGTCTATTCTACATGGCTCTCTTCCCCCACTCCCCAGTATCCAAGCCTATTTTGTTTATTCCAGAGCCAGAATGACTGCTGCAGCTAACAAAATAAAGGCTCAAGATGAGTGAAGTAACAGCTATTGCTGGGTCATGTCCACTCTTTCCTCCCTCCGAGTATCAGTGGTGCAGCCCGTTCCTTTTCCATCCTCTGCTACTGGAGAAAAACTCCAAGTCCAGTTTGCCTGTCACCTCATGCTTTTGCTTTGAGAGAATAACTCAGGTTCATTTCACTGGAACAGCAAAGCATAGGCTGAGGAACCTCCAGCTTTCTGTTACAAAGATGATTAAAGGAGGGAGGAGCAACTGGAAAAGGACTACAAGGAAACTTGCATAGTCCCTACTTATTCTTTGTGTAATCATAACAAGTACCACAATTCCTTTCCTCATATGATGAAACTTTAAACAAAGTCCATTTAATGCAATTATCTAATTCTATAATGGATGTAGAATTATATCAAGGGAAAGCAAAATTTGGCATGATTTAACTGTAGCAATAAGCCAAGAATTGAAAAAAAAAATTGATGTTTTGTGGCTTTTTAACAATATTAAATCACAGATGTTATCCCATGACAGAATGAAGTATGGTTATAGAAAATTTCTTTGTTTCTATCCAAAATATGAACTAATTTTACAGATTAATGTAACTCATTAATCTATATTTTGGGGCAATAAACTACTTTTTAAACATCCACCCCCCCCATCTAAAATATAAAATAAGTTGTGGCATAGAAGTAACTACCTCATCAATTACTTTAGGAAAATACAAAAATATAGTTAAGCTTCACTTTTATTTGGGGTTTTTTTTAACTCCATAGTATTCTGGAAGGTGCCTCAAGCCTTATTTTCAAATAGCCACAGGACAGTTTCTCCTTTTGCATGTAGATATTAGTGAGTTAGATAAACAACAGCTATATAAGGCAGAGAACTTACACAGGCACCACACCTCCAAAGAAACTTATGAATTCCAGCACCCTGTACATAAGTCCTCACTATCTGAGCTGAATCAGGAACTCCATTATCTCTGGGCACAGAAGTGAGGCTGGTTTCAAGCAGTTCACAGGAAGGTCTAGATAAAAATTCCTGCAAAACTTCGTGAACTTTGTATCAGATCTAAAAAGCACATGGATGGCTGCTAGAGGAAGAAAATAAGAATATTTGTAGGTAAGTAAATGACAAGAGACCAGACAACGTACTTTGTGGTGTACATACAAATTTGGGGAGAACTATTAAAAACACAGCCAAGGCTCACAACACTAGCTAAGGGAGACCAGTTCAATGGATAAGTTAAAATTAGTTAGAGAAAAGCCTTTCCAACATCCCTTGTTAGTTTCTCTGGTATAACTACAATAAAATAGACCAGTAAAGCCTCTAACCATAGTCCCATTTTGCAGCTCCATGGTCCTAAAGCACAAGTCAACAGATTGAATAGAGCTTATCTTCATCCCCTCTTACATGGCCAAAACTAGCCATCACCTTCTCCTTTACTCCTAACACTTCACAAGGAGCATGGTGTTCCCAGCACAGATGAGAACTCAGCAGGAGGCACAGTTGGAGCCCATTTGGTTAAAGCTTGGCCACTTAAATCACTCAGCAACACCTGGTATTTTTGGCTTCTTTTTTGGCTACACACTACCTCATCTCCACCTCCTCAGTTGCCCTCTCTCGTGCTCATTAGCTTGTTTTGTGATTAATTCTCTACATAATTAGTTCATTCTGTAATTAATTCTCTGAGCTTAGTCAGTTTGTTCCATAATGCATTCATATTTTAATTTATTCCCTGCATTTTTTAATGTACTTAACAAAGTGTGATTCACCTAATTACAAGTTCTCCATGATATTGAATCCAATTGCTATAGTTTCTTTGCATATTTACCACCTCCCATAACTGACTGGCTGTACAAATGCTTCACTTGTTTTACACACTGCTGTTCAATAGCTCTGTTAGTGGTTACGCTATTTAGAAGGCTACGTCCAGTCCACCACATGCTAACTGGTGTTTGCATTATCACTCTCTGTATCACAATTTATTTTGTCTTCCTAGCAGCTCCTCCCAGTATGATTCTTTCCAACTCATACTTTTTTTCCCTTTCTGTAAACACTTCTTAGTGCCACATTTATGTACTGCTTTTCTGAAGTCTTTTCTCATCTCCTTCTCACTTTTCCCTCACTGGAGACTGTTCTGTTTCCAATATTCCGGGTTTTGGTCTTCCTACTTCTACTAAATCAACAAGTTGTCTCAAAGATTTTGTCCAGATTCAGAGTTATATTTATGCAGCTTTTACTAAAGTCCATATTGACATCACTTTGCTCTTGTTAGGACCTGAGTAAGAAAGCTGGACTAAAACTGTCATAGTTATTTCTATACATGCTACAATTGCACCTCTGGATCATAAAGCAGATAGAACCTCCCCTCTGGAAGATTATAATGTTAATTTTCAGTGATATGTAGTATCTTCAGAGCCTAGATGCTTTGGAAAGTACCCAGAAGATACTGGGTATATACCTGCCACCAAATTAAATGCAAGTGCCATTCTGTAGTTCATGAGATTTTGATGCTTTTCACAGAGACAGAAAACCTGTATCCTAAGTGAGAAGCCTAGATAGAGTAAAAACAAAACAAAACAAAACAAAAAAAACAAACACTAAAAATTTTAATCAACATCCCTTAATCAACATCCCTGAACATGTAGCACCTGAAAGGAAGAGTTGCTCAAAAAGTACTTCAGTCCACTCCAGACTCTCTCCCAGTGAGTACACTTCTGTTTATGTACTCCAGGAAGATTCACTTTTCCACTAAATGTTTGACTGAAAAATCAGAAGCTGCTGATAGCTGCCACCTTTCATATATTTGCCTAGCTGGTTTACTTCCCCTCTTTAATAATAAGGGAGTTCAAACCCATATCTTTCACATTCCAGTAGAGTTCCCTAACTGTACATATAAAGTCTGGACTAGCAAGATGTGGGAGGAAACTCTGGGGCCTTCCCAATTGCTGGACCACCATGCAGACAAGAATGCAAAAACCTGTGTAGTCTGAGAAGACAGAGAACAACACAGAGCCTGGAACTAACCTAGAAGTTAATTGAAACACTAACCTTGTAGGACAAATGAAGAACTTTCATTTCAGTATGTATTTTTATTACAACAATCTTGAATATTTTAATAAAGGAAAAAACAGTTCT
Source organism: Caprimulgus europaeus (assembly GCA_907165065.1). The sequence goes on from OU015525.1 coordinate 28,671,917, forward strand.
CACAGTGGATATTTGACCCTATCACAAATTAGCAAGGCCCAGAGCCAAGGTTTCCTGTTCTTAGAGGAAGGTTTGATCACTAGCTGTTACCTAAAAGATAGTCACTCCCTCTTCCTGTAGATAAAAATAAAGCAGATGATGTATTTATTGAGGGTAGCAAAATCCCGTTGCTATAAAACATGCTATGAAGCTAATTTATACTAATTAGACCCAAACTAACTCTATGTAGACTACAAAGAGTTATAAACCCCTGAGAAGGGAGATTTGGGTTAAATGTGAAATTTCAAAGCTAAAATCTGCCTTTAGCCTGTTATGAATCTGACTTTTAAGCTGCTTTACAAAACCTGTCTTCTAGCACCTCAAAATCCAGGGTTAAGTAAGTGGCTTGTATTTCAAAAAATACAAATCAAGTAGAGCATTTCAATATAACATGCTGCAGCTCAATGAACCAAACCTTTCAATGCAAAGAGAATTTTAAATAATAATCTTTTTCCTTGTCTTCTGATCCCTTACACTCTTCACTGGGACTGCCAACAGTCAGTTATCATTCCCATAAAATGTATCTTTTAAAGATTACTCAGAACTTGAATACGTTTAATCAGCTTGTTTCCGCCCCCGGATGTGATGGGTTTTTTTAGTTCCTTTCAGATCTTCATTTCTCACATGAGTGACAAAGCTAAACAGTAGGAAAACAAACCCAGATTCTTCATACAATCTTTCTCTTTTTACGTGGAAGATAAACTTTTATAATATTTTTGTTAGCCACTGAAGATGAAGGTTTAGTCAACAGATCTACTTACTGACTGTTTTACCTCAACCCCACTGATTTCTGACCTGTTCTCCCCTACACAGAGCATTTGTTCAAAAAATTTTATTAGGGAAGTCACAAAGGTGTGTATTTTGTAATGTCAGAGCAGAAGCTTCTTCTCTTCTTCCATAGGTTTCCTGTGTGTTTATTTTTCTTGACATGTTCATGTCTGTCCTGGTTTTTGCTAGGATAACTTTCTTCTTAGTAGCTAGAAAGCACCGTGTTTTGGTTTCAGTGAGGTTTGTTGATAACTACAAGGACACTGCTTGGGCAGTTTCCAAGAACAAAGGACTGCAAGCAGGGGCAGTGGGGTGGAGAGGAAAAGTGTAGTAGTTAGTAAAACACAGAACTGACAGTTGGATATGCCAATAAGATATTCCATATCATATGATGTCATGTTTAGTATATTAACCAGGATTGACCAGAAAGGGGTGGGGATTCTCTCAGGGATCGCTCGGGCTTGCTTTTCTGGGATTGTGATTTCAGTTTTAGGTTTCCTTTTCACTCCTCTGGGATCGTTACCAGTGGGTGGTGAGCAATTGTGCTCTGCATCACTCATATATACATAGTTGTTATCATTATTATTCTTATTATTTTAATTTTATTTTACGCTGATTATTAAATAGCTTTTATCTCAACCTACATGTCTCCTCACCTTTACCGCTTCAATTCTCTCCCCGATTCCCTTGGGGGCGGGGTGGGTTGTGCTGTGGGTGGCTGTGTCTTGTTTGGCTGCCAGCTAAGTTAAACTATCACGATGACCCTATAGCCACATCTTTCAAATATTTATGGACATAGCTCAAGAACACCTCTGGGAGGCAGGGACAATCAGGCAAATGATTAACTATGTCAGAAGTAACCCAGGAAGTTTGTAGACCAGTTCTCTCATTCCCATTCTACTGCTTCAAATGCAAAGTCAGTCTTTACTCCTGCTACTTAAAAGAATAAGCTTTCTATGTTATTTAGCACGTGGTAAAATTTAAGAAATGATTTGAGACTTCTAACCTGTTTGAGACTCTTAATAGTTTGCAAAAAGAGGAAATTACAAAGACATGATTTTAAGTGCTTAAAATTATGTTTCTAAGTGATATATGTCACTGAGATAGCTAAAAAAACAGGTTACTCAAATATTAGCCACTCATGGCTCTATCTATGTCTTTATGCAATGTTCCACATTTCAAATGCTATCTAACCTCAAGTATTTCCACGCACTTTCCCATGACTAAATCTCTTTTTTGTTTCTCCTAAGCATTGAGAAGCTGATCAAGACAGTTCAGGTCAATCAGATTTTCTGACCTTTATTCTTTATTGGAATATAAAAGAACAACATTAAATATTCTTTAAGTAAAGATTGCCTATGTTAATCCTAGTAATAAACACCAGAACTGAATGTTAAAGTTTACAATGGTCTTACGTATATAACAAGTTGATTAACTATATTAAAAACAATACTAACATTGTGAGATAATACAGTATTTAAGTATCAATTTATTTAAAAATGTCTACACTTTCGTATAAGTCAGTTACTAGCAGAAGTAAGTATTTTACAATATATTTAATGTAAAATATACACAATACTAAGGTGTTGTGATGGAAATACAGCTTCCACCAAAGAAAAATATACAAGCAAATTAACATTTTATAAATGGCTCTGTGAAACAATATATTGTGAATTCAAAATGAAGTGAGAGTATGCTAGATAATGATTAAGTTCTGCTAAAATGTACTTTTGTATAGCCAAAAGAAGCAGCCCACGGAACTCTCTGCTTTTCCTATGAGCACCATAAGTAACGTCTAGCCATTAAAGATTCTACCTTCACATATGCCCAGCCTGTCCATAAAGGGTGGGGAAGCATAGAGAAGATACTAGTCAGACATGCTAGTACAAGACAATGGGGCTGGCTGGAAATCCTGGGGAAGAAAGTCTTCCACTTCTGAAGTATGGCGAAGCAAGAGCATTTTTTCTGTTCTATACTCAGGAATATACTTAACTGCTGCTTTCAAGCTGTTGACATTTATTCATAACTCTATCTTCAAAAACTAATATTTCATTTGCCATTTTGCTTCCATTTTGATTGGAGAGGTGGTAACAGCCTTTTGCAGGTCTATGGCTTTTGAAGAACACCAGTAACTGTAGGAATAGGACTGGGAAGTAGTATAAATGATAAATTAGTGTAAAATGACTTACTTAATATGCACTTCTGTTTGTCAAGTACTCACTACATTAGGCAATAACATTTTATCCTCTAACGGTAAAAAGAACATTTAGAGTTCTTTGCTGACATTGTCTGTCGCCAGACAAGAAGCTAACAATCCCTCTGTGCAGCTAGGCCCATGGCAGAGGTTTTTTGATCCACAAATTCTTGTGTAAGATTAGGACTGAAGGCTTTAGAAGAATCAAAATTATTATGGCAAGAATGATGACTCTGCAGTGTTATACCCTGTCGTTGACAAATCTAGCTAGATGAACAGCTTCCTCTGTGGAAAAAAGTCCTTAGGACTAATGCCTCCAGTGTTAGGACAGTCTAGACAGTGCTAGACTTTAGAAACATAAAAGTGGAGTTGGTCCTACATGAGCAGGTTTAAACTAAGAACAATTTTGCCAACTTTTCCAATGTCATGCTTAGTTACAAAATATTCTGCTTCTGTAAAGCCTGGACTCTTGGTTTCATGAGATTATTACACATTTTTAATAAAGAAAAACTCCAACATTTAGGCTTGTTGTGTTGCAGAGGGAAAAAAAAAATCTAAATTATCAATCAAAAGGGCTTAAAACCCAGAGATAAATACAAAGTATCCTCTTTTTTGCTGTACTGCAAAAATGGGATATACTCTGCTACAGACTATTCTGCAACTTTGCATGTGTCTGTGGGAGCAGGAAATCCAATTCCTACCCTTCCTTTGGGGCTGGTCTTATAAATCAGAGGGGTATGATATAGATTTAATCAGTGAAGAGTGATCAGGGTTTTCTAAATGTGACTACACAAACAGCTCTCACAATTTCACACAGAATGAAAAAACTAAAACTTGGTGCACAGCTGGCAGTGGTTCTAGGCTGTGACATCCTAATCTTAATGCAAAAAAAAGCCCTGTTCTGGTCCCAGAGATTAATGAATTCTAAAAACTTAGAATTTTGGAAGTTTGGAATGTTAATTTGATTACAATGTTTTCCATCAGTCTGAGTCCAGTCGGTATTTAATGGTTTGTGTGTGTTCAAACCTGAATACTTCGAATAATCTGAATAATCTAGCAGACTGAGAAGCCATCATCATTCTGCAATGGGATGTTTATGTGCAAGCATCACATTTTTTTACATTGTGGTCTTCCCTTCCCATACACATGTTGTCATTCCAGAGACAGATTTTCTTATTCAGGAGCCTGTTACTCTAAATAGTGTGTCTACACTGGGATTTTATTTCAGATTAAGAATGACCTTCTGAATCAAATCTCCTGATTGTGCTCCACTATGCTCTGGTTTTTCATCAAAAAACCTCTAGGGACACATGACTGGATTCTATTAGAATAAAACTAAACCAGGAGCACTCCATGAGTCAACTTAATTTACTTGAGCTGCTGATGGTCATTTATTTCAGAGGATGACAATAGACCTGGTTTGAAATAGAGCTGCCTTGAGCAGATAGAGCATGGACTCCAGGCCTTCAGCACTATTTCACTGTTCTAATTGTTCCTATCAGGTCGTATTTCCTGCTAGTATAGATGTAACTAGAGGCAATTACTACAACAAAGAAAATTCTTAAAGTGAGATAATTACAGAAATGTTGAGATTAGCCTTGCAGTCACTCTTAAGTACCTGGCTTTTTGCCTGGGGGAGTCAGGGCAGGGAGAACTGGGAAACTACAAACCATTAATTCAGAAGGGAGCACAAACCACAGCAAATGCTCAAATTTCTGGCTTTTGCATATTCATTTCTATATCATACTATGTTGACCAGAAAACCATGGGAGGATTGAGTGCTGAGGAAAACATAGAGTCAGTAGCATCATTTGTAGAGATCCCCTGGGGAAAGGGTTAAAGAGAATTTTAACAGCTTAAGGTTCAGTAGCAAGATCCACAAATTAGTCAGTTGTAGATAGATCCAAAATCCCTTTATTTTCTGTAACTTCAGCTCCTCTGAGATTTTCTGACAGAAGATATCTATGAAATTCCTTGGAGAAATACATTTTATTTCACTATGAGAATGAATTTGCTGTGCTAGAATCCTGAGCCCATTTTAAAATTCCTCCCTCCTAAAAAAACCTCATTTTGGCTGGAACTTCCAGAAAAGGATTTTCAACCCCTGTAATCAAATGGTAAGAAAATCTCATCCTTTCTTGAACCATCCTGGGAACAGGAAGAGCAAAAGTCCTCTTCTGAGTCCTCACTTCCCTGAATGTGTGCTATGCTGTACCTTGAAAATTCCCTGTCAGATCCTTCAGGTAAGATAAAACATTTCCTAGTGTTATATTTTCAACAGACTTTTCCTCAATATAGTACTACTATACTAATTGCTGCAGAAAGTAAACAATTCAATTAAATGAGCAAGATATTGTTATCAATTGAAGCCAAAAATCCAACAGAATGTCAGAGTTTTAAATTGGATTCCTCACAAAAGTGATAAGTAATAAAAATCCTGCAGACTGTTTCTTCATACTCAATAGTGCTACATTTCTCCAAGGGATTGTTTGAAAATTAACCCCTAAACTTGCTAAGTCAAAACTCAGTTGACCAGCATGTTGGGGAACATCAATTTATTTGCCTTCTCTTCTGTTCCCTGTCTGACTCTGGCTTGAGTATTTCTGGTATCCACAGATACCTCTGTCTAGGTCTTTGATCCTGTTTAATAAATGAATTTCTGTAAGTGCAGCAGGGCTCACAGAGAGCATTCTCACTTCTTAACCTAAATGTTAAGAAAAAATACTAGAAATGCGCCACTGGTCACAGAATCACAGAATCACAGAATGGTAGGGGTTGGAAGGGGCCTCTGGTGAGCACCCAGTCCAAACCCTACTGCCAAAGCAGGTTCACCTAGAACAGGTTGGACAGGATTAAGTCCTAGCAGGTTTTGAATGTCTCCAGAGAAGGACACTCCACAACCTTTCTGGGCAGCCTGTTCCAGTGCTCCGTCACCTTCACAGTAAAGAAGATTTTCCTCATCATCAGACGGAACTTCCTGTGTTACAGCTTGTGCCCACTGTCCCTTGACCTATCTCTGGGCACCACTTGACTCTGTCCCCATCCTTTTGACAAGCAACCTTTAGATATTTACAAGTACTGATAAAATCCCCTCTCAGTCTTCTCTTCTCTAGGCTAAACAGACCCAGGTCTCAGCCTTTCCTCATAAAACAGATGCTCCTGTCCCCTAATCATCTCCGTAGCCCTCCGCTGGACTCTCTCCAGTAGTTCCTGGTCTGTCTTGAACTGGAGAGCCCAGAACTGGAGACAGTACTCCAGATGTGGCCTCACTAAGGCACAGTAGAGAGGAAGGATGACTTCTCGCAATCTGCTGACCACACTCTTCTTAATACACCTCAGGTCCTGTAATCAGTTGTCTATCTGGCAAAAATCAGAAATTCAGCTCATGAATTATTGTGTCTGTTCTTAATAGATGCCTGAAATAAAGTATTATCCCAAATCTGAATAAATGGTGGTAGAAGAGTAGTCTGGTTTATAAAGTGCTGTAAACAAACTAACCTGCTGTCCTTCATTGAGTTTCATTTCAGTGCCATTTCAAGCAACCACCTTCCAGCTGAGCAGCTTAAGTTTACTCTTGTAACTGCTTTTACCCCTCTGAAATGAATAGCAGCTCTGTAAATGTGAAGATTAACTATCAGAAAACTAATCTTACACTATTTATCCAAGATATTCAAGGTCTGAATTTCTCGGAGCTGTCCTGAATTTAAAATAAAGCATACACAACAGTCCTGATTTATTTGCTATATATATTGCTGCCAAAGTTTTTCCTCTATAATCATATTACTTAAAGTATTTATGAAGACTGAGTTTGTTCCTCCTTTATGCAAAATATCAGATTGATGACAGCTTTAAAATTATTTTTCATCATGAAAATTTAAAATAAAAATATAGGGCTAATTGGAAAAATTAATCATACAAGACCACTTAGATGGCAAGAGACTATACCATTTACACAGAGTTTCTTTCAAATTCTACAGGCTTCTCACTTAAACTGCTTTAAAAACATTACTTGTAAAAAAAATGAAGGAATAGGCTGAAGTTCTACCTACTCACATTCTTAATGATCTATTTCAATCATAATTTACTCAGCAACAAACAAGACTGTCATGGCAGCTGAAGCAACAAGAGTTTTAGTGCAATTCAAACACTGGAGTGTAAATAATGTCATTAGCATTTGCTATGCATAAGCAAATAAGCTACTCTTCATTTTTCTTCCTGTGTTTCACAAGGCATTTCTGGGCAGATCTATCTATCTGTTCTCTATATATTTTTTAAATAAGCCCACACTAAAATTCTATCATGCTGCATGAATTCTTGTTGGTTTTTTATATATAGAAGAGCTCTGTATTGACCATTGTTGAGCTGACTATAGCAGCATCTAGTTTAAAAACCACAAATAAGTTACATATTCTAAAAGGTACACTCATCATAAACATGCTCTGTACAGCTGGCACTGAAATACATTTATGCAATAAATTATTCAAAAGTCAGGTACCCCTCCCTCAACCTGCTGGCCACACTTCTCTTGATGCAGCCCAGGATACGGTTGGCCTTATGGGCTGCAAGAGCACATTTCCAGCTCATGTTGAGCTTCTCATCCACCAGCACCCCCAAGTCCTTCTCTTCAAAGCTAACCTCAATCCACTCATCGCCCAGCCTGTATTTATGTTTAGGATTGCCCTGACCCAGGTGCAGGACCTTGCATTTGGCCTTGTTGAACTTCATGAGGTTGGCACAGGCCCACCTCTCAAGCCTGTCAAGGTCCCTCTGGATGGCATCCTTTCCCTCCGGTGTGTCAGCTGTATCACACAGCTTGGTATCATCAGAAAACTTGCTGACGGTGCGCTCAATCCCACTGTCCATGTCATTGACAAAGGTGTTGAACAGCACCAGCCTCAATACCGACCCCTAAGGGACACCACTAGTCACTGGTCTCCACTCAGACATTGAGCTGTTGACCACAGCTCTTTGAGTGTGACCATCCAGCCAATTCCTTATCCACCAAGTCGTCCATCCATCAAACCCATGTGTCTCCAATTTAGAGACAAGGATGTCATGCAGGACGGTGTCAAACGCCTTGCACAAGTCCAGGCAGATGACATCAGTTGCTTTAACCTTATCCACCAATGCTGTAACCCCACATTAAACTAACTAAAATAACTAAATTAAATTAATTATACCAATAAAATTAATTAAATTTAATTAAATTAATTAATAAATTTAATTACAACAACTAAAAATAAATTTTTAATTGTCTTAAAATTGGGATTCAAAAAATAAAATCTTTTTTTTTTAGATACAGTACCACACGAACCTTCAAAAAGTGAAAAATCAACCGAAACAGCTAAGAAAATTCAACAGGAACAACATCAGCACAATGATGGGAAAGAAGATGCTAAGTGAGTAAATTCATCTTAAAAAATTGAGGCTTTTATCCTGACATCCTGACTTAACATTTCTGTGTGTCATATTTAAATTCTTTAAAAGTCCTTCCTGTCCTATAAGGACCTGAAGAGCTTTATTTCAATTCTAAGGCAACCATATATATGAGATATTCATTTAATATGTGTTTTTGATAGTTTGTTGTGTATGTCATCCTAAATTGAAGGAATGAGGAAAAAGGTTTGATCAACTATACTATACTAATTCAAATAATGCTGCTGCTCAGTTATTACTCTGCCTTAGCAAAGGAGTAAGATGCAGGGTTCTGCCCTTAAAAACTAGAATGTTTGTCACATCATTCTGACTTACAAGCTTTTCTGACTTTTCTGACTTTTTCTGACTTTTTACCTTGCACATTTTTTTCCTGAGTTATACCATTAAATCAACAATCCTCCACAACCAGATGATTAGGACTGTCTCTTCCTGAGAAGAGACAAGCATGTAAACAGTAACGTTCCTTCAGTGGAAAATCTAGGGTCATTCAACCTTTGTAAAAAGCTCAGATGACTGTTGTTTTTGCAAAAATATAAATAAATATGAAGTGTAGAAAACAATAATCTTGGAATAGTCTACATTCATTACAGAATCTCAAGATTCACAGAATAGCTCAGGTTGGAAGGCTGCTCCAGAAGGAATGAGGTCCAAACTCCTTGTAAAAGCAGGACAAATTTAGATATTAGACCCAACTCCCAAGTTAGATGAGGCTGGCCAGAACCTTGTTCAGTATTATTGTGAATGTATACCTCCTAGAATGGATTTTCCACTGTTTCTCTGGGCAATCTGGTCCACTGTTTGATCATCCTTGTTATGAAAGTTATTACCTTACATTAAATTAAATTTTCCTTTCATCTAACTTGTTTCTGTTGCTTCTTATACTTTTGCTGTGCACCCCCAAAACAGTCTGAATATATGTTCTCTATAACCACTCATTGGGTGGTGAAACACTGCAATTATCTCTATCTTCTCAACTTTTAATCTACAGCCTAAACAAACCTGGCTTTCTCAGCTTCTCCTCATACATCCTGTGCTTTCATCCCCAGTGACTTAATAGTCCTCTGCTAGTGTTGCACCATGAGGTCAGTGCCTTTCCTGTGCATGGGATGATATAGGTGGATACAGATGCAACCTCATAACTGTCACACAGAAGGAAATAACCACTCCTCCCAGTCAGCTGTCTGTGTTTCTTTTCTGAAGCATAGCATGTAGCTAGCCTTCATTGTTGCAAGAACACACAGTGCATTCATATTTTCTAGCCAGTCAGATCCAAATCTTTACTCTTGCATGGGTTTATTCTATTCCAGGCATGGAAATTACATTTAGCTTTCCTCAGCTTCATGAAGTTCCTGCCACCCTGTCCCTCCAGCCTGGGGATCCCACAAGAGATCTCTCTGAGTGGAAAAATAATGGATATACTCAGTTCAGAACAGGGTAGAAACTCCTCCTACTTGCTTTTGCCTTCTATTATTTTGATTATCCTGATGACACAAAGCAAAAGTCCCTTACATGGAGTTATTTAATTTATAGAGAACATTAGCTATTTCCTCTCTTTTACCAAGACAGACTTTGTAGTGCAGTGACAAGGAATAATCAAGCAAAAAATTAATGTGTACACTTCTATAAAGTGATATATGCAATTAAAAATAAATCTGAGTAGAATGACTGGGAATGTTATAAATAACTTGGTAATTTGACCGTGAATCAGTAGGTCAACAATGAACACCTAGTTAAGGTATCTCCTTTTCTGTCATTGTAGGATATGTTATTAGATGCTTACTGTTCCACTACATAATCCTGTAATCATGGTTAATATAATTATAATATGCTTCTGAAACAAAAGGGTATGTTGCTTATTAGTAGAAGACAAAATCTGTCTGTTAAAAGGAAATTAAAAATGTTTATTTTAAACATTCTCTTCTTAGAGCTGTTCTGACTCACTGTCATGTGTGCATCTGCATATAACTAGTCAGTCCAATTTGAGCAACAGCTTCTAAAAATGCAGTAAATATTTGGTAGATTCTACAGTCAAAACAGTTGCCCGCTAAATTCTGCAGTAGAGCTTGGAAGGTATGGCACTAGTGTCATCGCATTGGTATGAAACTAAACTAAACAGATTTATTATATGGCTTTCAGACCTGGAGATAAAATAATTTTTAAAATGTGCCTTTAAGAGAATTTGATTCATTGTCACTGAAGATTCATGGGAGTCTATTCAGGTACAATTCTTGATCAATGTCACTACTTTATTGAGTGTATGTATTTGAATTTACTGACTAGAATATTTTTAAGGAAATCAACTGCCTTTATCATGTGAGAAGAGCTATGTAAATACATATGCATATGGAGAATTTGAGACAAATGGATACATGTAGTCCACAAAAATAGCAGTAAATGAAACATGCTCAAATCACTCTCTAGCACTGAGGCCCACTAGAACAATACAAAATGCTTCCTGAGAAAGTGCCAGTTGTGAATTATCTTTGCTCAATGCTAATTTCTGGGTATTCTCATACCTGAGAATTATTTGGAAAAGTGCTAGTTTGACTAGTCAAAACTGTATCATGGACATGTACAAATATAATTAACTTATCTGAAATCTGCAAGGCTACTTATATGTATGATACTTTGCAAGATTTTGCACCAGCTGTGTCCTGTTTCCAGTTCAGCTGCATTAAAGTAACTTTTTATTCATGATGCAGAACCACCTGTATTATCTGCTAATAGGAAAATAGGGGTTTGAACTTCATCTGAAAGAACAAATAATTTTTTTTTTTCTCTTGCTAACTGAATGATATCTTTGACAAGGACTGCATTGATCCTGAAAATTCACATAGAAACTGTCCACAAGAAAAAGATAATACATTTCTGGCTTTCCCTCTCAGCATTTCCTCATTATTAAAATACAGTTGTACACCATGACGGACGTCAATAAACAGTAGAGAGGCATAGCACTGGTCTCAGCCATCTGAACACTACATCTAAGAGGACACACAGGAATGGCTGATGTGACAAAGTGCTAAATTATGGCAGAGTGACCAAAACTTTTAATGTCCGGCTTTTAATGGCTTATATAGGACTGCACAGAAGTTGGCCCTGTTTGCCAATATATTGTTTCTTCTCTCCATCTTTAATGATAATGTAACAGAACAATAGGTAATTTCCATTAATAGATCTTTGCTGAGCAATAATAATCTCTGAAAGGGAGGTCTAAGATTACACCATCTCTTCACAGCAAGAAATGAGGGAACAGAACACCACTCAGGATCTAATTTGCTCTCTAATAGAAGACCGTGAAGTCTTATTAACAAGGAAGTAGCAGAAAATATCCTTGAAGCCTTTATAATGTATCAAGATTGCTTTCTGTTGGGGAAAGTTCATAAAAAATATATGCACATACACAATTTTGCACTTTTTTTAAATGCAGTGCAAGATTTTTGCATGAGATACTTCATAGCAGTTAAGCAAATATGGCACATTGTCAAGGAGCTGCAAGGACCATCCCCTGCCTCAGGGATGGGGAGCTGGTAACATGGCGGGCAGGACAGGGGCCTCCCCAGCCAGGGCCCTGGCCTAGCCCCAAATGAGGGGAGTAGGGCAGGCTCAGGGGTAGTGGCCAAGGCCAGCCCAGAGCCCAGCACCAGCCAAGACTGGTGGTGATAAGGCAGGTCCAGGGCAAAGCTGGGAAGGCAGTCAGTCCCCGGTGAGGGGAACTGGGGTGAGATACAGCCCCAGCATGGCTGGGCAGGACTGGGCTGAGGCCAGGTGGGATGTCAGTCTGTGGGTGTGGGTCAGGATCAGTGGGGCCCATGGCCAAGCCCAGGCACAATTGCACCTCCCACCCAGTCGGAGTGGTAGTTGTGGGTCAAGCACTACAGATGCCAGCAAATGCAAAGGTCTGGAGAGAACCTTGCTCTACGAACAGAGGAATATAGTCATTTATACACAGGAGAAAATGATAACATGTTTTGTGAGCGTATTGTTTGGGACCCAAAATCTAACAAAAACAAAAAGGAAAGGAAAGGAAAGGAAAGGAAAGGAAAGGAAAGGAAAGGAAAGGAAAGGAAAGGAAAGGAAAGGAAAGGAAAGGAAAGGAAAGGAAAGGAAAGGAAAGGAAAGGAAAGGAAAGGAAAGGAAAGGAAAGGAAAGGAAAGGAAAGGAAAGGAAAGGAAAGGAAAGGAAAGGAAAGGAAAGGAAAGGAAAGGAAAGGAAAGGAAAGGAAAGGAAAGGAAAGGAAAGGAAAGGAAAGGAAAGGAAAGGAAAGGAAAGGAGAATAAAAAAAGTCATTATTTAGATGGTCATGAAAATGACATAGGAGAGATGTCATCCTGTGTTATTCCTGAAAACATTCAAGGTCAGGCTAGATGGCGTTCTTACCTACCTGATGTAGTCGAAGATGTACCTGCTTATGGCAGGGGGGTTGGACTAGATGACCTTTAAAAACCCCTTCTAAACCAAACCCTCCTGAGTCTATGAAGCAAATGTGAGACCTTTATATGACCCTGAACTGAAGGCTGGGAACCAACAGAGAGCCTGTGGCATGTAGTAGCTGGTGAAAAGGAGACCTGTATAAAGAGTTTTGGCATGTAAGATAGAGCAGAGACAGATGCCTAAGGAACAAGTAATAATGGATGTCTGGCAACAGAGGACGAGACAAAGAAGTTGCAGTAAGTCCTAGAAAAAGTAGAGTATGAAAGAGTGGTAAACAAAGCATCTGAGGGCATAGATCAGAGAAAATGGAGGGATACAAAGAGCTTCTATGACCTCCTCTCTCCTCTATGCCTTTTAAAAGCCTTTAAGCCTGGCTAAAGTTGTAAGAGTGTTTCATCTCCCCAGATTACCAAGGCGATTACAATGTACTATTTATAGCAAGGCAGTACTCAGAAACACCAGTCAAGGATCACGAACCCTACTCTGAAAAATGCTGTGCGAAATGGCAATCCATATTTGCAGGCCGCATATCCAAGAGTACATAAAGAAAAAAACTATAGTGGATAACTAGGACTTCAGATGCTTTTTAGATTTCACCTCAAGATCTTACATATTCTGGTTTATGTTTAGAGAGGAAGAAAAAATTGTATCTGACATGCCACCTTCATAATCTAGTTATTAGGAACAAAACATGTTCATACAAAATGCATTAAACAAATTTTAATAAAATATAAAAATTACACAAAATACATTTACCATTTCCACCCAGTAAATGTACTCTTCTGATTCTGCTTTTGCAAATGCAGAAACCCAGCTTTCAACATTTTCAAAAAATGGGAGCTCTAATATTGCAAACTGCCCTATGCGTGCAGGTGGTTCAGGAAGACTGAGTCTTGTGCTTTTTTCATAGCCACACGATATTACTTAGTAGGCTATACCAGTCCTTCTCAGGCCCATAGAGGAGATTTTTTTTTCTTCTCTAATTTGTCTAATAGCAAAAAAAGAGATAACAAAGCAAACAAAGATTAAGAGGCAATTTGCTATATGGTGCATAGCCAGGTTAATAAAGAGAACTCCTGCTGGTAGCATGTTCTTAGTGAGTAATGCACTTCATTTAGCTCAATTACCTCAACCAAGAAAATTACCATGCTTATTAGTGCTTGCCATCCACTAGTTGCAACATATCAATTCACCAAGCAGATGCATCTTAGAGGAGCTATGTCTTATCACAAGAAAATATCCATGCCCTGGTGAAACAGACGTAGTATCAACCCTCTTCTGAGTCTCCAGTAATCCCTGATTACTGTAGGAACTCTGGGGACCCAAAAAGATTACATTCATGGCACTGAACTCCAATTGACTTGAGATAAAGTAAAACAAGGCCAATCCTGGGCACTTCTGAGGAAAAAAAAAAAAAAAAAAGAAAAAGAAAAAGAAAACAGAAAATAGTTTAAACATAGTTATAAGCATATTTTATAAAGGGGAGAATACCTTTCCTTAGTTGTCTCCAGCTAATCACTGCAGTACTTGAAACAGGATGGAATGCATCTAGTCCATTTTGTAAGTCTGACTGAAAAGACATTAACGTATTAAAAAATCAAAATACTTTTCTTAGCACTTATATTCCTTCTGCTTAGGTCTTACTTTCAGAGCTTGTCACTTTTACTGCTTGGATTTGAATTTCTGCAATGGCTAAATTGAGATCTTGAAAATTAAATAGAAAGGTGATGGTGTGCTGCCTGCACTAAAACGGATTAAACTTGCTATAATCATTGCTGAGATGTATTTTCCTGCAGCCTTTAAATTTTATCCGTTCTGCAGGATGCAGTTACCCATGCTATTTAATGCTATTCACTCTGCACAACAATCAAGTAGGTAGCCTGAAGTTAAAAAGATAGAAAACTTGGAAGTTTTTCCTTGAAGACTAAATGAAGCAAGTAGAGGGATAGGAATGCCATTACACAGATTGAAATTATACTCTCTTTTTTTCCCCCTTTCCTTGCATTATTTTAAATTATATATTCAGAATATTCATATAAATTGAAGAAATCAGGTTTTAGAATATGTAAGAAAACAAGGATATACTTTGTCATACTTTACCACTGATTTATTTCTTTAATTACAAGAATTTTGACCTAATATTTTTCAAAGTAAGAAAATACCTTTTTTTTTTTTTTGTGAAGGAAGAAATTATAATTTATTACAAATATCTCTGCTATTATCTGTTGAGTCAATTGCTGGGAAAAAAGTGAAGCCATGAGCATTGTGACAGGTACACTAGTGTGTGTAATATGAACCATTTATATTTAAATTGCATTTATATTTAAATTACATTTATACCAAACATTCACAAGTACATCGGAGTCTTTCTTCATAAATCTCACATAAAAATCTGAGACATAATGCTTATTATAATTTAGTAAAGGAAAACTGATTATTACTTCATGACAAGTGTTAAGTATTCATGGCTATAATTAATCTTGTCCCATACTTTTGATTAAAACACCCTGTCTTCAGTTATTTACTCAGTTTCCAAATATTAGCTATTTAAGAAGTAAACATCCCATGTTGTGCAGCACAAGAGAAGAACAGAGGAAACAGTGACAACATGAGGATCAGATGAGAAGTCAAAGGGGTCCAGCAGCCCCATCTTATTTGGTGTGCTAGATAAATGATACCTGGGAGATGTGTAATGAGCTGCTGTCCACAAGGAACATGCCTACTTTGTTGCTGAATTTGGAAGAGAATGTGACAGGAGCCTGCAGAAGGGGAAAGGATGGTCTTACATAGCGGTAATTGGAAGTAATCTCAGAAGAACGGGTTCTCTCTCAACAAGGTTCTTTGATACTGGGAAATCTACATGAAATGAGTTCCTGCACAGGTGTCTGTACAGCAGTTTATGACTAATGAAGGCAGAACTGGAACGAAGCTGGTTGCACCAAGCTGATATTATATAATTAGCATAGGCAACAATAGTACATGGCATGAAGTTCAGTATATTGTGAAAGTCTGCCAGGGTTCCTAATAGTGGAGAAACTTCAGTTGCCATGCAAACTGAATCAATGCCACCACTTCTTTCTCTTTTATTTTTACCCTTACTAGTCGAATTCAAGCTCTCTGAGTTGTGTATCAGCTAAAAGATTCTTATTCAGGTACTCACACATCTGCACACTGAAAATTATAAAATTACCTAATATTCTCAGTCATACAATTATTACCTTTTTTCCAAGTCTTTTTCCTGAGGAAAAAAAAAAAAACAGTAATAGAAACTGAAAATGTTCATCTTGACAAAAGTAAGATAAAAGAGAACAAACTATATATTTCATTTCATCCCATGTTCACAGTGGATAGGAGAAATTGTACCAAAAGAGATATATGTTGAGAAAAAATCATACAATGAGGCTAGTGAAGCACTATAATAAAATCTTTAGAAAGATTACGTAATAGCCATCACTAGACATATTTAAGAACATGTTAGACAAGAAACTGGCAGGAATGGCACAGGTACACTTCATCCTCCTTTGAGCTGTGGGGACTAGCATTACAGAATGTCTCAAAGTTCTCTACAGTCCTATGCTTGTGTGGTTTTAGGAACTGTATGAAAACAGATGGGAAACTAGAGCATCTACAGAAAATTAAGTTTTTCAAACTTGAGACATTTTATTGCAATTTTTTTTTTTAAATCGCTATGGGAAATATTACAGTGTTTTCATTTTAGCTTTTTATTCCCTGCTTATTAATAAAAACTGAAGAATAGAAAGTTTGAAGAATGGTTTGTGCTGTGCTCAGGAACTCTGTACAGCACTGGATCATACTCTAAGACATTTTTTTCTTAGCCATAAATTATTATATGCTTATATAAATAAGTTAGAAGTTTGCATTTAAATGCATTTGAATCTAGCAGATGTTATGTGTATATGGTAAGAAATACCTTTAAAAATTCCTGATAAAAGGCAGATGCCCTAGACAGATTTAACCACTTACAGATAAGAAAGCCCCAATGACAGAACAGCACGAGATAAGGAAATAAGACAAGAGTGCCTCACTTATTTTCATATGGTTCTTTCCTAGAATACTACACTTTTGTTCTAATATGATTAATGTCAGAAATTATGCTGCCCTTCTTTTTTACATCATAGTAAATATCCAGCGTGATAAAACAACTTTATATCACCAGTGACATTAAAGAAAGGTGATACTTCAAAGTTAATTGATACTTTCAACATTCACCCTACTTTCTTTAGCATACTTCATACTGCAAAATTACTAATTAAAATAAAATCTTATTCACATTTTAATCAAGTACCTCAGTGAGAGTACCATGTGTTCAGCATTGAGACAGACTTCTCCTTAGAGAGTACTGTGAAGAAGATTAGAGGATTCACAGCCCGTTGTGGTTGAATAACAAGGAGGGTTGTCAAAGAAGCTGTTGTGACAAACCTTTGAACTAAACAGGAGGAATCTCATGCAGCCTAGATGATTAAATTTCAGTCTGCACTGCATCAATAAGTTTGTTCTAAGACCAGTACCAGTAGCTAACTCTGAAAGATAGTGGCTTCCTCGCACATTGCTGCTTCTGCATCTGTTTTTCTGTATGAATACAACATGAGATCTGGGAAAGGGATGATCCCTGCATTTTATTTCAAGAAAACTTGGTTAGGGCCAAAACAAGTGTGGTTTTTGTACAAAGACTCTGAACTAAGGGAAAGTAATTAATTCCAATTGAAAGTTTTATTTATATGGTGTACACATGTTTATTAATGCTTATGGACTATTCTTGCTGCTATATAGAACCAAAACCAACCCAAATATTATTATATCATTTTGTTTAAATTAATGAAATACATAAGAAAATAGATAGTAGGACAAAAGTAACATCAGCTAAAATTCAAATTGTATTGTGAAGAATAAATCAATCCTAAAATAGAAGTAAAAATATCTTCTCTTCTTTTCTGTTGCAAAGAAAAGTTAATATATTGCCAGTATTTCAAAACATGCAGCAAACCGAGAATGATATAACATTCTGGATCACTAAAGATGCATCTCTCTCAAACACTTTTCTTCCTAAAAGATTATGGCACAGAGGAAGATACTTTTTTCAAGAGTGATAATGAAAATTAAAATTTAATTAAGAGCTTTTTGAAATTCCATGGTATCTAATAGGTCAACAGCTTGTTTCAAGACTGTAAGATAATAAATTTATCTTAGAAACTCACTTTCTTAGCACTTGAGCTGTTGAGATTTTTGGCAGTAGTGGACCCAGTGGTACTGATACAAGTGAAGTCACTCATTCACTTTTCAAACCTTTATATATTTCAAGTTTCTTTGCTGAAAAGGATTTCCTGTCATGCTGCACCCATTCTCTTACATTCTCAGGAATCATTGCCTACAATAGTTTTCATTATCTTAGCGAGTATAATCTTGAAGTTTGTCACACTTGTATCAACTGCTACTCACTCATACTAGAAGGCTGTCTAGAATCCCAGTCTTTAAAGGCTCAGAAATTTTCTTCAAATCTTTAATTCACACTAATTCATGGTGTTTCTATTCAAATTTAGTCTTGCTACAATACAGTTTTTCAGCTCAAATATCTCTTTTTACTACTTGGTTCTCCACCATAATTTGTATATATAGGCAATGATCCTATTGCCTCTCAGTCTGTTTGCTGTCCTTTTTAAAACCAGGTTCTCAGAAGCCCTTATCCTGCTAAGAGACTTTATACAGTTTCTTACGTTAATTCCCCTTTTGAGTATAGCTGGTTAGAATAACTCTCACCATTGGCGTATGTACCAATATTAGTGCTTCGTTCACTGCCGATATGTCAGGTGCATTCTAGGGTTACACATGCACCTGTGTTTTTCATATCCAGATTACAGTATGGCTCATAAGCACTCTGCTGCTGACCAAAACACTTGGAGGTTTATTCTTTTGTCATCTGCAATTGATGATCCCATCATTTACAAAATAAATTCTTACAATTTGTTCTTAAATGCATCTCTGCATTTTGTAGCATTACTCTTGTTTCTCTTACTCAGGCTAAATAATTCAATTTTCCCTGTATCCAAATCAGTCCTACTTTTTAATCTTCCCAATTCTATGTCCTATCAAACTTCATTAGCACACTACTATATTTTGTACCAATGCCATTAAAGAAAATATTAAAGCTCAATCCAAAAACTCCGTAAGCTTCCTGTGCAGGTAAAGGAGAAGGATACGCTCCTTTTGCAGACAATTCAGAACAGAAAACTACCTTAGTCATTCTGAACCTCTCCTTAGAGGGACTTTCTATTCAATATAAAGGAAGCTTAATCAGTATAGCTAAAGTTAGCTTTTTGGAATACCCCTGTTGCTGTACCAAGCAGATGACTAACTTATTTTTTTCTGTTACAGAGAAACATTAGGTTTCCTGGCATTTGGGATGTGTGAGCTAAGCCTTGGAACTGGGGCCAGATAGAGGGTTCTGATTTCTGTAACATTACCCACACTGGGATTGTTAGCACAAATTGAGGATGTGTTTTTGAATCAATACTTTTCATGATGCCTAGAACTATATTTTTCTGTCTCACTGAAATCTTCCTCAGTCATACCATCATGTTTTGTGGTAATTTGTGTAGTTATGTGTTCTCTGAAAATTGGTTATTTGAATCAGAAGTTCTCCATAATTTATTCAAGACAATTTTTTTTTTTTTTAAAGACACATGTTGTAAATACAATCATAAATCATAATATCAGTGCTTAATGAAAGCATTAAAAGTTCTATTGCAAGTTTTATTTCCAGGTAGACAGAAGTATCTTAAGTGCTGCAAAAAAAACAGTTATAACTGAAATCAGCAAAAAGTAGTATGGATTTTTTCAGGCAGCAGTATACATTTATGAGATACATTTTCTCAGGGGTCACTTCGTAGATAAAAGACGCAGTTGAACCCAGGTATTGGGTGTTCATGGCCAAAAAGCAAGAAATAATTAAATTCTAGATCGCAACTTAGAGAAGAGTAAACTTGATTTGTTCAGAAATAGCCTACTGTATTTCTTGTTCCCTGCTTTTTTTTTGAACTCTTAATACTGAAAACTTGAAAGCCACAGCTTAACAGATGTTACATACATTAGCACACTCAATACAGTATTTGCGTGGCCTCTCCTTTCAAGGCCGTTTTTCTCAGCTATGCTATAGGTGTTCAAATCTTTTCTCTTGGCATAGGGAGAATTAAGGTACTGTAATTTTATTCACTAAACAAACCAGTTTAAAGCTACAAGTTAGAAAAAGAAAACTTACAAAACTACATTGTTATTATACTTCTATTGTTACATATGTTGCTATTTTTAAACAAAATATGTTTAAGGTAGTAACAAAACTGTGTGCATAGTACACGAGCTGTGGTCCTCACCTTTTCATTTCCTAGGCCATGTGAAATTATTACTTCTGCAGGGAATAAACATTTCTGCTCTGTAAAGGACTACATGGAGTAGCAAGCGACATAGACCTGAGCCTATTTTAACATACTGCACACAAGTCAGAAACAAATTTGCTTAAAGAATAACATCAGCTTAGAGACAAATCCTAGCACTCAGCACAGCTCAGCACACGAAACCGAATAGTAAAGTATCTTTCTGCCCAGCTAAGCAGTGTCTTAGTAAGGGAGCAGATTTACTTCCGACTACACAGATCTGATCCTGTATGGCACAAACTATTCAGCTACATAACACAGGCTGAAAAAAAACCAGGAACTGATGGATATCCACAAGTTTGATCATCCCCTGAGAGATTATGATCTTTCATACAGAGAATAAAACCAAAGAGAGCCCAGTATGAAATCAATACAGTCTGTATTTACAACTGTGAGGTGAGAACATAATTACAGATTCAAAATGAGGCATTATCTCCTTAATAGACCACGCTAAACACATGTCATGTTTTTATGCTAAAGGTCAGTCAACATGCTAAAGGTTAGTCATACTAACCTTTCTCACAGGCACAAGATCTGCAAGTCTGAGGAGTAGCAAACCAGAACCAGAAAACATTGCAACATAGTATGATGGACAAATTGAAATGATTAAATATGGTTTCTTCAAAGACAATTAGCTTAGCAGGATCTCTGACCTGGAAAATGTACTCTTCTCCCTGCTGGCTGTCATATTCTGCTGGAAGCTATGTGCTTATGTATATGAATACATAAAAATATATATTAATAGAGTTAATAAAATTTTACCACATGAACGAGCACATAAATAATGAAAGAAGCTGCCAAACAAAAAACAGAGGAGAAAAAGAGGAAAGCACCTCAACTCTGCCAGGGAAATAATCTCAGGCTGGTCAGGAGGTGCTGAGCTAGACCCTAATTTCCACCATGAGAGCTGCACAGCACTGGTTCACAGCAAAGCACCACCTAATGCAAGAGATAGAGTCAAGTTTAATAAGAGTGATTTAGTAAAGTTTGAATGGGCTTCATAAGCTAAGACAATTTAAAGTACACCTCCACACAAAGCACATGCACAATACATATCTTCAAACTAGCAGTGTTCAACATGTAGCTTCTTACATCTGTATTAATCAGAGAAAATTTACAGCAAGCATTTAATTACTAGAAAATAGTGGAAGAGGAGATAATGCAAACCAAATGAGAAGTAGGGCAAGGAAAATCAATTTCTCATCAATAACTTTAAACAAATTCACATAGTTTATAATCAGTACGAAGTAACAACGTGGTTCCTTTGGGCTACACTGCAATGATAAAGCACCAAATTTATGATGAGACTTTCACATTCATTAGAAAAGCTATGAAATAACAAGAAAATCCCACACATCTTACAGTTCATCCCTAGAAAGCAGATAGAAGGGGCCTTTGGCATGACACTTGTGATAAGTGTATTTTACTATAGTATAGCTAATGCCCTGAGCAAATACAGCAACAGCAAAGAGTAATCATTATTTGAAATTCTTTACATAAAAGCTGAGAAACTAATTATGACATGTTAGCTCAAAACAAGAAAGGATTTCATTACACTGCAGATGGCTTGAGCAAAGGGAATATGTGACACAAAAGGAACTGTGATGAGATTACAAAGTATATCAGAACTGCTTGATTAATCTCCTCTCTGGGGACTTTAAGAAAAAGACACTACAGAAGACTTAAATTGGAGGAATGATAAGCACATATTTCCAGACTTCTGCTTCTTCTGCTTTTAACAGCTTATCTACATTTTATCCAACGATTTTATTGCTGAAGGATTTTCACATCCTTAAATCATACTTCTTGGGCACCATAATACGTGTTGTGTTTCCAGAAAATTGTGCTTCTCAAAAAGCTATACACATCCCACTCTGACACTCTCCTTTTTTTAGTTATAGCTCCCTCTGTTAGGAACTTCAAAACAGGTTTAAGTCTTGAGGAGACATTGTGTTTATTCAAAGTTCACTTCACAGTGTTTTTCATTTCTTCCCTACCCAAAGTGCTGTCATACCACTTTCCCTTGATGCACCTTTGGGAAGATCTTCTCAGGAATCTGGCAATTTCAGACATGCTTCACTCTTGGTCTGCCTCTTCATCTGGTGTAACTTCCACACCCCCATGGTATTTGGGACAGAGCTGAAAAGCTGTTAAGATAGGAAGAATAATTCTCTGATTTTCTCCCTGTATTGGGCATAGCTGGCAGGGTTTTGGTACAGGGGTAGCAGTTGTGACCTGTGTGGGAGAAGGGCTTGAGCTACCCTGCACCAGTCACAGCCATTTCCAGCCAGCTCTAACACCACTGTGTTACACCAGCTGAGAAGTGTTGAGTCTAGGATACAGAGAAAATGCCATATTCTGTTCTCCATATAAAGTCCAAATGCACGGCCCAGCTGCCAGCTAGGTGGCACTAGAAAACAGCCCCAGTTTACATAATCAGACAGTAGCAAGTAACTGAGGATGAAATTTCAAGAATTAATAAACCCAAAAGAGTTGATCAAGAATCACTCTCACTTAAATTTTCTCATGGACTTTATTAAAGATCCTATTAAAACTCTTTGTTTCAGTGAGGAATGTCAGCTTGCAGGTGTTGAAAATCAACAGTCCTCAGGTTTGAAGAAATACTGTGAGTGCAGAAATATCAGCTCAATGTTACTATGAGTAATCCTGAGTAAACTCTTAGTAGAAATAGAAGAAACTTAGCAAGAATGACAATGTTTTGTTTCCACTTAGTAGAACAGATGCATTTTTTACCTTGTGCTAGCTAATACCCACAGCAAAATACAGATGAAATCAATTTTCCCAATATTAGGAAGCATAAATAAGCATAGTCTTTCCTCCCCCATCTGCACATCAGTCTTAAACTTGGTTATATCCTGTCACCATTAGGATATTACCACATAATAACGAGCAAATTTTTATGCACAGCTGGGAAGAGCGTGCCTTGAATCTTAGCGAATACATAGGATAAGCTCTAGGCCTTACAGTAGAACCTGGTGAAAAGCAGCAGAGGGAGACATTAGTGCAGTGGGCCATACAGAGCACAAGGTACCCTGAATTCCTCTGCTTGAAATATCACATAGATTACTGTACATAACCAGCAATAACAGTTGACATAAGCAGAAAGCAAAAGTGGTTAACTTAGGTGTCCTCTTACCATGAATTAAGTGATGTAAATAAGCACTATGGCCAATAAAGATCCAGTCTTAATGTTTGACTTCTGCTCAGAAATCGAATTAGCACTGTTTCCTTCCAGTGCCTTCCAGTACATTAAGCTTTTTTCCTTTTGTTTTAAGCAGCACACAGAAGCCAACACCTTCAGGTTTCCAAACAAATGAGTTTGCTGATGCCCAGCTTCAAGAGATTGTCAGACAAATGCGGGAAAGGGCAACAGTCTACAAAGAAAAGCTGAAAGACCCAGTGCTGTCCTCCCCTGAAAGCAGTCCTACAGCTTGTAAGTGACTTCAGAAATAGCTGTGCACTTGTTGAATTTAAAGATGAAAATTATTTTGTGGGAACAGAAAACACTGTGATAAAATTTTCAAGTATAGCACGTTTACTCACTGAAAAGGATCTGTTTGTGCCCACTGAAGTCAGTCTATCCTTATGAGTCTGCAGTAAGCCAGGTCCCTAGGTACAAATGCTCTTTGAACCTCATGACTGAAGAATTTGGGGAAAAAGTCTTGAGCAATGTCTAGAATCATCCCTGTCAAGAAGTTTTATATATTTCAAAATATCTCCTAGATGTGTTCATTCATGGGGATGGATGGGAAACACATGCAGAAACATACATATCTTATGAGCAGATATTAGTCAATCTGAGATTAGATCTGCTGTATAAAAATAAAATTTTAGCCAGGGCAGCAATCTTCCAGACACATTGAGAACTGTAAGTGTATGCTTTGAATAGAGCAAACTCATCTGAAATTAATTAAACATTTGCTTTTGGCAAAATATGAAACATAAAACAAACACCATTTTTTTACTCTTCAGATGAATGTTTGACATTTATTTCCTTTTTACAAAGAATGGAGTGTGGTGATTTTATATTCTGACATTTTGTAGAAGCCATTTATTTCTTACATGTTTTTTAATAAGATGGTAAAATAGTATCTGAAATATTATAAACGATACCAGTTGATAAAGAAAATATTTTTAAAAAAATTATTTCTTTATTCATTTACCACTTTTCTTCTCCTTGTACAGCCATTAATTTCCTTAATTATTATAGATCCATTTTGCCAGTTTACTGCTAGAACTGTGTATCCTACTCAGAATTAATGGAACAAATGTGTGGACAAAATTCTGCAGCCCAAAGGTGGAAGAACTGTGCTCAAAGGAGTGCCACAACACTTTTGTAAGCCTGGAAACATACAAAACCGTAGGCTTCCCATTAGTTTCACCTGTTGCATCTTGCATATTAGTTCTCGGGAGAGGGGAGAGATCAGCCCACAGCACAGACATCTTTACTTATCTCCCTCCTAACTACATGCATTATTTGCAACAGTCATGTAAAATATAAATGCCCAGGTGGATTAATGAATGCTGAATTATGAATTATCTGATTTATTGTAGTCATGTGTGGCATTAATTGTGCACACTGTTCAAGGAAACACAGTAATATGTATATTGCACTCTGTAACACGAAGTACCCTGTTCTTGACAGCAGATGTACATGATTATAGCAGTCGTGATTTTATGCCCCAGTCTGTTTTCTCATGCATTCAGTATTATAATGAATTGTAGCTTTAGTCACTGACAAGTGTTTTTAAAAGAGTTTTTAAAATTATGAGGCTGTTGTACATGTTAAAACAGGGTGCAATAATTGAGCCATTATTAAAATGTCTCTCTTCCTGGCCTACTGTGTGGCTAGCACCATCAAAGAAGAAGCCTCCACCCTCACCAAAAAAAGAAAAAAAAGAAGAAAAGAAAGAGGAGGCAGAAGCAAAGCCAGAGGAGGACCATTATTGTGATATGCTGTGCTGGAAATTCAAAAAGCCTCCACTGAAAAAATATATGGAGTATCTTCAGCTACCAGACAGCATAGACTCATACACAGGTAAATTAAAAGCCTTGCAATAGAATAGTGTAAAGGCACATTGAAGTGACCTAGTATTACCAGTTTGCTATTAAGAGGGATGCATAGATACTGCCCTAAAGGACATTCATTCCGAACAGTGAAAAGACATGTAAAGTGACAATAGTAGCAAAGATATAGAAAGACAAAGTGATTTCTTCACTGCCACAAAGCTGGTATGCAAACCAACCACAAGTAAAATCCAAGTCTTCTACACCAACTGTATCCTGGCCTGCATCAAGAGAAGTATGGCCAGCAAATCAAGGGAGGTGATTCTCTCCCTCTGCTCCACTCTTGTGAGACCCCACCTGGAGTACTGAATGCAGTTCTGGGGCCCTCAAAATAAGAACCATATGGACCTACTGGAGCGAGTCCAGAGAAGGGCCATGAGGGTGATCCGAGGGCTGGAGCACCTCCCCTATGAGGACAGGCTGAGAGAGTTGGGGCTGTTCAGCCTGGAGAAGGGAAGGCTCCAGGAAGACCTTATAGCGGCCTTCCAGTACATGAAGGGGTCCCACAGGAAGGCTGGGGGAGGAACTTTTACAAGGGCAGGTAGTGACAGAACAAGGGATAATGGCTTTAAACTGGAAGAGGCTATATTTATATTAGATATTAGGAATAAATTTTTTACTGTGAGGGGGGTGAGACAGTGGCCCAGGTTGCCCAGAGAAGCTGTGGCTGCTCCTCCCTGGAAGTGTTCAAGGCCAGGTTGGATGAGGCTTTGAGAAACCTGGTCTAGTGGAAGGTGTCCCAGCTAGTGGTGGGGGGTTTGGAACTAGTTGATCTTTAGGTCTCTTCCAACCCTAACCATTCTATGATTCTGTGATTCTTGATCTGCAATATTTGTCCCATTCATAAGGGTAAATAATTCTGTCAGTTATTTCATATACCAGCAGTATGCAAAATGTATCAAGTTTCATCTTAAGTCTCTTCAGCAGCCTGTGCCACTGAAAAAGGAGAACGGTAGGTTGTTTTGAGCAGGCATGTTTCCAGAGACTGGACTAGAATAAATGTGTCTGAAAGAATGAGAAAAGATTCTGAGTTCATGCTTGTAAATTCAATGTTTGTTTCTTTCAGATCGCCGTTACATAGCATGGCTCATGATTGTGACAGTTGCCTATAACTGGAATTGCTGGTTTATTCCCCTTCGCTTTGTGTTTCCATATCAAACCCCAAGTAATACAATATATTGGTTTACCATAGACATCATTTGTGACATCTGCTACCTGTGTGACTTATTGATTTTCCAGCCCCGAGTGCAATTTTTAAAAGGTGGAGATATAATAGTAAGTATTAGAAATGGGTTTCCCACAGGTAGTATGTGTGTTAAAGTACATAATAAATTCCCTCTAATCTGACATATTTTTTCCTGCTAAGTCAAATCTATGTAACTTTTTTATTTATGAAAGTATACGTATATTCTCCTTCACTGATCTTTCAATATCTTATTTTGGAAGAAAGTAACATATCCATTGTCTACATTCTTACAAAAGAAAATCCATATTTGAAAGTAACAGATGAAAGTAACAGATGAGAGTAGTCAGAACAGACATAAAGCTTCCTCACCAGGAGTAAAGAGATGCTGCTTCACTGGAATCAGTGAGTTTATGACTAAATGCTCATTCATGTATACATGTGTTTTTATGTTTGTGTGAAACTTTCAGCTTTCTATTCACATTGTGCAGGAATTATAGCTGAAGACAGTGCATAGTCTGCTAGGGCAGAACATGAGTGGTTTGTTACAGAATGTGAGATATTTTTTTTTGCCAAAATCAGAGACATTCCCTTTACTTCCAGGATGATTTGAAAATAATTCATTTGAGATCTTTTATTTGGGGAGAATATGTACATTCAATTTTGCTTTTTGTTACTATTTTTGTGTTATCTTTTAATAGAAAAATACAAAATAAAACTCTAAGCAAGTGTCTGAGTTCTTTAGGCAAGACAATGTAAAAGTTTGCCCTTAACATATCAAAAGGGCATCTAGAACATTAACTTTTTGTTAAAATCTTCCCTACTTTTGATTCTTTAACTTCTTATAGAAGAAAACCTGCTGTGGAAAAAAAAAATAGTTTAAATAACTTCACTGTGACACTACTGTGTCTAGCAGACAGAAAATTCTAAATTATATATCCTCAAATGTAATTTGGAACTAGCTTTAGTTCAGTGCTTTTACACAGTATTTTACACATTGTGCATATGTGAAGTTACCAATACCTTTACAAAGGAATCTCAGATAGGACTGTGCAAATATAGTTTGGATAGATATTAAATGCAGTGCAGTGTAATGTATTTTTCCATGCCAAACCATTCAGTAATGGGCAATCTTGCCTAAATTCCACAGAACTCAAGTTTTATGAACAAGGTTAAAATTCCAACATAGGGAGCTTACCTTTTATTTCCCTGGAAATTGTTTATACAATTCACAGATTTTAGTGCACTAAGAGATCATCTACTGCCTGATCTCCTGCATTTAGTTTAGTGCTTAAACTGATAATAGTGAAAAGCTAGCATGGAAACATCCTTAGGATTTAAAACAATTTTTAAAGAGCTCCTGGTATAAATACAGAAAGTTTACATAGATATATTTCTTTAGATAGTTGTGATTCCCTGTTCTTATTAAGGTATTAGCATCAGTTCCCATGGAAAGCAATATAAAAATAAATAGCTAATCATTACTAATGAATGCAATGTTGATTGTTATAATCTTAAATGCTAGCATGTTAATGTAAGCTTTTCATGTTAATGTACAGCACCATCAGAAATGTTCTTTGCATTTTACTTGGAACCACTGAAGTCAAAAGGAGTTTTTGGCTCCAAAAATTAAGGGGTTTGGGTCAAGAACCAAATGGTACAGAGTTCTTGTGAGGGAAGATTTGTGGGAAAAACGTAACATACTTTGTTAGACCGGCAGCCAGACTTGGAAAAAATCCCAAACCTGTTTTTTTTCAATTAGGTCTAAAAAATCTAGTCTAATCTAAACTGGTCTAATAAAAATATTACTTCTTCCTACAGTTATTTCTCCATTCATACTTTTAGACCACCATGAATATAACTGTCATCATCCTTACTAACAGAAAATAAAAGTTATTATTATTGTTGAGTAGCAGAGGCTAATTCTTGACATTCTGTTCTTGACTATGCCTTTTTCTCCTTTCGTTATCACTGTAGTCAGACAGAGTGGAAATGAAGAAATTCTACCACAGCTCTATGAAGTTTCGGGTAAGCAGACCCTATGTTACTGATGTCATTATGTAAGTTCTAGCTGTAGGATTTCACGGGATTTTTTTTTTCATTCACTGAAAATCACTATTGGTTTAAGAGTGTCACCAGAAAGCATTGGTTTGATGGCATGTCAGTGCTCATCAGCTGAAGATTGCCATCTTCACAAACAGTGTTTAATTGCAAACCAGAATAATTATAAAGCTGTTACAAATATTAGTGCTGAATAAAAAAAACCTAACAAAATAGAATTAATAAAATTATCTGTTTTGATGAATTTGTGTGAGGTTATCCTCGCACACATTGAAAGACAATAGCACAGTTTGCCAGAGATTCATTAAACAAAACAAAAAGTGTTGAAGTTAGATGATAACTCTATTTGGTGAATTCTTATGAAGTACCTTGTAGTACTGAATAGGTCATCACTCACACAAGTAAACAAAAATTCAAACTAAGATTTTTTAATGCTCATTGCACTTTGTAAACACAAAGATGCATTTGATTTAGGAAAATTTTTCATTGTGTTCCTAAACGTTCTTTCAGACAAAAGAAGATAGGTAGTCTTATGAATTGCTGATACACATACAGGTCTGTGAAAGAGTCCACGTCTCTGAAATCTCAGTTATGCCTCCTCCTTTTCTGTGAATACTTTTGCACCTGCTTTTGTTCAGAGTTAAATTTGTGTCAGCAACTGTGGTATCACTACTTATATGCTTGAGTTTAAGATATCCAAAAGTGCAGGATATATATTATACAGACAAGTGAGTAGGACAGAGTCAAACTTACAGCAAGAGAACTAAGTTAAATATGTAGGGTTTCATTTTAATTTCACACTTGCAGTATGCTTAGTGCTCTTGATTTCTGCAGAAACTAATGAGAGTTGAGTATGTTCACCACATGCAAGATGTAGATATAATCTGTGAATTTGTCATATGATTAAGTACTAATTAACAGTTACTATTATTTAAGCACTTCTAACTAAATTTTACCTCCTCTTAGACTTGTGTTTAGGAGAGGGGCAGAGGCTGTAAAAGGCTATATGTTCTCAATCAATTTTTCAGTTTGGTTTGCTTTTTTCACAGAGTTCAGATATTAACTGCATCATATTTGCATGGAATAAAAAAAAAGGTCAGTGCTGCAGGCTAGTTGCTGTCAGCATGACTTGCATACCTCAGAGCAAAGGCATTTCTAATTACAGTGAGATGAAGCTTACAGTTCCACATCCCTCTTTTGTGCCCAAATTATATCAGCAACAAAGCAAGGTGTCACAGGATCTTTAAAAAGGCAAAGGCAAGCTTGCCACAGCTTTCCTTCTCTCCACAGAATTCTTGGAAAGAATAAAGTAAGCAGACAAGAAGAGTAATCACACAGTTCATGGACTACAGGGAGATGTTGAACATTTTAGTGATATGGGAAGAAGCAGCATCCAATTATAACAAAAGACAGTATAAATTTAAAAAAAATAGAAATAACCCCACAAAAATAAAATTTATAATCTTATCATGAATCTGTTGCTTGGAACACATGGCTTCTGCAGGTTGCAAGCAAGGAATCTAATTCATTATACTCCCCAGATTGCTTTAGGCAGCCTGGTTTTAAAAACTGTAGGACTTCTAAGAAGTGCTTATGGAGTGCCTTCCCTACCTACACTCACCAGTCACATGCCTACCATTTCAGTCTTGTCAGAACTATAGTTGAAATAAGAGAAGTTATTAGTAATCAAATATCTGAGATATTGTTAATAATCCCCATGAAACAGATCAAAATCTCAGGCCTGGGGGACTTAAAAGCAAGGCAGAGTGAAGCTCTTGGTGTTTTCAAAGAAATAATCTTGCCTGCCAGTGGTTGGAAAGTCATGGGTTTAGCACACTGACTATTCAAATATTAGACTCAGTCATGATTCAATCTAAGGTTTTTGACAGCAAGTGAATGTACTATGACTATTATGAAGTTTAAGTTAAGACCTCTCTCCTCTTCAACAGCTCGATGTGATATCAGTATTGCCATTTGAAGTTTTATACTTATTTTTTGGATCTAACCCAGCACTGAGAGCAAACAGGATGCTAAAGGTAAGATCTGTGTTAACAACAGGTGACTAACCACACATAAATGTATTTACAACCCACTGGAAATTTGTTTACAATATTTAAGAATATGAAATTTAGAAATTGGAAAACATCTTCAGGATAACCTACAACATCAGTGTCATGGTTTAACCCCAGCTGGTGACTAAACACCACACAGTCGCTTGCTCTCTCCCCACCCTCCACAGTGGGACTGGGGAGAGAATCAGAAGGGTAAAAGTGAGAAAACTCATGAGTTGAGATAAAGACAATTTAATAGGTAAAGCAAAAGGCATGCACACAAGCAAAGCAAAACAAGGAGTTCATTCGCTACTTCCCATGGGCAGACAGATGTTCATCCATCTCCAGGAAAGCAGGGCTCCATCACACATAATCATTCCTTGGGAAGACAAATGCCATCACTTTGAGCATCCCCCCCTTCCTTCTTCTTCAACCAGCTTTAAATGCTGATCACGATGCCATACGGTATGAAATATCCCTTTGGTCAGTTGGGGTCACTAATTAGTGCCAATATATTTTTCCCTTCTGTTGGTAATGCCAGGGGTTTAAAAGCAAAGGAAGGAATTTTAGAAGACAGCATAAACTATATATAGCATATTTAACAAGCATAAACCCACTTTTGTTATTGAGTCCATCTGGAATTATGCAATGAAGGGGCTGAGAAGGGGTTAGACAACAACCCTCTCCCTACATTTTGTGGTACCTAGCAGGCCACTTTGCAGCTAAAGACATTTCCCTTCACACAATCAATATGCTGACAAAAAAAATTACTTTCATTTAAAGTTGGAGGGAGACACAAGAACTCTGAGAATAAAATGAAGGTGCTCTTCAGTTTCAACAAAACTTCAAAATTTCAAAAATCAGAACCAAAATAATATGAAAGACTGAAAAGTTAAATAGTACCTTGTATGAGGCAAACAGACATATACTGAACAAAAAGAAAAAAGCTACATGCAAATACTAAGGGTTATCACTATAGGTAAACTACAAATAATTAAAAGAAAGAATTTAATACAGCAGTGATTGTTACTATATGGTATTGTCTAGTAAGTGGTTGTTGATACATACGATCACTTATTGGAGAATTATCAGAATTTCAAAAAGAGAAAAAAGGAATTTTTATGCATGTAATTCTCTCTGATAAAGTTGCCTAAGCAATTATATATGTTTGATTAAGTAGAAGTCATTCATCTGTAGCAGTCTGACCTAAACAGCAAGGTTATTTCTGTAATCAGATTAATGGGACACTCAGCACCGAAAACAACATTTAACTCAATTTTCATCTTTGCTTTGCAGTTCACCTTTTACTTAAATGTTTAAAGAAAGTCAGACTATTGAAAAATCCATTATTTTCATAATGTTGATGTGAACTAATGTCAGTACTATTATAAATACATGCGTAGTGAAGAATACTGATTGGATTACTTTAATTTGTTTTCCACTCAGCATAATACATTCTTTGAGTTTAATGATCGTTTGGAAGCCATTCTGGACAAAGCATACATCTACAGGTATGTGCTTATTAAACTCTTGCAGCATGCAAAGCTTGGCACAAAATGCATTTAATTTTATTTCATAAGTTGTCAGTGAAGCACTGGATGGAATTTAACACTTTAACTGTTCAATTTAAGATTTTTTTTTTAAAATATCTGTCTTTATTGTAATCATTAAAATAATAATCACGTGAAATCTAGCTCAGTTCAGCTGTCCTGGTTCAGGCAATTTATTCACCAAACTCAGGCTCCTGCCAAAATTTAACTGATCAGTAGTGTCAGAAAGAAGTTTCTTTAGTGAAAGAGCTAAAGAACAATTTCTTTAGGTTGCTAACAGCTGTGCCAAATCCTCAGTAGCTGTTTATTTGTACTTAATAAGAGTTGTGAGCTTGAGCCTGTGTCAACATTTTTCTTTAAATATGCTCTCACCGTGAACTTGGCATATACAAAACTTGATCCTCCACTGCATTGACTAAACTTGGAATGAGAAACAATTCAGCATAGATCTCAAATAGTGATTACAACTGCTGTCTGCTGCACTATGTTCTGACCTTCTGCATTGACAGAAAGTATTTTAGACCCAACTCAAGCAGTCCATGGACAAGGTTATGGCAAGTTTCATAGGCCTCTCAGCTGTCAGTGATGCTGCTAAGACCTAATAAGCCTACCTACTGTGTCACCATTATTGTCATCTACTGTCAATGTCATCAGCCCTAGTTTATTTTGTGCAATTCCTACACTGACAGACTTTTTTTTTTCTCTGTCCCAGTTTTGTGGCATGTATTGTTTTTGTGTGCTGCTGCAGAAATAAGAGTCTGTTGTTTACCATCTTGTTCTGTTTCACTTAAATGGTAGACTTGGTATTTATGTATTACAAATGAGATATTTTATGATATTTAGAAATTAGTTCTAAAATTAATTATTTTCCATATTATAGCCTTTGCTTTGGAGTCATAATTCAATTACTTCTATACCTTGTATAATATTTGCAGCGAGTATTGGGATATACAGATTTTTAATATAGATTGGTTTGAATCAAGTAATTAGTTTGTACAGAACAATAATGTTGTGTATATATGGATTTCAAGGAAATGGGGAGAAATTAGCAAATCCATTATCACCCAAATAAGCAGTTTTGTAATGGATAGAATTTCACACTACATAAAAGTGTGGAATGGGAAATGGTTATTTAAAGGGCAAGTTGAGAATGGGATGTGTATATCTTCAAACTAGCCTTATTTTGAAGGATGTGGTGTCAATTAGTGTGTCAAAAAACAGGGAAAGTGCTCATGTAGAAAGGCTAAGACACACAGAGCAAGATCTTGCTGGTCCTGTAAAATGTATGAAGTAGCCAGAAAGACAAAGCCAGCTACTCTGCAAATCTGTTCTGCCTTAAGGTTTTGTAGCCTGGTTGAGTGCCACAACTGTGTGTTGCTGCTTGTGTCTTTCCTTCCTGGTCACAGGCCTACTTACACTTTCCAATATTAAATCACTTGCAGAATGTAAATTGCAGAATATAAATATTACAAAGTGAGTCCATTTTCTACCTCATACTCTTAAGAGGACAGAAAGCTGAAATGTGTGAAATATAACAGTCTTCATAACTAAAATGCAATCTTAAATCCTGCTGAAGACATGCAGAAAAACAACAGTAGAGCACATGGGCTTTAATATTGCTCAGCATATATAGGGTTAACAGTACTGACACTTTATTATCTGTAGGCTTTCCCATCAGTGCATTGCTAAGGTTTGTGGTAGAAAATAATGCCTTTATACTGTGCTACCCAAATGTTATATTTTGTATTTGAAAAAGGCCTATTAAATATGTAATGCCATTTCCTGATACGATGCTTTAAAATATACTTCAGGAAACTGAGTCACAGTTTTTGAGGTGCTCATTGTTAAAAACATTTATATGTCAAAGATATTTTAATTGGCTTACCAGAAGGCATTAGGGTAAGGAAATAAAAGAGCCAAATGAAGAAGAGAGGTAGTAATACAGAAGAAGAATACAAATGGGAGATAAAAAGTATTAAAAAGACAGGCTGTTTGTGCAAACTACTACATTTTATTTGAATGTAGCAATGTCAGTTTGACCTGAGACCCTGGTATGGTCATCATTTGAGTGATAAGGCACCAATTAACTGGATCATGTCAAACTAAACTCCTGTTCAGCAAGTTTATGTGTCTGGCTGGATTCTCTTCTCAAACTCATTAGTCAAAGTTTGTAGGAACAGAGCCTAGCAGAAGTTAATACATCTTATCTACCTATTGTGGTATGGTTGACATGTGCCTAGAGAAATAAATTGTAGCAAAGGCTTCCAGAACTTTTGCTCAGACCTCTGGAGTCCACTTACATGGATTCAAACTTGTGCACAAGACCCAGCATGGCCAATATTGCAATATTATTAGATCATATCAGCTATCTGCTGCTCTCAATATCTGCCAACCCTAAAGAGAGCAACCATGGAAGCACACCAACATTTAAACAGAGAAGTGGCATTAATTTGTCAACATCCTAAAGAAGAAGAGAACATGTAGGTAGATTACTCAATGCTGCGGAGAGGCAAAGGAGGGCATGCAATGATACCTGAACAACCAGCAAAAGAGTGCATAATACAGAAGCAACCACAGAGATATTATCTCCCATTAACTTAATTTACAGACCTAACTTAGACCTTATTAAATTTTCATAAAACTACTGCATTGAATTCTAGCTGTAGCAGATAAACTCACTATGTACCATCCTCCCCGTGTTTAGGCAAGTCCTATACTTTTCCTGCTTATTTATCTCTTGCCTGTATGAACATTTGAACAGAGAGCAAAATCCAGGAGATCTTTCTTTTGATCCCCATGCACTGAACAGAGAATATACAATGAGATCATTATTGTATTAAACAGAATGTTGCTTCATGCTTAAGTAGTTCATTGGTGGTCTTCAAAGAACCGGCCATAAGCATAAGAACTGGGATTAGGAATTATATAACTTCTGCTGTAGTCACTACATCATACTATTTAACAGATCTACTGAAGGTTTCCTAGCAGAGCTCTTATAAAGCAGTTCATTTCTGACCTCAAACATTTCTTGGCTTTGGTTCACAATTTTAGAGCCTATCTTGAACGGAGTTTGGCAAACACATTAACTTGTACCCTCTAGCCTTATTAATATAGCTTAAAATTTCTGTAAATATTCATAGCCAGTTAAAGAAGTGGATTATAAAGTCCTCAGGGAACCATAATTTTAAAATTACCCTATGTCAAATATTCTAGGAAATATATTTATTTGACCTTGGAAAAATGTGAGAGGCAGGTAACTGCCAGCTATTTTTTTGACAGTATCAATACAGGTGGGCAACTACTTAGTAGATGGTTAACACAAACATTGTTGATCCAAAAAAGTAGTGGATTCCATATTAAAAGGAAAGAAACATGCAAGTTGTTTTACAGGAATCTTTTTTACTTTTACAGGGTCATTAGAACAACTGGATACTTGCTGTTTATCTTGCACATTAATGCATGCCTGTATTATTGGGCTTCAGAATATGAAGGACTTGGCAGCACTAGATGGGTGTACAATGGCAAAGGAAACATGTAAGTCCTTTTCTCTTGGAAGATATTTTTGTTGATTTTGCTCCTTCCTGCCTCCCCCTCCTTTTCCCATACCTTTGCTTGCAGGGTACACCCTTACTTTACAAGTGCCTGGGTAGCAAACATTTAGCACCATGACTGCTGGTTAGCAGCTTTCATTTCTAATACACATTTTGAGGGCAGGTACAGTGAATCAGTTTATCACTTTCAGCTTCTATAGGTTTATAAGTCAGTGCTAAGCACTAACTTAATTAAACATTTAGAAAGCAACAAGGGTCATAAATTAAACTTACTGATTGCATACACACATGGGAACTGTTAGAAGGATTGCAGAACAATCCCTCAAAGGAATCAGAGGCATGGATTTTTTTTCTGACACACAACATTGTGCCATTAAAATGCAACATTTTAGTCCCTCTAAACACCATGCTGATTGGTCTGAAAAAATCCCACCCACTTTCTCTGATCTTTTCATAACATCATGCTTAATATGTGGTGCAGTGTCTCCAGTGGGAAGGACTGGGTATTGGCACACTTTTCCACAAACTCCTTGTGACAGCACTAAGCTGGGTGCCAAGTAAGGGACGTTCATTAAGATGATGGAAATGAAGCAAGAGAAAATTGCAAAGTCATAATATATTTTGTATGTAGTTATATAATCTATAGGTTCAGCTGTATGAATATTCATTTCTTTCAAGGGTCATAATACAGTTAAAGCCACAGAATCTCAATTTTTTTCATTAATTACATCTTTGCAAAACCATATATAATATACTACTGCTGTCATAAATCATCCTTTAAACAATTTTTCACCTTTCTCTTGGAGTCATACTCCTCTTGCTTGTAATTCTGTCAGACTGCATGAGTTTGGTGTGAAGTCACTATCTTGAAGGGTAAGAAAATAGCCTTTAAGATTAAAACACACTTAGTGTAAAGCAGCATTGATTTTTTATAATTAGGGCACTCTCTCAAGAAAATGACATGTCTGAAGTTTCCACACACCACTAAAATACACAACTTGAGTGCTGCAGTCAGACATGTGCAAGCAGAGTCACAGACCTCAGTGGGACCACTTATGTGAGTGAAGTTATACACAGGTTTATTTGCAGGATCAAGGCTTCCAGAAATCTGACAAGAAAAATGAAGGATGAATTTCCATTATAGCTATTTTTGTTAATACTCCCCACATAATTAAAAAATAAGGTTACTAAGGCCAAGCAACCTGAAAACTCTGGAATTAGGGCACCTACTCAGTCTTCCAGTTTTTAATGCTTCCTTAGAACAGCCTAGAGAATGGGCAAGAAAGTCTTATTGTTTTTAAAAGACAAGAATATTTTTACATTTCATGCAGGGAAACAATTGGTAGAAATTATTTGCTATCTTGATTGCAGACAATGCAGTTGTGCCGAGAGGCAATGGTCAGGTTTTTTAATGTTTGGGACACCTTTTCCATGAGGAGAGAAAAAAAAACCAAAAACCAAAACTTCTCAAATGATATCACACTAAAATCACATGGGATTCAGGGAATATTTTTTTATCAACAATAATAATAAAGTGATAACTCAAGGTCTGTATTAAACCAAGATGCTGAAATAAAGTGTCTACTAGAATATATCCATGTAACCCTCATTAAGCCATTAATCTACCTCATCTTAACACTGGTGAATGTATGACTTTAATCTTTTGCCTGTATCTAACTCATACTGGATTACATGGTCCCATGTACATGGAACCCCAAAGAGTATTCCATGTTGAACTGCATTTCATAAAGTGTAGCTTGGTATCCCACTAACAGCAAGTGAGCTCTGTATGGGATAGTCATCACCTTAGAGAATCAGGCATGACATATTATTCAATTGTCGAATATTTAGGGATTATTGACAGAGAGGCATTGTATGAACATTAGTTATTACTGGAGATGCAATGTGAATTTAAACATATCAGACAAACACTTCCAGGTATATTCATTTCTTTGGAAAGCACAAATTAAGAACAATCTAGGAAAAATCTGTCAGATAAAGTGACCAGAACTGCAGTAGGTATTACGGCACAGTAGTGCAGATGTAATTTCCTTTCACATAGCAGTCAGAGTTGCCAATATTTGAAATAAAATATGCCACTGGTCTCACATAGAATGGGAATGTGTTCAGAAAGAAGATAAGACAAACATGGCTCCTTAGCTAATTAAAAAAAAAAAAAATACAGTAAGCAGTTTGACAAATAAATCAAAATTCTAGTGGTTTCAGATTACACTAACCCAAAGCAAATGATCTGGCACTGATTTGGTGGCGTGAGTGTTTTATGTAGATTCCCTGCTGTGTCCATAAAATGTTGTTAGTTATGGCCAGAACCAGTTTTTAAAAATGTCAACACTTCTAGGATCATTTTTTTTTCCTTTCCAGGCTAAAAAGAATACACAGACAACCGCTTCCCTTATCAGTTAGATTGTATATATATATGTATGTTCCTGAGCAGACATACTAATTGGTGAACTTCAATTTATAGCTAACAGCTGTACACAGCACTGAAACCACAAGCAAAATTATCAAAGTATCTCTTTTTGCAAATTTCTGCTGGCTGTATTCTTTTCCAGCTATGTCCAGACTTTAAAGTGTTAGTGCCAGTCCAAGAACATTTGAGGTCAATTGCATGTTAGCCTTCAATCAAACCCTCTGACCTGAGGTGCAAAAGGCAGACAACTTTAACCCCTGCAACACACTCAAATTAACCATACAAGATCTTCCCAACATTAAAACTACATTCCTGAACTTGATGTAAATAGGCAGACAGACCTCACTGTCTCCTGATGCAGAAGGGTACTACCCCTGATGCAACACCATAGTGTATGCAACCATGGTAGCAGGATATTGAAAAGGTCTCTTAGTTATAGCTAAGTGAATAATTTGAAATATATCTTTTTATTTACAATATAATTTAAATACCTAAGTAAGAGATCAGTCTCCTTAATTCCTCAGGAAAATGGACAAATCTTCTAGAAAGGTACTCAAGGCAGGAATGTAGTGTTGCTGTTCCGAGTTTTCAAATGGAAGTTATCTGTCACTTTCATCACTGTCCAGAAGGGAAACTAAAACCACGGAGCTGAAATTCTCACACAAACCTCTCCAGATCAGCATTAAATTCAGGCAGAACAAATCATTTCACTTTGTTCGTGGTATATTTCTTCTACTGTCTGCAAGTTATCCACAAGCAGCGTGCAAAATTATCAAGCATATTAATTAATCAATACATCACCTATTTGCATCCTGATTACATTTCTCTGTAGCTTGCTGCCTTCATGCTCTGAGCACAGACTTAGCTGATATCTGGAAGTCCAAGAAAATCATCACTGTGTGTGTCTAGAACAACTCTACTTCTTCAGTATGCATTTGCCCAATGTGCAGTAAGACTGGCATATCTTAAAAGGTGTCTCATGGGTATCAGGTATACATTCTTCTTGCAGTGGTGTGACGTGCCATGCTTGCTATACAGAGGCAGTTTTGTGCCTCCAGACAATCTGTGAATGCACAGCCCAACTCATAAGTATGTCAGACCTAACACTTTCAGACCTGCTACTTGCAGCCGTACATTTTAAATGAAAGCTCTGTAATTTACACCGTTCTGTCTGAGATCATCACACACACAGCTACTTGATGAACAAGTTACTCAAGAAAAAGAGGCCCCAAGAAGGAGGTCTTTAGACTGCCAGTTCAGAAAGGCCATGTCTTTGGTTTTCATCTGAGAGGAGTCAAACATGATAGCCCTGAAATAATGCTTCCCTGAGCTGAAATGAATGTGTGAATAGCACTTTAAAATCTGATAGCCACATGCAGAAAGATTTGATTTCCCTGTATTAACTGAAACCATGTAAGATTGTAGCATATTCCAAAATGGACTTTTATGAAAAAGATATTTCTACTGGCATAATATTACAAGGTATCTTATTTGCAGTGTTTCTGAATGTTTTCATATCTAGGACTTATTTTAGGGGAAAATCTAGTAGCAATAGTCATAAATGAAATAAGAGACAATCTCATTGTACTATTAAGGAACATGAATCTGAAGTCTGATTGTACAGAGACATAGGAAGTCAAATTCTAATTAATAGGAGGCTTTTAAAAGTATTCTTAAACCAACTACTTGTTAGCTCAGAAAAGAAGGAAATAATAGCACATTCATAACAATGATTTGAATTAATTAATCCCCACTGCACAGTATGCATTACTAGTGGTGCCATGTTCTAGGATGAAATTTAAAACAGAATATTAGAGATGTCAAGGCACTTTATATATATATTTTAAAAAGAGAGCTAGTATGACTATCCTCACAAAAAACATTAAAAAAAATTAAAAATTGTCCAGGTCCTGTCTTGTTCTCATAAAATTGTTTTACCATATTAATAGAAATACACTGCTTGAATGCAACGGGGTCTGTCATACACAAGGCTGTACAAAGAGTGCTGCACAAACAGAACATAAAAGTCTTTGGCAAAAAAGTTTGCACTTCAGGTGTGAGAAGTGACAGACAGCAGACAGATACTGTGAAGGAGTCAATATAAGCCATATGTTGAAGCAGAGTCTGAGTGACTGAACATTGCACACGGCTATATTTGGTTTTTAGATCAAGAGTTCTGAAAGGAGTCCTGAAGGGTGTTAACAAGGTGGTTTTGCAGCCACTGATGAACTACTTTTCCCAGGCATGAGGGAAAGTAGTGAAGAAAGCAAGAAAGTGTTTGTTAAGGCAGCAGAAGGGGTAGTGGAGGTCAGCCACGAGGAGAAGCTAAAGCAGGAGTCAGCCTTTCAGTGCTAAGTGAAGTGGTTTGGAGAAGATGGATTAACACACAGTGTGTGGAAATGTGTAACTTCCATTTGACATAACCCAGGAGGCAGAGCCAATGAAGAGTGCTCAGAAGCAGAGTAGGAGGAAGATCAATGTGGTTAAAGGGGCAGGAAAATAGATGGACATGAGAACACTGCATTTGCCGTGCCCACCATAATGCTTCACACTGGTGTCATCCAGTGAAGCCATGGAAGAGACCTTCAGATGTGTGTCCATCTAGTATGCTACAGATAAGCTCTGTAAAGTCTCTATCACTTTTACACTGCTTTTAACACCATGGCATCTTCACTGGTAGCATTCCAACACTTGGATGTCTATCCTGGCAATTTGTTACAGAAGTCTTCTGTAATGCTGCATAGAGTTACTGGAGAACAGTAAGTAACCACTGCATTTCCCATACATTCTTATTTTGCTGCCAGTGAGAACATTCAGCTAAATATGATTTGTAAAATCATAAACCTTTAGAAAAAATGTGAAATGTCTTTTGAACTGAAAAACATCACTCAAAGGCCTATCTCAGGTCGGTATATGCTTGACTTCAACCACATAAATATCTACAGTCAATAACAAAAATGCTGTCTGTATCCACAGGTATCTGAGGTGTTACTACTGGGCAGTTCGTTCTTTAATCACCATCGGTGGCCTTCCAGAACCACAAACTCTGTTTGAGATAGTTTTTCAACTGCTGAATTTTTTCTTGGGTGTCTTTGTCTTCTCCAGCTTAATTGGTCAGGTACATAAAAAAATCAATAACTAAATAAGCTCAAATTACTGTAATGTAGAGATAATATATTTGATTTAAAGCCAAGACTCTGCATGACACAGATGATTCTTGTAACTATGTATAATTCCTTTTTTCTTCCTCACAGCCAAGGAGACAGTTTCTTGATATTCACATTATGCTGTTAAATCTGATACAAAAATTATAATTGTAGGGATGATATTAATATGTACAAATTATTGAATAAATCACGCTTGACACTACTGCCAATAGAATACTGTTAATGAAGAACCCATTATCTTTGTCCAACTAGAATTCTGCTCTCTTACATAAATTACAATATATTTGTTAACCTGAAAATTAACTGTTTTCTATTTCTCATGGTTCTCATTTGGTGGGAGGGAAAAAAAAAAAAAGCCCATAGCACAGCAAATCAGTTAAATTTCCAAATGAATTTAACTGAAATATTTCTGGCTTGTTACTATTAAATTTGGGCTTTAAATTCATAGGTTTTAAAGTACCTTGCTTACAGAAAAACAAATGCCA
This sequence comes from Caprimulgus europaeus, assembly GCA_907165065.1. Next base: position 28,713,797 of record OU015525.1, read on the forward strand.
TGGTTCCTGTGTGAGACTGTGTCTTATCAGTTTCCTATACAAATCATTCCAGACCTTTTGATTTGTACATGCTTATTATTGGAATACCTATTATGAAAAAAATAAAGTTTAAAACTGAAATTTAATTTTAATTTTGAATATAGGATTTGAAAAGTTCAATCAAACAGTGAAAAACTGCATATGTCTCTTGCCGTTTAGAAGTGCAAGAAGATATAACGATCACGAAATAGACTCTTGTATATAGGATTTAAAATTCATCCATAAACAAGAATTAAGAAAATAAAACAAAGGCATTCATATAAAATATTTCTTCTGGAAAACTACTAAATTCAAGTATATTAGATTAAACTTGAGTTTGCATATTTATAATTTTTTCCTAAATTGATATAACTGTCAATGAAAGCACCATTCCTCAAGAAGATTCTGCAGATTAGTTTTTGTAACCAGTGTAGTCATTTGCAGACTCAATCCTTAACACACAAACAGCTTCAATGCAGTTTTTTATAATTCCTGTTTACAAAGAGCTCTTACAATTACTGAGTTATTCCTGGTTTAGCACACTTGCCTGAAAATTGTTATTCCTACTGCAATCAAATGCATCTCTGTAATAAAAAGCACAGTTCAGCTCACTGGCACAGTAATCCTTGGCCACTGCAATATGAAGCCATTCTACTAAAACCATGTCTGTAAAGCTGTGTTTTCGAAGAAGGAACATCTATGAACATTAACTCATCTGCTTTCTAAAAACTAAATTACATTTGCATTGGAATGTTAAATATGTTCCTGTACTAAAATGTCAAGGTCATCTTTCAGCTCAAAGTGCATTTTTAGGACTGATCTAGATTCCCTTAACTATTTAAATGGTGGCAGGATCTTAATTCTAGTGGTGCCAGCTGATGCTATTAGAGAAATTTAGCCTAGTTTGCTTCACTTCTGACTTGCAATGCACACCAAATGCAGAGTGGCTTTATTATGGATTTTTAAGAAAGCGTTACCTATGTTTTTTATCCCTGTATGGAAATATAAGACAGAATAATAAGCTAAAACCCATAAATAATTTATTTAAAATAATAAATATAGACTTTCCAACACAATTAGATTAAATCCATAAAGTTTCTAAAAAAAGTGGATGAAGCACCTATTCAAAACATGCAGCTGAATGTGAAATTAATCAGTGAATTTGCAAACAAATGTTTTATTCTTGTTATATGTTGTTGACAAGATATTCAGATCAAGACTATTTTTTGCTGAAATGTTTAGTAACAAGAATTGATGTTTGCAGATGAGAGATGTAATTGGAGCAGCTACAGCAGGACAGAACTACTACCGTTCCTGTATGGACAATACTGTCTCCTATATGAATACTTATTTTATTCCAAAAGTCGTCCAAAATCGTGTTCGAACCTGGTATGAGTACACATGGGACTCTCAGGGAATGTTGGGTAAGGTTTTCCAATTCCAGTTACATAGCAACTCCAAGGGAGAGCAGTTGTATAGACACCAATATAGGGTGAAATTCACATTTCTCCTTTTCTGAGTTGCATGTGAGAAGTGAGAGGAGTGTATTCAATTTATTTTAGAATAGAAAAAAACTCCAAAGCAAAATTACACTTACTACTTCACAGTTTCTAGTGATTTATACAATATTCTGGTTATAACTTCAGACAAGATATGTAACTTAAATGACAATATCTTAGTAAAAGCATATTAGCAGTTTCCTAATTTGAATTCATAAATGCTAGAATAGCTCCATTAAGTTATTTTTCTGTGCAGTGCTCATTTTTATGGACATTCTTTAATTCTTCCTTATATTTTCTAACTAAAAGACTTTGTTTTGTTTTGTTTTTTCTTTTTACAGACGAATCAGAATTACTGGAGCAGATGCCAGCCAGAATGCAACTGGCCATTGCAATTGATGTGAACTTTGCCATTGTCAATAAAGTTGACTTATTTAAAGCAAGTAGTTTTAGAGGAGAATGCAAAATGTGTGGTTTTCCTGAGACAGAAACCTTGTGTTGTGCATCTTGTAACACTTTAGAACATGTTTGTTAATATGCAAGGCAAAATAGGTCTAAGAAATACTTCAGTTAATGTAGACATGTCAGGACAAAGCCAAGTGCCTGCCTTTGAAACTATTGTGTCAAAGTAGAGATTAGAAAAAAATCAAAAAATGAGATTAAGACACAGTCCTGTTATAGTGACATATTAAAGCTGATGTTATGGTCAGACTGTAAGTGATTTCAGAATATAACTAGTCTCAAGAGTCAGACATAGAAGAATGTAATTTTTAGTACAGCCCATCTTTCTGTAAACCACCTAGAAGTGCCTGAGAGATCACTAAAGATGTGTGTTCTAGTAACCCAACTTTGATGCGGTGAATGATATTTTTAGTACCTTTTTGTGCAAAGGAGCTTTCTCTTTGTTATCATGACAGTTTTCCACCACATTTTAAATGTGGTACTTGAGACTGGATTTTTGACAACAAAACCAAGGAGACACTGCATTTTTAGAAGTAGTCTCAATGTACAGTAAACTTAAAATTGGTTTGTTAGGAAAATTGCAAAAAAAATCACGATATCTCTCTATGAACATTCTATATCTGCACATTTTCTATCACATTTGCTGAAGACATGTGATTCAATACCAACATTTGGCATGATCTGTTTTTTTTCCCCTTGATCATTAAAAAAAAAAAAATCCCAGAAGAAACCCATGAAGCTGTGAATATAGCACTAGCTGAACTTCCACAGTAAATTTAGATATATAGAAGTTTACTTTGCAAAAAAATGAGATGTTAAATGCAAAGGGAACTTAGTAAGTACCTGAAATGACAATTCTTTTAGTCTTTTCTCTGTTCTAAAAGCTGATCTTTATGACTTTTTGAATTTATATTCCACTTATGAAGCCCCAGATCATTTGTGTGTTGTTGCGTTTTGCTGCCCGGTGTAAGCTCTAATAATCACTTGTGTTACTGAATTATAGAGCAATCAATTCTATTTTAACAGGGGTGTGATACTCAGATGATATATGACATGCTGTTAAGATTGAAATCCATTGTGTATTTACCTGGTGACTTTGTCTGCAAAAAGGTGAGCATTGTTGTTTCTTTCAAATAATACTTATAGTATGTATTTTAGAAAAAGAGTTCAGACATCTGTCAGCAGTACCCTTTAAATAAAATTAATCCTGAGTGAATTAGATAGCACAAAAGTAATTAAGGTGCTCTGTGTAATAATATGTAATAATATGTCTAAAATCCATATTGTCTTGTTCATATGTCTAGAACAAGACAATATGGATTTTATTACTTATATTATCAAGCATAAAATTATAGTAATATGGGAAAGTACTTAAGATGGCTTATCTAATGATACATCATAAAGTTGCAGCATTTAAAATTAAGTAAGCTTAATTTTATAAGTATATATATATATATATACATATAAACCTATCTTACAGATCTCAATCTATCATGCTCTGCATGTGCTTCATTTGTGTACTCAAAAATTGTAAGTGAATTATCCAAGAATATAAAAAATACATTGCATCCCATACCTCTCCTTGCAGCAGGATCTGATCTTGCTCTGCCTTCACTCACAGCTTTGAGCCATCTCCAGACTTCCAGCTGGATGCTGTCACACTGTCCCTTAGCGAAGCCGGCTACCTTCTCTTAGTATTTTGACTCAAACATGGCCTTATAGTGGCACAGGTAGATCATCTTCTGACCAGGGGTGAGGTACCAGCACTGTTCCTGTTCTGGCAACTGACCCACAGTTCATACCACACCCAGAAGTGACCATCAGAACCCCTCAATTTGTCTTTAGCAGTTCTAATCCAGCATGAAGCCACTGAGGCAAACGGCTCCAGAGCAGGGGATCATGCCGGGGGACCCTTCCTGACGCAGCAAAACCGCGGCTCAATCAGCCGAGGCCGAAACACTGGCACAGAGGGTGCCACAGCCCCCCATTCCCAAAGCTTCAATGAGAGGGGCAACTGGCACGGGGTGGCCGTTGATGAGGCCACTGTGATCCCAGCACAGGCAGGTAACCAGCACATGCGCATGGGCCTGCGTGCAGGGCAGCAGGGCACAGGGACAGGGCATGGGAAGGAATGTGAGCTCTGCTGGCTCAGCAGGTGAGCTCTGTGGTGGTCATTACCCTCTAGGAAGGAGCTCAGCTGTGGTCTCCACCCAGTAGAGGGTCAGGATCCCAACACCCACCAGAATGGATGTGGGAACCCAGACAAAGAAACCACGGGAACGCACAGCAATCCAGGTGACAGGTTGCAGGGAGAGCCAGGGCCTGTCACTAGCAATGGGTGGCAGCTATAAGAACTGCTGCCTGCATTGCGAACAGGTAGGTGACCTGCTCAGCTTGGTGGCAGAGCTACGAGAGGAAGTCGAAAGGTTAAGGAGCATCAGGGAGGCTGAACGGTTTTGCCACCAGGCAGAAGGAGGGGACCTAAGAGACCGAGGAGAATGGAAACAGGTCCCTGCTCAAGGCGCCAGGCGAGTTCCCTCCAGGCCTCTCTCACCTACCCAGCTGCCCTTACACAATAGGTGTGGCGCTCTGGAAATGGAGGGTCCGGCAAATGAAGATGAAAATATAGATGAGGGCCCATCCAGGGGGTTGCCCAAGGTGAGGCAGCCAGCCCCACGCACTCTGACTGCCTCTGTGAAGAAGAACAGGAGGGTAATTGTCACAGGCGATTCCCTTCTGAGGGGCACAGAGGGGCCAATAAGCCAACTGGGCCCAGCCCACAGGGAAGTCTGCTGCCTCCCAGGTAAGGGACATCACTAGGAAACTCCCTGGTCTGGTGCGGCCTTCTGATTATTGTCCACTATTGGTCATGCAGGTTGGAACTGATGAGGTAGCAGAGAGAAGTCCAAAAGCAATCAAAAGGGACTTCAGGGCACTGGGGTGACTGGTTGAAGGATTGGGAGCACAGGTAGTGTTTTCCTCAGTCCCTTCAGTGGCAGGAAAGAATGCTGACAGGAACAGGAAAACACACCTGATAACAGATGGCTCAGAGGCTGGGGCCACCTGCAGAATTTTGGCTTCTTTGATCATGGGGAGGCTTACACAGCACCGGGTCTGATGGCAACAGATGGATTTCAGCTGTCTCAAAGGAGGAAAAGGATTATTGCTCATGAGCTGGAGGAGCTCATCAAGAGGCTTTAAACTAGGTTTGAAGGAGGAAAGGGATAAAACTAGGCTCAGCAGAAATGAGCCCAGGGGCAGTATGCCAATGTTGGGTGTGAAATCTGTAGCCCAGCTCAAGTGCACCTACAGCAATGCACACAGCACGGGCAATAAGCAGGGGGAGCTGGAAGCCATTGTGCATCAGGGTAGCTATGACATAGTCGCAATCATGGAAACACGGTGGGATGGCTCTCATGACTGGAGTGCTGCAATGGATGGCTATAAGCTCTTCAGGAGGAATGGGCAAGGAAGGAGGAAGGACATGCCTCACTTGACCTGCTGTTTACCAACAGAGAAGGACTGGTGGGAGATGTGGTGGTCCAAGGCCGTCTTGGGCTAAGCAACCATGAAATAGTAAAGTTCTCGATTGTTAGTGAAGTGAGGAGGGGAATTAGCAAGACCACTATCATGGACTTCTGGAAGGCAAACTTTGGCCTGATCAGGACACTGGTTGAGAGAGTCCCTTGGGAGACAGTCCTGAAGGGCAAAGGGGTCCAGGAGGCCTGGGCCTTCTTTGAGAAGGAAGTCTTAAAGGCGCAGGAGCAGACTGTCCCCGTGTGCTGCAAGACAAACTGGCGGGGAAGACGACCAGCCTGGCTGAACAGGGAGCTCTTGCTGGGACTCAGGAAAAAAAGGAGAGTTTACCATCTCTAGATGAAGGGGCAGGCAACTCAAGAAGAGTACAGGGATCTCATTAGGTTCTGCAGAGAGAAAATTAGAAAGGCAAAAGCCCAGCTAGAACTCAATCTGGTCACTGTTGTTAGAGATAACAAAAAGTGTTTTTACAAATATATTAACAAAAAAGGGAAGGAGAATCTCCATCCTTTATTGGATTCAGAGGGCAACATTGCTGCCAAGGATAAGGAAAATGCTGAGGTACTTAATGCCTTCTTTGCCTCAGTCTTTAATAGCCAGGCCAGTTATCCTCGGGGTATTCAGCCCCCTGAACTGGAAGACAGGGATGGAGAATAGAATAAAGCCCCCATAATTCAGGAGGAAGCTGTTTATGACCTGCTACACCACCTGAACACTCACAAGTCTATGGGGCCAAATGGGATCCATCCAAGAGTACTGAGGGAGCTGGTGGAGGAACTTGCCAAGCCATTCTCCATCATTTATCAACAGTCCTGGCCAACAGGGGATGTCCCAGAAGACTGGAGGCTTGCCAATGTGACACCCATCTACAAGAAGGACAGGAAACATGATCCAGGGAACTACAGACCTGTCAGCCTGACCTCGGTACCAGTGGAGATCATGGAGTGGTTCATCTTGAGTGCGCTCATGTGGCTTATGCAGAAAAACCAGGGAATCAGGCCCAGCCAGCTTGGGTTCATGAAAGGCAGGTCCTGCTTGACCAACTTGATCTCCTTCCATGATCAGGTGACCAGCCTAGTGGATGAGGGTAAGGCTGTGGAAGTTGTCTCTCTGGACTTTAGCAAGGCCTTTGACAGTGTCTCCCACAGTGGTCTCCTAGAGAAGTTGGTGGCTCAAGGCTCAGACAGGTGTACCCTTCACTGGGTAAAAAACTGGCTGCATGGCCGAGCCCAGAGAGTTGAGATGAATGGAGCTAAATTCACTTGGTGGTGGGTCACAAGTGGTGTTCCCTAGGGCTCAGTTTTGGGGCCAGCTCTATTTAACAACTTTATCAATGATCTGGATGAGGGGATTGAGTGCACTCTCAGTAAGTTTGTAGATGACACCAAGCTGGGCGGGAGTGTTGATCTGCCTGAGGGTAGGAAAGCTCTGCAAAGGGATCTGGACAGGTTGGAAACGTGGGCCGAGGTCAATTTTATAAGATTTAACAAGGCCAAGTGCTGAGTCCTACACTTGGGTCACAACAACCCCATGCAACGCTACAGGCTTGGGGAGGAGTGGCAGGAAAGCTGCCTGGCAGAAAAGGACCTGGGGGTGATGGTTGAAAGCCGGCTGAACATGAGCCAGCAGTGTGCTCAGGTGGCCAAGAAGGCCAACAGCATCCTGGCCTGTATCAGAAACAGTGTGGCCAGCAGGAGTAGGGAAGTGATTGTGCCCCTGTACTCAGCACTGGTGAGGCCGCACCTCGAGTGCTGTGTTCATGTTTGGTCCCCTCACTACAAGAAGGACACTGAGTTGCTGGAGTGTGTGCAAAGGACAATGAAGCTGGTGAAGGGCCTGGAGAACAAGCCTTATGAGGAGCAGCTGAAGGAGCTGGGATTGTTTAATCTGGAGGAGAGGAGGCTGAGGGGAGACCTTATTGCTCTCTACAATTACCTGAAAGGAAGTTGTAGTGAGGTGGGTGTTGGTCTCTTCTCCCAGATAACAAGTGACAGGACAAGAGGAAACAGCCTTCAGTTGCACCAGGGGAGGTTTAGGTTGGATATTAGGAAAAAAATTCTTCACTGAAAGGGTTGTCAAGTGTTTGAATAGGCAGCCCAGGGAAGTGGTGGAGTCACCATCCCTGGAGGTATTTAAAGAACATGTAGATGTGGTACTTGGGGACATGCTTTAGTGGTGAACTTGGCAATGCTAGGTTTATGATTGGACTAGATGATCATAATGGTCTTTTCCAACCATCCTATTACATGATTCTATGATTCCATGTTCACTAAGGTCCTGCTCCCTCCAGAGTTAAGTATATGATCCTCTTCCAAAATGCTTAGTCCCACTGACTCCATAGTGTAGGAAGTTAAGTATTTGTGAATACACCAAAGCATCAGGTGTGTCCCTTCAAAGACTAAGCTCAGAATTCCTGTTGGCTAGGAAGGGTTGAGGAGTAGTTTGGTGTGTTTGCTTGTACAATGCACAGCATGAAAGGATCTTAGACTGTGGCTGGAACTCTGCCACAACAGAATAATAAATGACACTAACAGATTCAAGGTCTTGATACTGCAGTCAGATGAAAACAGTTCTCAACAAGGATGGATTATGAGAAATGGAAGTACCATTTTATTCCAGCTTGACTCAGAGCTAAAAGGCCTCTCATTTGTACAGATCTATTATATGGCAAGCAACCATAGTAATCCTACTAATGATGTGACATGTAGTAGGGAATAAAATCCTGGTGGAACTACCTCCTCCTTGGATATATGTTGCCCTCATCATGCTTTACTGGGGAGGCTCTGATATGCAGTCTTGGAGGTGCAAGTGAAAGGATAGGAAGTGTAAGCCCTATGTTTTCAGTCCTGGCTTCGATGCTGTTGCCTTTCCATTTTTAAAATGAAATTACTGCTCTGCCTCAATTGCTCCAGCTGCACGAGTGGAAAAATCTTTTGTGAAGATTTTGCGAAGGCTGTTGTGGTTGTGGTTGTGAAGCTCATTATATTAATCCAGTCTGGCAGCTTTTTATTGTGTGTACTGATGTCATGCTTTGAATCGTAGTAGGTCATGTGGAGGATAATAAATAAACTAATGACGCATGCATTGATTTACATAAATGTAGAAAATGTTTTCAATGATTGTTTATTCTGTTTTCATTTTCAAATTAGATAAGTGATGATTACAAATGATAGCGTAAAAACTGAAGCTTTTTAGACCATGAAGCATAGGCTTTTTTGCACTTCTTTGTTATTAAATATGCTGCTGAAGTACTTTAGTTTCCACCAGACCAGTTGATGGAAATGACTGCTATAATCCTGATTATTAGCTAGTCTTTTTTCCGAGATGGCCTAGATAGTCTTACTCCTGTTCAAATACTGTCCTACATCACAATTATATCTGCCAGAGTCAGTCCTTGCACTTATACTTAGGGCTACGAGAAGTAGCACACATTTATCGTTCCATAATACCAGTAAACCTGTGTATAAGAAAGGGGAAAGACATTTAAAGAAGAGCTTGTCAGATTATTCTAACAAAAACCAGTGCCTTGCTAAAACATGGGACCTTTATGTGTTTGTGTTCCCAGGGAGAGATTGGCAGAGAGATGTACATCATCAAACAGGGTGAAGTTCAAGTCCTTGGAGGCCCTGATGGTACAAAAGTTCTGGTCACACTCAGAGCAGGAGCTGTATTTGGAGAGATCAGGTAGGTCCATCGCTACTTTTAACACTTACTTTAGAAGTGATTAAGTAATCAATGGTTTAACTTCTCTGTGGTAAGCATGACAGCTACCATGGGAGGTTAGAAAGTTGGTGGGATCAACCAAGAGGACACTGAGTAAGGAGATGCAGGTCAGTGAAGGAAAATCTAAGTGAAGCATCAGGGACTGATCCAGCAAGATTTGAGATAATGTTTTGGGCAATGTACACAGAGGTATGTAGGCAGATTTCTCCTGCAGCATTTAAAAGATTTAACACATCTTCCTGTTTTGAAGTCTGCTATAAAGCAGGAGTAAATGCATTTTATTGCCTGTACAGTGAGATTAGGTGCCCTTATACAGCAGATGGTAAAAATTATAATTAATTTCCAACAAAGGATATAAAAAATTTAAAACAGAAAATAAGACTGGTCCATTTAGGAGCTGCCAAATTGCCAAAAATCAGGCATCCACATCTGAAAATGTATTTGTTTAAGAGCATACAAAAAAAGAAAAAGGCTGACAGACCAGATTTTTGGGTGTGAATTTATCTGGACAAGAATTTTTTTTCTCAGGTGGTTACAAATGTTTTTTATAGTGTCCATATGGTTGCTATGCAAAATCCATTAACTCTTATGTGACATGTTCCCCAATTTGCCAACCAAATGCTAGATTTTAGGCACTACATCCCCTGCTGAGGCTGGCCTGAGGAAAAGTAATAAAATGCATGTGCTGCTGCGTGTGATAAACTGGATTCTTGATTTCTTCCAGCTGCCTTCCTGTTATTGTTAATCCTCTTGCTGGTAGCTTTAATCTGCCTTTTGAAAAGCAGTAATCAGCTCTGTGCCAGGTTTACATTTATCTTCTACATTTGTCTCCCTTTCTGGTATGGGAAACATTCCTATTTATCCAGTGGCATGTACACAGAACTTGCTTAGACCTCAAGTGGAAAACACCTGATATACCCTATAGACCTTTTTCATTGAGTGGGAAAGGGAAATTATATCAGTTCTTTGGGAGAAGGTTATTTGAAAGGTATTTCTCTGTGTGACAATACAATACCTGAGCAAAGCTTCAAAACAAAATGTGGTGTTATAAGTTATGTGGGAAGGCTGAGAATGAACCAGATTTTCAGTAAGGGATGGATATTGAAAAGATAAAAGAAAAAGCTACAGCAGCCCAGATAATGTAATGTGCCCATGGTTTTCAATTATTTATTAGTCTTGCATTTGGAGTGAGGATTTATTTTTTAAACTGAGAAATGATAATGATTGGTTTGAAAAAAAGGAAAGGATTTTCAAACTTTTGATCTAATACAGGTGAGCACTTGTTTCCAGGTGAGAACTACACAATGGCCTTTAGAGATTCATTTCCCAATACACGTTAACTCTTCACTTAATGGCCAGTATGGCCAGCAAAACTCCCATCAATGTTATAACTGTACACTTCTAGTCCTGTTTTATTTATCATTTACCTACTGCAGCAGCATACCAGTTCAGAAACTTGTAATTTGCATGTAAATGACAGGCAGTGGATAAACTCGAAGAGAAAATACACAGCAACTGGCAGACATCTCCAAAATTGAAGAAAAGCAAAGAAATGAAGCACTAAGTGTATCGGTAGAGATTTGTCACCTTCCTTGTAGAGAAGTGTTAGAAAATAATGAGTTTGTTTAGCACCTCTCTATATAAGTTTTGTCAAGGTCTTCTGAATACTGTATAGCAGAAGAAAATGAGAAAAATATTCTTTAAGGGAAGAAATATTGTTTCATTTAGCATTTCCAAGTTTTCCCCTCAGTATTCATAGCGTTATTATCCCCTGATATCAGACTGATTTCCTTCTGATTTCCAGTTCAAGATTTGTTTAGAGAAATATGTGAGCTTCCTTCCAAGTGGTGTAACTACATGATTTATAAGACACTTGCTGTTTAATCTCACTCTGTTCAAAATTCATGTAAATGATGCTTTAAAAGTCTCTGAGGGCACAGAAGTTGAAGAAAATAAAAAGTGTTTATTTAAAAAAAACAATCCCAAATTACACTAGTGGGCCAATGCAGGACTAATGTTCAAACAAGTCCTTTGCCAATTTCATCCTTGAAAATTATTACAGAAACAGATTAAGTAATAGGAGTTGCCTTCCAATTAACATCTTACCCTCATTACTGCTTTCCTGTATAGATAATATCAGTTTGAGGAAGCAAAATAATCTCAGAATCAGAGGCAAACAGATTGCTGCCTTAATGAGAGCCTGTCAGCACAGACAATTGAGAAAGAGAGAAATTCAGCTATAACACAACACTTCATTAGCCCAGAGAAATTTACACTTTAAGCCAGATGTCCTCACTCATCCATTTACTGATATTTCACTAGAACAATTTCCTATAAAAAATGGTAATTTTGGAAAAATTAAGACATTTCTCCATTATATGTAAATTTTTGATAGGAAGATCTCTAAATATTTGGTCTCAGCTTTATCCTCTCAGCTGCTTTGTAACCTTAACTTTTATTTAAAAAACCCGAAAATTAAAGGGAGTATTTAGCTTTGTGAAAGACTGCATTTTCCAATTTGGCCCAGGATTTCCCACAAAGTGGCAGCTGGTACTTTCACTGAGCTCCGCCCTTTGGTGTTTGCCATCCTGCTCAGAAGCAAGATCCAGACCTATTTCCCTTTCCTGACTTACCAGTTCTCTCTCTATGCACATAGGTGCCGAGCTGAACTGCCACAACCCTGCATGTTGAGCTGATGATGCACACACCATTCCCTGGATCCATTTGCCAATTTCAATAAACAGCAGCTTCCTATAGAGTTCAGATTTTTATTTTTTTTTTTAAGATAAGCTGAATCATCACTTTGACAAGTTTATACCTCTAAAATAATTTTTCTAGCATAAGAATTTGGAAGTTATCATCTCATACTAATATTACAGCATTTCAGGCTAACAACTGGAGTAAAAAATGTAAGGCAAAAAAAGCAAATTTCTCTATTAATAGAGATACTACAGTAACAAGAACCATTGCAAGGCAAATGTAGTTATTTTTAAAAAAATGGTCTATCATGTAATTCTCAGCATACTAGCCAAAACAGATTCAATCATGAAGTTCATAATGGTGTCCTCAGTCACTCTGTTTGAGCAAGGACTGCCTTGCTTGTAAAATTCACCTCACATCATCACCATAATGAAAAAGCTGATCTCTTTAGTCCTAGTCTGCCTCGATGAAATGAGCTTTCTCTTAGGAAAGCCTGAAAATGATTGTTTAATGACTTGTTGAGAAACATTCATCAGAACTTAAAAGCTATTTGCAATTTTCTTTAGCTGCTTTTCTTATTGTGCAAATAGTTCTATTCTGTCTGAGGAATTGTACAGAAATGTTTAAAAAGAAGATGATACACTGCATTTTCAGCTTGAGTTCATATAATGATTGCTGTTTTAGGTTGCAGAAAAACACTCTGTGTATGTGTGTAAAAAAGTCTTGTACACACAGTTGCAGGTGTCTTATGCTATCCTTTATAAATCAAATATAATATATTATCTGTATGATCTAATACTTATAAATATGCTCTATAAATATATTTAATATTAAAACCAATATTTATATCCTTGGTTAATATTATAACTAATATTAATGATTAATAAGTAATAATTAATATTTTATGGGGTCCAGACAACTCTTTATTAATAACTTCTAAATTTAGAGATTACTAAATATTCTCTAAAAATGTTATCTCACTGGGAAACATTTAATGGACAAATTTTTAGGGTGGATCTCCTTGAATACAGTGATAAAGCAATTTTAGTACTAAGAGCAAAATGCAACTTCTCTTGCTTATTACCACAGCTGAGAAGTGAAGTCTCTTCATTTAATTTGCTTAATGCAAGATGAACAATCTAATTTTTATTTGTAGAACATCTAATTTTTATGTGTATATCCTTCCTATGGCCAACTGCTGCTTGCTAAACTAGTCTGACTTACTTTCAAAACAAAATTGTCTTCTTTTTCTGGCAGACACATTTGTAACTGTCAGCTTGAAAGATCTTCCTAATCCTTATCGTTCAACTTGCCAACATTCAAATGTGAGATGTGGTATGTGAGAAAACTGCAAACGAGTCTTTCAAAGAACTTATTCACTCAGGAAAATTAAAATTCTTGGAGAATTATTCATTCATTGTAAATAACTCTTTCAATAATAACAGACCTGTGCTGCTCTAATTCTGATGTAAATAATTTTCAACAATAAAACTGAGGAAATTCCAAGTCTACATGAGGACTTAGAACAAATGCAGTCCTTGCAGTGGGTGTATCCTGGGAGAAATGTCTCTATCTAGCAAGACCTTTCACAGTCCTTAGCATCTATGTACTCCTGACCAGTAATGACAACTTGCCTTCCTAAGGCACGAAGATATTTCTAATCCCAACTGCAAAGGGCCTTTACAGCACATCAGATAGAAGAGTTGTGTATGTAAGTGAGCTTTACAATTATTTTAATGGAGAACCACCAGCAAAGAGTTTCCTCACTAGGACAACTAACAATGTGACTGACCATGTTTATTCTCATTGCAGCCTATTAGCCGCAGGTGGAGGAAATCGAAGGACTGCCAATGTAGTGGCTCACGGTTTTGCCAACCTTTTCATTCTGGACAAGAAAACACTCAATGAAATCTTGGTGCACTATCCTGACTCAGAAAAGCTCCTCATGAAGAAAGCAAAGTATGTCCCAGTGACAATTTTTTAATCACATAATTTAGCTGCAGAATGGACAGTTGTAGATTCTAGACAGATTTGTGTTCCTTTCTTTCGAAAGCAAATATGTAAACACATTTGTATCTAGAGGTCAGATTTGCCTGGCTGTATTTAGTGGTCTTGGCAGGGATTCCAAGGCTTGTGGAAATGTGGTAAGTAGAATGAAGTCCTGAATGTAGTTGCCTTCTCCTTTGTACTTGAGGTAGCAAAAAAAATAGGAGATAGAGATGCATATCAGGACTCTTTACATAGACAAGAAAGAAACTGCAGGACAGATGTCAGTTACGGAGTAGGTTTTCCAAGACACAATCAAACACCTGCACTCAATTCTACAGAGATTTGCTTCAATGAACCCACAGACTGGTATGCATTTCCAAAGACTTAAGTAGCAGTTAGGAATGGAGTTAAAGTAAGGTCCGACAAGATCAAAGTATACAGATTTGAGAGGTGTACGCTTTGTTCAAAAGGATTCCAAAATGGGATTTCAAATCCAAGCTGCTTTTCATCTTGCTTTGGCTGTAGCTTGCTAAGATCACCATTTCCCTAGCTTTGAAAGGGTAAAATATTGTCAGATTTTGTCACACAATTATGACAAAATTAGTACCTTGCTACCTTGTAAAAGGTTCAAATACATGAAACAGTTTCTCATTATTAGTATACTTTAGCACTCTTATTGTTCTCAGCTGTTGCCTTGCATTGGCATCAAAGTTCAGAAGGTTGCTCCCAGACATGAAATTCCACCAGAGAAGACTAAACATAGCACAAGAGTGGCATTTTGTTTAGTGGAAATGCTAGCAGATGGTTGCATTCAGCATGTTTTAACAGCCCTGGTTATTGAACAAAAGTATCTAGAGAATTTTTATGTCCCTGAGGAACAAGGAACCTGTACAAAGAATTGGCCTATTGTCCAATTTTCAAAACCAGCATCAACAGGTAGAAAGGTAGAACAAATCTACTGACTGATGGTTCCCAGCATTTATCCTTCCTGACTTTTCTCCAGTTTCTTTCTGAACAGTTGTACAACCATCATTACTTAGTTATTCCTATCTCTCTGTCCCACTCTACCTTCTGCTTTCTTGACCACCTTAATCATATCCTGATGACCCATTAAATTCTTCTTCCTCCAGACAGCCTTTCTCAACTGCAGAAGCTTAATAATCATCCATCCTTCGTATCTACACTCCCACTTGGGCCCAAAGCCCTCTCTAGATATCAGACTAGATACAGGATATCCTGTTTAATTTTAAAGATATGCAGTACCTGCCCGGTGCTGGAGGCCACGTATTCTGCTCATCTGGCAAAAATTCTTCCAAACCTCCTGTGTTCCATGTATGGGCAGCCATGTCCCTAGAAAAGCTAGGCACCATCAGGACATTTGTGCTCTGTTCTGTTAATGACTGCAGTGATGTTCAATTTTGGAATCAAGTTACCATCAGTTGCTCTGCCCTGGAAAGTTTATGAGTTCTCTGTGAGACTGCATTAGCCAACCCACACCTTTAAAAGGCTCCTTGTAATAAACTTAAAGGAGTTATTCAACCAAGAAATTTGTTCTATTATCACTTGATAGTCACTGTATGGTCTTTACATAGTAAACTCACGCAATCACATGTGATTCTGTGATTCTGTGAAGCTGCTGAAGTGTAGTTTTTAAATTCATGATAATAAAACTTAAAATCTTCACTTCCGAATTTCCCAGAGTTACACAGTAGAAGACACTGGAAAAAATGATAATATTATGGCATTTACTGTACTTCAGACTGCAAGTATAGTCCTAGTTCCTAAAAAGCCTTAACTCAGGGCTTTTGCAAGGATAGAAAAGTTGCCTTGAAAATTGTACAGTAACCTAATAGAAACTGAAAGCATGGGAACCCTCTGCTTTTCACTGGTTCCATCTATCTTGGAAGTGTCATCTAATCTTTACCCTTGTTATTCATTCTCACTGCTTGTCATGATGGTTGCAAATCAGCATAGCTATGAAAGGGTGTGAAAATATATTCTGCCACATGATTGGCAGTAATTTTTGTATCTTCAGGGTATCTACTTCTACTGAAGAAGACCAAAAAATAAGTACCACTGCCTAACCTGATCTATGAGAGATGAGCCATGCTGAGTTTGTTAAACTATTACTTCCACAAGCATCAGCTAGACTCCAAATTGAGAGCTAAATGCTCTCTGAATTTGAAGCCAGAAGACCAGATAAGAGACATCCACCTTAGATATGATGCATCCATCCCCCTCCACACTACCTTGCCTTTATAAAAATCTCATGTGCTTTGCAAAACCTTAATTTGAGCCTCCACTTGTTTATTCTCCAGGATAAGGTAAGCAATTGGCTGCTCATGGCTTGGATGGGCATATTCTTTGCTGAGTGAAAAAATAGCTGGATGGCCGGGCCCAAAAAGTTGTGGTGAATGTAGTTAAATCCAGTTAAATGTAGTTAAATGTAGTTAAATCCAGTTGGCAGCCGGTCACAAGTGGTGTTCCCTAGGGCTCAGTATTGGGGCCAGCTCTGTTTAATAACTTTATCAATCATCTGGATGAGGGGATCGAGTGCATCCTCAGTCAGTTCACAGATGACACCAAGTTGGGCAGGAGTGTTGATCTGCTTGAGGGTAGGAAAGGTCTACAGAGGGATCTGGACAGGTTGGATCCATGGGCTGAGGCAAATTGTATGAGGTTCAACAAGGCCAAGTGCAGGGTCCTGCAGTTGGGTCACAACAATTCCATGCAACGCTACAGGCTTGGGGAGGAGTGGCTGGAAAGGACCTGGGGGTGTTAGTCGATAGTGGGCTGAATACGAGCCAGCAGTGTGCCCAGGCGGCCAAGTTGGCAACAGCATCCTGGCCTGTATCAGAAACAGTGTGGCCAGCAGGAGTAGGGAAGTGATTGTGCCCCTGTACTCGGTGGCACTGGTGAGGCTGCACCTCGAGTGCTGTCTTGGGCCCCCCATTACAGGAAAGACATTGAGATGCTGGAGCGTGTCCAAAGCAGAACAATGAAGCTGGTGAAGGGTCTATAGCACAAGGGTCTATGAGGAGCAGCTGAGGGAGCTGAGGTTGTTTAGTCTGGAGAAGAGGAGGCTGAGGGGAGACCTTATTGCTCTCTACAACTACCTGAAAGGAGGTTGTAGTGAGGTGGGTGTTGGTCTCTTCTCCCAGATAACAAGTGACAGGACAAGAGGAAATGGCCTCATGTTGTGTCAGGGGAGGTTTAGATTGGGTATTAGGAAGTCTCTTCACCAAAAAGGTTATCAAGAATTGAAACAGGCTGCCCCGGGAAGCGGTTCAGTCACCATCCCTGGAGGTATTCAAAAGATGTGTAGATGTGTCACTTAGGGACATGGTGGATTTGCCAGTGCTAGGTTTACAGCTGGACCTGACGATTTTAAAAGTCTTTTCCAGCGTAAATAATTCTCTGATTCCATGATTCTAATTCCAAAATAGAACAGTAGCCTCCCACTCTACCAGAGCCCAGGTAAAAGGGCAAAACACTTCCCCTTACCAGCTTTGCTTTTGCCACTAGACCTGGGACAAAAAAAAAAAAAAAAAAAAAAAGCTGGAAAAGTTGTTAGATTTTCATTCATGAATGTAACATTTTAGCTTTGCAGGAACTTTGAATTATTTCACAGTGCTGCTACGTGTTCTCTTTCCTTCCTATCTCCAGGGTGCTGCTGAAGGAGAAGGGAAAACCTGCCCCAGGACCACCAGTGCAGCAACCACGGGGCTTGGCTGGTCTGTTTGGGCAGAAACAGGAAACTCCAAAACTGTTTAAAGCGATGCTCGGAGGCAAAGGGAAAGAAGGCCTTGCTAGGCTGCTGCAGCTGAAGAGACAACAAGCCGTTCAGGTAATGCCACAGAAAACAGAGTAGGTAATTCCAGCTGTTGAAAAGGGAAACAGGAAAGATACTGGGAGGGCCTGGGCAAACAGAGTAGATGAAAATGTAGCCTTAACTGCAATCAATGGCAAAAACTCCCAGTAGCTGAGATATAATCACTGTACCTAATCTCTGTAAACACTAATTCTAAAATTGGCTCAAATGTTCCTGGACCTAGGCTCTATGCAGGGTAGAGAAAACAAAAGCAAAGAAAAAGCAAGGAAAAAAATCAAGCAAACAAAAATCCTCAGAGAAAGTAAGGATAAAATAGACTTTGCAAAGGCCCTAAGGGCATCCGATCTTCTGATTTTATGCAAACAACTATAAATACAGAAATATCACACACTAATCTGATCCAGCTGACTCCAGCACACGGTGAACTTTTCAAAGTCAGAACTTTGGTTGTCACAAACCCTGAAGACAAAATTTAAAGTCTCACCCACATAGCTAAAACTGATTTAATCTCTAATACATTGCACTTATGAGAAAACTGTTATTTTAGTTGATGAAAAATAATTCCCACAGTATATACTCTGTTCTGAGAAACGTTAGCAAGAGTCTACTCAGTTCTACATATCTGCCCAATGGTGGCAGAATTCTTTTCCGTCTTTATTCGCTGAACTGGCAGTGGTTTTATTTATTTTTTTAAGTTGTGGATGCTCCCTCTCTGGAAGTGTTCAAGGCCAGGTGGGACGAGGCTTTGAGCAACCTGGTCTAGTGGAAGGTGTCCCTGCTATGGCAAGGGAGTTACAACTGGATGATCTTTATGGTCCCTTCCAACCCAAACCATTCTATGAGTCTATGATTCTCTAAGTTAAATAAAGAACTCTGCTTATACAAAAGACTACACCACTAAGACTGGAGCAGAAATACTGCTCAATTTAATGTCTATTTGTGAACTTAATAGCAAATGTGCTTGGCCAAGGAACTGGGGCACTGGGCAGCATGTCAAGATTTACATAACACTCTTTCTATATTAGTGTTAAGTACATAAAGGAAGTCAAGACCTAAAGAAGGGTTGTGTGCCCTAAAATGTGCCTGTTTCATCCTGCTGTATTAATAAGAAGCAGATACTATCACTATCCACAAGCTTTCCCTAGGTTTCACATTGACATTCTGATTCTGAAATTGCATTTTTCATTTAGAAACTGATTTTCAGCATCTAAATACAAATTTACCTGTTGTATATCATTAATCACAGTATTCATGCTGTGCCTTTGGACTGCATATACAGAACTGCTTTCTGAATTTCTTACACAGCATTGGAAAAACATGTAAATTCTTGTTTCTAGGAAACTAAAGCTGAAGCAGAGAATAAGCCTACACAAGAGGAGAAGAAACCCGTGGAGCCCACAGCCTCATCTGCACCCTCTGCACCAAAGGAAGAGCCAATTGTAGACACCAAGCCTAAACCACCTCCAGTTATGCACAGAGGAACCACTAATGAGTCCCTGATCATTAGTATGTCTCCATCCCCTGCAGCAGGAGAAGGAGAGATCCTTAAAGTTGAAATTAAAGAGAAAAAAAAATAATAGATGGTGCTTTGGGCTGTGGCCCCATCAATTGTCCTGCTGAATTCAGAAGGCTAGTGTTACTTTGCTTTGGGGTACAAAGATTAAAAGTAGAGACTACTCAAGAGAAAAACCTATCCCAGCTCCTCATCTTCTCTCCCTCCTCTCCTGAGACAACTGGACAAATTATTTATATACTTCCCTCTTAACCTTGAGCCTGAAGAGAGAACTACTGGTATAAGAGGAATTAGAACTCAGATTGCATTTCAGGAACACTCATTTCTTGTTTGATCCATGTTCTCCCTTACCTCCTACTCTGTCTTGTTCCTGCTTCTCCTCTTCCCTCTCCTGTTTATCCTCACTTTCTTATTGCTGTTCCTGTTGCTCAGTTTGCTCTTAATTTTTTTATGTGTTCTTTTCTATTTTCTTTTCTGGTTTCCCATAGTTATGCTTCTTCTTGTTACTGCCCTACTGTTGCTGAGGTTACTCACATTTCTCTTGATCCTTCTCTCTCCTCCCCTTAGACTTCTAATCAGTGACCTGTTTTTGTGACCAGTGTGGCTCAGTGCAGAAAGCTGTGATGCTGCGTGTTGGGATGTTTTAGCTTGGGATAGAGGGCTACCAAACAAAACCATTATCAAAAGATAAAACCATAGAATTGATAAGGGGGAAGCAGCTTGCAGAATTACTGCCAGCCTTTTGAAAGCACAACAATTGGCTCCAGTTGTCTTTGACTCTGGTGAATAAACATGGCAAAGACTTAGATATTCCACCCTCGACTCCAGGGCTGACCCTTAACTTTGGGCTGCTGATTTACATGTTTGACATTGTCAAGGGATTAGGCATTAATCATGCTTTCTGAAGATAAAGCAGTTGATACTGGCTAATGTTTTGAAGAATCCTGGTATCTACACTGGCCACTTTAAAAATAAAGGCTATTTTATAAAAAGCAGGATTTAAACTTTCTGGCTCTGTGGCGTCTAGTTTCAACCAACGCTTCAGTTGTTCACCTCCATCACAGACCTCAATTGATGGGACAAAGTGAGCCCCGTGCCTTACCAGGGCTGGGCTACATCGTACTTGTGAGCTAAAGTAAATCCTTTATGAACAACACAGCTGAGAGGGCTACAGCCTCCTATCAAGGAGCTCCCACACTCTCAACCTTCTGCATCAACTCATCACAGAAAGTGACCCAATATTAAACAAAAGGCTGGAGCTGTGTTTTAAGCTTAATTATCAATTCTTTTTTTCTCTTCTATGGGTTTGCATTTCCTCTCTCTCCCTATCCATTATGCAGAGACCAAGACAAGAAATCGTAAGGGCAGGCTTCACAGCTCCCAGCAGCTGACCAGCCAACCAAGGAAGGCATTATGCCAAAATTAAACAATTCATATGATCCTGCAGGCTATGCATTCTGTAGGCCTGTACTTTAAAGCCTTTGAACTTTTCTAATCACAGGCAAAGCTGGCAGCCCAACCAGAATCAGTGGGAGCTTGGCCTGAGTAAAAGCTGGATGACTGAGTTCCGTATGTTGTACATTCCACACATCCTCTGATATGACCAAAAACCAAATCTCTCTCAAAAAGAAAGTTCTGTTGCATTAGCAGTGAGTTCAAGGTTCAACTGCTACATGGAAAACATCATCTTTATGTGTACGTCACTTGTTATTTGATACGTAAGAAAAAAGGATGTCACAACAGAGGTAGAAAATGCAATGATGCATCATAAAGAATTATTCATCTATTGCACATCCAGGAAGGTCTCAATACAACCCCAAAATTAGAAATATTGCAGAACTACTTCACAAATGAGGCTTTCTGTGAATAATAATGATCTATGAATTCACTACAATATACAGTTCTACACCTTTTTATTCAGAGAGAGTTGTCAAAACATTATGGAAGGGGGGAAAATACATAAACTCCCATATTTTAACATTTTTATATTAACAAATAAAGTTTTCTCATTGCAAAAGATCTTATCCCATTCTACACAAATGCTGCCAGGTAACTTCAAACATTTTCACTCTTGGAAAATTTGAGTTCATCAATCACACACTGACGTGTATTACAAAGTCAGGGCTGAGACTGCAGCAGCAAGCACTACACTGCAGCAACAGAGCATCCCGTAAGTTGCTGCTTTGCTACAGCTCTTAACAGCTCAGCATTGCAGGAAAGCTTGTCTGCAAAATAACAAAGTTATGCACAGCTCTGGAGATCCTTTAACCCAGAATGATAAGAGAAATGTCAATTTGCAGATGATTATGGCCACACAGAAGTAACATGCATCTGGTTTTCTCTGGGTCTAGAGCACATGTCCTATGAGTAGTGGCTGAGGGAACTGGGTTTAGTCTGGAGAAAAGGAGGCTGAGGGGAGACCTTTGCACTCTCTACAACCACCTGAAAGGAGGGTGTAGTGAGGCGGGTGTCAGTCTGTTCTCCCAAGTAACAAGCGATAGGACAAGAGGAAATGGCCTCATGTTGCACTGGGGGAGGTTTAGATTGGGCATTAGGAACAGTTTCCTCACTGAAAGGGTCATCAAATATTGGAACAGGCTGCCAGGGAATGGATAAGTCACCATCCCTGGAGGTATGCAAAAGATGCGTAGATGTGGCTCTTAGTGATGTGGTTTAGAGGTGGACACGGCAGTGCTAGGTTTACGGCTGGACTCGATCATAAAGGTCTTCTCCAACCTAAATGATGCTATGATTCTACAACATCTTACTTTTCTGTTGTTGGTGTATTTTCCCCTTCCCAGAATTCCTCCATTTTTATGAGTGGGCAGGGGCAGGAAGGGTCCAGGAATCCAAGCTGCAACTATTTATAGTGCTTTCACCAGAAAGAACAACACAAGAAAGGTCAAGACGTGCTCCTTTTGTAACATGTTTTAAACCATTTCAGGAACTAATTCTACCCTGTGGATGAATCTGGTGGAGAAGTTGAGGGAATTACTCTAGAGCACTTAGAAGATGCAACTTCCAGCATCAAAACTCACTCAGGTTCTGTATGGCATCACACTCCGCCCCAACTCTATGCCTCTAGTATCTCTCAATTTCCCAATAAAGCATCTCAGACTTGACTTGAATGTCAAGAAACTGAAAGGTGGAGTAGGACAATGTATTTGAAAACTAAAAATAACCAAATCTCCATACCTCTCCACTTCAAATGTAGACACTTAAAAAGAAAAAAAAACAGCACTTGGAAAACCTGGTAAGAATTGTATGAAGTAATCATGGATGGCAGAAGTCTAATGTGGCAAACAGCATAAAACAGTCACTGCTAAAACCATTCAATTTCAGAATACCTTATTGCTAAAAGCCCCTCTGTGATGCTTTCCTAAATATAAACTGCACATTCATAACCACTGAATGAAAAAGCATTTTTCCTCTCTTTTGATAACACCTGGTATAAATCAGAGCTGTTCAGCCTGTGGAATAATCACCACAGGAACCGCAAAAGCAGCATTTATCATTCCATAGAAAAAACTGAAACAAAAGCACAACAGAAGAACAATATGCTGAAATTATATTTTTAATGCATAGGCACTGTAAATCAGTTAGCTTCATCAGAACTGAAATACACAGGAAAGTAAAAAATTCTGGTTACATGTTATTTGTACATATGTATATATATAATGTATATATTAATGGTTATATAGATAACCATTAAAAGGCACAAAAGCATCTGATTATGAAGATTGCTATACATCATTTTATCACAAGGTGGTGCAAGTGACCCACAAGCACATTCACTTTACAAAACTTCCACAATATTTTGCTTTGTCACCCTCAAGCCAATAAGGCATTTTTTACATGTAAAAACAAACAAACAAAAAATGGAATAAACCCCACAAAATAACTCCCCTCCACCTTGACTCACAATCTGCTGCATTTCTTGGCTCAGAATATTGCTTCAGCCTAACTTGGAAGTTTCAAAATTTTCCAACAAGCTGTTAGCTGCATACCTCTACAAGAAGTTAACCAAGAAGATGGTTCTCGCTGCTGTCAGGTCTGAAACACTTTTCTTTTACACAGAATAAGGCACATTGAGAAGCAGGTGTTGCTGATATGCTATTTAATTCTCTAAGCTTGAGGAACATGGGGGCACTTTCCCAATAAAAGATAATGAATTGTCTACTGTAGAAACTCAGAATTTACATTTAGAATACAGACAAAACAAAAAGGTTTATGTATTTTATATGCAGCAGGTATTTAGCATAATAATAGCTAATAACATATTTAAATGTATTTAAGTGCACTTCCACAGCAACTTAAGACAGAATTGGTAACAGGACTCAGATGCAGCATTATATTTTTGGCAGAGAGCTCAGAGGAGCTTCAGTAGTATCCTGTACTCCTATCAGTAGTACTCGTCCACGTCAGTGAATCCAGATAAAGCATTAATACTGCATCCCATTATCTCTGTACATGGAGCATTTAGCTGTGAAACAGTTTACTGTTCCAAAATCATACAATATCAATTTGCAGCCCTCTGATTTAGGTTCATTATAGCTACTTCCTTGGTCTTAAAATTTTGTGTTGCATATCTGGCATGACACTTCATTAGAATTTATGTATAAAGCAGTAACACATTTGCACTACATTGATAAAAAGATGATTGTAGATTTTTATACAAGCAAACACATGAATTAGATTTTTAAAAAGAAAGAGCTTGGCTTAATATGAAACAAAAACTCTTCCTTAATATTCCACTCATGAAATTATTAAGGACCCCCTTCCACCAAGGAAAATGGAGTGCAGAATAACACATTCATTCATGACTGATACCAAATATTTTGAAGACAGTTGACTAGTTATGTTTTACATATATTTTTCATCCATCCCTGTTAATGTGAATTCCAATTTTTGACAGGAAAAAAAATAAATTAAAATAAACCAGACAGAGCAGCTCCAGCAACTAAAACAAAGTCACATACACTATGATCTGGTGCAATCTTGAGCGCCCAATATGCTAAATTTAGTGTTAGTCCATTCTGTTCTTACATGTTACAGCTAGATCATCCAAAATCATATCACTTGGATGTCTAACTCCAAACCACTTCAAATGAGAAACCGCAAAATTAATGTTCAAAATGGGCTTCATCTGTCCACTAAGCAAACACAACATGATTTACACTTGGGGTAAATGGTGAAGAGAAAACTCAAGTCAGAAAAATTAACCAGAAATGGTTTGCCCTAGAGAAATGCAATATGATTACAGGATTACAGAATTTCTTATGTCTTCCTACTGGAGGGGAAAAGGGAAGATTTTTTTTTTTTTTTTTACAGGCACTTTTCATTAGTGAGCTCATGAAAAAGAAGCATGACTCAAAATATGTCAAAACCAATATAAATCAGGTAGCACTTTCAAGAACTGTCTTTGCTTGAAAATATGCAGTTATAAATCAGAAAACTTTTAAACTGAAAAGTGAATTTCTGCGTCACAAAATGCCCTTTAAAGATCCATAGTCATGACTGTTTTATGGGAAGAAAAAAAACCCAAAAACAAAAAAACCCACCCCAAAAAACCCCTCAACAAAACCAAAACAAAACCTCAACCAAAATAAAATCTGGAGTTCCCATTTTTCAACACAGTATGTACTGAAACACATCTTACAGCCTTTAGAGTAGTAGCCTCAAAGGCCAATAGTATTCTTCTGAGATGTTAGAGGTTTACCTTAATTCACCCTAGTTACTCCTGTACTACCTTAAGAGACTGCACACTATAAAAGAACATATACTTTTATGACTTGTTTGGCCCCAAATCCCAGGCATTGTCCAAAGGCACTGAAGTGGCAAATGTGAAGTAGGCGCGCAAGGAGGGCCTTTACCCTCTGTTCTGGCACTCATCTAATTATGTAAAGTTATGGTGGCTTAACAGACACAGCAGCCCAAAGTATTCCGAAACTGCTGAAGCACATACAAACTTTTATCTGCTTTGGGGGGGATATACTCTTCTTTTTAATTTCATTCTGGTTTTATGATCACCGATCAACTGCAGTCCTCAGTGCTGATCCTCACAAAAGTAACTGAACACTCCCACTGGCCATATTTATCAAACAGGTAGTTGTTCCATTTCCAGCTCTTCTCTTCCCTCTCTCTGCATATTCAACCTCTTTTTTTCAAAATAAAACACACTCAGGTAAGCCTTACCTCTCAAATCAACATCAAATATTAACAACAATTACAATTTTGGCCCTTAAAAGGCGAACTTGGCAAAGCGATTTGTAGGCAAAAGCTAACAGACGTTACCATACAGGTGTGCGTATACATGTATACAAAAGTATCTTGAGAACCAAAGCCAGTAGCTACAGCAAGTAAAGCAAGCACAGCCTCAGCTCCCCTGCTCAGCCCACTCATTTTGCAGCAGGATTCTTGGGAGGTTGCAGTTTGTAGGTGCTGAAGTAGTTCACCACTTGCTGAGGGACTTCTGCCAGGACACACTGTGCCAGAGCTTCTTTTGGAGACTTATAAAAAAAGAACACCAAGTTTCAGTTTCCAACAACTGTCAAAGGAGATCTTAAGACGGGTAATAAGCATCTCCTCTACAAAAGCAATTTAAAGTCAGACACTTTAGAGAGGACTTCACACAGCACCCTTGTGGGACTGATGGAAGCCTCCCTGACATCTTTACCTTCTCACTCCTATTACCAGGAACCACTTGGCTGCCTTGTTCCACTGAAGTATAGGAGCTGGGTGCACAAAGGGCTGCCACATCTGAAGATACCCTTTGTCATACGAAATACACAGACACTGAACCCCAGCCATGCCAACATACTTCCACTGTCTGCTTAAGACGACCCTTCAGGGGCTCATCTAATCATCTGCAACCTTTTACACCAAGTGTCATCCACAATACTGTACTGCTCCAGAGCAGTTCTTCTACAGATCCTGTTTTTACTGTAAGACTAAGCACCCATGGGAAATAAAAGCATCCCTTTTTCTAGAAACTGAAAGCATTGAATATATAATTTTACACTATTTAATCTATATCCAAGTGCATTATTCAGTAAGCACAGTCTATACTGGTTTTGCTTTCTTTCTCCTTTCAGTCTGCCTGAGTTGCTCTGTGATTAAACAAATAACATGTACCAAAAGTAAAAATAAAACTACAAAAACAAAATAAGGAGGTATAAGCAGTATTTTTAACAGAGTTAATATATATATATATATATATATATATATATATATATATATATATATATAAAAAATGGAACATATTACAAGGGAAATAAAAATATTGATCTTATCTCCCACATCCTGAGGAAACGTTGTTGGTTTTTTGGGTTTTTTAAATAAACTTCTTCAAGTGACATGACATTTAAAAGTTGACTATATTAGCCTTTGCATATTTATTGGTTTCTACATCAAAAAAAAATCAGGACTCTCTTCTTTCACCACCTATTTTTTTGGTATATTTGCTTTAATCAAAACTATCACCACTATCGTGTCAGCACACAATTTCTACTGATTATGACCTTCCTGATTTAGTCTTTAACACACTGCACTAAAATGTGAGACTAATCCACATTTACAAACGGGCATCCACAATAAAAACCACTTTTCCATAAGAACAAAACCACAGTAAGTTCTTCCTCCCAAATGCAAAACACATCAATTTGCTTAATTAAGTCTGAGGAAGATTTACAAAGGTCATTTCCCTGCAGCAACTTGTCAGAAATTGAGTCTTTTTAAACAGGAATCAGCTCACCTAATGGAAATTCTACAGATGCTGAAGTCTTCTGGTTTTTTTTTTTTGGGGGGGGGGGGTTTATGGGTTTGGGGTTTTTTTTAGCATTTGATAAAGACTTATCTCAGACTTCAGAATTCATTTTAGAGAAACTGTAAAAGCTTAGGACTATACGAAGGATATCCTAGCAAATCCAGCATACCTCTACAATAGTTATTGAGCACACCATTAACAGGACTTACATTTTGGAACTTCCTGAATGGCACAAACTGGACAATGTCTCTGACAGCTGGTTCTCCTGATGAGGACCTAAGAACTCCATTGTCACCATCAAGAAACTCCATAGCATCAAAGTCTGCTCCTCCAACACCAACAATTATAATGGACATGGGCAACTTTGAAGCATTAACTATAGCAGTTCGAGTTTGATCAAGGTCTGTTATGACACCATCCGTTATGATCAGAAGTATAAAGTATTGCTGTCAAATCAATAAACACTGTGTTATGACAAAGAAAGAGAAAACATATAGGCATGCACACTTAGAAAAATGCACATACTGTTGTCACTTTGAGCATATTCAATGCACTCACTGAATTTTACAAACATCTAAGTTGGGATCAGGCTTCATCTGTACACTCTGAAGAATTTATAAGGACAACATAATCTCTTCTTTTAAAAGAAGTAATCTTTAAACAGCCACCTCCCAAAAACCCAGTGGTACCATCGTTCTCCTTTCCAAAATCCCCAAACAAATCAACAGTTAACCTATCTGTTAGGAGCTGTATCCTCCATTTCTTCGTTACCTTAATTATCTCTCTCAGCTATCTGATGTAAAACAATGTCGAACTGATTCTTCTCAGCTGAGGTTAAACCACTCTCCTATAGACAAACACTTAAACTAAACTTTTAACACCTATAGCACTGCAAAAACTTTGAATAGAAGATACCATACCGGTGCCATGCATTTTTAAGTTGATATTTCAAATCTGAAGAGTTTACTAACTTAATTTAGGGCAGCATTGTTCTGTACAATCTGCAAAAATCAGTTAGCTTTTATCTCATTCTAAGGGTGCCAAACACCAATTCACAAGGTAAATGGCCAGCTGTCGAAACAAGTACACTTACAAGCTTAAAACAGAAAAATAGTATTTATAAAATAGAAGGAAAAAAGTAAGAAAGATACACACACTACAATAAAGAACTTACAGATGCTGTTTGCTGTTGTGTAGCTGCAGCAGCAAATCTTGCCACATGATTTATAATTGGAGAAAAATTTGTTGGCCCATATAACTTCACTTGAGGAAGACAAGCCCGATATGCATCAACAATGCCTTGGATTCCTAGAGAACACAAACAGATCATATTAATTTCTTCACATTAGAATTAGCATAGTTTGAAGCACTCAATCTTTCTAGAACATGGTATATATCAGCTATTTAAAGTGCTGATGCAAAGATTTAAAACTAACCATGAAGACAAAAATAAATTATTCATGAGCAACAGAGGCCTTCAGCTTGACCAATGCTTAGCACACATACTTAACATGCTTGGCTTTATGTGAAGAGAAAGGCCAAAGACTGTACACTCAAGTGCATATAACTGAAATGACAACAGCTCTCTTCGCCTGGCAGCTTGTGGTAGTTAGCAGTGTGAACAGAGAGGCCACGCTGAACAGGCAGCATCATACTCAAACCAGACAACTCCACAACAGCAGGGCAGTAGAATGAAGTGGCTTGACAACATGAGAACCATTCCCAGCCTACTTGTGCTGTGTCCTAGTTGTTTAAAACACTTCCACCAATCATTACAGAAGAGAGAACAAATGCTATTTCTAATACCTAAAATAACTGTTACAAAATTGTTTCCTGCTACACAATTTATTATCTAACATGCTTCACAGTTCACCTTTCAAGTGTGTTTATCTGTTCACCTTAGACATTTTATTCTCTAGGTCTGATGCTACTTTCTCAGACTTACCATTACAGAATGGGTTTGATGGGTTAAAATTTAATGGGAACTCGTGTGACACCTGTCAATACACAAAAGACACAGTAAGAACTGTATATATAATCTCCTCCTGAAGTAAGTGCTTTTAGTTGTCTTATGTAGTAAATTTACATATTCCATTACCTGAAACGAAGGAGGAATTTGTGCACCAAATCCAAAGGCTGGAAACATCTTATCTCTAAAAAAGCAATTTTAAAGAAAATTAATTGAGTGCCTTCCTTTAGCAGCTGTCATAGTTCAATAAGTTCAGTTAATCATTGCTGCTTTTTATAATTAAAAATGCTGTTTATTAAGCATTAAGAGGCAAAATTAAATGGAAGTTCCCCTCTGTAATTGTTTCTGGGACCAAAACCAGTCTTTAACACAAAACTGGCAAGAACGTAGGCATGTATTTAAATTAATGCTGCTCTTCACATCACAGATTAAAAGCCTTGCTTGTCTGCTGTAAACACAAGCTTCTGCTCGTGATTATGTGATTGTGTAGTGATTATTAAGTCTTTTTTAGCTCTGCATTTCAGCTCATAAGTTTCTTTCTAATGTATGCGTTGGCATCTTCATCACTGGTTTAAAACCATCACAAAAATCTAAGTATATCTAAAAAATTATTAAAATAAAAATTTAAAACTTACGTATCATAATCCTGAATGACCATTCCTACAGACCAAATGGCTGTTAGGTATTCATTAACTCCATTAGGGCTGAGGTAATGCAGAGAGTCTGGAGAGCGAGGGTCTCCATTGGAGCCTGTAAAGTCTATCCCCACCTGTCAAATGCAATATTTATACTAAATTGCTGTTACACGTAAAATTATGTTTCTTATCTTTGACAGAGCCAAAGTGAAAATGATGAAAGAGTTGTCAACAGTAGTTACCAGGACATGCACAAACCTAAAAGGCACAACACTTAAGATACAGGTTCCTTGGAATATTAACCACAAAACCAGCAGAAGCTCTGCATCTCTCAGAAGCACTGAAATGACTGTCAACTGTCAGGTTTACCATTCAGAGCAGCTCTTCAGTAGCTGTTAAATTAGTTTCATCCTGCACCTTGCCATACGCATCTTTCCTCTCAGAAGTACCATTAGCAAGACAACACAAAAGCCTAGAGATAGGTTTTTTTCTCTGACCTCAATAGGTCTTCTCTGCTTTGGGGATGAGGCACATTACCAGGGTGAAGCCATCTTACTGTAATTTGTGCTGCATTTTGTTTGTGATTACATAATTTAAGGGTCCTAGCCCTTATGATGGCTTCTGTATGTTGCTTTCATTAAGCAAAGGGCCTTAAAAACCACCATCAAGGGCAAAATCAAAATCTTTGGTCAAAGGAAGGGGTGGGGGGGGGGAAGGAAAGGTGCCCTTATGAAAAGGAAACTTGAAGTAAGTAGAGAACTGTAACTTTTCCTTGGTCTCCATCCACACAGCTCAGCTCCTAACACCATAACTACAGGTTCAGAACTTTGTGTTGTGACTAGAGAAAATATTTTTTTCTGAACAGACTAGATGGATTCTGGCAAAAAGGTTTCCCCTCCTCCATGCTACAAAACAACAACAAAAATGAAATTAAGAGCACAGGCAATCAACTGTATACTTCAGTTTGTTCCAAAACTCAAAAGATACCTTATATAAATTATTTAACTTACTGTGAAATTCAGCTGACACCCACCCATGATGTAGTCAAGGAATGTGCATTCTACTATGATCTAAGAATAGAAGTTAAAGGTAGAAATTAACCTTTTTCTTTAATGAGAGAAAATGAGAGAATGAGAGAAAAACAGTAAGTATTATTGCAGCAACTTTTGAGGTTCCAAATTTGTTATCTTTACCCATACAAAGCACTACTTTTACTCTACAGATATCCCACCCACCGCAGTGAGGATATTTACAGCGCGTGACATCACACACTCATCAGAATCGGTCATTTTACAAAATTATAGCCAGACAACAAAGCAGTTCCAAAAGCACTATTGTTTGTAAAGCAACATATTACCAGGTTTTAATTCACCATAAAATGATGAGTTGGGAAATGCAGTGGTTCAGGAATAGCCTTACAAATTGGTAAGCGACCTTTGCCATATAGATGGCATCTTCAAGAAAAAGTGAGAGGACAGAGGAGGGCAGAGAGGTGATTCAGCTGTGAATCTGTCTCCTTATATGAATCAAAGCCCTTAAATATTCACTGTGTCTGGAACTTTTAGACATTTTAAAGTTTTCTACAGTTTCAGGGTGAAAGTATACTACATGAGAGTTCTTAGGCCTGAACATTGGAAAACAAAGAGTCTTACCAGAATATATTACTGACCTCACAGTGCTTAACGCTCACAATGCCCGAGTTTTTATAGTTCTTTTTTTTCTGTCTCTTCTTTTCATTGATGCACTCAAATTCAACCTGTGTGAATGCAAACAAATCCAACAAAAGCACTATAAATATAAATTATGTAACAAATTTTAAAATTCTTTATTCTAGGACTGATACTTTGGGCTTCTATAAAAAATGCAGTTTATTTTACTGTCAAGCAAAATTAAACTCAGCTTGCCCCAAATCAGCAAGAAAATATCCATTATCAAGATAGAAATCCTCTATTACCCAAAAGCTTATAAAAATGGTTGTTTAGACGACTGTATTTTAACCAGACGCAGAAATTCTGTACCATTTTCCCTATGAGAATTCTGCTAACGACTTTCTTTTTGGTAAAGACATGGTGATTCACACAATGCATCACTCTTTCCAGCAGCCATTGCAGTAACATACAAAATAAGAGGTGTATGTTTAAGTTTTCCAAAATCAGTTGTTGAGGCTTCATCAATTAAACCAATTACTTAACCTCCAAATGCAATCAACAACTAGCCAGCTTAAGCAGCTCCCACCACCATACAGTCATGATGGTACAATACAATGTGTCTGGCACCTAAATAGTCTTGAGGAGGTATTCCAGACATGCCTTCTGGCTATGTGCCAGAAACAGGTTCTGCTGCTTTGGTTTAAGTTAATTAAGTTTTAAAAGGTGATATTGCAATTAATTTCAAGCAAAAAAAGTGCATTAACAAGGTGAGCACCCGAGAAGTCTACATGACTCCTCTTTACCTTTTTTTTGGACATCTCACCCTCAGCCTCACTTCTATTTCACAGAAATTGTCTTTTGGGGACTTGTTTTTGTATTAAATCAGTTGGTGAGTTACTCCCTAATAATGGCCATGGGATACATGGCATGTACCATTTTTCAACTACATTTTATAATCCTCTACCCAGAGCACACTAACAGTATGCCTGGGGGGAAGATACACCTTAACGGACAAAAAAAAAAAAATTATCAATTCTCCAGAGAATGAAAAGCCACTCCTTCACTCCAGTCATATAAGATTAGCTTTTCAGCAACTGAGGATATGGAGTCACGCCCATGCTCACCTTAAGAAAACTTCAAAGTTGTGCCAAATATCCCACAGGTGCAGCTCATGTCAATTGTGGGAGTAACTAAAGATCACACTTGTAGTATATAAAGTCAAATTCTAACATGCACTGGAAATATTTTATAGACATTATCAAATTAATCAGATCACACAGGATTATAGATTAATTCCTTTTAAAAGCAGAAGAAACCTAGAGCACATCATTATTTGTGTTGTCTCTTCACTTCATCTTACTGACACAGCAATAAGTTACTTAGAATAGGTATAGCCACAGTTCTTGTGAAAACAACTAACTTTCTTAAAGCATTTCCAAAACCAGCATAGGTAAATTGTAACTTAAAATACCTTTTCTTTAAATTCAAAAGAAACCACACCTACTATGCTACAAAGGGAGCAATGAAAATAGATATTTGTTTCCTCAAGGAGCCTTTACACAACATGCTTCACACTGCATGAGAATCCACCATCAGTTCTTACAAAAAATATGAGCTTGAAAATGCGAGCATACAAACCTGCCAGGTTTGTTGTATTTACAATACTGCTCTATAAGAAAAATGTAACTTTTTTTTAAATGAAGTAAAACATCTTCTTAAAAGATTCATAAAATCTGCATTAAAAAGCAGAAAAAATGATTTTATGTAATCTTGCTCCCCCCTTTTTTTTTTCTTGCACATTTTAGTTACAATAATAAGAAGGATCACTGTCAGCAGTGAAAGTTGAACTGATACCATCTTGCCCCTAAAAATCTTGAAAAAAAATGAGAAAAACACCTCGGAGCTCTAACCACGCAGCATTTGAATTACATGCGTACAATAAGAACAAAATTCCTTACAAACAATATAAAAACCTTAAGAGGCATTAAACTGAATCATGCATAATTCAAAATTAATTCAGAAAGAGGTATTGGCAGGACACAAAGCAGTAATCAAAAAACCACTACAGTCAAGGCTGACTCTTCATATTGAACAGCTCTGAAGAATTTAGTACAAATGCAACACTCAAGATATCAGAAGTACAAGCAGGCTCCCAATATATTCCATTATTAATGCAGGAAGAGTTCTGCAGGTTTTATAGAAATAAAGGAAAAGACGGTAGTAAAATATTTTGTCAGCATACAAATCCATAAAACAAAGACTTTTATGTTAAGGTTGTTATACTTTTTTTCTCTCTTAAATGTAAATTTTGTTTATTAAAAGGTTTGCAAATTGTTAAAGTTCGTAAGAAGAGGAAAGGTAATTTCACTTTAAAGAAGAGTCATCTAATGTAACACATTCAATTGCATTTTTGTGCAGTGGCATGTATGTTGAATTTTTTCCTATTCACTAAGATACACGATAGGTGATAAGTGCCATATGTGAAATAAAGGATTTAATAAAATCTGACAAAAATACTACAAGCTCTGGCCTTCGAACTGCAGTGACATTTGTACTGCATTCTGTCTTTGACACTCTAAACTTTTTGATTCTTTTATTTTTATGATTACTGAAATTCATTTGTGCTGACAGCTGGGCATTTAGATATGTAATATTAAAAACTGTAACCAAGATATTAATCCTAGGAAAGTGGATGCATAACGTAAATGCTGAGTCAGCCTCAACGATACAAACAAAACTTCAATACCTGCAAGTCAAGTAACGTAAGTTTTGCTCCAAAATGAATGAAACAACTTATCAAAAACACACAGGCAGTTTAGACTATGTAAGGCTTACAGGTGAGGACCGAGATGCTTCCTTCAGTTTTGACATCGTAGTTTGAAAACTTCCTATGAGATCATGAGACCCATCACTATCATAGTCATAGCACTCAACCTAAAATGAAGCATTGTTCAATGTTAGTAACAGAAGTTTCCCTACAAAGCAATAAACACTGCAATGGCATTTCTAGTTCAGGCAAACCTGAACATCCAAAACATTCCCAAACCTCCTATATCAGAGTTTTTCTCACGCTGCAGTCTTAGAATCGCATTGAGATGCATCTAAAAATTATGGATTAAGGTTGGGTAAAAGCCAATGCACCCGGTTGCAGACTAGATCTTCTACTGAAGTGAAGGGAAGACAAGAACACTACGCAGTAGCAGGTTCCACAGGATCAGGTAACGTCAATTATATCGAACTACCTTATGGGAGTGAGGGGGTGTCAAGAAGAGCAGGAAAACAATGTGTTGGGTTTTTTACTGTTATCACGGACTACGAGACTTAGTTTTTCAGAGGTATTAAGGAAATTTAACCATCTCTAAGTAACCACCTAAAAATTCAGTAAATCAGTGATCATGAGAGTTTTATTAATACGTTT
This sequence comes from Caprimulgus europaeus, assembly GCA_907165065.1. Next base: position 28,748,506 of record OU015525.1, read on the forward strand.
ATATTTACTAATCTTCAAGAAAACTCAGAACTTCTAAGTATATAAAGGTTCAGTCCTAAATCTAGAAGCAAGATTTGATTTTTTTTTAAGATTAGCAGTTTAAACAGTCACTATGATCCACATTTCATGGGTCTGAATGTCAACTAAAAATCCCTCTTTTCCTGTACTCAGTGTTTAATGCTAAGCTTTACTAGTCAATCAATTCATCTTTTAACACATCAACCCACCAAAGAGGTAGAACAAATGAAAAATATATTTTTTTCTCTTTGAGAACCTATCAATTTGAGTGAGCATAACTTTATCACTGTTACTTTAACCTTATAGTGGTCTCAATTTTTTATTTTTAAAAGCTCAACTTCTGATTGTGCCCTAACTGCCTTTCTACGTAAAAAGCTGCATATTTATCCATAATAGCGTCGGCTAATTCCATCTACTTCTGATACTTTATTTCAGTTCAGCAACAGACATGCTAGCTAACTTAATCAAATCACAGAAAAACAAATTAAAATAATTTCATAATAGCAATAATTATAATTATAAATAATAATAAAGAATCAAAGTAGGAATTCCTCATTATTCAGAATCAAAACATAAACTTCAAGAAATCTTTTCTGAATATATATTACTTAAACTGAACAGCTATTTTCATGTCCGTCTTTCCAGATTAAAAAAATCCTATATGATATTCAAGAAACAATTTACTCAATTACCTAGCCACTTCATTTAGGAATAACAAAGTAAAGCAAACAACTTCAACATACACTTGGAGCTTCTGAAGGGAATTAACCTTCTGAAAAGAAACACTAATGTTGAAGTACAAAAAATGATGTGTAGATTGCAAGTTCTACACTGTGCAGAACATGCCTCTGTTGTGGTTTTTACTACTCCTACAATATTGTGAACGCAGTAATGAATAAATAAAATGCATGCACATGCACTTAACAGCAACTTAAATCTCATACAAGCAGCCACCATCCCAACAGACTAATGTTCATGGCAGATGCTGTGTTAAAATTACTTTGAATGCCATAAATTAAGCCAATCAAATACTCAGCCAAGTGCTTTAGTACCCCAAATGTAAAACTGAAGACATCTCCTGAGCCAAAAGTTATTATTCCTGTTCACAGTTAGCATAGTTTTGTTGGATTTTTTTTTTTTCTTTTAAGAGGATTAAAGTTTGTCTTGCTTGATATATTTGACACATCTAGCCAATTTTCAATAGTTACTCCAGGCAAGACAGAAATACTTATTTTGTTCCATGTATGTTCTTCTGGACATGCAGAAGTGCTAGGGAAGCATGTGATAAAATTGCGTATCTATTTTCCCCAGTAGAACTAGGCATGCTTGCTCCAGATGAGAGGCTCACATTTTCAACACAGAAAGACTTCACTGACTGCAAACACACCCACATGGAATATAGCAATAAATCCAGAAGATAAAGAATCGACTTGGTTTGTGCATTGCTGGGATACACAAACTAAGCCATTGAATAGGTGAAAAGCCACTCATTATGGAAAAGTTGGTGGTTTTACTTACTATGACAAATAGCCCATTACGTATCCAACTGTGCATATATAAAAGTATTAAAAGTATTGTTTAATGCTGCAACAACATTATAATGCGATTCTATCTGCACTTTAATATTTGAAGTAATAGCTCCCAGATTTCTAAGACATCATTATACTGTCTGTCTGTAAGTTCATAACAACTCCAAGTAAAAGCTATTTCCTCTAGAAATAAATCTACATCTCTGAAGTAAGATTCCAAAGAAAAGACTTTATGAAAATCATGATAAAGCTGAGAATAACTCCATCTTAATAGATACATTCTAATCAGCAGTCTCTAGTTTTAGTATAGCCACTTACTGAAAAAGAAAAATGTATTTACAGTATATGGAAATGTAAAAGCTGTCACAGCTATTTTGGAGAAAAGGGAAGCAGAAAGGAATGAGAAGGGGAAAACACAGATGCAGCGAGGGAAGCAGGTTCTGGGCTTTTAAATTTGTTCATTAGTCTGTTCTATAATTATGTATTTAAATCTCTACAGGTGCTTGTAACACCCAGATCCCTGTGACTGTTAAGCATTTTCCAGGACTGCCTCAAGCCATATGACTAATACCTGTCACATGCAGATCATGCTCTATTTTTTCCTTCCCAGAGGAAGAATGGCAAGTATATAGTGGTTTGCTTCATTTGTTTGTTTTTTTGTTGTTTGGGGTTTTTTTTTAAGTGCTAAAATAGCAGGTTCCTAACATGTTCACAATAGCGTATTAATGGCATTTTGATTGGTTGTTTAGCTTCCCCTAGAGGGAATTCCTAAAGAAAAACGTTCAGATGTTAAACATGATTTATTCAAGACAAGATTTGAAGATACAGTCCTGGTAAAACTATCACTTCACAGGTTTGGTTGACTTTCCCACAGAGTTTCATCTGAGGAGAAGAGTTGCTACATCTGGTATCCACAAGATACATCTGGTCCACATCTGTTATCTCAGCTAGTATATTAAGTGTAATTAATTGTATCAGGTAGTATATCAAGAATTCCAGTAGTGGTCCCTTTCGGACCTGTATCAAAGTATTACAAGATCCATAACGCAAAGTATATTCTAGTCTTTACCATGTGCCTTTCACTATAAAAGTATCTTAACACCATCAATATTGGCTGATGCAACACTAGAACTGTACAATCTAAACAAGAAACTGAATTGGGTATTTCAAAGCTACTTATGTTCAACTGGTTTCCCAGACTTTCCCAGACAATGCATCACTAATTTGAGATTCTTTTTCTTCCTAAAACATGCATGTATCTCTGCGACTTTCAAATAAGAGTAAGAAACAAAAAGAGGCAATAACTAGAATAACACATCTTTCATTTATTACATATGCTACTTTTTTTTAATGCATTGATTCAAACACACACATTTCATATATACTACCTTGACTGACTTATCCATGTCACTGTAACACAGGGAATTGAGAGAGATTTTAAACGGTCTCCAAACAGGATTCAGGTTGTTTTTAATAACCTGTACAAAAAAAAACAAAAAAAACAAACAAATAAAAAAACAGAAGAGTATTGTTCACAAGACTGGAAAGTAGTCATTTTATTTGGTCATACCTTCATGGCATGATTTTTGTAAGCAAAAACACTTGACTAATGCTGCTGTGAATCACTTCCTTCAATCCAAATCCTAACATACAGGATATAAACAAACTAAACATTCCTAACATGAAATACCATTGTCCAAAAGAGATAGTATCTTTGAACTCCATAATTTTCAAGACTGCAATGTGATCCATATAATTCAGCTACTACACCGTAAAAGATTAAATTTCTTTATTGTTACATAAATATTAATTTTTTAAATAAGCACACATATATATACATGCACATGAACGTATATAAAAGTGTGACTTACCAAAAATACACAGAAAAAGATTACCTTGGAATTTCTGAATACATCAGTGCTCTGGAGATTACAGTTCACTCCAGCTTATATTTATTCTGAAATGCCACTTATGGAAATGTTCCCTCAAGTAATTCATGGTACAGTTAAGCAGAAACAGTGCACGAGGATAAAAAGACACCCTACTGCACAAAACCTCTCAAGTTGAATGCTAAGTAAGTTACATTTAAGAATAATACTGAAGGATCTTCAGAAATTGTTAGCTGGAAAGTATTTGTAATTTACTCAATACACCAAATAATGATCTTAGCACAAGAAACTACATACAACAAGCAATGCTTAATTAATAATATCTGATGATAGTAATACTCGTACTTCCAGCATGGTAGGAGTGCAGAGAAAGAAATTTCTTTTTTGAAAATGTAAACAGTAAATAATAGTTTGTAAAATAAAAAGGTTTTAAAATCTGTAACATAAAGAATTAATCCTCCAGACACTTCTAGGCTGGAACAGCAAATTCTGGATTCACTACTGAAATTGAAGATGAATGAAATCCTCAAGGAAAAGAGACATTTTACGCATAAGAACCACGTCCTGAGAGAAACTATTTTTATAAATCTGACACAAAAAACGTTTATATTTCTTCAACATCTGTGCTTCAAGATTGATACGGTCACCATTTTAAATGCACACAGTACTTCAGTTGTGACTAGGGCCTGATCCACTACACTGAGACATTTTGAATCTACTCCTACCCTTGTCAGTTGCTGCCACGGCACCTCTGCACCTCCTCCTGGGTGGAAGGCTGCTGCTGCTCAGACATGTTTTCCCTCGCTCAGCATTATCCTTGGCTTACCCTTGCTATGCAAGCTCAGTATAATTACTTTCATTAGTAAACGGTACAGCTAGGTGACACTAACATAAGAACAACACAGTCACAGGAATGCCCAACTTCTAACCTCAGAGTAGCACTGAAACAAATATCCCTGTGTAAGTATGCTGTACCTTTTCAAAATATTTGTTTTCTTCTATATTGCAGAAAGGCAAAAAGAAAAATGAAGTATTTTCCTTTAAAATAGAACAGCATAAACCAGAATCAGAGTAAGGCAGACTTCTCATCTACCAAAAATCAGTGGAAGAGCAGAGGTGGTTTCTAACTGGCCTGCATATCAACTACCAGACCACTCTCATCTCTTTGTAAGGCACTGTATTTCTAGTGCTGTGACACACTGGAAATCAAACAACCTTAATCTCTAGCTTGTTGACCGAAAATATCCTACCTCTGTTCTGTGAACCATCACCCAGTTTCCATCTCCAGTCTGCTTGTGGAATTCCAGATAAGGATCTGACTTTCCAAAAAAATCCTGTATTTAAAGAACATGTAATTATCCTAGAACAGCCTGTGGCATGAATGCCATTAAAAACTAGTTAAAACACACTTAGATTAACAAAAAGTAAACTAAATATTCAGTGAACAAAAGCTTTAAACAGAGAAAAGCAAATCTGCTTATATTACCACATGTGAAAGAAAGGAAGAAAATGAGGCACATCTGTCAATTTAGGATAAAAGTTCTGCAGTGTCCACATATGAAATACCTGACAGTTCAAGCAAAAGAATACTTATACTAACAAGTACTATGATAAATATTTAGGAAACCAAGGATTTCATACAGTTTAAAAAAGTATCATTAAGTCAACTGGGAAAAATTATAACATTTTTCCCATTATTATATTTTAATTTTGTTTTTAAAAGTCTTTCTAAGTATAGTGTTTTTAGCCAGCCCCAAAATAACATAACAGATTTATACAAGTACACTGTTTACCATTTATTTGAGAGTGCTAACAGGTAATCATTTATACAACTATTCAAACCAATGGATATACCAAAACTCCCTTATCTTTATGACTAAATATAGAGATTTACGTTTAAATGGAAGCGTGCTATTCACAGCGTATCCCTGCAATGCACTTGTCTTATTTAGAAATATATAACAATTCATTTTCAAACAGTCAATTAAATTACTCTGAAGCAGTCTTCAATTTCTTTTTAATGTAAGAAAAATCTTAATGGATTTAATTATTTCAGCAAAAAATAAGAAAGAACATTTTAATGTTTCCTGTTTTGACAAGATTCTGATTTTACTTTATCAAAGAAACAACAATCACTTAAATACCTTATTGTCCAGTTTCCTTGCTTCTACTTCCAATACAACCACTCTGTTATCCTTCACTTCTTCTGCTGTGATCTAGATAGACAAACAAAATAAAATACTTATTTTGTATTGAGGAACTCCATAGTTTTCTCATATTCACAACACTCCTATGACAGCTCCAGTAAAAAAGTCATGTTTGCTCACAAATGAAGCATTAAAAAATGCAGTGGGAGAAGGGAGGAACAATTGGATTTGACACTGGGATTCACTAGATTATGGCACTGACAATTAAAGATACTGCCCAAACAGTAGCACATCAGATACCCTAATTTGATGGAGGAAATGAGACTTTTAGATGCAGAAGGCTGTTGTCCTTTTGGATAACAAAGAAATATTATTGGAGGAAAAAAAAAAATGCTTTAAGATACTTTTTAAAGCACTGTAGATTAGACACACTGTGTTCAAGCTAATAACTAACTAAAGAAAACCCATAAATACATTTAAAGATAAACACTGAAGAGATTTATTGTCTTACCGTAATGCTTCCTCTTCCAGCAGGTCTGCCATTTTTAAGTACTAATGGTTTTGTCAGAGTCCTGCTAGAAACTATCTGCCAAGACAAAAGTTAAGGATCAAGCATTATTAGCACAATTTAATAGATTTTCAAAGGAATGAAATGAGATAGTGAGGTATTTTTATTTTAGGAATTTTTCCTTCATCATGAAGATGAAAGCATTACATTTAATTCCCATGATCTCCCCTAAATAAATCAGTAATACTTTATAAGCTTAATAATTTTAAAATATATATGTAGATGAACACATGCAGAGTTTCAGGACCAATGTGAAACAAAATATCGTGTAGTAACATGATACATATACATCGACAAATAGTACCTTAAATTCAAATCTCAAATTGTTCCTGTTTTTCATACATAACATTCAAACACATGCAAGCCACGTTTCATAAACAGCTTCAAACAGATTTATAAACACGTTTGTCACGCAAACAAACATCAGCCTCCCACTGCAGTGTTCTAGTTGTTTTTATTTTATCCTCTTCAGGCAATGCTTTCCAGGAGCGTGTCTGCTCATTCTACAGGTCCTTCTTTAAGAATGAATGATTAATTTTAAATTGTGACCGAATTTCATTTCACAATGCCTTCATCTTCATAATGCACTTAAAATAAAAATACTTTAGATACAGGGAAGGAAAAATCCCAAGAAGACTCTCCTAAGAAGTGCCTTTGAAAGATCTGTTAGAGAGAACAAGTTATAAAAACAAGCTGTCCAATTGCAATAGCAACAATAGCAGAATTTGACAGGGAAATGGTAGTGAAACCAACAGCAGACAGAACGAGAATCACTGCTTGCCTTGAGTAGAAAGCAAATTACAAGGTTAACACGGCCCTTGTGAACACTCATGTTGCTATACACCGATTCTCCTTCTATGGAGTACAAACATAACAATTTGAGTAGTTGAGTAAATAACAGCAATTACTACTTGGTGCCCACTGACAGTCCACTTACTTTCAGACAGCAATCTGGACAGTCACCATTCTAGAGCACATTTCAGGGCATCACCTCAAGAGCTTTTGGAAATAAAAGGTATATACACTGAACCGAGGCTTGAAAAGTACAAAGGAAATCCTATTCAATTTAAGTGTACCCCAACTACAGAAGAACATAGTGACAAATTTAAGATAAAAGTGGTTAATGATTTGCATTAATTTATATTAGTTATATTAAAGGAAAATCATCTGCATACTTACTTGTCCCAGTGTACATTCAAATTCTCCTAAGAAGTCATCATCATTCAGATCAAAGGTTTTGTTATCAATGTCATATATTCCAAATTTAAGTTTCTGAACAAGCTCAAAATAGTAATCAATTAGGAATTTCTTGGCAAACTTTGGGTTCAAGGAATTCTTAACTCTTTCTGTGCGATCAACCTGCAATTAGAAAGAAATCACTTTACATAGTATTTCACCAACCACATAGGCACTCAAATTAAATAACATATTATCAGATTTTCAAAAGTTCTTCTTAGTATAAAGCCATATCTTCCTATAAACCTTTAATCAAATGTAAATAACCACATCACATTACAAAAGCCACTGTTGTAAGTCAGAGATATTTAAGGACCTGTTTTTCTTTGCTCCCTGTAAGTATCTATTCCCGTATAGGAAAGACCAACATAAAAATGATACATTGTCAAATCCAGGATGAGATCCTAGTTTTGGAGTACTGTATTTATAAAAGCACATTTAAGCACTTGGAAGGCTTCTTCTGTTGGTCCACACATGGCTGGGGCAGCAGTGCTAAAAATCAGTTTTAAGTATTTATTAGAAAACTATTATTAGTGTGCTACCTGTATAACTATTACGGAGCTGCTATATAATTAAAACGTTTTAATGAAATCACATGTTCCAGTGTTTTAAAAGGTCCAACAAGTTTGACTGCATTTTTAGCAGATTAATGAAAAGCATCACACCGTACCTCATACCACTGCTGACCACTCGTGTTCTGGAGAAGCACACACAACGGGTCTGACTTGGAACCAATGTCTTTATCCAAGAGATTCGTGCAGGAAACAGTCAGCTCCACCTTTGTCACACACTGTGCCGCCATTTGTTAAGCTAGAAAGCAGCAACAGAAATAATTATTTTTAAAATGGACTAAAAAGCAAACAATGGGGTTGTCACAATGTATTAATTCTCTGACTGATCATTAGAATTGTTAGCTTGTCAGAGAGAGATCTGAGGCTCCAAATGCAAATTTTAAGATTTATGATGCATCAACATCACAGTATTACTGTTATACTCTTGGCTTTGCCACATAGGTATAAAACTTCATTTCAGAATTGGCACATAAGAAACAGGATCAGGCGTCTCAGAATGCTTGAAGAACCAAATCACAAACAAGATACATCACAAAGAAAGCAGAGTAGTTTGAACTGTTGACAATAAAACTTCAGAAGCTGTAAAGCCCACATGAATGCCAGTACTTTATAATTTAGATATTAATAATAATTGAATTATCAGGGAGAAAAATGCTGAAGCCATGAACATGGCAGAACTGGAAAAGGAGTTGAAGTGGGTAGCAGGAATACGTGATCTTGCTTTAGTAAAACTTCAAAAACAACTACAATTTTTAATAACAGGGATAACAACTTTGAAGTCATAATAACTGAGAATTAGGAAGAAGTGTTCTTTCTGGAAGTTCACTTAAAAAAAAAGAACAATTGAAGTTTTTTCACATTTCCTCTGAAGTATCTCAACCATTCTCCACTGGAACTAAGAAGACCAGCAGATATTACAAAACTACAGAAACAACTTAATCAGCAGTTACGAATCCCACTCTGGGATAACGTGCATTTGGAAGCCTAACTAGGTCTCAGCAGCAGATATTTTCTATATTAAAAAAATCTCTATAATTTTACTTTTCAGGAATACAGTTGATCATTTCCAACACCTGTTTCAGAGGCAAGCCTCTACAGTACAATTGCCCTTGACACTCTCTAGCCAACTCACTTCCATCTTACACGTGTAGTGTACTTGAACATGAAGATATACTTAACCCAACTCATCTCTCTTCCTTTCACTGCATTCATATGACTTTTAGTGAAAAGGAACTTTTTTTAGAGGCAAAAAGGGAAAGGAAGATGGAAAAGAGGAATGATGAACTGAAAACAGGAGAAAGAAAACACTGTGGTCTGAAAGAATTTTCCTGAGGCGTCCTGTATTCCACTAGGGCACACTTCACACGTTGCCTCTCCATCTCTGTTTCACTACCTTAGAGATGGATGTTTTGGAGACTGAGTAAATATAAATAATCTGTAAAGGAACCACTCAAACATCCTGTGGTGGGTCGACCCTGGCTGGATGCCAGGTGCCCACCAAAGCCACTCTACCACTCCCCCTCCTCAGCAGGACAAGAGAGAGAAAATACAATTAAAGGCTCATGGGTTGAGATAAGGAGAGAGAGATCATTCACCAATTACCATCACAGGCAAAACAGACTTGACTTGGGGAAATTAATTTAATTTACTGCCAACCAAATCAAGAGTAGGATAATGAGAAAACAAACCAAACCTTTAAATGCCTTCCCCTCATCCTTCCCTTCTTCCTGGGCTTAACTTTTTCTCACAGTTTTCTACCTCCTCGCCCCCAGCAGCACAGGAGGACAGGGAATAGGGGCTGCGGTCAGTTCATCACGAGTTATTTCTGCTGCCCCTTCCTCCTCAGGGGGAGGTCTTCTCACACTCTTCCCCTGCTCCAGTGTGGGTTTCTCTCACGGGAGACAGTCCTCCATCAACTTCTCCAATGCGAGTCCTTCCCATGACTGACAGTTCCCCACAAACTGCTCCAGCCTAGGTCCATTCCATGGGGTGCAGCCCTTCAGGAACAGACTGCTCCAGCGCGGATCCCCCACGGGGTCACAAGTCCTGCCAGCAAACCTGCTCCAGCATGGGCTCCTCTCTCCACAGGGCCATAGGTCCTGCCAAGAACCTGCTCCAGCACAGGCCTCCATGGGGTCACAGCCTCCTTCAGGCATCCACCAGCTCTGGCTTGAGGTCCTCGATGGGATACAGGTGGTCATCGGCTCCACAGGCTGCAGGGGGACAGCCTGCCTCACCATGGTCTTCACCACAGGCTGCAGGGGAATCTGTGCTCTGGCACCTGGAGCACCTCCTCCCCCTCCTTCTTCACTGACCTTGGTGTCTGCAGAATTGTTTCTCTCACATACTCTCACTCCTCTCTCCAGCTGCAAAATGTGCAGATTTTTTTTTTTCTTCCTCTTCTTAGTTATGTTATCACAGAGGTGCTACCACCATTGCTGATGGGCTGATCCTCGGCAAATGGCAAGTTTGTCTTGGAGCCGGCTGGCATCAGCTCTGCTGGACACAGGGGAAGTTTCTGGCAGCTCTCCACAGAAGCCACCCCTATAACTCCCTGCTACCAAAACCTGGCCACGCAAATCCATACACATCCATGCACATATATTATTGTTAAGAAGCACATCAGATTCATGGAAATCCTCCTGTACCTCCCAAACACCTAAATGTGATTCCATCTTTGAGTATCCTTTGCTCCCATAAGTTGACTAAGTTTCAGTCACTGTCTTTGAGGGAAAAAAAATTGAAGCTCCGAGTTCTGTGTTTAAACTGTTTTTAAAGCAAAGTTTTTAGGCTTGGAAAGCATACCTTCAAAAAGTAGTCTGCCCCTTTTCTCCTGATACTCTTTTCATACTGGTATTTTCCATTCCCTGTTGCTTTCCTGGCTGCCAGACAGAGCTCATTAACAGTCAGTGGCTTTGCCCACAGAATCCAGTGCAGACCAGTGCATGACTCCTTAATGGCTGTTTCCAGGAAAAACAACTTTCTGCTGACAAAATGATGCTTTAATACCCACTGATGCTGCAATAGCAAGTAAAAAGGGCTTTCATGAAATTCAACAAAATTCAAACTTGAATTGAGACATATTTCTCAAAATTTTCTTGCTCTAACTTCCCTGAAACTCCTTATGAATCCTTGAAAGGACTTCTAGCCATATTTCTTTTGTTAAAGTAAATGGATAGCAACCAGTCAACCTAAAAATCTGTTCAGCTTTTTCTACTTAGCCTGTGTGTGTATGTGCATGTCCCACTTCTCTTGAATCACAAGTACCTTCTCACATGAATATGCCAATCCTGTTACTTCCTCTCCTCCTCTGCATGTCACCACCTCTCCTGCCATGTATCTAATGTGGAAAAAAGGCAGATTTAACAGAAGAGGTGCTGTGCAAAAAGCATCCTTTAACACACAGAGAAAGGAAGAATAAAAAAAGCTGCTTCCCTTCCCTGAAATGCAAATACTCTTGTTTGAGACCAAATAATTGTGTCCATATTAGGTAAAAGACAACCTATAACAAGAACATGCATTTATCCAAGTGGAAGATACTCAACTTGAAACTTCTCAAATCTTGAGATGGTCCTTTAACCTCTTCAGTTTGCAGTTTTGCAAAATCCAAGATGAGAAATAATGCAAGGCATTTTCCTCAGAGGTTTTGAGAATATTAGGAAACAGTATTTGTATAATGGGTGGAAGAAGTCTGTAATATTTCTAATCCATTTTAATAAATAATTTTTCTATTTTACTTTAAAAAAGACAACATGATTATCCATAATACTATAAGACTGCTATGTTTTATAGGAAATAGTTGTATACAACCTGATCTTGAATAACATGATAAACATTAAAAGTTAGTAATATACTTGTTAGTGAGAATAAGTTGTATCTTATTAACCCAAAACAGTATTCACACTAGTGTAACTCAGCATATAAGTAACAGATACTTCACAACATTGCAGTCATTACAGAACTTGAAGAGGACGCACAGATACTTCACATGTGAACTCAGAAGTCTGAAACAGCAATAGTTGTTGGAGCTCTGCATATGCTGCCCGAATCCTTGTAATCCCACACTTCATAAAAGGAAGAATGACTGCAGCTGCACCCAATTTTTCTCATGTCTGAAAGCCTGTGTCAGCTGAAAACTTCCAAAACAGGTTTGGGAGGTGGATGGTAGGATTCCTAAAGATGATAAACATCCTCACTGTCAGGTAAGTAAGCATGCTGTTTCTGAAGACTTGATGCAATAGAGTCCGGCAAATTGCAGTCTCTTCAGGAAGGTGGAAGTAAGAAATCACAGCACTGGTGCATTACCTCTTGAAATACTATTCTACGACACACTATTAGGTCAAGCAGGCAAATCAGACGCAAAATATGCCAGATACATGACTGGATTACTTGCACATCTGTGATACTGGAATAATTTTACATGGACAGACTGTTTGGGCTCTGGCAGGACAAGCCTTGACTGCCAGTAAGCTACATTACATGGCAAGAGACTTACTTATTCAATTATTTATGTTATGAAAATAACTATTCCCCCCTTGCCCAAATATAATTAAAACTTTTGCTTTGCTCAGGGTATCAACTGTTTGTCCTCCATGCAGGGTACACCATAAAGTGAGGTAAAGCACACCAGAATGGGGCCAGATGACAGCTCAATAGTCGTTTTTATTGGAATAGCTCTTATGACCACAGAAGCATATTAGACTTTTAAGAAAACACCAGTAACTCTGGACAGGAGAAGACTGACAATCACTACCTAAACTGTACAGCAGAACTTGCAATATCCAGACTCTGAACTGCAGCAATGTATAGTCACAAGGGAGATACTTGTTCCTGATCCTATGCCATGCCTAGGCTGCTCAAGAGCATGATTAGGTCAGCTAAGCATATTACAAGTCCTTCTGCTTGAGCTGTCATTATCAAAGCAAAACCCTAAGTCAAAGACTAGTCTTGTCTTGCAGTTCTACCAATCATAATGTCCTTTGAGTTCCACTAAGGATTCTGTTGAAGATAAGTGGTGTCCACCAAATAAGCCAGTCAATGTCTGCATTTCAACAGAAACTGTAAACACTGCATTCTACTTGGAAAGGAACAGATCTATTACTAGAATAATCTGCTAACAGAGCACTTGGCAACTGTCAGGCTACATCAATCCTGTCAATGCTGCGATACCAGAGGAGCATACAGGCTTGCCAAGATAACCTTCCTGAGCAGTACAATGGTGTGCTCATAACTATAGGTGCTTCCCAATCTGACAAGCAGAAATACATAACTGCAAGAACACAAAAAGATTAATGATGTGAGCACTGGTCTAGCTGGGTTTGGTACCACTGCCTTTAGTCACAAGTCTCAAACTTTTTCTGATGTAAACTAATGCTGTCGTAGAACAATAGTTCCTAGTTCCTGTGAACTACTAATGACACAAATCGGTATTTTGTAGTTACCTCAGGGTCCAGATGGACACAGAAAAAGCAGGGGAAACATTTCAGAATTTGCTAATAAAGTATACTCCTGATCAGTTAATCTTCTAGCTATAATGCTACACTTAAAGCATTCTAAGTAAACTGTGTGCCAGACTGAAAAAGTCAGTACCATATACAAGCAATGTAGGATTATGAAGTATTTTGCACAAACCTGGGTGGATGACAATATGAAAATAAATTAATTATTCAGACAGACTATAAAAATGAAAGTCTTGAACCAAGCCTAAAACAGAAATAACGCACATTAAGCTTTACTGTCCTGAACATTCAGTGTACACAATTGTTCAGTCTCTGCTCTTTCATTCAGGACTAAGGTACCATTTCTTGCTAATAGAAATTTTTGTGGTAAAGATCTCTAGGCCTGTGTTTCTTAGAACCTCTTTTACTGCATCTCAGACCAAGCAGGAACAGCACTTCCTGCAGCAGCCTTTCACAAGATGGATTCCGGTGAAGAACTGGCACAAAAATGGACAAAACAAGTTTTAAATTAAAATAACCTGAGAAACAACATCCATCTGACTATATAACGTTCTCAATCCATAACCTCAGCATAGTCCTCTAGCATTTCTTTTTAACAGTTGCATATGCAAAGAGCAGAGAATGACAACATACTGCCAGGAAATGCCACATTTGCTGCAAGAAGCTGACAATGAAATCATGACAAACGGATCCTTCTTTCCACTCATGGGGCTACTAGTGATACAATTTCTAGTGATCTTGGACTACATCTGTATAAATGTAGATTTAAAAAAATCTCAAGGTAACCTTTCAGTTCTCAAGGAAATGGACCACCTCACAAGACCTGACATTTCATATAAAGTTACACAGGCTAAGATAATTTCATAACCTTATTTCATCACTGCATTTGAAAATCAGAGGCTTCTCTAAAAATCATATCCCTATATCTGAATTCTGGCCCCTCTCTTTCTCTTTCTTTCTAGACAACACAGCTGATAAAATTCTCATGGGGCACTAGCTGATGTGCTCACAAGTTGAATAACAGAAGCAGCTCAAAGTAATACATCTCAACTTGCATTGTTCTCTAAGTATTTGAAGAATCACAGAAAACCTTGATTGTAAGCTACATCTTCTGAGTGGTGCAGCTGATAGGAAGGAAGGAAGGTTGGAAGCGTACGGAAGCAGATGGAAGGAATGCCACCCAGAGGGACCTGGACAGGTTTCAAAAGTGGACCCACAAGAACCTAATGAGGTTCAACAAGGCCAAGTGAAAGGTTTTGCCCTTGGGTCAGGGCAATCCCTGGTATGTGTACAGACTGGGACAAGAACTCATTGAGAGTAGCCCTGCTGAGAAGGACTTGGGAGTCCTGGTGGACAAGAAGCTTGACATGAGGCAGGAATGTGCGATCAAATCCCAGAAGGCCAACTGTATCCTGGGCTGCATCAAAAGAGGGGTGGGCAGCAGGGCAAGGGAGGTGATTGTCCCCCTCTGCTCTGCCCTTGTGAGGCCCTCATCTGGAGTACTGCATCCAGGCCTGTAGCTCCCAGCACAAGAAAGATGTAGAGCTATTGGAGCGAGTCCAGAGGAGAGCCACGAAGATGATCAGAGGGCTGGAGCACCTCTTATGAAGAAATGTTGATGGAGCCGTGCTTGTTTAGCTTGGAGAAGAGAAGGCTCTGGGGAGACCTCACTGTAGCCTTCTAGTGCTTAAAGGGAGGGAGAGCGACTTTTTACATGGGCAGACAGTGATAGGACAAGGGGAAATGGTTTTAAACTAAGAGAGGAGAGATTTAGGTCAGATATTAGGAGGAAATTTTTCACCCAGAGGGTGGTGAGGCACTGGAACAGGTTGGCCAGCAAAGCTGTGGGTGTCCCATCCCTGCAGGCATCCAGGCCAGGCTGGATGGGGCCCTGGGCAGCCTGATCTAGTGGTTGATAACCCTGTCCACAGCAGGGGGGTGGAAATAGGTGATCTTTAAGGTCCTTTCCAACCCAAGCCATTCCATGATTCTCACATTTACTATTTAGTATGCATGAAGGATTTATATCATTCTTAATAGAACAAGTGAGATTATGCTGATAAAATCCTAATGACCAGAGAGCTCATTTTACTGGGGACTATGCCAAACAAAAATAAGAGCTAGTATTTAAGAAATCTGAGGCATACGAGTGACTGAGAAGGAAGGTACTGTTTTCTCTATGGGAAATTAATTTATTTATACAAGCTTCATCATACTCCGGTAGTTCAAACATTTATCTACTGGATTGGCAGCATACTGGTATAACAAGTCAAGCAATTATTTGTAGATAGTTCTTATATATAAAAATGTATCCTTAAGTTACATTGCCAAAGAACATATTTAGATTTCTGTTTTTAAAAAAATCCCACTGCACAGTCCAGAAACTGTTAGTTTGACTTACAGGATGTCTGTTCAAAAGATGACTTAGAAACAGCCATTTCTAAATATTCTTCTGTTGACCTTTTTATTCCTGATTATGTGTGTTCACCCTTTAGGCATATCCTTAATGCTGAGGGTTCTTTCCAGCATCTTCCTCACACAAAAGTATTTCAATAATTTTGGCTGATGTTTTGATCCAAACAATGTTTGGGTGAGCTAAACTATAAAAGCTAATACTTTGCCCTGAACAAGAAAATTAAGAAACACAGATCTCACGATTTCAAAATTTAGTTGTTTCAGGCAGACAGCATTCAACCAGGGGAAAACGTATTTTCTGCATATATGTTTTATCAAAATATTTTTATATAAATTACTTTATGGAAAAAAAAATCTATCAACAATGCAATTTGAATAGTCTCTTAAACTGTGTATTCTTAATGGTAATTTTTCTCTGTAGAGCCGCTGCCTGACTTTACATAATTAACATTGTCCAGAAGAAAGAAAAACTTCTATCTCATTAAAACTTGCTGTGTTTTACTGCAGAAACAAGACACAAGTGAGTACATGTTTTAGACTAATCCTTCTTACAGTCCATTTCAAGTCTGGCATGTTGTTGCAAATACCAGTTCCTAAATGTGAGTTTATGGTAACTTCAGAGGTCTACCTCTGGGCTTCTCAGCAGAAGGCTAAAGCTCCAATTGTAGCATTAAAATGTGAAATGAAAGGAAATTAAACCCAAGAATTGTTATTCCCATGTATCAATCAAAGTAACAGGTTCAAATGCATATACTTGGAGGAACTACAGCTCCTCTTAAAATAAGTAACCTGTCCAACAGGTTTTATGTTACAGCAGCACTGTAAAGATTATTTATGGGAAACTCGGAGCCTTTGTTAGAGAACAAAGTGCAACATAAATTAGATATTTCAAAAGTCCACCAAGAAAAGCCCTTTAAGATTTTAAGAACAAAAATCCGATTTCCTTTTTTGTCCTATTAATTTAATGCTTGTTTTTCCCAATAAAGTGATAGTGCGTTAAAGTAAGTAGACCAAAATCAGTGGCTCACAAGCTCCCAGCGTGGCTTATGCTCTAAGAAACCTATGCTTTCCTACACCACTAAAGGTTGCCTACAAAAAATCCATAAAAACACTATCCCACAATGGTCTGGCATATGATTTTGTACATCAGGATAAACAATAACACTAACTTAAAACTGACAATTACAAAGTTACACTTCACTATAGCTCAGATGTACTTTAAACCTTCCTATAGGCAAACCAAGAGCTCTCCAGTCAGCTGTCCTTCAATTCTGTATCATAGCAGCTACTTGCACTCTGCATTCACTGTGCCTGGCAGGCACCATACATGCTCTGCATACACATAAGCAGTGGCTCTGAACACAGGCACACAGTAATCATGCTACTTCCTGGAACCATCAGATTATTACACATGTGCTGAACACCCACCATGAGGACTTCATAATAACACCCCTGGATGTGAGAAGCACCAGAACCAATTCAGCTGGCTCCTAACTATGCCATGAATAAAGCACTGAGTGAACACACACACTCGATCCAGCTACAGGATGCGAAGGATCTACAGGATGCAGTCTTCTTTCAACCATAGAAGAAAGTATGAAGCAAGTGATCCAAATCATTAAGACTGTTTTTTAAACAGAAACTCAGCCCCAGCAACTCAGCCCCAGAACTCTTGCATTCAGAAATCTTTCAAACACTTAATAATGCCATTTTTAAATCCCTGAGCAAACAGCACCTTACCTAAAGCAGTATTAGAGACAAACCAAAGAACAGTGAAGAGTACCATAATTCTACTCCCTCTCTACTTGTTTCCACAACCCACACCACAACTTAAAATGTCATGCCAGAAGGAGTTATTATTAATCTTAGCCTAAATGATCCAAGAACAGAAGTAACTGTGTTGGGTTTAACAGGAACTAATACCTACAAATACTAACTTGATCATTTATTACTTATGTTGGAAACACACACTGACTTTCACTCAAAAATAATCAGGATTAATAACAAAGGAAAAAACCTCTCCTACTAATTTTGTTGCTAAAATATTTCCTAAAGGAAACCATGGTACTGACAGCATCTGATTCTAAATCAGAATAAGGGTAAAAAAAAAAAACAAAAAACCTCTAAACTCCACCCCAGGTAATAACATTAATCTATCTGGGGAATTGAGACTTATTTATGTTACCTCTAAAAGAAGGATCTTTGTTGTAGTTTGTACAAAACAGCTGCTATGGCTTCCCTCTGGCCTTAAATTCTGTGGCAACACTAACGACTTGGGCATAACACAAGGCTGTAAAAACACTGGTACAGCACTGCTACTTGGAATTCTGGCAGATGACACGTACTAATGGCTTAGTTATTCAACCTACTCAAAATGCACTTTCGCTTTCAACAACTGAACTAAATTAGTCTAACCATCACATATAATGGATTTGTATAGAATAATTCTGTGATAAACATATCTGTTGGAAAAACAGTGCCTTTTCCCTACCATAGCAGAACACCAAAAAGACCTCTGTCTAGTTCTCCTTGCTCATCTACGCATCTTCCTTGTTTACTTTTCTTTTTCTTCTAATGCTTATTGTTGTTCTTCACAACCTTTTAAAAAATCTTACCTCAGTGATTAGACATATGTAAAGTTAAAATTAAAAATTTCAACTGAAAAATGTACCCTGAGATTCAGTTTGACTCAAGTTTCAGTAAATAAACTTTTTTGTACCACCACAGGAATATGTTTAATTTGAAATTCTGGGGCCATAAAACTCCCCAAGAAACTAAATGGAAGTTCTGGAGGCAGGCTGATGCATGTTACTTTGAAGATACTTAACACACTTTGAAGATATGAGGATGTAAAGAAAAGTGAAGAGCTTTCATATTTTAACTTTTCCCTAGTGGAAGAGTAAATTTTGACAATATGCACGACAGCTAAGGTCTGTCTTACACATACAATGCAACTGCAATGAAGAAAGAAAGAACAACAATGCACTCTTACAGCGGCTCAGGGCTCACAGCCCGAGTTCTGTCAGAACGACGATGACCCCTGACAGCCTCCCCTCTGAAGGCTGAGGGGGCTTTTCGCGGCACAGCACCCAGAGACAGGCGCACGGGGCTCTAACGTCCCACCCTGCAGCTTTAGCTTCACCGGGTGCCGCTACCTGAGGGACGGCGGACCAGACGACTGCTGCTTCCTCGAGCTCTGAACAAGTTTGCCTCCGGCAGCAGGAAGCGGGGCAGAGACCTGAGAGGATGTTACACAAGAGAAGACGGTTGGGACAACTGGGAACCGCCGCCTGCAGCCGGGGAGGGGCGGCGGCCCCAGCCCAGCCCAGCCCGTCTCTCGGCTGCAGGAGGCGGCAGCCCTCGCCTGCCGGGCGGGTGAAGCGGCTCAGGCGGACGCCAGCTCGGAAGAGCGACGCGCGGAACAGATCGGCTCCCTCTCCCTGGGCTGGAGCGGGCACAGGCCACGCTGCAATGGGCTGACATACGCCCTACGCGGCCGGAGGACTCGCCCAAGGCACGGGAGGGCGACGGGCCCCCACCAGGCGACGGACCGCAGTCCTCGGACCCCCGGGCGCTTTGCCCGGCCCGCGGACAACGCCCAGTCCCGCCCCAAACAGCGGCCCGGTGCGCAACGCCGCTGCCTGCGGAGCAGCCGTGACCGCTCACCCCCGCGGCCGTAGCCCTCACCTGCCGCCGATGGGAGCGCCCCGGCTGCGGACCCCTGGCGCCCGCGGCGGCCACGCCCACGACAACCGGCCGCGCCCCGCCCCGGGCGAGGGGCGCATGCGCAGACTGCTCCACTCTCCCTGGGCCACCCGAGCCCGTCCGAGGCCGGTGACCTGGGGGGGCCGAGGCGTGGCTCGGGTCCCGGGGTCACGCAATGGCTGGCGCTCGGAGCGGCGGCGGGCGGAACGGGCGGCCCCTGCCCTTGTTTCCCTCCTCGCCCGGGCAGGGCTGGGGGACGGACCGGTTCCTCCGCTGCCGGGGGGCGGTGCTGGCGGCGGCGCTCGGTGGCAGCGGCGCGCGCTGTCGGTGGCAGCTGTTATGGCGGCACTGGTGCTGGCGCGGCCCGTTCGCCGCGGCTCCGCCTGCCTAGGGAGGCTGCTCCGGCGGGAGGCGGGAGGCGCGACGTGCGGCCCGTGGGGCCGGGCGGGGCTCGGAGCCCGCCGCGGCGCCGGCGGCAGCGAGGTAGCCGGGTTGCCGCTCTGGGGGGCGACGGGCGCGGCCGCTCTCAGGGTCTTCTCAGGGGCGTGTGGCCGCCGCTCGCCCTCCCCGGGGCCTCCCAGCCGGCGGGGAGGGAGCAGCCTCCACAGAGGCTCCGGTATCGCGGGACGTAGGGACGGGCAGGATCATTTTTGTAGAAGCTGAGGTCTCTACTCTCCTTCCAGAAACACGAGTTTGCTTTTTTTTTGCATCTTACATTGTAATTGCTCCATATTTATGGTTTATTTTTAGTCTAGTGCTCTGTTCCCATGTTAAAGTGTAATTTTAACCCTCTGTTGAAAAAAAAAACCCAAAAACTTAGAATACCCTCTTGATTATGTGGTATTTTGTTCTTATGAAGATTTTTTTAACTTCTGAAAGTCTTTTTCTCTGTTCAAAATCTGAAATATAACTGGTGCTAGAGCCAAGAAAAGCTTTTTTAACTCTGTGTGACAATACTTATTAATACATATTTTATGATCCCATGCAGGTGCTTAGAAAAAGCCTTCAGAGGGGGGCTGCACTCTCAGCAGGGTCCTTTTTGGTTTATGAAGCTCACAAGCTGATTTCAGGCTTTGCTGAGGTTCATGCAAGCTTCAAAGGTAATATTTTCAAATTGTGAAGTACATAGGTTATTCCAATGCAAAATGTAAACATTTTAGTGCCAGAATTGCATAGGAAAATGGTGCAATGCTTTTGATTTTCTCCATTAAAACTGCACGTAGTGTGTTTCTGTGACAGGATGTCTTTAATGGGTTCAGGGTAGCCTTGTAGCTAACAAGTGGTTCGTTCAAGTGTCACTTCAAAGCAGATCTAGTAGCTCATCCTGTCTAAGATATAGCACATGCACAGGGTGTATGACAGCTAACTTGTTGCCCAATCTCTAAAAAACTTACTGAGAAGGATATGACTCAGTTAG
Source organism: Caprimulgus europaeus (assembly GCA_907165065.1). The sequence continues at coordinate 28,769,461 of OU015525.1, forward strand.
CAATGCTGACCAAACCTTGATTTCTAGAAATCATCGTTAGTTTAGATTTGCAATATGAACGTGGTGCGATTCTCATTTAATCTAGTTGGGCAGCGCTGCGATTGCATTTCAAACAAAATTAAGAAATGTCCTGTATTTTTGTCACACTAAAACTGGGGGAGAAAAGCCTTGTTTTACCTACCGGAAATGAATAGAACAAGTGATAAAATGTCCTTTTCAAAATCTGAATAAAGATAGTCTCAGTACTGGAAGAAAAGTAACCTTGTCTTAAAATAAGATATTGTTGCAGACTTTGAGTTGTCTGTCACATGGTGAATTCAGGATTTTTGAGAGTTGGCCTAACTGAATGGAGAATAAGCATAACTGAAAAGTATCCTTACTGTATAGATTAGATAGTAGTCCGTTCAGATAACCTGTTTGTCTGTGTCTCAGAAACAGGAATATTGTAGATCATTATGGTTATAGAAATAAAAAATCAGACAATAGACTTCTGAAGAGATCAGGAACTGTTTCACTTGCTGTAATAGAAGGAGGTTCAGTGAATAGATTTGAGATAGCTACTCAGTACACAAGTAAGAAAATTTCCCATGACAAACATAAATAATACTACTGTTTACTGATTGACGGGGTTAGCAAAAAGGACACAGACATCAACTTAATACTAGAAATAAACTTTATTTTACTCTACTTTAAAACAGAAAAAAAAGATAAGAAGCAAGGTACAGAGTTAAACAGGGTAATGCACCTACAAAAGAGAAAACATGTATATCAAGTACTTAGTTGCCTCTGATCTTTTTTAGTGCTGTCAGTTGAATCTGGCATTTATGTTGCCAAGAAAAGCAATGTTAGTGTGCTTTCTATGCAAAACAAGTAGTAGATCTGGTGAAAATAAGAATAAAAAAGAAATACTTGAAAAATGCTCTTAAAGAAATAAAATTCTAATAATTCACATAAGACACCTGGTGGGAAATATGTTCAGAAGGTTGAGTTCTGAGTATTTAGTCACTAGATATGTTAGTAGTGTTCAGGGAGTCTCAACAAGCAAACCTAACAGTTCACTGAAGATAATACTGAAGATGTACCATTAAGCTACCTTTAGACCCTAAAATCCAAAGTCCATGTAGACCATTATCTTATCTTATCTTTAAAACGGTTGATGGAAGGCAGTGAGAGATGGCAGGGTTAAAAATTATCCAGAATGCTCTTCTAATCTTCAGTAATTTATGTTCTAGGATCTTTTTAAGCTGAAAAGGAGGTTTTTGTGTTTAGTAGCCTTCAATATTTTTTTCTTCTGTAAGTAAAACTGTGTTGCTGTGAAATATCACTACGGTATTCAGTAGGTAACTTGAAAAAAGAAAGCTTATAAACACGATTAATTTTTACCAAGCAGGGGTAGAGCTTATGTTTTGACGTAGAAGTTTGATCCATGGACCCAGGAGTAATACCAAAGAGACAATAAAATAGCTGAGAAATTAGACAAGGCTTTTAACTTACCAAGATAATTTTTTTTCATGTTTTAATTTTGGCAGAAAAGTAAACTCAGAGTTTGTTCTTTTCCTGTGAAGTTACATACCTCAATAGAATTATCTACCTGCTTCTCTTTGGGTATTTTTCCTCCTAATTCTACCTGTTCCCATGTTAGAATCCTATATTGTGTGGTGTTTGATATAGCAGTTTCTGGAATGGTGTTTTATGCACTATATACATATGACATTTATTTATATATTATATTCAGCCAGTTGTGGAAATTGTAGTCCTCCATTTCTGTTCTGTTTTAAAGTATTCTCTAGAAAAATAATTAAAGTATCATAAGAACAAAGGGTATTTAGTTCAGAAATTAATACTCTAGAAAGCCAATTCTGGTTTTTAAATTATTTTTTGCTTTTAGTATTTTGAACATATAGAGGTTTCAGTAGATGAACTGTATTTTTTGGAGCCACATTTGTGAAAATCTTAAGGACTTAAGTCAAAAAACCTTTGAGCAGTGTTTCATTTTGGCTTGTTGAGTAAGATAATGGGATCCACTCAATCTGCAGTGATATTCTGATAAAACTATAGAACCATATTGAGGATGAAGAATATTTATTTATTTTCAGTTTTATTATTACATTTAGATTCTGTACATATACTAATGAAGGGGTTTTGTTACTCTTGAGTCTCTACTGCACTTGCCTTCCTGGTCACATTTTTCATACCTCTTTTTTTTTTTTTCCTTTTCTGACATCTTCACAAAGAAGAAAACAAATTGCCTCTAGTAGTCTGATGCATTGAGAAAGACACTTTTGAATGTAAAGTCCATTAAGCATCCAAAGCTCTGTTGCTGAAAGCTGTTTTATGGTTCCATGTGAGAGGCATGCATTCAGCACTGTTTCTCTTCCTAGCTGTCCACTGTAAATGTAGCTCATCCAGTCCTGCTGTGTGTAGAGTTGTTAGGAATGATGGCCTAAAAAGGAGCTACATAATTTGTTCTTTGTGTTTCAGCCGGGTTGTCCTGCTCTAAAATGTTCTGTTTATGCTATAATGTTCTAATTGCATGTATTATTTTCTTCCGTTTCCACAATTTGAATTCCTTAAGTGGAAGAAGTTATAGAGCAAGCAGACTACCTGTATGGGAGTGGAGAAACTGAAAAGCTGTATCGGTTGCTCATTCAGCATAAAAATAGGTACTTGATTGCATTAAAACTTTACTGTGATTTTTCTGTGCTCTTCTGTATCAGTTTTTCAACTGATGTTCGTTTCAACTGATGTGGTATGCTGGAGAACCTTGCTTTCATCCTTATGTAAGTAGGAAAGAAGGACTCTTGATCTTTTTCCGCCTGATGGAAAAATAGCAGAGGAGGGACTGGTAGCTGTAGAAGGTGAGGGTTAACACTCAAGTTTTTCAGTCCTGCAGAGGAGGATTTTTTGCATGTTTGTTTTGTTACTCTAAGAATCCTCTAAAATGCAATGCAAAAACTCATAATGTGTCTACACATTACTAAATTATCAAAGTACCTAGAATTAAGATACTGAAAATTTTTGAGAGTGACTGTTTCATTTCTTTATCGCTGCTGACCAGCTGTTTTTTCTGGTTTTGTTTGCCTTATGTTAGGATTTGAGTCTGAACCATAAAAAGCTCCTTACTCATGTAGTTATGTCTTAACTGCACAAAACATTCTTGATAAGCAAACTGGGACAAGCTGTTTAAGGGAAGAGCACGAAATGCATTGCGAACTAACAAGTGCATTCCTTTGGGGGAGACAAGGCATCTCGCTCCTAGGACATTTCTGGGGGAAATCAACTGGTTGATTGTTTTCAGTTCTTTTTTTTTTTTTTTTTCCTTTTTCTTGCCAAGTGTGCAAGTATAAAGCCTGGGAAGTTAAAAGAAGGTCCTAGCCTGTAAGGGACACCATATCATAAGAAAGATGTAGGGTTGCTACTAGGTGTATAACAATACTAATTACTCTGTGAGGAGTAATAATTCCAGTACCAGTATTTAACATTTTTGTGACTTGGCTGAAAAATGAGTCTACTAGTACTGTGTTACTGTGTTAATTAGAGCAGGATTGCTGCACTGTGAGCAGTGACTCAGTTTCACTCCAGGTATGAAAACTGGCTTTTACTCATACTGTGAGTTTAGCAATAATTAATTTATGACTTTTAATATTTCTTTTTTCTGGTAGTTTTGAGTTCATTATTCCTGTTATGGGGTGGTGGGAGCGGGAGTTTTATAGCCAGAACCTCTGAAAGACTTTCTAAACTTAAATTAAATATTAAAGTCTCCATTAAAATAGTAAGCAAAAATTAAAATGGTAGTTAGGTAAAAGTATAATGAAGTGCAAGCTGTGCTTCAAAACAGTATTTTAACAAACCACTAAAACTTAAAATCCCTTATCTTTGGCTACAACATACCATATACCATTTGATATAGTGATATGAATGAATATATAAATGTATAGCTTTATGTTGTGTTGGTATAGCTAATCTACATTTTTTCACTGTTGTTGTCAGAAGAATTTCATTGTTTAGGTACAATTACAGGGAAAAAAGATGCATAATATTTTAAACATTCCTAGTAAATATTTATACCATATTAGTGGAATGGTGCAAAAAATACCACATAGCTAAGAACAAAGTCGTCCTTGTTTTCCCTCTGGTGTGTGGTACTGTTGGGTTTTTTTTAAATCTGCATCTTTTTTGAGAAAACCAAGTTCTTTTGTACAGATATGTTTGCATCACAGACCAGAGTGGCAGAATGCAGGTATCGTCAGACAGTCTATAACGGAGGGCTTTCGTTTGTGCTTTGTTACCCTGGGGTTGTGTTGAATGACAGATGATACGCTGTTGTCTTACTGTCCACTTGAGATACGTATTGAAAGACTGGTTTGAGACCTTTGCTTGCTTTTTTTCCATTATTGCTTTAAAATGTTAGTGTTTCTGTTCATAACTAGTGATGACGCAGAGTTGTTATGGCGGCTGGCGCGGGCATCGCGAGACCTAGCTCAGCTTAGTAGTACTTCTGCAGAGGAGAAGAGACAACTGGCCTATGAAGCCCTGGAGTATGCAAAAAAGGCACTTGAAAAAAATGAATCAAATTTTGCAGCGCACAAGGTGAGCCAAGCAAAATAACTTCACTGAAATCTTGTTCTTTTGATTTCTGCCAGTAGGAACTGGAACTAATGTGATTGTGCTGTTTCAGCAAACTTCAGCATAGTTTAACTTTTCAGTTGAGAATGAATAAGACTTCTAATTCTCCCTGACTTTTTGGAAGATCAGACGCAGCTAAATTTCCTGTATACAGGAAACAGGAACTGGTTACATGTGTGCAGGACCATGGAAAGAGGTGACTGATCAGCCTGATTACAGCTGATGTAATGAGCTCATCCTTCTCTAATGTAGCTGTAAAAATGTTGTAGACATCTCACACTGAGCATGCTGTTTCTATACACAATGGTAGCTCTGTATATAGACTTTCACTGGAAATACTTGAGGCTCTGGCTTCGTTCTGCTCTTTTTTTTTGTGCTGCTTCTCTCACAGGCAGAGGGGTAACAAAATACAGTAAATTGTTTTGTCATCTTGAATAAGAAGAGGACATTGATTCCCTTAACACATGCAGACCAGCAGGTTGCTCTGATGCTACCTGAGCTGTTCATAACATACTTCTTGCTTGTTGTCGTGGTGGTGGCTGCTGTTCTGGTTTTTGTTGGGGGTTTTTTTGGTTTTTTTTTAGTTTACTATTAATAGCTATAGTGCTTTCTTAAATGTTTTATTTTTGTTCTTTGAATTACAGTGGTATGGAATTTGCCTCAGTGATGTTGGAGATTTTGAAGGAATCAAGACTAAAATTGGAAATGCCTTTGTTATCAAAGAGCACTTCCAGGTAATGTAAACAGTCTTTTGCGTATGGCAGCATTAATGTGTCCAATGTGTAGATTCTGTGAGAGGTGTGAACTATTTTTTGGCAAAAATTTGCAAGTGTACTTCTGTTCAAATCTCCTGGTGACACTTTGTTTTTTAGGTTATTGTGAGATTCCTGAATGCCCGAGCAAGAAGGAATATAAATTATCTCCTGCAGTAAACTAAGTCCCTATAGAAGACAGTCTTGAAATAACTAAGTGCTTTTGACACCTCTTGGGACTAGATAAAACGTAACTGTGCTATTGAGAAATGGATGTGTGGCCGTCCTTTTAACTGTGAATTGTGTAATAGTGAAGGACAGATACTGGAGAATGATATAAAGAAATGATTCACTAGAAATGATATAAAAATCTGAACATCCCAAGTCCCTACTAAACAGAAGTGCTTAAAAATCTGTCAGTGCCTTTAGATTTTTGGAGGTGAGCTAATTCAGTTGTGCACTGAATAAAAAAACATATCAGCTTTAAATTCTATACATCGTTAATCTAGTTTAAATAAAAGTAGGATAACAAATCTACTTTTTAAATGTATTTTAATCCAAATGTGGCAGAACAACTTTTTACATCTTATGGTTTTTTTTCTCCCTCACTAGAGAGCCATTGAACTGAATCCAAAAGATGCTACAACAATTCATCTTATAGGCATTTGGTAAGGCGTATTTTCAAACAAAAGTTAGCATGTAGCAAAGAAAAATGCTGGAATATAAAATGTCTTATATAAATTGCAAAAATGCTTAGAGTAATTCTGTGGCTTGTAATTAGTTGATGTAAACATGAGAACCTATTGAATGAGTATAGGACATCATGCCTTGAAAAAGTTTGGCTGGTAATTCTTATGCAGTTGAAAAAGATGAATAATTGTTCATTCAATTTATTTGTTTTACTGTATGGAACTATTAAAAAAAGAATTTTGCAGATGCAAATATATTTCCATAGCAGACATCGTTTTGTTCTGGTGTGAATGGAGACAAAATTCAACACTGAATTTACATTGAATTTCAAACATGGCTGCAACTTAATACACACTGTGTGTAGTGAAAAGCTATCAAAAGTGATATGTGTTCCTAAAATACTTCTGTTATTATCTGTCATGATAGTATATTTTTAAAGTTACATTTAAGTAAAGGCAGCTTATAAATGCATATGCTTTAACAAAAATCTTTGAAATTTAATTTACTGCTCAGTGAAATTGGTACTAACAATTATGGTTACAAAGCAGGCAAAGGGACTGGAAACAGAACTGCCCATACTAACCAGGGCATTCTGTGGAAGCGGTGTTGTTGAAAGCAGTATCTTAGTGACAGACTCCAGACAGCATTTCCGGTTGTCTGAAAAAAGCTGCTACCTTGTTTTACAGGAAATTTCTACTGTAAGACTTAAGAGATTGAAAATAAATAAATCTGTAGTTATAAAAAAAAAAAACAAAAAACAAAACACCTAAAAACTACAGCCACCTGTGTTTTTTCTGGACTCTTGAGTATCAGAGTACAACTGCAGTGTATTGCTATTAGTTTACAAACTTACTTCAGTTTTTCAGCATCCACTGGTCATTCCCACATGACCTAACCATTGCAATAGTCCAGATTTTTAAACAGAAGTATATGCTACCAACTAATGAACCTCAAGGTCAGTTTTGAGATAGGAAGCTGTTCTGGGAAGTACTTAAGACACTGTTCCTAAGGAAAATTAGAAATGATCAGAAATGAAAGATTATTATTGCTTTTGGCACAATACTATCCCCATATTTTATACTTAAATCTACTCACTGTTGAATCCCAGATTGTTTTCATCTGAATCTGGGATTTGCTATCAGCTAGTTCTTGAGTACTTTTCTCCTTTCTCTTCTATCCTGGGTTGAACATCTTTTATTGGCATTTCTGATAAGGACATCTGAAAGCAAAATTTCAACTCGAGACTGTGTATTCCATGCCTTGCCCTCCTCTCCTCTGAACATTTCCGTATTTTAATTTATTATTTTTTCACCTCTTCCCAAGTGCTTTATTTTACACAGTAAAAATATTTTTGAACTCATTGTGGGAGGGTAATAAAGTGAATAGCATTGTTTAACATTTACACCTGGAATGTTCTACATATTTGAAATACTTCACAAATGTTTAATCCTTTCAGCATCTCTAAGATGGGTGACTGATTATCTTTGTTATTCAGTAGATAGGAAAATGGTGTAGAATGGCCTAGCCTAGAACACAGTAGTTTGATTCTTGGGTTTATTTCCATTCTTGTAGATAAGAGAGTCTTTCAGGAATGTACTGCAGATCTGCTTTATATTAATAATTGAGAAAAACAAGATATTGTGGAGGTAAGGCAATGACATCAATTAGTTGTGCTCTGTTTTTGCAAATATATTTTAACAATATCAAATACACATGAATTGTTAAAATCATTCGAGCTCAAAAGTTGTCTCATGGTTAATAACGGTCTCCTTTTGCCTAATGTAATAGCAGTTCCCAGTAAAAGACACAGCAAAACTTCTTTAGCAGAGCTACGCAGCAACTTCAGACATCTTGCTGTTTTGTTGTACAGTTATAAGAAATTGCTTATAGAACTTGCAATGTGGCTGGCAGAGTTATGACTCTTGGAAACAAGTTAAGATGTCAAAGACATGACAATGTTACTCAGAAACAAGAGAAAAATGTGAAGGATATACAAATATTTCCTTTTGCTCCAGGTGTTACTCCTTTGCTGAAATGCCATGGTACCAAAGAAAAATAGCTGCAACACTATTTGCCACACCACCAACCTCCACATTTCAAGAGGTACAATATGAAAATGTTTCACAGGTTATTATTCCCCCTAAAAAAAGCTGTTGATATACTTTTACTAATTTTCCTGACAGATCTGACCTCTGCTTATGGAATAAGCATGGACCTGTGAGTTTACAACTGTCATTAATAAAATGAGAATATAGTAGGAGAGTAAGGGATATCTAAAAACATTAAAATCTTTAAGTTTTTTCAGCGCTAGCCCACAAAGAATAATGAAACTTATTTAATGTAGTTTGTGCAGCAAAAAATAACAAACTCTATGTAACTTGGTTTGTATTTACTATTATTATCTATTGCAGACAACTATCTGTACTAGTTCCAAAGCTGATGATTTATATGGTGCTGTTATACCATGTACTTATTTGATAGGAGTATTAGAATTTTTCCTTTCATACTAAATGCAGAAAGCAATAGCTTGTTTTGTTACGTACCATGAACAAATACCTTTTAATCCTCTGGCTACATATGGTGTGGTTTTTTTAAGTTGAAAGTACTTTTGTTCATCTTTGCTATGAAAATTCCTGCTGTCATACACCCTAAAACACTGTGCAGATGTGTATCTTCTAGGGTGTCTAACACAGTATCTTATCTAAACACTTGTACATAGCAACTTGAAAATTAAATTGGTAATAGGAAAGTCTTCTGCAGCTGTTACAATCTTTGTTTAGGTCAGCCAATAACTGGCCCACTATGTTTTGTTCTTTTAAGGTGGGATGGACAGTAGTCACTAGGAAGTAATTGTAGAAGCCTGCTTGCTGTTACACGAAAGCAATTTAAGCTCTGACTGAAAAAGAAATAAAACTTTTTAATGGAATGTCAAGCTTGTAAGCTTTGCTGAAAATCACTCTTGTAAGAATTCAAAGTGTCAGCCAGGATTCCGAATACTGCAGAATCGTGCCAGTCGCAGCATCGAGTTCTGTAGCACTTAAAAGTGGCTGAAGAAGCAAAGTTGTCACAGAATCTGTAGTTGAGCCATACTGGTAAAACGTCTGCAGTTTCAGTACAAAATCTGATTTTGTGTATCCACACTTTTAAGTTCTCTGACAACATTTCCCCTCCAGCTAGTAACATCAGGAGGAGGTAGGAATGGATTGAAACTTCTCATGTGCAGGATAGGAAACTAGTTGAAAAATGCATTCAGATTTCATAATGGTTTATTCTTAAGTGAGAGAATACTAACTGGTGCTCCATAGGAATCATTCTCCCTGAAGTATTTGTCAGCAATAAGATTTGTTTCATATATATGAAATTTATACATGAGAACTGGCTGAGGGAAACTGTAGATATGCTGGAAGGTAGAAATAAAATTCAAAATTATCTTGACAAGTTGAGTACTGGAAAAACACAATCCAATTTGCTAGGGACAAATACAAGGTGAACTTATGGAGGAAGCAGCAGGGGAATAATTGAGTAAGTAGTAGTCCTGTTGAGAAGATGTCAAATCTCATTCTACATTGAATGAGAACCATCAGTAACATGTGAATTAATAAAAATAGGACCATAGACAGAAAGTCCTTCAGCTATAAGTGTGTGCATAAGGCTTCAGTTTGACCACTGTGTTTATTCTCCATTTTAAAGAAGACAACCTTATCTTTTGCAGGCTCTTCATTACTTCCACATGGCAGAGGAAGGTAATACTTCTAGCTTTTTTGGACAGAATAGTAACTTTTATGAATGATGACTTGCAATAAACTTTTGGCTGTTGGTATTATCTTAATGGTGTATGTCAACACACTAGACTTACACTGGAATGTTTCATCAGAGATACTCATAGCATGTTACACACTAACATCACTTAAGAGTGTATTGTGAGTCTTTTCTTGGAGTAAGTATTAGTGAAATTTGTACCTTCATTAGTAACAAAGTACTCTTCCCCAAGGCATTCAACTAGAATGCAGGGGGAAGAAGCAAGCAAAAAGGGAATTTGTGTCACTTTTTCTAAATTTTCTTAAAAGTTCAAAAGTCTTCTGTATTTTAAATAGAACAAGAGAGAAAGCACATTCTTTTTACTATTTCAGAAGCTATTTGGATCAGAGTGCCAACCTGACTGGCAGTAAAACTGTCCACATGTAAAAGAAAATATGGACCTATTAGTTCTCCAAGAGGGAAGCCATAAGGAAAACTGACTAGCTCAAAGATAAAGGAAAACAAAGGAAGGTAGTGTTCTCTGAAAGATTTGCATATAGTTATATCAGTGAAGTTTAAAGAAAAAGTTCATTGTGTATCATCTTCTGGGTGCCAAGTAATGCAGCTGTGAACTAGAACAGTGGACTTAATCTCAAAATTTGCCGCCATAATTTTTTTTACTGGTTTTCTTGACTGATGTTAATGGGCCAAGCTCTGTATCCTTTTGTACTACTATGAACTTTCCTTCCTGGAATTTGCTGCATGTGAAATACTTGGGGAAGAGTAGCTGGAAAGCTGCCTGATGGAAAAGGACCTGGGGGTGTTGGTCAACAATTGGCTAAATGTGAGCCAGCAGTGTGCACAGGCAGCCAAGAAGTCCAACAGCATCCTGACCTGTACCAGCAATAGTGTGGCCAGCAGGAGTAGGGAAGTGATTGTGCCCCTGTACTTGGCACTGCTGAGGCTGCACCTCGAGTGCTGTGTTCACTTTCGGGGCCCTCACTACAGAAAGGATGTTGAGTTGCTGGAACGTGTGCAAAGAAGGGCAACGAAGCTGGTGAAGGGTCTAGAGCACAAGTCTTCTGAGGAGCAGCTGAGGGAACTGGGATTGTTTAGTCTGGAGGAGGCTGAGGGGAGACCTTACTGCTGTCTATAACTACCTGAAAGGAGGTTGTAGTGAGGTGGCTGTCGGTCTCTTCTCCCAAATAACAAGTGACAGGATGAGAGGAAATGGCCTCAAAGTTGCACCAGGGGAGGTTTAGATTGGGTATTAGGAAGAATTTCTTCACTGAAAGGGTTGTCAAGCATTGGAACAGGCTGCTCAAGGAAGTGGTGGAGTCACCATCCCTGGAGGTGTTTAAAAGATTTGGTCCTCAAGGACACGGTTTAGTGGTGGATTTGGCAGTGTTAGGTCATGATTGGACTCTTACGATCTTAAAGGTTGTCTCCAACCTAAATGTTTCTATGATTCTATGAAAGATAAGGAATAATAGAGTCAATGACAAAAAAATCTAGCAAGTATTGCAGCAGTTCTGAAAGTATCGTAGTTCATATTTGCATATCTACTTTCTATGTACATGTAAAGTCACTCCCTTTTTAATAGAGCAGTGTGCCAGTCATGGGCAGTTGCAGCTTTTTATTGAAGCTATTGTATATCCTGGTCTGTAGAAGGTAGTGGGTCCACCTGCTAAAAGAGAAGATAGGAGCAAGCAGTACTGCTGCTGTTGGCCTCTGTCACTGTTAACCGAACTACACTTTCCTCAACCAGGAATTTACCTGTCTTTGCGTACTTTTATTAGTATTGCACAAGAACTACAAAATTTGATTACCAGCACTTTGAATCCTCACCTCAGATCCAGCAGCAGAGAAAGCTTGTGCTGTAAGAACAGTAGGCAAGACTAGTCTTTAGTAATGATTAATAGCCAAAACATACCTTATAAAAGCAACTTCTTAAAGCTCTCCTTAAAAAAAAATGTGGGTATAACAGTTTCAGGTTTTCTTCCTGTGTAGCAGGAGCTAAGCTAGTATCTATGTGCGTGGCCTGAAGCTGGAAAGCGTGCCCTTTACTCCCATGCCCGTACTTGCTAAGCTGCTTGCATTGTCTGTTGCACCTGTTGGGTCCAGAAAAGCAGAAAATCTGCAAAGCAATGCTGTCATACGTTAAGCTCACTGCTTTGCTTTCTGAGGAATCTCGTTTCATTTAGTCTGTTAAGCTGCTAGTTAATGTAACTGTATGTGAGACCAAAATCCAGCAAGTAAAAGTTTTACATTGGCTTCCTTCTGATCCAAAACCACAATGCTATTAATCTTTTCCAAAATAAGTAAAGGAGTGACGCTGTATCATGGGGCTTTGATAGTATGCAGCTCATTCTCACTCAGAGCTTTTCTCCTGTCTCTATACAGCTGACCCAAATTTCTACAGCAAAAATTTGCTCTTTTTGGGGAAGACATACTTGAAGTTAAACAATAAAAAATTGGCTCTTCTCTGGTTAAGCAAAGCGAAGGACTATCCTGCACATACAGAAGAGGATAAACAGGTAGGAAGTTAAGAACTGTAATAGTGCAATTATATACTGTAACCAACATGTGGGACATCATGACAGTGGAATATTTTATAAAATTAACTCAGAGTAAATTGCAGTTCAGCACCTATAGTCCAGGATGGCTTTCAGACACCAAAGAATTCTAGTATCTCGGTAACTGCCTCTGAACACAACGGTTGGAACAATTCTGTTTCTAATAAAGAACTGTTATGCTTTCTTCTTCATGATGTCTTTGTAGTGCTAACAACAACCCACCCTTAACGGGGTTGTTAAGGCAGGCACCTGAGCTAACCTATGTCTGTGTGAGCACAGATTCACTTTTCATATGCCTAAAACTGGAAAGGTAGAAATCATAGTTTGGAAGAGCTAAAAACCATGAGGAAGAAAAAAACATGGATATATCAAAAACATGCTAGATCCATAAAACTTAACCTTGCAGTCCTTTCCAGGCCCCGAGGGAGAGATCCAGACTATCTGAATTGAGATAAATGGAAGTAATGTATCTTTGACAGGAAATCTCCAGTGCTAGGTGACGTGAGGCACTTAATGACCCTTCTGAACTGCTCAGAAGGATCCTGGTTTGTATGGGTAGGCATCTGCTTCCTACCTAAACACATACAGAGTACTTCCAGGAGGGTAATCCACTAGACTTTTTCAGACTAATACTGCATTCAGTATAAACCACAGCAGTTGCAGTTACCTTTCATAAACAAACCTGTTCGCATCAGGACTAACAAAGCCTGATTTCCAATGGATTTTTCTCATGGTTGATTGATCTCCAGTTCATTTACCATCAAGTTGCAGTGTGAAATGCTTTACCTGTTACAACAGACACCGAAATGTGTTGTGACATTCTTAATGTCCTAATGGTAAGAAATACTTCGGTAGGATTTTGCACTTTACACCTCAAAAAAAACACTGCTCAGATTTCCCTCTGTAGGTTCTCTAGTAAGGCTTAAACTATTTCTCCCAAAAGTGAGCTCCTTGAGTAACTTCTTTCAGTAGAAAGATGAGTAAGGGTTCCATTCCTCCACTGCTTTGCAAAATGTATAGGAATTTAATAGCCTAAAGGAGCAGTGGTCTCTGGTATGTATGAAATTCTCCAATTCTTCTGACAGTTACTAGTAGCTGGAGGAACATCTGAAGCCAGTGATGACAAAAGCTTGTCTTTCTTTAGAAAGTAGGCACAAGGAGTCAGTAGTGATTTCTGTGCAGTGGCCAAGTTGTTAAACCTGCTGCAGCAGCGCTTGGCCTCTGGGTATGAACATCTATTTCCTGATCTCCTAGGAGAGACTGAGAGGGGTGGTATTCTCTCCATTCTCTGGGCGAATGTATAAAATGCAAAATTGGGAACTGGACTTGGTACTGCAGTAAGAAGGAAACTGGCCTGTGCAAAGAAATTTGAATTCTTGTTTCTGCATTTGGCAGAGGTACACATAAGTAGGTTTTCTGAACATTTTTCACCTCTGAGTACCTGCAGTATCTGGCTTCCACTGTCTGTGCTGCTTCCTCAGTCAGGGCCAGAAAAATGATTAGGCTTAGGAGGGTTCTGAATTTTAAAAAGTGGTGAAATGCCTGGGTTCTTGCATGGTAAGTTCTGCTAGAAGAGCCTATAACTGACACTGTTTTGTTATGAACATATTTCTTTCAGGTACAGAAAGAAGCTTTGGAGTTGCTTAATTCTATATAACAAGAAGCAAGATAATGGGAATTCAGTGCCTCAGGTTTGAGCAGCATAGGAAAAAAAAAAACAAATACTACTTTGGTTTATTGAAGCTGTTAATAAAAGTATAGCCTAAATCTGCTATCTCCACCTCATTTCAATTAAACTGTCAACTAGAAGATCTGTTTCATTATGTGATCCTGTCTGTTGATTTACATGGGAGTAAAGGGCTTTGTGGACAAGGAGGGTAGACGCTGGAGGGGAAAGGCTGGGACAATGGTTGCCCAGGTCTTCAGTTTTTTACACTCCTCAGCTACAAGTTATATGTGAGGAATAATAAAAAACATTATTAGTATAATTTTACAGAAAGGAGGTAAGGGCCATGACATAATTATAAACCTGCAGTTTTTTCTAGAGCCTTCTCCTGTGGGATTCAACAGCCCTCAAGAGTAACGTGTCTTCACATTTTTAGATACTCCTACAGAATTCTCATTGAGGCTGCACAAGCAATCTTAGTTCCAATACACTTAAGTGCTAGTGTTTGACTTTGCAAGAAGTGTGGTGGCTTAAAAAAAAAAAAGTAAAGTAGGGAGCACCTAAGAAAATCCTTTTTGGGTGGCACTGGCCTATGTAGCAATAAGCTTTCTATGAAATATGAATACTTATCTGCACATTGAGAGGCTGTGAATTTTGAGGATTTAGTGGCTGCACAGTATTTGCTGGACATACGTACTCCTTCCCCTAGACTATGGTGACAGGAGGAATGCATACTCTGTACGTTAGAAAGGAACTACCATTTGGAAGCACACAGACTTCTGTGTATAAAGTAAAACTTCCCGCCTTTTCTGGCTGCAATCTTAGCAGGAACTTTCAGCAGCAAAATAGGTTAAGTTAGAGCCGGCATAGAAAATACTTAGAGATTTTATCTAAACAACATATTCTATTTACTCAACAGCAAAGGAGGACCAAATGATGAAAAAAAAACTCTAGGAAACAAATACGCATGGTGTTGCCAGTAGGAAGTCCAACAGTCTAGAACAAATTGACTATAAATAACTTAGTGTTTGCTTTAATAGAAAAGGATATTGCAAATCTGTAGGAGGAACATGAAGGGCCTGAATTGCTTAGACTACCCAACAAAGCCTGTGCCAAGTCAGTAGTAAAAATCCACAGCTGAGAGACAATCTAGAGCTTTAATTCTAGCCTCAGATCACAAGAGGTTAAAAGAAAGAACAGTATCTGCCTGAGGAGGAAGGCTGTCCAGGTAACAAGTATTTGTGAGTGTTTAGAGAAGAGCAGCTGAGTTGCTTTGTTGCAGAAGCAGCTGTTGCAGAAAGGAACTACACAGTACCTCCCCTCAAGTAGTACTGCCTCAGTGGTTCCCTTGTCTGATCTCCAGTCTTTGCTGCCTTTCTTCTCTTTCCTGTCCTCCCTTCCCCCAAGTACAGATGAATTATGGGGAATGCAGACAGGAAAAGTTACAATGCAGTATTACTGAAATTCCAAGTTGAATGTATGCACACACAGGCCAGTATATACATCACTGTAGTTGTTTTTTTCCCCTCGAGAGCCCTGCTTTCAATCAGTCCTTTGAAACCAACAGATCATCTACATGTACAGAAGGTCACCAGGTTTGGTATTTTCCTTGCTTACTAACCCTCACCCACAGGAAAAACTATTGCAGTTATAAGCTAAAAATTATCAAAACAATAAAGCAACTATATTCTTGTAATGTGCTGTCTTTTTTATTATTATTATTTTGTTCACTTACTCACAGATTCACAAAATTGAGCAGTTGGTAGTGGGTCACTGAGACATTCAGTAGTGCAAATCCATTAAGTTCAACTCTATGACATTTAGCCCGCTTAATTGTCTTTTAGGCAAGCCACACACACTTCTGTTGCCCAGCCTTTGACATTTAGGTTTTGTTTGGGTTTTTTTTAAAGCTTCCTCCAGTCTAACCAGCATAAGTCATAATTCAAGTGGATTTGCACTCAAAATTAATTTAATGCTATATTTATGAGAACAGTTTTGCAGAAGATATTTGGTATCGTATGAAAAACCCTCAAAGTGGTAGAAATTTTTGAAACTCTGACAGAAAGTTCATGTAAGATAGCAGTCTGTTGGGCCTGCTGCACTGCCAGTGTTACCAAAGCTATGTACAGGTGAGCAGCTCTGCAGTAAGCTGTGCATGTAGAACACAAAGCCTCCAGAGAATCCAATATGTAGAAAAATAAAATTTTGGCAGAAATCAGTTGCTGTATTGAAAAGATACATGAACAGATACAGCTGTTCTTTCTGCATGTACACTTTTAACAGTGCAATATGATAGGTTACAGAAGTGTTTCTAATCATAATCTAAGAAATCCTTTTCATGTGTGTACAAAATTCTGTGTAAGGTAAATGTAATGGAATTTACAGTTAATATTTAAAGCATAATACAAATGGTAATCTTAAACGTTTTTACTCTATAATAAGGAAGCACAGTTTGCTAAAAGTAGCATTTAATATAATTCATACTAATAAGGTGATAAATTTTATTTAAAAAAAAAAAAAACCCCACATCTTTGCAGTTCAGCAAATGCCCTCAATGCCAATAAAACTAATTTTAAAATGGCTTTATATTATTGTGCACTTTGGACAAACTTGACCTACATAAAGAATGACAGGTTTTAAACATACTTAATTCAGGCACATCTGAATTTCTGTAAGGGCTTTGGAGGAATGAGAGTATTTAATACTTAGGAATATCTGTGCAAAGCTTACATAACTTTCATTTTATTTGGGTTTATTAGATCAAATAACTGAAACTGAATATGAACATAGAAAGCAGCAAAGTTCACATTACCTTTTGTATACCCTTATAGCTCAGTTTACATTAATATACTCTAAAGTTGTAAAAAGGACATCACTGATTGAAAAGGGAAACAAAAAATAACAGAAAAAACAAAACCCTGTAAGACACCAGACCAAGGAGAGAATGTGTAATATTTTCTCTTTTATTGTTTTATTTGTTTGTTTTCTTTGAAGATTACCTAGCATCCTCGTGGTAATAACCCAAGGTAATATGTAAACAGATTTCAATGCTGCTCAGATGAATTAAAATATTCTGTTCAGCTCCTACAATAAGTCAGAACAGTGGCACCAATTCCTTTCAAAATTAAATCACATTCATCTTATTGTACATGACTCTTGTGCAAGTAGTAAAGGCTTTATTCATGACCTTGGCTAGAGGGATCAGTAGAGAGGGATATATCAGCTATTTACGCATTTAAAAAAATTAAACTGACAGAACAACATATTCTGTCATCTCAAATACCAGCAGCATCTTTCTACATATTTAGGATACGTTTGGCCTAAGCCTTTAACACCTTTTAGAACAGCCATGCAATAAAACAAACTTGGAGATGTTTCTTAAGAGAGAACACAGAGCAGTTTAAACATGTTTCTGAATAATAAAGCCAAGATAAAGCAAATCCAGGCCCTTTTAAATGGCTGCAACTTTTCATACACTTGAAGCTCTATAAAACTAGAGCCTATTAGTATATATATTTATACTTTTCATATATATTTTAAATAAGTCTCTTGTCTGCTTTCAAAATTTATGAGGGGTTTTTCTGGTCTTTTGGAAGGGCAATAAATAAAAGTAGAAAAGGCTGAACTGTTTTGCATATCTTTGTGGAAGAACGGAGAACAATTATACTTTTAGAGTTCCAGAAAGATCACTGTACAGAACAAAAAGCTTATATACAATTAAGTGTGCAATTTTAGTTGGCTGGGCCTTTTGTTATGCAAGATCTCCTTTCTGACTAGCAGCCACTTCTACTCTTGACCAAATCCCTCTGTTTCTTCAATGGCGAAGAGCAGCTTCTCTTTTAGCTGTTCATAGCTTTTATATGGTGGTAAATCCAAACGATTAAAACTGCGTAGAAAAAAACCAAAATTTTGTTAAGTTTATCTAAATCCCATGTGAACACCACAGAACTCAACTGCTACAGCAGAAGTTAAAAATGTCCTGATCTTAAAATTAAAAATTAAGCAATAGCCATCAGTGCAACCTCAGTTGCCTTGACATTTCTATGACTATAAAAAACAGTTTGAGAGGAATACTTTAAGAGACAAGATGTTTAATCACATTAGATAAACAGAACCTTTGAAGACTAAAGACAGCCCAAGATACAGAGAACCATAGTACTCAGAAAAGGAAATGTTCACCATCAAGTTTACTATCATCCTAGTTTGATGCATATCCAAATTCCAGCAAGAGTATGAAAAAGCTGAATTTTTCTCCTTCCTACGTACGCATGGCTGGATATAGGGGTTTTTTTTCCCCTCTAAACTTTACCCTATAAGGCTTCTACCAAAATTCTGCTTCATTCCATGTATTCCCCGAAATTATTTTAGACAGAGGGATGATTTACTCTTGCAATCATCACTTGAAAAACAGCACGGTGGAAAAAACTGAGGATTCCCTGAAGTGGTTTAAAAGTGTGACTACTATTGTCACAAGTTCCCAAAGGAAGGTGTCACTATTTTGCACATGGTATAAATGGGAAACTGTACCTGCTGCACCAGTTTGGCACAGGAATGCCAAGCCAATAATAGTCTGAAGCTTGTCAGGAAAAAGCATCCACATTCTGGGCTAAGCATCCTTGTTTTGAACGTCTGCTGTGATTTCTTTCACACTACTTTTTCTCATGACTATACATAGAGCTTTTGTAATGTTACTGTATAATGTGCATCTATTAACTGTATATACCTAATACCAACATGACTTTTGTTCAGTTATTTAATATCCTCCAAAATAAAGAATTTGGCAAACACCTCTTAGTTCTATGCAAGAAGGATGACATCATACTTTTGATAGATTTGATACTGACAAACTGTGTACAGTGCAGTAGCAAAATTTAAGAATAGGGCAACCAGAAAAGTTTTGAATACTAGCATGTCAGAGCAATCAAAGAAGCTGCAGATTGGAGATGGAGAACTGATTCAAATTAGATCTCATTTGATTTGGTAAATGTAAGACCAGAAGAGAGAACCACTAAAGGTAAAGAAAGTTTACATGTAATAACTCACCAAGTGTGACTTCTTGGTAACCAGGTTTCCTTACCAACTTTTTCAATGCAGAATTTCTGAGGACCATTACTTCCTAGAATAGAAGATTAAAAGGAACTGATGACACTTCTCTTAAGTAGCACACGTGATATGTATGTGACATAAGACACAACTCGGATACAGCAGACAGAGCTCATTAGGTCCTACTCAATGTTACATCAATACAAACATTCTGCTCATAGAAATGGGCTAATTTCCTCATCATTTATAAACATATTTATGGGATTCCAGATATAAAAAGCCCTTCTAGAGCCAAGCTGATGTACATGAAGTTCCTGCTGTCTGTACACCTGCAGCACAGTTCATCTGCAAATGGAACAGTTACAGTATAAAGTTTTGGTCACCTTTTACTTACCCATAAGTTCAGCAAATCCACCCAGTGGTAACCTGCAAGTGCCAGTGACAAACTGCAGAAGTCGCATGCGAACCTCGTTGTCCGTTTCTTTTACAAACTAGGCAGAGAAATTCAAATTACTTAATAAAAATTTTTTAACATAGCTGGCATAGAACAAAAGCCCCATGAAATTGTTTAAGAAGTATAATTCCATTTTAAAAGACACCACATTCGAAACAGTCTACCTTTCTTATTTCAGCAAAATTGAGTAGAGGGAGATGACAGTGATTTCAGATTATATGCACTGTCAACCATTACAATGGCTGAGAACAGAAAATAAAAAGAATCTTTATTTATTTTATTCTAGACTAAAATATAAATCATGCCAATGCTTTATATGAACACTATTGCCATTGTGATTAAACACAGCAATAGCCTAGCCACAGGCTCTGGGTATTTCAAGACTGAAGTATTCCCTGCATGTGGCAGTCTCGGTGGGAGAAAACACCATCCGTAACAGCCGCATCACTCTGTAAGGAAATTCACTGGGAAACAGAAGAGCAAGAATAGAGAGGGGAGACAGAGAACATCTCAGTAAGAGAGAGGGCATTAATACAACTAGAATTTTGACTCAGAAAAACCTGGATAACAAAATGAATATTTTTTTTGTTCTGTAAACACTGAAGCCATATCCAAGTTACCTGAACTTCTGGTTAAGATTCTTTCAGCATCAAGTTTTTTTTTTAAAAAGAGATCGTATCAAATCTTACATTATTCTGACAATAAAAATAAGCTAGGAAATAACTGATTTGTGTAATTTTCTTATAGTAACTTTATCAAAACATCTCCAAATGGTAATTTATCACAAGACAAAAACTACCTAGCTATGACTTTTCTTCAGAGACATTCAGAGAAACTGTGAGCCTGTATAGCATTTTTGAAGGTTTTTTCCGGAAAATAATTCTTAGCCAAGTTCATTAAAAATGTGAATCAGTCAGTGTTAGACTGGTATGTTAATATGACAATAATCATAAATAATTTGTATAATTTCAGATGCACAGGTGTACTACATAGAAGAACAGTTAGAAGGTAGGTCACTGCTAACAATACAAAAAACTATCATTGTATAATCAGTAAGAAGGACAAGACAGAAAAAAGTATTCATGACCCTGCCATCCAAATGTAATGCTGGTACCTGTCTGCCATTTCCCACCCTAAAGTATGTTCCTAAGAACCAGAAATACTCCTTCCCTTCTCTGAAAAGAAAAAAGAAGGGAAGCAGCAAGAACTTTCATTCAGATGGCAGCCCTCCACCCCTCATTTGTGTTACAAAACAAAATCTAAAAAAGTCAGAAATTTTACTGATCCACGTACCTGCCAGAACCATATGATCTGCTTGCTATTCCTCGTGTAATGACGATAAACAGTGTTCCTCTGCCAGTCAGCTAAATCAACTTCCTGCATACCACAGAGCATAACCTAGAAACGAGAATGATTACTTGACAACTCATGTCTACACACATTAATTAAGAGTTAATTTTGTATCTTGCGTCAGACACACTAACAAAAATGGAAGTTCTTGCTCCAAAAAGGGACTGGTAATTTTTTCATTTCACTCCACAGCTAGACTCTCCTTTATCCTAAGTTTACAGAACTCCTTCAGAATTGTTTAAGTGGTCTGAAAGCCTGCATATCAGAAACTCACTTTCTTCCGACTAGTAATTTAATAATAAAAGATATTACCTTTCCCATACAAGTAAATTTTATATTAAAGAGGATATTAGATTTCCCATTAAAACCCTGCTTCCTGTTCCAAGATGATGATGATTACATTGCTGCTACTGCTACTACTAGTAAAGATAAAACACACTGCAAAGTAAAAGTCTGCTATGTATTCATTATGAGAGACAACAAAAGCTGAAAGTGCTGAAAGTAAAGCC
Source organism: Caprimulgus europaeus (assembly GCA_907165065.1). The sequence continues at coordinate 28,790,865 of OU015525.1, forward strand.
TTCTAGAAAACTGAACGCTAAATAAGATCAAAGTCCTTTCTCAGGAAAAAACCTCCCATTTAACTTAAGAAGCTTTCAGAATACTGCTTATCATATACAGGGAACCCTGGCAGGTCTCACAGAAATAAGTAAGCACAGCACGACAGAGCCTTTTGTCCCTGCTCCAAAAAACAACCTGAACAGTGAACATAGGTCAGGCTCATTGTTTAGTAAACACGATGCATGCAAGTGGTTCCTGTTATCAGCCTTGGGTTACATACTGAGAATCTGCAAAATTCAGTTTCAAACCTTGCTGGTTCCTCCAGCTTCCTGTCCTTAACAACCCTAGAATCTGTCCCAGACTATGTATGCAAAATGAAGCTATCACTATACACCAGAATCAACTTCTGTGCAACTGTTACAAAGTTATTCTACCCATCTACCACAGAGGGAAAAGTTTTCTATCACCAGCAGATTAATGTGACCTCATACTCTGATCCTTTCATGGAAACTTGCAAAACACATTTTAATACTGAGGATGGAATCTAAAATTCCCAACTGCTGAACAATACAAAATACTGATTCAATAGATACTGGCTTTTCACCATGATTTATCCCTACTGTTCCTATTAAATTCTCCACATTACAGAAGCTATCAAGGTATTCCTGGTGCCCAAATCAGGGATATCACTAAGAAACTCCCCAACTTGGTGTGGTTGGCAGACTATTACCCACTACTGATCTTCCAGATAGGTGGGGAGGAATCAGCATCCTGTAGTCTGAGGGGAATGAAGAGAGACTTCAAGGCCTTTAGGGTGGTTGATGAAAGGGTCTGGGGTACAAGTTATTTTCTCTTCCCTCCTTCCAGGTGCAGGCAATGACATGGGATGGAATAGAAGAATCCAGTCCATAAATACTTGGCTTTGAGACTGGTGCTACAGGCAGGGCTTTGGGTTCTTTGACAATGGCTGGTTTTATAATACACCAGGCCTGACAGTAATCCATGGAAAAGGCCTAACTTGCAGGGGATAAAGGGTTTTAGGACAAGAATTAGCTGGGCTCATTCACAGAGCATTAAACTAGATTCGAAGGGGGATGGGGTTGTAGCTGGGTCTGCACCAGTGGAGCAGTGCTCAAGCATTAATGAAGGACAGAAGGCCTCCCAATCCCCTAGGGTGGAATTGGTGTGCCCAGCTCGCTCCCTGAAATGCCTGTACACCAATGCACACAGCGTGGGGAACAAACAGGAGGAGTTAGAAACCTGTGTGCAGTCAGGGGTTATGATCTGGTGGCAATTACAGAAACATGGTGGGGCAGCTCACATGACTGGAATGTAGCCATGGATGGCTGTGTCCTTCTCAGGAAAGACAGGCCAGCAAGGAGAGGTGGTGGAGTTGCTCTTTATGTGAGAGAGCAACTGCAGTGTATTCAGATCTGTCCAGGGGCGGATGAGGAGCGAGTTGAGAGTCTGTGGGTGAAAATCAAGGGGCAGGCTGGTATGGGTGATACTGTTGTGGGCGTCTATTACAGGCCACCAGATCAGGGTGAGGAAGTTGATGAGGCCTTCTACAGGCAGCTGAGAGCAGCCTCGCAATCACAGGCCCTGGTTGTTGTGGGGGATTTTAACTACCCTGATGTTTGCTGGAGGGACTACTCAGCCAGCCACCCACAGTCCAGGAGGTTCCTCCAGTGGATCGATGACAACTTCCTGATGCAAATGGTGGATGAGCCAGAGGAACGCTGCTGGATCTCATTCTCACTTACAAGGAGGGTCTGGTTGAAGTGGTGAAGGATGAGGGCAGCCTTGGTTGCAGTGACCATGAGATGGTGGAGTCCAGGATCTTGCGCAGCAGGAACAGAATACCAAGCAAGATCATAACCCTGGACTTCAGCAGGACCAACTTTGACCTTTTCAAGCAATTGCTAGAGGAAATCCCATGGGACAGGGTGCTAGATGGTAAAGGGGCCCAAGATAGTTGGTTAACGTTCAAGGACCACTACTTCCAAGCTCAACATCAGAGCATCCCAAGGGGTCAGAAATCAAGGAAGCGAGCCAGAAGACCTGCTTGGTTAAACAGGAAACTGCTGGGCAAACTCAAGTGGAAGAAGAGAGTCTACAGATCATGGAAGGAGAGGCTGGTCACTTGGGAGGAATATAAGAGGATGTAACTAGAGGAGGCAACTAGGAAAACTAAGATCTCCTTGGAATTGAACCTTGCAAGAGAGGTCAAGGACAACAAAAAGGGCTTCTTCAAATACATGGCAGATAAAACTAACACTAGAGGCAATGTAGGCCCACTGATGAATGGGGTGGGTGCCCTGGTGACAGAAGATACAGAGAAGGCAGAGTTACTGAATGCCCTCTTTGTCTCTGTCTACACTGCTGGACATTGTCCTCAGGAGCCCCAGAGGAATTCAGGATAAAGGACGAGTTTGCCTTGGTTGATGAGGACTGGGTTAGGGATCAATTAAGCCATCTGGACATCCATAAATCCATGGGTCCTGATGGAGTGCACCTGAGGGTGTTGAGGGAGCTGGCTGAAGTCATTGCTAAAACACTTTCTGTCATCTTTGGCAAGTTGTGGGGAACAGGAGAGGTGGCTGAGGACTGGAGGAAAGCAAATGTCACTCCAGTCTTCAAAAATGGCAAGAAGGAGGACCTGGGTAACTATAGACTTGTCAGCCTCACCTCCATCCATGGAAACGTGATGGAACAACTTACCCTCAGCACTGTCTAGGCATATCAGGGGTAAGAGAGTCATTAGGAGCAGTCAACATGGTTTTACCAAGGGGAAGTCGTGTTTAACCAACCTGATAGCCTTTTATGAGGACATAACCAGGTGGATAGATGATGGTAGAGCAGTGGATGTGGTTTATCTTGATCTCAGAAAAGCATCTGACACCGTCTCCCACAGCAACCTCACAGTTAAACTGAAGAAGTGTGGTCTGGATGATCAGGTAGTGAGGTGGATTGTGAATTGGTTGAAAGGAAGAAGTCAGAGAGCTGTGGTCAATGGGATAGTGTCTAGTTGGAGGCCTGTGTCTAGTGGCACTAGTATTATTCAATATATTAATCAAGAACCTGGGTGTGGGAACAGAGTGCACTGTCAGCAAGTTTGCTGATGATACAAAGCTGGGAGGAGCGGCTGACACGCCGGAAGGCTGTGCTGCCATCCAGAGAGACCTGGACAGGCTGGAGGATTGGCTGGGGAGAAATTGAATGGAATACAACAAGGGCAAGTGTAGAGTCTTACATCTGGGAAAGAACAACCACATGTACCAGTATAGGTTGGGGACAGACCTGTTGGAGAACAGTGTAGGGGAAATGAACCTGGGAGTCCTGGTGGACAGTAGGATGACAATGAGCCAGCACTGTGCCCCTGTGGCCCAAGAAGGCCAATGGCATCCTGGGGTGCATCAGAAGGGCTGTGGTTAGTAGGTCAAGAGAGGTTCTCCTCCCCCTCTACTCTGCCCTGGTGAGGCCGCATCTGGAATATTGTGTCCAGTTCTGGGCCCCTCAGCTCAAGAAGGACAGGGAGCTGCTTGAGAGAGTCCAGCGCAGAGCCACCAAGGTGATTAAGGGAGTGGAGCATCTCCCTTATGAGGAAAGGCTGAAGGAGCTGGGTCTCTTTAGTTTGGATAAGTGGAGACTGAGGGGTGACCTCATTAATGTTTATAAATATGTAAAGGGCAAATGTCAGGAGGATGGAGACAGGCTCTTCTCAGTGATGTCAAACTGCAGGACAATATGTGCAAGCTGGAGCATAGGAGGTTCCATGTAAACATAAGGAAAAACTTTTTTTCACTCTAAGAGTGACAGGCCACCAGAACGGGCTGGCCAGAGAGGCTGTGGAGTCTCCTTCTCTGGAGACATTCAAAACCCGCCTGGACACGTGCCTCTGTGACCTACTGTAGATGTTCCTGCTCTGGCAGAGGGGTTGGACTAGATGATCTTTCGAGGTCCCTTCCAATCCCTAACATTCTGTGATTCTAGGCGATTCTGTGAAACGCAGCATGCCACAGATGAGAGATTCAAGTTGACCTATCAATTTAATCATTCTACATGTATTAACTTTGCAAAAGGTAAAAATGTTGAACAGAAAACCTCACCTCTAGCTCCTTTTCATCAAAATAGTGTAGCCACTGTAGAGGAACAACTTCATTAAAACCATCAAGAAAAGCTTTGGTTTGTTCTCTGACTCCCCGAGAAAATCGCCACTCAGCCATTAGCCTGGAATGGAAAAAAACCAAACACAAATTAAACATCAATTAGCATTCAATATGAAGAATTTGAAATGTCTATGACTGCGTGTGTGTTCCCTCCAATTTTACTTTCTTACACGGAATGATTCCACAGACTATAAGGGACCTACCATACTAATACCACAGATCTCCAAACTCAGATAACAGTAAAAGTAGCAAGAGTCTAGATCTTGCCAGATCTAGATCTAGTTGAAGCGGGGTTGGACTAGATAACCTTCAAAGGTTTCTTCCAACCCAAACCATTCTATGATTCTAAAAGATGTACTTAGTTACCATTACAGTTAAAAATTTATTACTATTATCCTTTCACTCATCAAAATTCATCAGCATTTTCATGAATATAATGCTAGTTGGGCATTATGATTTTGTTATGGCAAAATTTGCTTTAGCTTAAAAAGCATATAATCCCACTGTTTCAATAGTAGAAAAGAAAAAGTTCCACTGATTTTAAAATAATTCTGTTCTTGAGCAAAAAACAGCACGTAGGCAGAGAATAATAAGAAATACTGTTGCTTTTAATACCTATAACTATGGTTGCCCAATATTTCCAGCATAAGACTATTTCCAGCTTCAACAAAGAGCAGTCATTTTCTGTTTTGAGCTTCTGATGTATGCTAAGATTTGGAGGAAGAGTTAACATTTTTTATATTTCAACTAAAATAATCAAGCCACTTCTGAATAAAAAAAAAAAAAGACAATAAATACATGTATACATACTACAGAAAATATTTCACTGAGAAGCTAAAGACTGCTAATTTAACCGGGAACTTTACGTGCAGCACTGGACACACACTGTATCACAGAAAAGGATCTGTGTACATCTGTTTTTGAGATCACTCTGAATAGATGTATCAGAAATACAGGTTCAGAAGCAGAAAGGCAGGGATAAGATCAGGAAAGAAGCAGGAAAGACCAGCATAACAGAACAAAGAGAAAAAATAGTTTAAGTCACACCACATTATATACTATTCTGAATTTCAGTTTCCACAGTGACAGGGAAGTTCTGAACAATTTGAAATCCACTGTCAAATACATGTCTTCCCTCCAACTCGATCTGTTAACTGAAGTTACTGAAAATAGGTTTGCTCATTTTCAGTTTCACCTGTTCTCTCACTGTGCATGTAATAACAAGACAGGTTCTTCTCTCTATCAGATCTTCTCTCTTTTATTTTTTTGGAAGGGGAGTGGTTGGGGGAGAGGGAACAGGGGAATGGGAGAGATCAATATGTACCACGTGTATATACCCAGATACCAAAATACTGAGGAGATGCAAAATTCAGTTTCAGTCTTAAAGACACCTTTTCAATGATAGTCCAAAGAATTGCACAGTAACAGAAAAAAAGAGAAAACAAGTCATATACTGTGTCAAAAAAGACTAGAGCAGCAGAAGAAATACAGAACACTTTTTTCCAACATCTACACCTTCCTACCCAATATATTCTTCTTTGTTCTCCTCAGTTACCAAGATATTTGAACCTCCTGATTTCAGCTCATGAGAGGTTACTTTTCCTAAGAGCTCCATATCCACACAAAAGTACATTTCCAAGTTACACTCTTCGATGTTATTATCCCTGAATGAAAAGAAAAAAAAAAGTTCAATTAATTCTGTATAAAAAACAAACAAACAAACAAACAAATCGATGTAACATCACACACACTCTAAAATAATGTACAAACCTTATCCAAATTAGGGAGTTGTAAAATTCAGTATCAATAGATTCTAGGTCCTTAATAGTAAGTTTCTTGCTCAGCATTCGTTTGTAGAAAGGCAGAGAAAAACCAGTGTCAATAAATTTCCCATGAAACAATGCCTGTTGAACAGAAAAAAGTCTGTTTAGCTTTTATTGAACTACTGTATTATGGAAGTATTTATGGACTTGAATTCTTTTTTTCATTTCTCCTCAAAATAATAAAAAGCACCAAGTAGCAGTAGCAGCTTGGTATTTAAAAGAACAAAACATTCCAATAAATGGGAAGAAAAAAAAAGATTAATTGACAAAATTTATCCAAGCATATGTTATCATTACAATTTAGAAATTATTTGATTAAAAAAAAATTCTTATAAAAGGAAGAAGTCTATGAAAAGAAGAAATTACTAAGTTTCTTCTTTATTATGTAGACAGGTATATATGCCAAGTGTTATTTGATCCTACTTGATCATCGTAATTGATCCTGCTTGAATACTACTGCCATTTTTTACTACATACATACATCCTGCAAAATCATCCTTTACATAATGCTACTGCAGCTTGTAAAAAAATGTTTAAAAATGCAATCACAGACTGCTTCAGAAAGGGCTTTGGGAATCACATTTTTATAGGTGAGTAACAGAACTGAGAAATGAGATTCTCCCTTCTACTACAAAAATGAAATTGAAAAAAAAACCAAATCATGGTCACACCTGTCTCACCATGCATGCACAAAGGGTATCAGCTAATTTCTAGTACTGAAGCACAGCATTACACAAACACACACACTCTTAACCTCTATACTGACTCTGTGAGTCTGAGAGCTAACAGAACACAGCTATAATTATGAAAATATTTTTTTTCATCATCAAGTGCACTTTCTTGACTAAAATAATTCTTTAAAAAAAATCAACCTAAACCCAGGCCACATAGGGTATTCATTGCTTGTCTTTCCTTATAGCTGAAATTCTATGAGCACAAGAGACAATGTAACAGCCCATTTCCTCCAGAAAAAGGCAAGGCTCCATCCTTTTTCCCCACCTTCTAACTTACCCCCCAAGGCTTACTCTAGGGATGCATTTTCTTTTGCTTTAGGAGAGACTAAAGTTCTCCCTTTAATTATTTATTTATTTGTATATGTATTTTTAAACTACTCTATACTTCTCATGGGAGAGTGAGTGGATAGAAACAGAAAAATTAGAAGTGCAGCATCGAGCCATATGATTTCACTGCTTTTTGCAAAAGTAAGCTCTTAAATCATCTCATTTAATGTCTACGATAATCTTAAACCAAAATATAAAAGTTGTCTTGGCCAACTTCATTTAAAAGCTTTTTGTTACAGAGTAGGATGTGTATTCTTTATGTTTAACTCTGTTTCAGCAGAAAACATCTGTGGTTATTTCAGTACTTAAAACCAAAAGTAGTCTTTAAGATCTGAAAATCACAACTGTTTTAGAACTATGAGAAGGACAAAAATTACAACTGCACTTAAAAAGCCTATCTAGACTTCTTAAAATGATTACCACTCACATTATTACCTGAGCTATTTTAAGCCACTAGAGGGTATACCAGGAAGTACTGCAGGAAGTGCCATCCATTATAAACCATGAATATATTCAAACCCTGCAACTCACCACATTAGGCACCATTACACAGGTGTGTCTCTCTCTCTCCCCACCACTTAGAGAAGTAAAAATAAAAATACAAAAATACTTCAGGAAATAAAAGGCTGTCTATTAATTACATTAAATACTTTAATTAAGTTCTATTAAAACTGAACTGATTTGTTTCTCAAGAAGCATCTATAAGAAAAGCCAAATCAAGAACACGTCCAAACTTAACTTATTTTAAGTCTGAAAGTATTTTTCCATTTATGTTACACTTTGCGTGTATTTATTCTAATTTCATACAAAAAGCCGGAAAAACAGATGACAGTCTCTTAAATCTGAAAATGCACTTTTATCTACTCTATTTGGTTTCACTATTAACCATGTTCAGGGATGTTGCTGAGGGCTACCTGTAGACATCATGATGATTATGTGGAAAGATGACTGTATCACTACATGGAAGGAAAGAAATGTGACAGAACAGGAGTCCACTATAGAAAACTGACTCACTGCTACTAAAAGAAGAAATGATACAACATGCCTCATCAGCTTTTAGTTTAAGAGAAACCCCATGGCAGAGAATCAGCTTCCTGCCAGCTTCAGTTCTCCTCAGTAACTGACCTTTGCATCCAAGTAATCAGATACGTTTAAATTAAGGCTCAGTGTACTCCGCAGAACAATTCTAACTCATTTTTTTTGAATACAGTAAAATATACCAAGTCTAACTGAGAAGCCTTTTTCGGACAATACTAGTCATATTTTTTCAGAGCATCAGTGTTCAGACACTCAATCAAACAGTGGCTTTCATGAAGTACACACATCCAATTGATAAAAATAAAATATTATATTGAATGTCATATTAACTTTCATCACTATCGCAGGAAATTTGAGCGTGTAAGAGACACAACTCTTAGGGAATATTTTGGCTCAATAATCTTATATGCCTTAATCTTCCATTTCTAAGAGATTAATACACCTTTAATAATTGTAAAAACAAATACTGTTCAGGAATAAATGTACAGCTACAGCAAATAATAAAACCTTAAAAATCTAACCTACCATGGCAATAAAGCGCCCAATGAAACAGAAATATGAAAGATGGTCAGGATTGATTGTTGATGCTGGATTTATCTGCAGGCAATAGTTGCTCTTGCCAGCATATTCAAATAGGCAGTACATAGGGTTCAGTACTTCATGGGAAAGCAAGAAAAACCATTCTCTAAGGAAAAAAAAAACATGTATACACATAAAAACCATCAAATACAGATGTTTATCACCATTCTCCTCAAGTAACTAGTAAAATGGTCAAAATACACACAAATGTAGAAAAATAATATAAACAATGTTGTATTAGAATCACAGAATAATATATGGCATTATATACTTCTTAAATATAAAAAAAAAATCATTATTAAAAAGCATTATGTTAGAAAGTCATGGTTTCCAAAGTCTAGAAATGATTGTTAAGATTGTCATCTTGAACCCACATAGGTTATAGCTGCATATTAGTAACATCTTTACCTACAGAGTCTTTGCCTCAACCAGTACATGTTAGTTATCCTCCTCATGCCTGCTTTACTGCATACAACTCAAATCTTTATTAAAAAAATAACAGATTATTTCATGGGCAGTGCTTATTATGAACAACCTAGGTACAACAAAACAAAATAAAAAACCCCAAACCACAGCACACTTTATTTGCTTTCCCAGTCTGACAGCAGAACACGTGTGTGTTACTGTGGTTGAACAAATTACCATGCAGCAGTTAAGCCCACAGGACATATGTTTTTGCTGAGGTTTAACTAATACATGTTATTCACCACTTCCATAGTTTCCAACTCATCTATCAGAAATAATAGAATCTGGTATTTCAGTGTTAGGAAAGATGATTTTTAGAATAGTCGTTGCTTTATAGTATTTGCATATAATCAGAGACCTCAGAGCAGTCAAATATACTCAGCAGTTTTGTATTAGGCCCTAAATGTTTGGAAATAAACAACCAGGCTTAGGGAAAAGCTGCAAAAAAACCCCTAAAAGTCTGTCCTATAATAGGATGCGTCCCTACCTGCAGGGACTGAACTACATCTTGACTGCCTTTCAGCTGTCACATTTAAGAAGCATTATTCCTATCTCAGTATTTACCTGAGTTTAGGGAATAGAAATGAGAGGCTTGCTGGCACATTTCTCCTGACAGTTCTATGAAATTCAAGTCATGGATGATAATTCACTACAATACACTTCCAACCCAAAGGCCAAGTAGAAAGAGAAGCTAGAATACGGTAACTCTAATGGGCTTCTGTGTAACTTTTAATAAGCACAAGAATGTTGTAGAGCATTCTATGCTAATTTTATACTGAGACAGTTATATTAACTCTGCATAGAAGCATCAAATTTAATAGGCATTTAAATTAAGAGCAAAGCCAGGTAACAAGGGAAGAATCAAAGAAATCAGTCATCAACAAGAAGTTTGCAGAAGCAATGAATTTTTCATGACAACAGCTCGATCTAGCCATAGAATAGATATAGAGTCATATTGGTCCTGCTAAACACAGGGTACAAATCTGGAGGGAACACTGAGTTTAGCTTGCTGACAGACAGGTGATAAATCAGGTGCATCAGCTTTCCATATCTGTATTAATGCAGTATTACAATAGCAAGTCAGTACATGAACATTTTCTCAGTGTCACTTAAGAATTCTCAGCTCAAGTTACAATGAGATTCTTGCTCCTTCTCAACTTCACATAAAAAATCTTGGCAAGACTTATTAATAAAACTATGAAATTATACTACTGACATTACATTTTATTTATTTATTTATTTATTTATTATGCTACTTTCTGTGATTAACACTCTTCAGGTAAACTATTCCAACATCACTGCTTTGGAATACTTTGTTTCTCTGCAACAAATTACTTTAACTCTCCTGGTTCCCATCCTATGCCTAGGGCCACCATGATAGCGACACCAACCAAACAAAAACCATGAAAATAAAAATTTGATTCCTCCCTGCAGTCACCTCCCAAAAACTTATCAGATATTGTAATTTAGAAACATAATCATTCACACATCCAAAGAAACTCAACCTTCAGAGGCAAGCTTCCTTACAAACACATTTTCACTGAACTTAATTTTAGCACAGTAAGCAACACAAAACCAGAACAGAAGACCTTTACATTTAAAAAAAAAAAAAAAAAACAAAACAAAAAAGGAAAATTCTCTCACCCATGACTACTTCTAATTCCCTGGATCTGCAATAGTACTGACATTTTCACCCTAATAGTAACATTTCAGTTATGTAACTGGCAGCAGGAGCCAGTGGTTGTCTTCCATATGGTCAACAGATGAAAACCACTTTGTCTGCGTGTGTTGGGCCTGGGGGTGGAAACCATTGGTTGGGGAAGGGCCACCTTGTGAGAGCGAAAAGCTCCCCTAGTTCCAAGGCAGAGACCCCCCTTCCAACCCAGGCTGGCCAATGAGCCCTAGAGAAACGCCTCTGCGAATCTGTATTTGTGAGGGGAAGGACTGTCCTGAAAAGAAGTAGATGGGGGTGAACCTGGAGGAGAGGCCATTGACCTAACAAAAGACGACCATCGGCCTAAACAAAAGACAGACAGACACAAGAGAGCTTCATTGTCAGAGAAAAGAGAAGACAGAGACCCAGACTCAGTTCTGCTGTATGGAGACGAAGTCCCCTGCAGCCCATGGAGATTTAACAGTGGAGCAGACCCACGTGCAGGCCACAGAGGACTCTACACTGGAGCAGAGAAGCTGAGCCTGAGGGCAAGTGCGACTGAAATTGGGACCCTAAGAGTCACTCGCTGCCAGAGCAGGGGTGGATCCCCAGAGTTGGGAGTGAGTCTGCAGCCCGTGGATGTCCCCATGCAGGAGCCAGGAGCTGAGACCGAAGAGGTCCGTGACTCCACGGGAAGCTCACTTTGGAACTTCTTGTTCCTGGACTTTCCTGGACTTTCCTGCTGGAAAGAGCGGCAGAGGTGAACTGACTGAACCCCCATTCCCTGTCCCCTGTGCTGCTGAGGGGGAAAGGTAGAGACATCAGGAACAAAGTGATTTGAGCCCAGAAGAAGGGAGGGGTAGGGGAAAGGTGTTGTAAGATGTGGTTGTTGGGTCTACTCAGATGATTTGCAATGAATTAAATTGATTTTTCTTCCCCAAGTTTGAGTCTGTTTTGCCCATGACCATAACTGGCGAGTGAGCTGTCCCTATCCTTCATTCCTAATCCTGTGCCCCCTTTGATGTGACTCCCAACCCACTTCACCAGGTGGGGGGAGTGGATGCAGGACCACATGGTCCCACTGTGGGTCAAACCACCACACTATGGCTTTCCTGTTACCAGATTTTTCTTCAAAGTTCCACTTCAGATGCTAGAAAATGTTGTCTAGCTGTTTCACATTCCTGCAGAGCCTACAGTTTGTTCATCTGCTGTTACCTCATGCCTGTACTACTCTCATTTATGTCCTTTCTGTCCATATCAGCCCCAATCTGGTGTGTTTGGGTTTTTTTTCAAGTAAGCAAAATACTTTATTTTTTCACAGTCCCACCTTCCAGGAAAGTAGAACTTTCTGACAGAATGTTTCTGAAATAACTCAGTCTACAGCAACTAACTAGTATTAAAAAAATCAAATTTAAACATCAATCTTTGTCAAAGAACTGAACAACTGAAATCACAGTTTTACTAATGCAAGGTTATAACCCATAACAATAGCCAGTGCTGCCAGCTCCAACTCCTCAATACATTAAGGGGAGCTAAAAAGGTAACCAGGGTCAGATTGCAAAAGCAAGCAGTTTCCTTGCCAACAGAATGACATTAGAAATCAAGGTTATAGTGCTATTAAAAAAATAAAAATTATTTTAAACAAATTTTCTTTTACCTTGCCAAGCCACCATAATCCAATCCTTCTTCTCCTCTGAATATAACATATAATCTTCTCCTCAAATCATAAGGTTTTAATGCCATAATCTGTCAAAAAGCCCCAAAATTTGTAATGTTATAAATTATGAAGTCAATACAGTTGCTCCTTTTTATTCAGATTTTATTTAATTGATAAAGGAATGCCATATATGTGAAATGTTTACACAGACAGAACATGCAATTAATGAACCGCACACAAAAATATCAATTCACACTTAAAATCCTTGAGAAGTAGACTCCTAGCAAAGTGGGAGAGCGTATCTAGAAGGTATCAGTATATGGTTGCCTTGTTTTTATACTCTTCCTAAGTCATTAAAGGAAAATTTCATTTCCATTGTCATTAAAGGAAAATAGGTGAAAAGCCATTTCCTCACAAATTTTTAGTTTTAGGAAAATCACTTTAAAAAGTAATTTAATCCAAAATAAGTGTACTATACTTTAATTAATAATATACTTTTTACTTATAGAGAATCCCTCCCAAGAAGTTTTGATGTGGTGACAGAAGCAAGAATTTTCACTGCTCTAGAGAAAGAAGGAAGGAACATACATTGGCTGCCGATCATAAGAGCCCAAGAACTGTAAGCTTCAATTACACAGATTTAATGTTCAAAGGACAAAGCAGGACACCAGTTTTAATTGGTGAAAACAACATTTTGTAATGTATATAACCACACAAAAGAATCAGAAAAGCAAATCTGATGTGGTTAAGTTAATATGCCATGCAATGTGGTTAAGCTATGGAACTTCTGACCACAAGATACCGTAGATGCAAAAAGTTCACAAGAGGAGCACGGACAAGCTCACAGAAGAGAAGTCCCTTGAGGATTATTAAATACCCAGAAACCACATCAAGTTCAAGAAGCATTTCAATTGCAAACAGTTAGGAGCTGAAAGATCATTTCATTGAAGTATTATATACATTACTTCTGTTCATACAGTTTTCCCTAGGAATCTCCCTTTGGTTAACACCAGAGATTACTGTGCCTGAAGGACCATTAGTCTGAACTGGCTACGGGCATTTTTGTTCTTAAGCTTTGTCTTGATAAACAAACACAACAACCCTTGCAGGCTTACTTGCTGGAAGGAATCCTCAAACAAAGTCTGTCTGGATACATTGATTTTCACATGACTTGGCAGTGCATTGGACTGTAATCATAAGGCAATAACATTAAAAGGCAGCACATATAGATGCAAATTCAAATAGTTTCAAGAAGTAAATAATTACTTAAGCAGTACCTGACATAAGTAACGGAAATGAGCAAGTTTCCACCTAAAGCTACGCTCATAAGCAATCTGTGGCCCTTTATTTCTGCAAGGAAATATATTTGAGATAGATTAACCCATAGACATCAAACAGTACTTTCAATGCTAAATAACAGCATGTAGATTTCAAAAATACACAAAAATTGTTATTTTAAGATACGATCAGAAACAAAAGCAGTTGCTGGTTTGGTAAGCCAGTCTACCTTTCTGCCACCCTCTTTTTTTTTTTTTTTTCATTTAAGATGCTAGGCAATTTACTAAATTTGAGAGAAAAGTAGAGATCTAGAGGATTTCAAATCCCTATCAATCTTGTAAAAATTACAAGCCAGATAAAGAAGAGACTGCTAAATTAGGCTTCACAAATTCAGCTGCTTGTGGAACTACGATGGAACTTTTAGTACAATACTCTATATAGGCTCTGAATGAAAAGTCACGAACACATCATCAGAAGTAAACCCTACCCTACATAAAAGACACTAAGACAGCCACCATAGGTTGGGTCAGTACTTCTGATTAAACTATCTTAAAAAAAACATTTGCATGTAAAATTTTTGTAAAGTGTTTAGAACTACTTTGTTTAGACATTAATGTTGCTAGAGGGTGTATAACTGTAAGCAATGATCATTAGAATTACTTGCTGTTTATTTAAAAATTTAACTATTAGTTACATTACTTGAATATTCAAGTTCACCTCATTTCTCCTCTCTATTTATAAAACAATTACAATCTTGGTATTTGAAAAGTGTATTAAAAAAAACTACTGAACCTTAGAGCAGTGCAGCAAAGTGTGTCATAGATAAATTGACAATTAAAACTTAAAAATAGATTCAATTTACAGGGCAACAATTTGATCATAATTTAGTGCTCAATTACAGGTAAAAGTACAGATTGTTTTCCAGTATGAGAAGACCTCATCATTACCATAACAAGTTAAAAAATTTAAAAATACATTAATTTCTCACTTACACAGAAGATTTCCCAGTACGAGGGTCATTGAAAGTGGTGGTTCTTGTATTATGGTCAACGAAGTATCTGACACCTTCTCTGGTATATCTGATTTCCCAGCCCTCTGGAAGAGGGTCCTCATTTTGTAAACTGCAGAAGAAATTGCAGACAGCACTTTTTCTCCCCATATCATGACATACAAGAATTAAGCAAGATCTTTTTATCTGCAGTGTCTATATACACACCTACCCTTGAGTTCGAGGGTCTTCCCACTGTGTCGTCTTTGTGTTATGATTAACAAAATACACTCTATCATTTGAATCCACTCTCCTTTCTAGAGGAAAAAAAGAAAAAAACCCACTATACAAAAACTGCATTCCAAATTTCTGTAACTGTCACTTGCTAAAATTAACAGCTAATTAGCTTACCCCAGCCGGGTGGTAAAGGCCCAAGTGGATCATTTTCTGCTGACAACATCGAAGCCTATTTAAAAAAAGAGGACAGTTAGGCCAAATATTATTAATATTTTTTTCCTCAATGTGTTTTAAGATTACAGCTAGCTCTGAAGACTGCCCATTCTGAAAAAAACATCATGCCATTTTTAGTCTGTTTTTGTGAAGAAACAAAGACTACGTGATAATAAGATGATTTGCGCACTTGCCTCCATTGTTTGCAACCCAGTGTACCCTCCCTTTCCCTTCTTACAGCCAACTTGACCGTCAGTGGTCTTAAAGATGTACAGTTCATTGAACTTTTGCAGAAGCACGTGTACGCAGATAAGCACAATGTTCTTGCTTAAGAACATGCTTTGCCATAACAAACATTTCCAAGCACAGTGATTACTGCCAACACAGGGTTTTTTGCTTCCTCAATACACGATGTCTTCCCTGGATGTTTGGCTATTTTCAGACTTTGCCATTCTTTGCTAATGCAGCTGCATTCATTAAAATATGCATGTGGCAAAAATTATACCAACACACAGTAAGGTTAAAAGGAACAAAAAAACCCCTAAAAAACCCCAGATTAAATTATTATGTAAAAACATGCTAAGCTCATAGTGTACTGCAACCTTGCAGAAGTGACCCAGTAGCTCCCAAGAATACAAAGCATGGTAAAAATAAAAGGTAGAAATCCCCTAGACTGCAGGATCCATGCTCTAACTAGAAGCATCCACTCCCTAAAATTCTTGGGACATTAAAATTGCTTTTTTCCTCCCCCATGCATAATGGAATTTTGGGAATATGGGATCCAATCTACATTCTTGAAAGAGTTTCTTAAGGATCACCTTGCTACTAATACTGCTTTATATAGCACTTGCAATCCAAAAATCTCAAATCCACTTAAGAATTTCCAACAGCAAATTCAGGCAAAAAAGGTACAGTATTTTTCCTGAGAAACAGAGCAAAGATCAGGAGAAAATGCAGAAGCTACACTCAAAATCAAGCTGTCTCTTTGTTCCAGCTACTAGCTACTAAATGTGAACAGAGAATTATCATTATCTCAGCAGCAAATGCAGTTAGCTTCTTCTGCTTTTGTAGACTATACAGTCACAATGACCCTGTACACAAAGACTTCTCTGTGATGAGTATAAAATGAATAGCACACAACAAAAAATGTCATCTGACAAAGAACTGAATGGTTGCACGATTTACGATCTTCTTAATGAGTCCAAGGATTTGTGTGTGGCTGCTGGCTAATGTATATTTAACAGAACACACTGAAACACTAGGCAGTGGCATGGGATGAGCCAGATTTAATATCAAATGGAGTACAGAATAGTAACCCAGGTAAAAATGGAAGTAACTAAAATAACTATGTCCCAGCCATTTTTCTTCCTTCACACAGTTTAGCTTTGACCATTCAAGGTAACTGCAATATTAGCTTACTCATTAAAAGTATTAATTCACTTTTTCACAAAAAATAAATTACAATCTCACTTATAAACTGCTATAGAGGCAGAGTCCTGGTATGTCACCAGAGGAAGAAAGTTTAGCTGTAGTTTGACCTTAACAATTCTAGAAGAAAAGTAGCAGCACTAAAGTAAAAAAAAAACCAAAAAAACAACTTCACACTTTTCTCAATATAATTTAAATATTCTCCCCCAATGAAATGTGAGCTCCAGATATGCAACTCATACATTTAGAAAACATAATTCTAAAGAGACGCAAACAGTCGAGTTATCTTTTATCTTCCTTCAAGTATATTTTGTCTCACAAACCAATCCTAAATTGTGGTGATGCATGTTTCTGCCATCGCTAGTGATGAGATATAATGTCTAATTAGGTAATGAGAGTCTGAGAACTGTGAAATGTAAGAATACTGCAGCATTCTTTACTTCAGAGGGATACCCGAATAAAGTCCATCAAGTTCAAAGCAAACTTAGGTCTGTGGATGCATAGAGTCCTGGTCCAATGAAGCTGTTTCAGACTTGTATTACAATGATTTCTTCTAAGAAACACTTCAGCTTTGCTACATATCACTTACCAAGCCTCTGGGACTGGATCCTTTTTTTAAGAGACCAATCACAATTCTTAAAACGGACTGTTTAGTGAGCGTGACATGCAGGCAACATCATCCTTAACTCTGAAAAAGCAACTATCGTATTTATCCAGTCACAGATGGAAAAATCTGTCTCAAGAAATATTTTCTTTGAAGCTACTCATATTTTCTTCAGGCAGAAGTAAGTGAGCAACTACTTCAGAGAAATGGAAAACCATGTAGGAAATGCCAGAACAGAACCAGATGCATAAGCTTCAAAATTATTTCAAAGGAAAAGAATTGCCACCTGTACTAATGAATGACTCCTAACGACTAAAACACCTCTGAAGGCCATTTAATGTTCAAAATGCCCATAATTCTGCCTTTATGTTCCTCTTCAGTTAAGGGACTGCTTTAGTTTTACCTCGCCATTAGAAGTCTTAAGTGTTATGCAGTACAAAAGGTTCAAGTTAGGGAACAGACCCAGAAGGAAGTACTTTTTGCCTTTATGGACAATTTTTGTTAACTTTTTTCAACAGAATCAGAATCTGAATTACTGATGCCAAAAGTCTTGTAACACGTATGGCTAAATAGTTATAAAATCACTTTATAAAACATTAAAGAACAGGAAGTACACCCATACTTTTCTACTAATTTCTAAATTTTATGTAGAAGTTACCGAATAGAGGTATCGTTGGTTAAACTGTTGCATAGCTCCCTGAAGTTGATTCCGTTGAGATTGCCATTGCTCAAAGTTCCTGACTGATTCCATTGTTGGCCGCTGCCATGTTGTTGTTCTGGTGTTATGGTCCACATAGTAAACTCTCCCACGATCATCAACTCTTCTTTCCCAGCTTTCAAGAAACACAGATGTTACCAGCTAAATTTTTCAGCAATATTACATAACTGATTTTCTCTTTATGCTAAATTCCTAGACAGTATGTGCATGAAGTACTGGAGTCAGAAGCATGATTTCAATTACTAAAGTATACAAAAGTACTCCCCAATTTTATTAACAGAAGGACAACCAAACTGAGCAAACACAGACTTCAAGCAATAGCATGTTCAGCTCTCTGTCACCTCGTTTTTAACTTTGCTGGCAGGTTTAACAGAAAACACTTCCCCTGGAAATCTGAGGTTTAGAACCAGTGCACTACATCTAGAGGCACCACCTAAATAAAGATATCAAATATGCATTATTTAATGCTTAAGTTTTAAAGGAAGAACAAAACAATTCAGTAACTATATTTGAACAAGTGATTAAAATGAGTGACATATACAGTACCTACATTCCTATAACTGTAATTAATATAATTCTAAATTAACTGAAAGATAGAATTTCTCAGTATATGATGTATGATACAGTTTCAATGAGCTGCTTACCAAAGTTGTTACTTTTTCCTGCACCAAATAACAAAAAACAAAGAGTAACTTTATAATATTTAAATTTAAAAAAAGTTTACATTACCCAGGAGGTAAGGGCTGTGGTCTTTCCCATGTTGTAGTTCGTGTGTTGTGATCAACATAATAGGTTCTACCATGAGGATCCTTTCTTTGCTCCCACCTTCAAGACAAAAAGACTTTCAAGTAAGTCAAGGTGAATATGCTTCTTTAGGACTTATTTCCCACTCAGCCAAAAGAGTACCTAATTACTGAATGAAAATACTATGGTCCATTCTAAAACACCAAAGAGAACTTACACTGGAATACATATCAGTTACTTCCTATTTAAACTGGTATCACCATAAAGACTTCTTTAAGGGACTTGGTACATAAAATGAGTACACTAATATTCCCAAGCATTTTCAAATTCTATTTAAGATATCTAAGACAAAGCCAATTAATTAACTGCTCAAGGCTTTGATGCTAAAATAACTTCATTCAAAAAGTGTTAAGAGATGCATTCTTTCCATTTCCAAGTACATGCCTCTCAAAAAAAAAAAACCAACCAAACAAACAACAACAACAAAAAAAACCAAAACCAAAAAAACCCCCAGAGTTTACAATTTGAAGCACTGTTCCCTATATCCAACAAACAACTGGATCTTTCAGAGTAAACCTGTGCTATTAGGAAATTTTCCTGTGTTTCTATTTCCTGGGGATTATTTCTTCAGTTTTAGTTGCAAGGCAAACTTATATTGAAGATGGAGAGAGGAACAAATATTATAAACAACTGAAGTTCCACACTGCTGAGAACTGCTATAATGCAATAAAAGTATTTACAAATGGGAGAAGAAACCAAGAAAAATTACAGATGACAACCTGAAGCCCTTGCTTGCATTAGATATATGCTTGCTTTTCTTACATACATAATAAATTAGCTCCTAAAAATGTGGGCAGAACACCTTCCCTGCTACTCATAGGATTTGACGTGCATTTGCTCTCTATTACAGAGTATCCTATAAAGCTCCAAATGTTTTCTGCAGTTCAAAGGGTTAAATACCAAGATTATAAGGAGATAAGAGAGAAGCAGTAGCATGTTACAGAGTTACTAGGACTAAACATAAGGAAGACTGAACTAGATCTGAGGGGAGTACCACAAAAAAACCCCCACAGAAACATGATCAGGGAGGAATGATGAAGGACATTTGACCACAGTGTGCACTATGCCTGGAACTCATGACCCTGTCCTCAATGGGAAAGAATGTAATAATTTTAAAAAGTGTGTGTGGAGGGTGATGACCACAGGAATTCCCACCTATAAAGAGCTTCCATTTGTGAAAGCATCTGAAAATTTAAAACTCTGTAACTTCCCCAAAAACATATATACAAATTTCTATCTTTTAGATACTTTTTTTCATGCTTATCCAACTGCAGAAATTCAAGTGAAGTGTCACTAATAACTTACTGAACCTCCTTCAGAGGGAGCATGCACAAGACAGGCTCTCTGACACATCAGCTACAATGGCACAAGGTATATACACTTCAGATGGGAAACAATTTCTATGTTCCAAAAATCCTAAAATAGTTAATATTTAGAAATGTAAGTATTTCCAATTAGTAACTGAAGACATATTTTCACCCAAATATAAAAGGATCTATAAAAAAAAATTAAGGTCAATAGATTAAATATTTTAAGCGTGTACTATATTTTTATTTAAAGACTAAACACATCTTTAATTTTACATGTAAGGTAAGTAGCTTCTAACAGTCCAGTAAAATTAAAAGATTCTAGCTATTATGGGCACTTCATATCTGTGTTTTTATCTGTAACACTACTGGTCTCATTGTTACACCGCAAGCACTTACAAATATTTCTAGACTATTTTATTAATTTTCACTTCTCTATCAGTTGTTACTTTCTGAGACAAGAGCTACTTAGCCAGTTACAGCAGCAGCGCAAACCCCATTTTAGATCAAATAACCCCATTCAGCCAACTGACCTGCATTTGGCAATCCCAGTATAGAATTAAATATCTGTTTCTTTATATGTACATTCGATGAAATATGATTATAATATTAAAATCAAGCCCACGTACCCAGGTGGTAAAGGTTCTGTACTGGCATTACCAGGCTGCTGTCTTACAGGTTCTGCAGATGCATTTGAGGTGGAGGAGGATTCCCTTGGTTTTGCTGCATCTGCTGTTGTACTGTTTCTAGCATTAGGCTGAGCACAGTCTGTTGCAGCTGTAGGTTCTAGCCCAGTAGATACAACAGGTAATGTAGAAGTGTGGCTTTCAGAACAGCTAGTTGCTTCTGTTGTTGACTGAGGTTCTGCTGTAGTGTTAGTGCAATCTGAAGATGTGGGAGCTTCAGCTGAACCTATTGGAACCTCAGAGACAGAAGAATTACCAACTTCTGGTGCAGAGGTGGATGACTCGCCATTAACTGAGAAATGAGAAATAAGAACATTTGTGTATCAGAATCTGATGAGGTTTATTTTTCAAATGACCAACTTTTGGAGTAAACACTACGGAATGAATACCTTTAAGCGGCACCTATATGCCATAAGCAGCATTTTTGTCTAAGACGACAAGAAGTCACAATACATCTGCCTTAGTTAAAACTCTAATTAAAACTTAAGAGTTTGCAAGCCATTCTCTATACTTCCCTGCGAAGGTAATTTCTGACTTTCTGCATATCTTGGTCAACTCAATGTTACACCTTATTCTTTAGCTTAGGAAAAGATACCCATCTGCTTCCCATAAAACAGTACTGCTTTATTTGCTTTGAAACTTTGAACTTATATTGACTTAAAAAAAAAAAAAATCTTAATGAGTATGACAAGAGATAAATAACTATATGAAATACGGGAAACTAAGAGGCAGTTCTCACAAAGCATATCTCACAAATCACATCTCACAAATCACATATTGATTTTATTTTTTTTCTCTTTTTCAGAGTTGAGGTACAGAACCCTACAATTAAGCAAAAACCACCTATGTTTGACTTGGAAAAAAAATCCCCTCCCCTCCAAAAGCAGGATTAAAATATAAAAATCGGTATTTGGCTAACATAACTTACGTAGTTCAATGACTGAAGAAAATTATTTTAGAATCACAAAGTAAATCAATTTCTGTCTTTTAAAGAACAATACGAATGTCATCCAACTTAAGCAACATAACCTCATAGAAGGTTTAGAGCAAGTACGGATTTAGCAGGAAAAGAGGAATAATAAGGCTTTATTACTCCCAAGCCCACTCGGCCAACAATAAATCAGAACCAATCATCTGCAGAGCTTAACAGAACAGCACCTCAGCACAAGATCTTGCCTTAGATAAGTGAAATGAGGTACGGCAGTCTGTAGGACCCCCATTAAAAGCCAAGGCCCTATTAAAAGCAGTGCAACATCATTCACAGCTTTCATTTTCTGCACCACTAATCAACACCAGACAGTATGAATTCCATTTAAACTCATCAGTTTGTACCTCTTCTAAAGTTGAAACTATTTTTCTACAAGACTAAATATAATATGCAATGTAGACTTCAAGTAATTTTCTATTTAACAGCATACTATCAGCTAATAATTCTAATGACTGAGGCCAATACAACTGCTCCATACTCATAAGTCTCGTAACTCTTATTGAGATTTGCAAAATTGAACCCTAGACTAGTGCCTATAAAACACTGTTCCATCATTTTAAAGAGTTCATTTACTGTAATTCTGTATAACACTCTTACAAATAAAAAAATAGCTAGATTCTACTTACTACTTGCAGTACCTATATAATATCAGCAATTTCCTTCTTTCCCAGATGGTCAGAAAAGCAGGTCAAAGAATTACAAACAATGTAACAGTCATTAGCAATGTATTCAAATTAGCAAGCCAGTTTCTTTAAGGCATTATCACTGAGCCACAAATATTTTCTTGATATGTATAATGATAAGTATGATTTTGCAGGCAGCAGCAGATTTGTGGGATCTGTAAAGGCATTACTTTTTGAACTACTACAACTACTCCAGGGAGGTACATCACTACTTCCAGCTTGCACAAGACATGTCAAGACTTTGTATTATTCCCAGCAAATGTAAAGCATGATATTAAAAAAAAAAAAAATCATAACTACAGACAATCTGATCAAGTTTCTTCAAACTTCTGCTTTAACTAGTAAAAATTTCACTTAAATAGGAAGGAAGCCAACTGAAATTTCAGCTTTTGTTAAAAAAAGCATTCAATTCATCCACATGAAAGAGTGAAAGGCATTACATAATTAAGTTAAAAGTAAAATAACTGACAAACCATCAGCTCTTTTAGTAAGCTGATCTCCAAAACAGATCTATAAAACACTACATCAGCCAATTACCTCACCAATTAGATCTAAAACAGCAATTCTGGCAACATCACATGAAATTACAATCATGCTAAGCACAACAGTAGGGGAAAAAAAGGTCTATCATTATCATCATATGCTGGAGACCTGCTTTATGCCTTGCCTTTAAGTCTCCATCAACTGGTACAGTAGTTGAAAACTGTGATATCAGTGCCTCAGTGCAAGCTCAGTGATGATTTCATCAATATTACTATTTGAGCAAATCAATTATTTTTGTAATTACCCTATACTAATACAGATTTCAAATGGATCTCTCCACTAGAGAAGAAAAAGGGAGCAATGTCTAAATAATATAAATGCCCTCTGACCTTCAACTGAAAAGAGAGGAATCAAATTCAAGTTCTCCAAATAGAGAAAAGCTTCAGAGAAGGCCCAATTTAATTATTACCTTTTAAAGTTCATAATTGTTTCTGCTGTCTTCCCACTCACATTTCTCACTCTATTAAGAAAGTTTGACAGTCTCTGTTATACTATCTAACAACTTCCTTATTTCTATTCAAGGTTATATTTTTCTCTGCTATCACTGTAATCTCTCTCAAATAGCTGAGAAAAGGCAGAAAGTGCTTAGAAAGCACAGTCATTACTAGATGCAAAGTTTTGCCAGAGGAACAAAAATTTAAAAACTTTTATTTTCACCTTTTTTACTGTACTGAATATTACCTGTAGTCATAATCAAAGTTTTGGTGTTTAAGAGGAATACGGAATTTAGTATTTGCTGATATGTTTTGAAACAGTGTATCTTTTGAAAAAACGGAAGGCAAAGAGAGTCTGCAACTCATGTAAAGTCAGAGCACAGCAGTTCCCTGACAGCACTAAAAATCACATTTATCTAATGGCAAAAGAAACTTAATTATTGTTACTCAAATTAATTGTGAAAGAAACTTGATTTTTCCTCTAGACAGTCAGTAACATGGGACAGAGAAATTAAAGTTTTGGATGCTTTACACCTTTCTTCATCAGAGAAAAGAGCTGACAGGCAAGTATGAAAGCTAGTACATTTAAGAATGGATCTACTCCAGAAAAAATCACAGAAATGGACATTCAAGATTATAAATTCAAGCCTAGAAACATCCTTTCAGTATTTCTGAAAACTAATAAAAAATGTACAAAAAAAGTGATTCAACTTCAGATACATTTCAACCAGATAAAAAAGCCTTATGGATCATGTTTTCATAACCCTCCCATTCTTACCAGTGCTGTTGACAGGCTGAGCTGCGGGTGGTTTTGGTACTGGCGTATTTTTGGGTCTGGCTGCAACGTGAGGAGGAGATGGTGTGCTGTCTCCATTAACAGCTTCTATACAGAATGTATTCTGCACTACAGAGTTGGAAGGTACTGGATTGTCTATCCCATTAGAAATGTCACAAGCAGATCTTGGTAAAAATAAAAGATTATTTCAGTTTACTAAAAAACATAACACGTTAAACAGTTACGCAGCTAAATCAAATCCTACACTAAAGAAACATGGAAATTGAAGTAAATTCACATCAATTTACAACACAGTGTTTGCAGCCTAGAAAACAGTCAAGCACAAGACCACAACAACTAAGGAAATAAAAGGCAAATTTTGTTTTTGAGGATTTCAGATACTTCAAACAGGTAAGATATTCCATTTCCACTTTATCTTTTACTTGTAATGACATATTAGAATTGAGTTGGGCAGACTGATACACCTGCCATATCTTCCAAACTGCCTTAGGGACCCCTTCCAAAGTGCAGCTATGAGCAGGAAAACTTTCTCTCATTAAGCAAGGGGAACAAATGGGTTTGTCTATCATACCTCCAAAAATTATTCTAGTTATAGCATAAAATAGTAACAAAACTCTCCCTCAGTAAAAGGAAAATAAGATAGGCAGATCTTCTAGATCTGCATAGGCAGGATGAGACATTGTGAGGACTGATATACACAGGTAGCTCTCTGTCTCTATGCCACGTGGAAATAAACGTAGTATGAGGGCTTGCAAATGCAAAGTCTTGTTCAATTGCACCGTTTTTACTTAAAACTACCCCAAAATGTTTAAAGCCACCCAGTAGAGACACACATTGTGAAAATTACATTCAATGCCAACTCCCCATCTTCTCAAAGAGTAGGGTCTAAAAATTAAAAGAGAAGTTAAGCAGATGACAAAAAATGTGAGAATTGTTAAAAGTCCCACTTTGCAGAGTAAGAAAGGAAGAAGAAGCATTTCCATGTTACTTTACCCAACTCCAAAGAAGTAGCATAAACCAAGAATTCAAGTTCCCTTTCCAGCTCTAGACTACAAACCCAATTTGCTTCCTGAAGGCATACACAGAGCTACCTTAAAACTTTTCTTCATCTCTTTATTTTAAAACTGTAAATCAGAACTGCTGGACAGTTGTAAGGAAAACTGCTGTAATCAAAGAGCAGGATCCCAGTGAAAGCCAACACCTCCAGCAACAATAGTTGAATAAAAACAAAGGATTGTGATTACTGTTTCAAAATGGTATGCAGATGTGTTTCAAATCACTTTTAACAGTCCCAAACCTTTTTAAAGAAAACTAAAGAGAAGCAACTTTTTATCTTCCCTCCCTCATGTTAGGCATCCATGGTGGAACAGAGACAAACCCCCACATATTCAAAAAAATAATCAAGTCAAGCGTACAAGGACAAATGTCTCCTTGTCACTCAAACGCCTACCAACTGTGTATTTTTTCAATCCACTGTGTGTCAAGAATTTAAAGGGAAATCAGTTCACTGCAAGGTAACTTGGCTAGTAACATTAAATTGATTTGAATGTTGACCTATTTGACTCACTAGTGGTGAGGGGGCAAACAATCTACTCCTACTTCTCCCTAGGCAGTCTTTGAGCTCATATAAGGATAGAGAAACCAAGAATGAAGATCTAAATTGACCAAAAGCCTTTCTCTTGCCACTTGCTGCTGAAGCAGGCAGCCTCTTTGCCTGTTCTGAATACTGACTCCTAAATGCAATACAAGTCTCTTAAACAACTTCCTGATCATGACCTTAAAAAGGAACTGGGTGAGGGGGAAGTAATTTTGGCTTTTTTTTCTTCTTCCTTCCATTCAGATGGTATGTTGCAACAAGTTGGTAGACATTAATAGAAATGGCTCTTAAACAGCAAAAGAAAAAAAATTGAATAAGTACATAAAAACACACTGAACCACTGCTCCCCTAATCTTTGCTGCAGCATTTAGGGGACTTCCAATCAGTTGCATTTTTATGTTCAGAGGGCTACACATCCAAGAGGCAATGATAAAGTAGTGGAGAACAGACTCTACCAGCAGAGGAAGAAGAGAGTTGTAAATTTAATTCTTCTCAAGCTGAATTATGTAATCATACATGTAATGTTTCTAAAACCTATGGTAACATAATTTAGGGCTTGACAGTTAAAATCTATTCCCTTCAAAATAATTTAAAAAAACAAAATATAAACAACTCAAACATTTCAACAGATAAATTTGCTAATATACTTCATATAGTGTAAAACACAAAAATAGATTCCAACCTGGATGTACTTCTTGCTGAAGCATCTCTGCTTTCATGCACAGCCTCGCCATTTTGCTGAACTTCTACTGAACAGTAAGAAACAAATTCAACAGAAATATTCTACTGTTTGAAATCTTAATTGTAATATTACCATCTGATTTAATTATTTTAACTTACTGGTTGTTGATGAACTGAGATTTGTAAGGGATTCTTGTTCAACAACCAAGCCATCTAGCACAACTGTCAGTTCACCTGTTTGCACCATGCCACTCTTGTTTTCCAAAGAGAGTTTCAACTGTTCTTTCACCTTCTCCACTAAAAATTGAGTTAGGGTGGGTAGGGGGAGAGAAGGAGAGAAGGGATAAAGAAAGATTAAATTCTATACAACATTAAATGATACTTTCAACACAAAAAATGTGATACATGTATTTAGCTGTACAAAACTGAACATGACAGGTATTCAGATTGTTCCAAACAACACAGAAATCGCCAGGGAGCTGTGTAAATTTACATCTACTGAGGGTAAAAGCACAGTTTATTATAAAAATCAACTGGCCATTTACATAGTATATTCTATAGGTATGACCCACATGGCTTCAGTACTTTGTTGTTAATATTTCCCAGGTTTGCTGTTTCCATTAAGCCCTTTTGAAAGTATGCATTACTTACATAACATGAGAAGGGTTAAAAACAAACAACTTCTAAACTACAGATCCAAATATTACAAGCCACGGGGAACCTCATTCTACAACCAGAGCTTATGTTCATTTCTCATGTCACCTTCCAAAACTAACTCCAAGACATCACTGAAAAGAACGTCACTTTGAGGAAGAGGTAAATGCAAAGACTGCACAGAGTCCTTCCTCATTTTTTAAAATTATTTTTAGTAAATCCTTACTAACATTTTTACAGATCCCAAATCCAAGGATTAAACAGTAACAGAGAGGATACTTCAAGTAACCAAAAAATAAATTAGAAATTACTGTCACCAAAAGAAACTTTGATATAATTAAGATATATGAAAAAATGCGTACATGGTGCAGTAAAAAAATTCAGTATGTCTGATAAGCAATCCACACATTTGTAGAGAGATACATAATCCAGAGGTAAAACATGCTGTGGATGCTGCACAATTCTCTCTAAATCAGCTAGTACAGCAGTTCAAGCTACATGTCATAAATCCAAGTACAGTCAGCTATGAGTTCACATTAATCAGGTTAAAACAGTTAAGGCCTTTTAGCATTTGCGGTCTCAGATTAAAAGATTAATTTTTCAAGATATATCACCATTATTTCCCTCCATATGATAGCATTCCAAGCTAGAGCTAAAGCTCACTATGCACTTCTATGCATTAAACTAGCACTTCCTTATTTTTTTCTTTCTTAACATATATCATTAATTAACAATAAATATGAAAACAGAGAAGGCTACCATAAGTTATTGCCAGGTACCTCCAAGCAGTTACTTTAAAGAGCAGGTTCATAGTGTAGTTGGGCAGCAGTTACCAGTAGACACCCACTGATATACTATGAATTTCAAAGTACTTTAAATTGCTGGAGCAAGAACAAAGCTCCCAAATCTACAGAATTACTGATTTAGCAATCTGCATTTTGGAAAACGGTACTACCTGAAAAGAAGAGAAAGAAGAAACTAGCTTACCACTGCGTTGTTAATTTAACATATTTATAAATTATCATTTCTGCCAAGGGTGATTGGTTTAGCTTCTGACATTTTAACAGATTATCTCCCCAAACCAGTTCAACAGTTGGCTGTAGTCCAACCGAGGAGCTGGCAATCAAGCTGTGAGGGGTGTGAGCAGCAATTCACTACTGAAGGTGTTACTTTTTCTTCAGTAAAGAGCCTTTCAAGTGCTGTATTTTAGATTAGGTATCAATAACTGAATGGCTGAAGGCTACTAATCAGATTTTTCTACCACTGAATTATTGGATAATCTGGTGTGTGTCAAACTGCTGACTTGCCCAAATTAGAAACACTGCACATAAATTATTTTTGGTGCAATGTACAGCTAACTCGGTCAACCATTCCCTGAAAGAATTCGCCAAGTCGTTGAACCCTACATCCCCTGGATTCACAGTAATAAAATAGTAACTATTTTGTTAGAAATAGTTAAAACATTAACTATTTTTTTGCTATCATTATTACAACCCAGTTTCTTCTGATACTTTTTTTTTTTACTATTATTATTTTAAAAAGGAAGTCATTTTTCTGCTTAATTATGGGATCTCAGGCAAAATCTTTATCATACTGCTGAAGAAATTTGATTTTGGATTCTATTCCAATTTTCTCTAAGAATCAGAAAAACGAAGCTTTTTTTGGCTTTCCTTTCCCCCCACCTCCCTAAACAGAGCTCTCAGGTTTATATATCTAATTTGAGAGAAAGGTTAGAGATTGGATTAGCTGGAATACTACTACCACTCTGGAGTGGAATTTAAAGTGTGGATTCACCATCTTCTTGTACTAATGGCAAATATTTTTAAAAGCTAAATACATAAAGAAGACCTGTTTTAATTCTATTAAAGACAATTACAATTAGAAATTACATGGAACACAATAATCTCTAATGTACTACAAGGAAGTTCCCAATTGTTTTATTAATCAGTGGTTCTTAGTGCTCTCTGAGCATCTAAATTACAAGGGAAAAATAGCCAGCCTTTCTATTAGTGATTCCAGGGAAGAAAAACATGAAAAATTAGATAGATGGCTCTTCTAAAAGTTTAGACTTTTTTTTTTTTAACCAAGTCTAAAACAGATCTTCCAGTAAATTAGTTATTAGTTTGCCACACAACATTGTCCTTAATCACTTCCGCTTTTACTTCATTTGTCGTAACTCATACTCTAATGTTTGTTTCACAATTATTACATCCCAGTGTTACTTTTAAATTGCTCTCAATAGCACAGATATCTCTAGAGGAGACAAGTAAAAGATATCAACTGAAAGTCAGTTGTAATTACATGTATAGTTAGTAGTCGCATTGCCAGTTTGATATATAGATTAGTAATAATAATTCTACTTTACTCAAAATATCCTTCATGATCACTTACATTTTCTATTGTGTATTTCCAAAGCTTGTCTCAAGTCTACAGTGGCTCTTCCTAATAATGCATCTGCTTTTAAAGTGTGATGGCTCCACACTCTAAATTCCAGCGTAGTCTGTGGAGTCACATTCCTGCATATAAAACACATTTTTTTTAAATATATAGATTTCAAAGTATTTCTTCTTGTTATTAAGAGTTTTTTAACCTAACTTACTTTCACATATTTATTATATTTCTTGATACTAAATAACTGAAAGAAGTTTTTGTACTGCAAGGGGAAATTTTTAACTAAGAACTGTAAAAACTACAATATTTATACTTAAGATTAAACTTGAAGTGCATTACTACGATAGCATAAGGAATTTGAGGACTATCAGGATAACCTACATTAAGCTCAAATCTCAGTTATATAAAATGTATACTTATGAAAGAAATACTTTCTTTGTCCCGCACTATTCCAGGATTTTAACTAAAATCTCGTATTATTAAATATGGAGAAAAGGGTGTTAAGTATATTTGCCTACTAAATATTTTTTAAAAATGAAAAAGCAACCAATCAGCTACTTGCAAGCAGGAACCTATTTAACAGGTGACAGCTTGCTATGAAAGTATTGATAAAACATTTGTGAATCCACAAATATATATAAAATCATAATGCATACTCACAGAAATCAGAGGGGAAAAATCAAATGACGAAGCTAAAGCAAAAATTGGAGGGAAGTAGAAAGGTAAAGGACCCAATTACAGTAACAGTATGATAACCTTTGGCACTGATCTCTCCCCTGCTCAAGAAGGAAAACAGGAAGCTACACTAGGTCCTGGAGACTAAGTTTTGTAGTACAGAGTCTAGTACTGCAAGAGTGCTCCTGGCTGTGAGAAATGGAGTAAAAACACTGTACTGCAAAAAGTCAAAGGCCACATATCCATCAGTACTGGATATAGAGTTCTATCAGCGTTGATGAAAACAATACTAAAAACAAACAACCTCCACTCTCCCAACAACAGGGCTAGCTTTATAGTCAGTTGAATGTGTTGGACAACATGGATCATTTTTGCTGAAACTCATGGGCATTTCTGCATTTTTAACAGGCTGCCTTCTAACAGAAGTCTTACTAACAGACCAGCTCAACAAATAAGGGGAAAAAAAACAAAAACACCTACACATTGAGAATATATTGCTGGTGCTCATGCAGATCCATAGAAGTGATAAACTGGAGAGTTCACTTATCTTCAAATAGACTGGGCAACTGAAGCAACAATACCATTCCAACAGCCAGAGGAAGAAGGGGCCAGAATACCTCGTATACATAAGGGTAAGATCCTAAGTAAGTAATACTGATGATGGAATGAGTCTGTTTGGCTGTACTGTGCATGCCAAATTATCTCATTTCCATCAGCTCACCAAATCCTGCCAAACCCTCAACAGAAACTCTACTCTCTCTGTGAGTATGCTGACAGCTCTGTACTTGTGCTAGTAATAACTCCTGGAAAACAATGTCAGGTCCAAGACTAGATTATTCTCTTTTGCATTACTGCAAAGGGCTAATAACCTCTACTAAATCTGAAACACTGATAAGTGTGGCACAGGAATATCCTACTTGCTTCAGCCCAGGTTTCTAGTTAATAAGTAAGTGTTCCCAAGCAAACAATTCCCCAGAGCTAGCTACGTTGTACCACTCTCCACTCTCCAGCATTCTAAGTAATAGGAACCTGGCGTGGTTCCCGCTACTAACAAAGCTGGCTATTGCACAAAGACAGGTCAGGAGCTGTAAAATACTGGCTCATGCTCAGTGCCACTTGATAGTAGCTATGCTGCTTCCAGACTGAAATCTGAAGCAGTACAATGTTGCTTGTATAATACTGCATTCTAGCCAATTGCACAGTGTAAGATCACCAGTTCGTCACAGAGTCATACTGAGGTACACCTACATCTGTAGCACAGTTACACCAAGTTAAACCACAAGAAGATAAAAAGGTCAAATACTAGGATAAGTTGCAAGGTCACTTTGCAGTAAACTGTTTTTGTGTGTGTATCCCTTCACTAGGAAGTTTAAAGGAAAAAGTGACCTTCCTCATAACTACTATTTACACAGCTGAGATTATTTCTTTTCTTTTAAAGTTGAGAATGACATGATTACAATTAATAACATCTTCTATAGAGGAATCTTAAACTTGAATGGTCCACAGTGCTAACAAATATCAAGAGTGCACCATGCATAGCAACTGCATGCAAGGAACTCAGTACAAAAAATATTCTCAAAACACTGTAAGAATTGAGGAAAAAAAATAATTTGAGATCATCTTAGGTCAGCACTTAGTCATCAACAGCCAGAGAAAACTACATAGGCAGCCAAGCTTAGTAAATATTTGCCTGCAATGTCTGCTTAATAAATAGTATTAAACAACAACAACAAAAAAATCTACTTACACTGTCAGCTGCTCATCCCATTTTGGATTTGAAGAGCTACTTGATTTTGCTGTTTTCTTAATTTCTCCATCTGCACTTAATTCCGTGTAGAAAGTTGTTCCAAACCAATTCTTTTTCCGTTTCAGTTTGGCACTAGAAACTAAGAAGATACATTTCTTTATCTATAACAGCATACTGTTGCTGAAAAACAGAATATATACTGCCTACACAATGTATGAAACACAGCATGGCAATGTTATTCCTCACCTTTTCTACTTCTGATGAACATAAACAGGTCAATGATAAAATGGTAGCTTTTATTTTCAAAAGCTACTTTGTTAGAGAGTTTAAACCAAGTGTGACATATTCTCTTCCCCACATACTGGCAGGATGGGTTAGAGAGACAGCACAACAATTATTTTAGGGATAAACACTGGAAATCATGTGGGTTCTTGTGTTTATTTTCCCATTGTTCTTCCTACTCTTGCCTTAACTGGAAAATATCTAAGTATGACACATCCAAGAGATTATCAGGCGCATTTTTTTTTAAATTATATGTAGTTATGAAAGCACATGCAGTTCAGTCCTATTTCAGAATGTCCCTGTATAACAAAGCCTGTCTACAGAGCTTCGTTTCTTTGCTTATGTTTCTCCTATTTAAACAGCTTTGCAGGTGAACTTAAAAATTTCAGCTAAATATTCAACAATTAAAAAACAGCAAATGACCGAAGAAGTGATGTTCTACCTCCAAATCACTGGTGAGGTTCTCAGTGCTCTTGAACATAAAATCTGTTCTCCCACTTTCTCACCCAGCAGAGGAAGTCACTATAAAAACTAATAGCAGCACAAATGCCAGCATTTTAAATTCTATTTCAGGCAGATGATGTCTTCGGAACACCACATCAATGGACTCACAGCTGTACCTACCTGCTGGCTATGTCTTCTCTCTCATTCCTTTCATACTTCAGTGTGATCCTCTTTCCCTTCATTTTCAAATTAAAGCAAAGCTGAGTATTTTTAGCCACTTTGAAATAATCCTTCCCTGTTACTTTTCTGTATGGTACTTGCTAACTTAAAAATAAGTGGAAGTTAACTAAAGTGTCTGAAAGGGAGACAAAAAAGGTCTGTCATGTATTTCTGGATTACGGTATTCCAACACATACAGATTAGTTACTTAAAAGTTAGTGGGATGCAATCATCCAAGATTCTAAAGGTATCAGCCACAGACTTTAGCTTAATTTCAATTAAAAGGTGCACCCTTAACTCCCTCACATTTGAAAAGCCCAACTTAAGCCATGCATCATGTGTTGTAAAAGAGAAATGCAGCCTTGATAATGATAAAAGATTAAATGTAGAAGACTAAAAACGTAATTCCACACATGGGTCATATTTTTTCATGTGAAAACATGATGTATTTTTAAGCTTTAACAACCTCTATTTCTTCTACGTTTTTTCGCTCCATATTTTGGTTTCTAAAAGCAACTGCTACACTTGTTAAAACATAGTTATTTAGTCATAATATTCAAGCTTCCTTTTAGTTTCTCCTCTTTTATCTGGTTATGTTTTAAATCATTAATTTTTGAGTCCCCAAATGTGAAAGCAGACCACTATCATTTTTTGACTAGGGCTTCTTTTTAAAAAATTAGAAGGAAGTAACAAATACTAGCAAAAGACTTGAAAAAGAACTAACAAGACAAGATATCTTGCCAAGTATACTTGAAAAAATACTGATGGCAAAACTTGTCTGCAACATTCTGTAATTATCCAAACTCAAACAAGTCACTTTCCACTCATACTAATTTCCTTGTCTACAAAATGAGTAGATGCTACTTGCTGCCTTTATAGAAGTTCTTAAAATGTAAGTCTAGATTCTACAGCAGCATAAACTAATCTGAGCATAAACCAGTGTAGGCCAGAAATACTACAGTCCCACACTTCTCTGTCTCCCTCTTCTTTCCCTGTACTGCCACTGGCATTCCTTTGATCTTGCAATAAAGACTGGTTAGAGAACCAAACCTTCAGAAAACTAATCCTAAAAATTGTACAGATTTCTTCCCACTTTGATCCTTGAACTAGATCTCTTGAAGTCAAGAGCAGGTCCAGTACCAGAAAAATACAAGACTATTTACATGAGTAGTACAGTACAGGTTATCAATGCAATCATTGTTGCACACACAGATCTGAAGTTACAGCTCATTTGTGTAACTCAGTTTGTTAGTTATATATATTCAATCTACAGGTGACTTCATCTATGCTGTCAGTTATTGCCAGTTTTGATGATTCATTATGTTACCAAGTTATGTGATCCTTACACAAGGTTGGTAAGTTTTAAGGTTCCTCTTTTACCAAATTTGATAAAATATCCATTTTGGGGATTATCCAACAACGTATTTTGTCTCAGATAACCCAGCCATCTTTGGAACATCTATCTTTCTTGAGATGCAACTTTTTTAAAGACATGGTATCTTACTCATGCTTTTTCCCAATTTTATTTAAGATAGCCTTGATATATTCTTGGTCATGCATTCATTCTTACTTCAGGATTCCTAGATTCGTCAAGATCCATGGAAAGTTCAAGTTCTTTACCAATGGTATTATACATACATGCATACATACACATACATTTACATGGATATATATTTATGCACAATACCTCACTAGCTGGTAACATTTCCACTTTTGCATAGCAAAAGGAAAAAAGTACTGCACAGTACCCTGAGCAACCTGATCCAATTTTAAAGATAGCCCTGTCTTCAGCAGAGGAGTAGACTAGGAAATTCCCAAATGTCCAATTTAGATTGGAAGGGACATTTGGGAATTTCACTATAATACTGCATCCCTTATCACCCCTGGGGTCACTACAACCATCCATCTTTTCCGTAGAATTTCAATAATATATGTTCTCTACACAGAATTTCTGCCATTAATTATTTGTTCCCAAGCAAAATTCCTTACATTTGTTTCTACTGTTGTATTGAATCTCTTTTTTTTTAATTTGCAGAGATCATTAAACCCTGTCATCCAACCCACTGTAAAACTTCTACATAGCTTCAATTCATCGACATACATTATAGTCACACTCTTAACCATCACATTCAAGTTATTAATTAAAATATTAACTACACTGACCCATTTTTACACTCATTTCAAAGACTGCTTTTTTAGAATAGGTATTTTTCTTGTAAAAATCAAAATCACTACTTGCCTGTTACTTGCATCTGTAATCTTCCATTATTATTGTTACTTGTATCAGATCTTGGTGAGGCTGTGGCCATGTCAGAGGTTTAGGCTTTAGCCTAAAAACAAGTACACAAGTAGCTTATTAAAAAGTACTTATCTCTGCATGTTAGATATAACTATTAAATAAAATTTTCAACTAATCAGTAAGTTAACAAATGTTACTTAGGTATGCTAGAACACCAGTTAAAAAAAACAATTACTTTGGAAATTGGTTCCATGTTACCTTTGAGGATGCCAAGGACACTTCAGTAACGCATATATTTACAGAGCTTAGAACAACTGTGTAGGGCAAGAAAAAAACCAAACAGTTGTGATGCACCAATATTCCTGTCTCTAGAGGGCATGCTTATGGTCTGATTTCAGACAAGCTAAGCACTAAAAACTTCAAATGAACAAAATGTCTGAAACATTTAATTGTTTGAAAATCAAGCTGTCCCCAAAACAATACACTCAAGCAGTAACACAAGTGATTCAGAGAAAGAACATTTTAATTCTATCCCTAGATTTGAAATCAGCTTTCTATACCACTGTTGTCCACCCAGAAATCACTTCCCTTATCTACTGAGACATTAAGCACCTCACAAAGACCACCCCATCTTATCAATCTGTGAGTAAAGCAATGTGACTCTGATCTTAACTGGGGCATGTCAGCACTTGAAGCATGTGCAGAAAATATCACTAAAAGCACATGCAGACAACATCACTCCTGTCCTCCTAGATTACTGGTTCCTGAAACAAAGCTAGAAGTAAAATATTCTATGTTTCCATCAGACAACTATTTTTCGTGAGAAAATAAAGTGTACATTTAAAATATACTTTCCATGATCTGGATGAATTTCCATATATTTATTTCTGTGAAAATTAATTGGTAGCGATAATAATATGGAACAGTTGTCACCAAACCTTTTTGATCATGCACCTCTACCAGCAAAAAATTTTTGAGCACACACTCCCAATACGTGTATATTTATTTATAAATTATGTATGAGTACTACTGTACTAATATATTATGTGCATTATAAAGCTTATAAAAATATAAATCAAAAAGGATGAGATAAAGATGAAATAAACAGTATTTTAAAATGTTTTTAATATTTATTGTACAAAAAACCTTTTTGCTCTCTTTTTTTTTGTAAGAGCCATGTGATTGACTATGCTTCATTTTTTTTTTAAATGTTGCATTAATAGTTTGTAATACAATGATTTGAAGGTCTTGTCTAAATTCAGTTTACTTCCATACTTGGTTTTAATGTCTGGCATAGCTAGACAATTTACCAAGATATGTACATCCAAATGAAAATGCATCACTGGCTGCACTTACTAAACTGTGATACTCATTTTTCATTCGAATTCATTAATTATTCAAAGGTTTTTCTTGAAATTTGGACAGTAAATTTCCATCTTCTCTGATGTCAATCAGTTGTACTGCAAACTAATGGAAGGTGTTGCATTCTTACATTTTTAACAAATGGGTTCAAAACCCCTTGAAACTCTTCATCTGGAAGATGTGAGGAAATTCTGTTTCCAAGTTTAAGTGTACAGATATGAGAGCTTTTCTGGCAACAAATTACAACAATGATGGAAACACTTCCAAACATCCGTTTCCAAAATGTTCTCTCCAGAGCATGAGTTTCCTTTGAAAAGCAGTCACCTTCTTGCTCATTGTTAAAACGCCATCTTCACCTTGAAGGGACACATTAAGTGTCTTGTCTTTTTTTTTTAAATATCTGTTAGTCAGCATACTGCTGACAGATACTTGTCATCACAGAAAGAGGTCAGTAAATTCAGACCACTTGTCTTTCTGTGGAAGAAAAAAGTGTAAGTAATCTTTAGTTTTACAACTCTTCTAAGCACTCTCCCATGATAACCAGTGAACCTCTGCATGGTACAAAAGAATTGTGTTAAGTCCCCATGTCGCTACAAATTATTGTAACGATTCTATTATTTAAGAGTCCTGTTTTCCACAATTAACCACACTGATGACACCCTGCAGCACTTTGTGCACTTCCTTGTTGTTTGCCTATGCATGATTCAGTGAATGAATTACATGTCTGATGCTCTCCTTGTAACTTTATGCCAGAACCTTTTTTACTTCAGTCAAAGTAGCCACTCCATGAGTGGTTATATTTGCACAGTTTTTCCATTTAAAAAAAAAAAAAAAGTTGTTATTAAAGAAGTAATTTACTGTTAAGAATGTATCTTCTCTGGTAAATCTCTCCTCAGTGACTTAGTTCTTTGTGCATTTCATTATCGACCCAGAATCTAGCAAGTAAGCTGAGCTACGTTACAAACATCTGTACTTTCATCCAGCTGTATAGCAAGCCTCCCACGCTGTGTAATTTGTTCTAATATTTGTTTCTTCAAATCTTTAGCAATGTTTTCCAGAGGAACACGGTTTAGTTTGCCACCATATTGTTTTCCATGTATTATTTCAGACACTTTTACTGCAGCACAAAGATCAAATGTTTTCCCAATGGCATGTGGCTTCTAAGTCTCTTGCTACTGAGAAACATTGAAAGAGGCTTCTACAGATCTATCATTAAGTTTATTGAAATCTTGTGAAGGACTGGACGGAGTATCGCGTGACTTTAAACATCGCTGAAAAAAACGTAGAGGTTTGACTTCACATTCTAGACGCTTAGCTTTTAAATGCCTTGATAATCATGATGGTTTCATACTATCATTAGCTGATACCTTAAGGTACAAAATTATCTTAGGATGAAGATCATCATTAATGATAGTGGATGTACATCCATATTTCAAATAGTCTTCTTGTTAAACACTATTTTTTTGGCCAACATCTTGCCAGACCCAATTGCCATCATTTTAACCTCATAATGTGGCTGACCGGGAGCACATACTAGGAGTAGGACAAGCATCAGGTCTGCAACGTTCTTGTTGTTCACTTGTGTGCACATTATTAGTATTATCTTCAATCCACAGTCTGTTTGCAGGAGTTTGTTTTAGTTACTTGTCCATTTTGTGGGAGTTGGATTAGTTGAAACTGGATAATATTATCCATAATTCCACCTAACCAGGCATACATAAACTGCATACATTGCAATACACCGAAAGCAAAAGAACAAGTGAAGGTGCCACTGTTACCCCACCACGTTGTGGAACATCAAATCTGCCCTCAAGATACCTCTTGAACCATATGTGACACAGGACCATATGACATACAGACCAAGTGAGGGTGCCAGTGCCAATACATATATTAAACAGAGCTTAATTTATGTCTTATTTTTCAGACATAAGTCCTAATATTTTCTTCCTGCACCCCAATGGATGGTCTTGCACACCCCACTTTGGAGGCCACTGATATGGAGTATATCAAAGGAGTAACACATGCAAGCCATTCTGTGTCAAGAAAACTCAAATTCTACACAAGAAAGCAAGATCTGCAATCTAGTTATAATAATACATTAAAAAAATCGTTTACATATACTTTTGTAACTTACTAACTATGGTTATTTTCACTGGGTTTTGTTCCTCCTACTGTTCAACCTGCATTAGATCTAAAATGCTAGAGGGATTTTTTTGGTTTTCTTTGGTCGATTGGTTGGGCTTTGTGGGTTTTTTTTAATTCTACTCCTAGCATGCAGAAAGCATAATAAATATAGAAAAAAAAAAAAGAAATAAACTGTGTCCAAGTACTCAGGTAGACAGTTCATTGCCTAATTTACTCAGACTTCAGGTTTCAGATGCCGATTTATCTGCAAGGCATACCACCTGCCCTAACCTGAGTTTCTGGTTCTGCTTGCTACTAAGCTGCTAACTGCATTTGGTAAACAGCTGTTTGCCAATCTCCTGACAACAGGGAACCGAGAATTCACTAAGCTTTGCATCTCTCCTCTTGAAGGAAAAAACAACAACGATGGCTGAGAAAAAGGATTGCAGTGCTAGGGAGATCCCAAGAGAGGATGAAGATGAAACAAGATTAGGCTTGGGGTTGGCTGAGGGGCTGCATATTTCTGCAGCAATTACAGGACTGCATCCCACATCAACAGTTCCTCGAAGTTATGCTTCTGCCCCTGTGAAATGAAAATCCTTCTATAATAGAAGTCTATCTTATATTCTTGTCAATATGGAACACCTAGGCAGTTTAAAAATAATAAAGACTGGAAATAAATCTGCTCGTCACCTACAAGTATATCAGGAAAACGGAGAAAACAAAGGCTACTGAATTAAAATAATAGTGTTGACATAAATGTTTATAAGAGTATTATGCAGAACAAGCATAATGAAACTAAGCAGGGACAGTAAAGAAGTCACAGAGCAGAGGCACTGACAGACTTGCACCAGGATGAGATTACATCATCACCCTCTTTCAAAATTAGAAGTAAAATTTTTCACAAGCTTAGAAAGATTTTTAAAAGTTCTACAGCTATAAATCCTTCAAATACTGAAAAACTGGAAGTTTCAAGGACTAGTAGCCTGCTGTCTTTATGAGCCAGAAGAAACTATGCCTGCATGGCCAAAAATAACCAAAATTGCAACTAAACAAGTTGTGTGATCTTGGTGTAGGAAGAGATGGGATGGCAATTACACAGTGAGGTGATGATATTAATTTGAAGCTCTGAGAAGTTTTTACAACCAGAGGCAATGTCAAAAGCAAAATACTAGTACTTTCTTGATCTAATTTGCAAGCCTACATGAGAAAGAAAAACAGGTGGTGAAGAAGCACTGAAAGATTGGGGTTTTTTTAAAGAAACAAATTTTAAAAATTTTATTTCAAATAATGCAAGTCCTAACCACTAACGGGCAAGGGAACACTATGTCC
The DNA here is from genome assembly GCA_907165065.1 of Caprimulgus europaeus. Next base: position 28,830,745 of record OU015525.1, read on the forward strand.
TATGGACACTATTTACTGCTTTTTTGAATTATGCACACACTTTTTTTTTTTCTCCCCCTCAGCCCTAAATCCTTTTTTCTTTTTACTCAAAATCAACTCTCAGTTTGGCTACTGAACATGTTGATTAAGGGTTAATATCTTTGAGGCTATCTCTACATAATCTTAACAAGAGGATTACATACTGCAATCTAAGAATCACCATCCTTCCTGAAAATCAGGGGATTAATTCTAACAGGGCTATAGTCACCACACATTCCCAAATATGAACTTGTTACACCTCCTTATTCAAGTTCCAGGTCAAACTCCATTGGTCTAAAGGATGTGAAGCTTTCCTTTCAGAACTGTTTCACTGACACATCAAACTCTCTGCCCCCAAAATTCCTGGACACTAAAAATGAATTAAGAGAGAGTCTTGAGAGCCACATGAGGATCATAGTTCTCGCCACATTTTTGTCTAAACCATCCTCATCATACATGACCGTTATACCAACCAGAAGAGTACAATCTATTTATTAAGACCTATAACAGATATTTTAAAAATTTATATTACTTCAGTTGCATAAATTATTTTGAGTAACTCCAGATCAACTAGGACAAAATGAGACCCTAGTAAAACCCTGGAATGGCTGACATAGATGTCTATTATTAAAAGATCTTTTCCTAATTTATGTAAAGCAACAGTTTCATGCGAACAATAACAGCACTTATAAATTTACACTTCTGTGAAGAATTTTCTCTAAATCTCAAAATGCTTTTACAATATCAGAAATAAAAGACAATCATCCTAGTGGGTATTTCATTAATTTATTTTTCAGTCTTTAATAGACAATTTGATTATTCATGGAATTTAAGCAGATAAATTTTAAATGGCATTACTGTGGTGGTTTGACCCGCAGTGGACCATGTAGTCCTGCATTCACTCCCCCCACCTGGTGAGATGGGAAGGGAATCACAACAAAGAGGACATGGGATTAGGATGAAGGACAGGGATGGCTCACTCACCAGTTATGGTCACGGGCAAAACAGACTCAAACTTGGGGAAGAAAAATCAATTTAATTCGTTGCCATTTCATCTAAGTAATGCAACAAGACATAACAACCACATCTTACAACAACTTTCCCCCACTCCTCCCTTCTTCTGGGCTCAAATCACTTTATTCCCAATGTCTCTACCTTCCCCCCACAGCAGCACAGGGGACAAGGAATGGGGGTTACAGTCACTTCACCTCTGCTGCTCTTCCCGGCATGAAAGTCCAGGAACAAGATGTTCCTGGGCAAGATTCCCATGGAGTCACGGACCTCTTCGGTCTCAGCTCCTGGCTCCAGCATGGGGACATCCACAGGCTGCAGACTTGCTCCCAACTCTGGGCATCCATCCCCGCTCTGGCAGCGAGTGACTCTTGGGGTCCCAATTCCAGTCACACTTGCCCTCAGGCTCAGCTTCTCTGCTCCAGCGTAGAGTCCTCTGTGGCCTGCACGTGGGTCTGCTCCACTGTTGAATCTCCATGGGCTGCAAGGGATTTGTCTTCTACTCCATCAGGTGAACTGGGTGTGGGTCTCTGTCTTTTTCTCTGGCAACGAAGCTCTCTTTGTGTCTATCTGTCCTTTTTTTAGGCCGATGGTCGTCTTTTCTTAGGTCAATGGCTTCTCCTCCAGGTTCACCCCCATCTACTTCTTTTCAGGACAGTCCTTCCCCTCACCAATATGGATTCGCAGAGGCGTTTCTCTAGTGCTCATTGGCTCAGCCTGGGTTGGGGGGGTCTCTGCCTTGGAACCAGGGGAGCTTTTCGCTCTCACAAGGTGTCCCTTCCCTGACTACCAAAAAAAACTTGCCTCCTCCCCTCCCCCCACACACACACAAACCAACCAAAATTACCCATTTGGTAATTAATGTACCTGACTTACTGTTATGCTATATTGAAACAAACGATGGTATTCCTTGCGAAGCTGAAAACTAAACAGTATCACTGGAGCAGCAAACATATTTATAACTTGACTAACGCTTTGAATCAGTAACTGAGGAAATTTTTCATGAAGAACCAAGAAATTCAGATTTAGAAGAATACAATGATCAGCACAGAAAGTCTGTTCCTTACTCATATAATACCACAGGAGTCAAGCTAAGAGTAAAACAAAAAAAAATTGTACCAAGTTCAAGATAGTAGGGTCTAACTACCTGTGATATCATTTTACAATGGATGGAAAAATCTTATCACACGAAACAGAATATAGGAGAAATGATGAATCTGCAGAAAGAAGTTACACAGTATGGCTTTTCAATTTATCTTTAGATCAGAAGATCTGCAAATCAAGAAGGTTATCAAAGTAGTATTTATCCAAGAAGCACAGTCTCACCCCCACAATTATCTACAGAAGGTCAACCTACTGAAAAAAAACCAAACCAAAACAAAACAAAAACAAACAAAAAAAAATCACACACACACAGAACCACAACCCTAACAAAACAGAATGGCATAGCCAGGAACTCTGAAACCATCCATGAACCTACGGTAGAAAACTTCACAAGTCACTGTGTCCCTTGGCTGAAACTGACTGCAGTTTCATCCAATACAAGACAGAAGAGTGAACAGAAAATAAATGTAATTTAAAATTAGTTATATTCAATCACAATATATTTGGGCTTACTGAAGGTGCTTCAATGACCACTGATTTACTCTCCTGCTAACCTGACACTTCCATTCCAGAAATAATATAGACCATGGTGGATAAGGAAATAGAAACTATAAACACAAAAAGATTACACCATGAACGAGCACTGTTGAATTAGAAGTCTCCCTGAATGCCTAAAAACAAAATAAGAAAACTTCATATCTAGTTTTACAAATGTACTAAGCAAGGACAAAGTAAGTAGATAAGCAAACTGCCTAAGTATTACTAACCTCCCCACTAACATCTTGAATTCAATTTACTATAAGTAAGAATTGAGTTGGCTAGGTAAAATCACCATAATGCCATAAATATTATTTTTCCTATATCAGAGTTCATCTTCCAAATAAGATGCAGAAAAATATTTTCTCAATAGATTTTTTTTTTTAAAAAACCCAACAAACAAACAAGGAAGCTCATCTATTCAAAAATTTTCCCGCCCCTCAGAAGCAGGTAGGAAAGTTTGAAGGAAGAAGGATAGGATGGGGAAGAAGTAAGTGTACTGAAACTCTAAAACCTATGGCTATTTAAACATAATAGTTCTATGGAGAATCACAAGAAAATAACAATATTGACATGAGTTACTTTTCCTTGTTACAAAGCACAAACACAAACACCAGAAAGGCCACATTACTTTGACTATAAAGTTCTACACATAAGAAATTATTAAAATAAAATAAAAAAAATTAGATTCATATTAACAAGCCCTCCAACACCACAATCATGCCTTTATCAATATTATTTAGCTCTGGATTACCTGAAGCTACCACAATGCTGTCACGACTCTATTAGACGTAAAACTGAACTTAGCAATACCAATTTGTGCTCTACACTTCAGACATTCCCATCCTGTTCTCCTGCCTCTACATACACACACTTTTACTTTCAAGATGGGATAACGCTCCTGGCAACAATGTCCTTGTTCCTTCAGCAGAAAAAGAGGGCCTGGAGGCAGGACTAGAAATGTGGACGATTTCCTACTCTCCTCAACACAGCTGAACTAACTGTCTTCTTCCTGAAAGACGCTTACACACAGTTGCTTTGCTGCCCTGTACTGCAGGTTCCACCATAGGCAAGAACATCTCTCCTTCCCACACCTCACACTTCAGAAGATCAGAATAGCTACTATACACAAAGATTCTGACCCCAATCACCCATCACTTGTGCAAAACTTTTAGCAGTGTTGCAACAATTGGCCTTTTACATCATTAAAAAAGTCAGTACCATAAAAGCGCAAGATAAAACCAAAAATAGGCATTATTAAGTAGTGGTAAAACCAGAAATAGGAAAATTGGTGATAGCAGAATAGCTTTTAGGATAATACAGTTCCTAACACAGCATACTAAAGGAGTTATACAATAGTCCAAAACAGAAAAGAGAGCTTCGAAAAGCAATTAAATTGTTGATATACCAAAGAAAACTTAACTTTCCACTTCACCTTCCTCAAAAAACGTTTACCTTCAGCAGGGGAGTGGGGGAAAAAGAAGGGAAGGAGGGAGGGGAGTTCATGACTCCTCTACAAAGATCTCAAGTATAAGGTTGGAAGCAAGTTTATTGACGTGAAAATAAGAACAACAAAAAAAACCCACCCAACTTTTCTTATCTCAGATGCAAGTACATTTCTTAATGAACTCCTTTCCATTTGAACTTCCAAAATCAACAAGTTTTATTCTATGCAATTCTCATTTGAAAGTCTAATTCACTATTTATCAACAATAAAAATGTCAATGACTGCCAATCTCAGAAAGATCATTACATTTAAGTGAACACTCTCAACACTAAGACCCTTAAATTTGCATGTATTGTGATCATATCTCCACCAAAGGCACAATATTTTTCTAATTTTGTTAAAGTGAATTCCATTTATGTCTAATTAACTTATTTTTTTTAAAAAAGCTACTGATGTTAAACGTATTCCTTATAGAGAGGACCAGTAATTCTGTATCATTAAAAAAAAAAAAAAGGGTATCTCCATTTGACATTGGGCAAGTTTCACCTCAGAAACTGGTTACACACAAATAGAGAGCAGATTTGTTTCAGATCTGGAGAAGAATCTGTAGATCAAAAAATGTGTTGGCCTTTATTAAACTGAGCTAGATAAAGGATCATTTCTACAGCTCACCTTGCCTACAGCAATACTTAACAAAAAAATTCCAAGACTTGACACTCCCTAAACAGATAGCTTTAGTCATCAACAACTAAAATTCCAATAATATTTACACCTAGGCAAATACAGAACTTTAAAGTCAAAGTTTTATCTCACAAGCCTGCTTGTTACTTTAAGAAGTAATGGAAAGACTATGCTTACCTCCTCCACAAACACTAATATGGCCATCTGAGAACCACTAAACAGTCTGCTTGATGATGGTGACAACATTTATTAATTGCTCCTCATGAAAAATTAGAATCATAGAATCATGGAATGGTTTGGGTTAGAAGGGACTTTTAAAGGTCATCTAGTCCAACCCCCCATGCAGTGACCAGGGACATCTTCAACTAGGTGAGGTTGCTCAGAGCCCCATCCAACCTGGCCTTGAATGTTTCTAGGGATGGGGCATCAACCACCTCTCTGGGTAACCACCTCTCATGCTCAATATGAGTCAGCAGTGAGCCCTGGCAGCAAAGAGAGCAAACTGCATCCTGGGGTTCATCAAACACAACACAAGCAGCCGTTCAAAAGAGGAGATTGTCCTTCTGTATTCAGTGTTGGTGCAGCCTCACCTTGAATATTGTGGGCCCCACAATTTAAGGAGGGTGTGGAGGTCCTTGAATGCATCCAGAGGAGGGCAACAAAGCTGGTGAAAGAGCTGGAAGAAATGTCCTATGAGGAGTATCTGAGGACTCTGGGTTTGTCTAGCTTGGAGAAAAGGAGGCTGAGGGGTAACCTCATTGCTCTCTACAGCTTCCTGAGGAGGAAGGTGGAAAGGGAGGTGCTGATCTCTTCTCCCAGGGATCCAGTGACAGGACATGTGGGAATGGTTCAAAGCTGTGACACGGGAGGTTAAGACTGGACATTAGGAAATATTTCTTTACCGAGAGGGTGGTCAAACATTGGAATAGGCTTCCTAGAGAAGTATTAGATGTCCCAAGCCTGTGAGTGTTTAAGAGGCATTTGGACAATGACCTTAATAACATGCTTTAACTTTTGGTCAGCCCTGAGGTGGTCAGGCAGTTGGACTAGATTATGACTGTAGGTCCCATCCAACTGAAATAGTCTATTCTATTCTCTCCTTGCACATCGACAGGCTTGGGGCAGAGACCACTTCCTTGGGGAACCCGTTCCAGTGCTTGACCACCCTTTCGGTGAGTAACTTTTTTCTAATATCCAATCTGGTATTCCTCTGACGCAGTTTTAAGCCATTCCTTCACATCCTATCACTGAACAGCAGAAGGAGATCAGTACCTGCTTCTCCACATCGCCTCATGAGGATCATACAATCATAGTGGTTGGAAAAGACCTTTAAGATCATCAAGTCCAACCATAAACCTAAGACTACAGAATCACAGAATGGTAGGGGTTGGGAGGGACCTCTGGAGATCATCGAGTCAAAACCCCCTGCCAAAGCAGGTTCACCTAGAGCAAGGTGCACAGGACTGCATCCAGGTGGGTTTTGAACGTCTCCAGAGATAGAGACTCCACAACCACTCTGGGCAGCCTGTTCCAGTGCTCTGTCACACTCGCAGTAAAGAAGTTTTTCCTCATGTTTAAGAAGAACCTCCTGTGTTCCAGCTTGTGCACATTGCCCCTCGTCCTATCACTGGCCATCACTGAAAAGAGTCTGGCCTCATTCTCTTGACACCCACCCTTTAGATATTTATAAACTTCAACAAGGTCCCCTCTCAGTCTTCTCTTCTCTAGGCTAAACCGACGCAGCTCTCTCAGTCTTTTCTAATAAGAAAGATGCTCCAGCCCCTTAATCATCTTTGTAGCCTCCACTGGACTCTCCAGAAGTTCCCCATCACCCCTGAACTGGGGAGCCCAGAACTGGACACAATACTCCAGCTGCAGCCTCACCAGTGCAGAGTAGAGGGAGAGGATGATCTCCCTCGACCTGCTGGTCACACTCCTCTTAATGCACCCCAGGATACCATTGGCCTTCTTATCTACAAGGGCACACTATTGGCTCATGGTCAACTGGTCATCCACCAGTACTCCCAGATTCTTCTCTGCAGGGCTGTTTTCCAACAGGCCAAAATCTACCAAATCCACCTCTAAACCATGTCCCTAAGCACTCTGTCTACCTGTCTTTTAAATACTACCAGGGAAGGCGACTTTACCACCTTCCTGGGCAGCCTGTTCCAATGCCTGACAACCCTTCTGGCAAAGAAGTTTTTCCTAATATCCAATCTAAAACTCCCTTGTCACAACTTGAGGCCACTTCCTCTCATTCTATCGCTTATTACATGGGAGAAGAGACTGACTCCTACCTCTCTACAAATTCCTTTCAGGTAGTTGTAGAGAGCAATACTCCCCTCAGCCTACTTTTCTCGAGACTAAACAACCCCAGTTCCCACAGCCGCTCCTCAGAAGACTTGTTCTCCAGGCCATTCACCAGTTTTGTTGCCCTTCTTTGCACACACTCCAGCAACTCAATGTCCTTCTTGTAGTGAGGGGCCCAAAAGTAAACACAGTACTTCAGGTGCAGCCTCACCAGTGCCGAGTACAGGGGCACAATCACTTCCCTACTTCCGCTGGCCACACAATTTCTAATACAGGCCAGGATGCTGTTGGCCTTCATGGTCACCAGGGTACACTGCTGGCTCATGTTCAGTCAGCTGTTGACCAGTACCCCCAGGTCCTTTTCCACCAGGCAGCTTTCCAGCCACTCCTCCCCAATCCTGTAGCATTGCACAGGGTTGCTGTGACCCAGGTACAGGACCTGGTACTTGGCCTTACTGAACTTCATACCATCGATCCACCCTGTCTAGATCCCTCTGCAGAGCTTTCCTACCCTCAAGCAGATCAACACTGCTGCCCAACTTGGTGTCATCTGCAAACTTAGTGAGGGTATACTCAATCCCCTCATCCAGATCATTGATAAAGATGTTAAACAGAGCTGGCCCCAACACCAGTCCTTGGGGAACACCACTTGTGACCAGCCACCAACTGGATTTAACTCCATACACCAAAACTCTTTGGGCCTGGCCATCCAGCCAGTTCTTTACCCAGCAAAGAGTATATCCATTCAAGCCATGAGCAAACAGTTTCTCCAAGAGAATGCTATGGGAAACTGTGTCAAAGGCTTTACTGAAGTCTAAGTACACCACATCCACAGGCCTTTCCTCCTCCACTAAGTGCATCACCTTGTCATGGAAGGGAGATCAGGTTAGTCAGGCAAGACCAGCCTTTCATAAACCCATTTTGAGTGGGCCTGATCACCTGGCTGTCCTGCACACGACACGTGATGGCACTTAGGATGATCTACTCCATCACCTTCCCTGGCATCGAGGTCAGACTGACAGATCTGTAGTTGCTTGGATCTTCCTTCCAGCCCTTCATGTAGATGGGCATCACATTAGCCAGCTTCCAGTCAGCTGGAACCTCCCTGGTTGTTTCATATAAACATTTCTATATTTATCTTTTTTAAGTCACCTCACAACCCCAGAAAACAAATCCTTGTCCACTCATATTGGCATGGAGAGCAAGCTACATACAAAAATACTTCATTTTCTGTATTTTTTCAAGCATGTTCACTGACCATTGTTTCAGACGCTGCAATACTGATCCATGCATTATCTACAACATATTGCCAGCCTCATATTAGGATCTAAGAGAAAATACAGTACAAGTAGAGAGGTTTAAAAAAACCCCTATTTTTCACAGTGTTACGCAGGATGTCCAAACAAATGAGAGACTATGATTCCACTGCACACATCTGCCTGTTTTGCTTTGCCTTATACTTAGACTAACAAAGAACTTTTTAGCCTGGTTTCCCAAGCAAACATCACAGGTATGATTCATACTGTCCACCTGCCTCTTCCCACTCTTCCTTTCATCTCCATTCCTCTAAGTGAATCCACCAGATTCAGTTAAAATAAACTGAGAAATAATGCACTCTGATACACTAAGTTCCCATGAGCTTAATGAAAATCAACAGCTACGTAGAAGAAAAATACACAATTTCCGGCGCTTGCTGAGCAAAGGGCTGCAGCATGAACTCAAGCTACCAATGCTGCCTGGCTCAAAGGCTACACAATCACCACAGACACAGCTTTGAACCCATCTGAGCTGGAGCTGTGGACAGTGGCTTTTTTACTACAAGAAAGGTCTAGAACAGCAGAGGGAGAAAGGAATTGTGATGATGTAAAAAAAAAAAAAAAAAAATCTGTATGAAGTCTAGTTCCACTGCTCACAGAGCAACTTATCAGCAAAATATTTAGGGTACACCTTACTTGTGAATCTTAATCATGATGATGCTTCAAGGTGCTACCACAATATCAAATAATAAATGTCACAATGCCTCCTCTGTGTGTTACAGATAGAACCACGGGCACAGTGAAACAAATGGAGTAAATGACTTTGAGGTTGCTTGAGCAGAACAATGGTAGTGAAAGGCCGATACTCCAACACATATGTCAAGAAATCAGGGAAGAGCATTTTCTCCCTCACTTTAATATTCAGCTGAACACCCTTCGTATCTGCCAGAATACATAACAAGCTAGCTACACACTCGTCTTTAGCCCCTCTGGGTTGCCTTCTGCTACGGATAATACTAATGGTTGACATAAATTGTTGTTTATCAGACTTGCATTGCGAGCAATGTAAAGTAATATACTAAGATATATCTCTGAAATATGTTCAGATTTTAGTATACCTACACTGCAAAAAGAAAACTTTACCTTAGTTACATGTAGGCACTTCCATATTAAGCACTATTTCCATATTAACAATAAGAAAAATTGAGGAAGTATGGGCTTCAGAAGAGTCTTGCAGACTCAGCACATACCTTATAAAATCCACTCACGAGAATTCATGCCTGTCACCACCAACTTATTAGTCACAATAATCATAACTACTGTAAGCACATCTCTGTCGCAGTCACAGCAAAATTAACAAACCGACAAATTCAAAATGAACATAAAACTAGTTAAAGATGTTAACCAAGAGTGCTGCTGTTTCTGTCACACCTTCACCCTTGTTTTTGTGGGGATATGAAGAAACCATGATTAAGGAATACCAATAATGGGAAATGCATTAATACTGCCTCACAAAATTATCTCCCACTCTCCCCACTGTTCTGATAAATCGTTAGAACATGACAATTCAAACAAGAGAGGAAGAGAAACCTACTCAGTGTTATGGGTTAAAATGGCAGAAAGGGTCTTTGCACATTTTCCAGCAGTAAGGGCTTTGATGTGATCCACCTCTCCTCAGTAACTCTTTCTCAAAAAATAGCTCAAAGAGTTATAAGTAGAATTCACTGCATGTTCTCATTCTCTCTTCTCTGAATATTTGCTTTTTAAAAATGTGCTATGCAAGCTTCTTTCCAACTGTCAATCTCTGCAGTGTCAAAACACTAAAGCATCTGTCCTAATTCCAATCACAGACTGCAATAATCTTACCTATTACTACTATCTGAGAGTACTTGCCCAAGCATTGTTGCTTATTTTTTTTTTCAAAAATAGGCCTTCAGTCTCTACAGGGCTAGAGAACTGAACCCAATCCTTAGTAAAGCTCCCAGGTGATCTTAATAATTTTAAAAAATCTTGAAAAAAGAAAAAAAAATGTCATTTCTTAAAACAGAGTTGCCTGTTTCTACTAATTATTTTCCAAAAAGATTCTGAGTTAATCAGATTCCATAATCTAACCACATAAAAATTAGTTATTTTCATTTTAGGTGAACAGATGGAGTTCATGAGAAATGCAGATAACCAGTATCCTTTACGGTGAAAAGCCAAAGACTAAATTATATAACCAAAAATCATTAACAGCTAATTCATAGAAACACAGAATCATGATGTATGGGTTGCAAGGGACCTGCAGAAACCTTAACATAGAATCATAGAATAGTTTGAGTTGGAAGGGACCTTAAAGATCATCTAGTTCCAACCCCCCTGCCAGAAGCAGAGACACCTTCCACAAGACCAGGTCGCTCAAAGCCTCATCCAACCTGGCCTTGAACACTTCCAGGGAGGGGGCATCCGCAACTTCCTTGGGCAATCTGTTCCAGTGTCTGACCACCCTCACAGTGAAGAATTTCTTCCTAATATCTAATCTAAACCTACCCTCTTCCAGTTTAAAGCCATTTCCCCTCATTCTATCACTGTCTGCCCTTATAAAAAGTCCCTCCCCGGCCTTCCTGTAGGTCCCTTTCAGGTATTGAAGGTCACTATAAGGTCCCCCCGGAGCCTTCTCTCTTCCAGGCTGAACAGCCCCAACTCTCTCAGCCTGTTCTCATAGGGGAGGTGCTCCAGCCCTCAGATCACCCTTGTGGCCTTCTTCTGAACTCACTCCAGTAGGTCCATGTCCTGTTCTGGGGGTTCCAGAGCTGGATGCAGTACTCCAGGTGGGGTTTCACAAGAGTGGAGTAGAAGGGGAGAATCACCTCCCTTGACCTGCTGGCCACGCATCTCTTGATGCGGCCCAGGATATGGTTGGCCTTGTGGGCTGCGAGTCCAACAGCACCCCCAAGTCCTTCTCTTCAGAGCTGCTTTCGGTCCATTCTCCACCCATCCTGTACTTGTGTTTGGGGTAGCCCCGACCCAGGTGCAGGACCTTGCACTTAGTCTTGTTGAACTTCATGAGGTTTGCACAGGCCCACCTCTCAAGCCTGTCAAAGTCCCTCTGGATGGCATCCCTTCCCTCCAGCAGGTCGACTGAACCACACAGCTTGGTGTCATCAGCAAATTTGCTGAGGATGCACTCAATCCCACTTTCCATGCTGCTGACAAAGACATTAAACAGCATCAGTCCCAATACTGAGCCGAGGCACGCCACTTGTCATCAGTCTCCACTTGGACATCGAGCTGCTGACCGCAACTCTTTGTATGCAAAACATCCAACCAATTCCTCATCCACCGAGTGGTCCATCCATCCAGCCCATATCTCTCCAACTTAATAGACAAGGATGTCATGCAGGACAGTATCAAATGCCTCTAACTATTGAGAACAACACTGCCTTGAAACCAAGTCACTACAAAAACTGCACGTAAAAGGTCATCCAACTCCCTACTGAAAGAAGTCAATTTTCAAAGTTATTCCCTTATTCATGCTGATTTTTTACAAACTTTTGAGGGCAGATATTAGAGACAGAGGAATTACAAGAAAGGGAAAAACATCTCCAGCATCCTTTACCCACATAACCTCCGCTTGCATGACATGGTCAACACACAAGTCTTCCAGCCTGAAGAGTATTAAGACTCTTTAATCATTCTGCAAGTCTTCTTCCATATAAATCAGTCATCCTTGCTGTTCTACTTTGTACCTTCTCCAGTTCTACTATATACCTTTTGAGACAGGGTGGGAAGTGGAGAAGATGAAAAGATGCACAAAGAATTCATTCAAGGTAGGAACGCACTGTGGATATAAACAGTGACATGATGATGTTGTCTGTTTTATTTTTTATTCTATTTCTACATCTTCTACAGCAACCTTTGGAACCATCAGCTGTTAAGATGGAGGGACGTCAATAAACATCTGGAAAAATGTTCTTACTTCCCCTCTGATAACGGAATGGGATTAAGCTCAAAGTGTATGTCTCTGCTAATACAGATTTATTTAATTTAAATTTCTTACAGTCTTCCAAGCTTTGAAACTGAAGCAACCAGCATAATAGATTTGTTTAAAATAGACATCAACCAACTCTGAAAACAAGCTGTCCCTGGTAATTTAAAAAAAAAAAAAATACAAGAAAGGTTGGAGTGTGCAGATCTAGACTAACTTGCTTGTAGAAAGTATATAAAAACGCAGTTAGTTTACAGACTGAAGTACAATCTGTATAATCTTTTTTATTAAAACTACTACTTAACATGCACTCCTTATTTTGAATCATACATCAGCCAATCCTAACTGAATCTTTTAAGAATTACTTCTTGATAGACCACCCTACTCAACTTTTCTGTGTGCTCTAACATCTCCTTGTTTAGTTATAAGACAGAGGGTTAAAAGCAAAGGCTGAAATTTACTCATATTCTATTCAAGGTTCTGTTTGCCTCTGCAAGAGACCTCCTCTCCCTTCACTTCTTTTTATGCTAAAAATAAACAATACTTCCCATTTTATTTGCACAGGAACAGTACTATTCTAATAGTTTTTTGCTGAATCAGTTATTTTTTCCTGATCAAAGATAGAATACAAACAACAAAGAAACACAATCCATTTGTAAAGGAGCTAAAGTTAGGAGGTCCCCACATAGTACCAGAACTACCTGCCATACAAGAGTAATACTTAGTAGTTTTCAAATACTCTTATGTAATTAATACAAAAATAGTATGCAATCTAGTATATGTGGTATTCTTAATACATTACAGTATTTACTTTTTATTCCATTACCAAATTCATAATTATGCCAGGCTCTTATTACCAAATACTTAATTTACACTCCATTTTGATTAATACTTCTAGCTACTCCATCCAATATGCATTAGTTCTCCTATGTTAACACAAAAATGTACCTATCACCAAATACTAAACTAGCCTGATATGTCTCTCTGAAGCTTACACTGCCATTACTCAATAAATAATTTCACCACCTACAGATTTTATCAGTCCATTAGTAGCAGCCTTTTTGACATGTTACAAACCAAGACTCCAACTAGGCTTCTCCCCCATAGCTATTCCTTTAACAATGCAGTTTTACTCACCATCCCATGACAACACAGCTTTGTAAGCAATCTCTTACAAGACATTCAGTCAGATTTATTTCATTTTTGAAATGACACACTTCCACTAGATTTTTCAACACTAATTGAATTTTTTCCTATCCTTGAAAATTGCATCCAGAAGCCAAAATACTTTTTTTTTTTCCTCTCTTTTTTTTTAACCCTAAAATCTTTCCAGCTCCTACAGTATGACAGTGATCATTTTTTTAAAAGCTAACAGCATAAGAAGGTAGCTGCAAGTGGAAAATAAAAAGTGCCAAGAATGAAGGAATAAAGGGAAATGAAATTTAAGAAAAAGCAGCTTCCATACATCCAACCTGAGGGGAAGAAAAAAAGGGAAGTTTGGCAATACTGTTGCTCTTCATCGTCTATTTAGCTTTCCTCTTATATTTTATTTTGCTTTTTGACTGTTATGTTTACACAAAGATATTTTAATATCATTGTGTAGGCTAGAAAATGCAAGAGAGCCAATTCCAATTCAAAATTTAGCAAAAACAAGGTCAGTTTTTAAGATGGATGTATCTTGATCTGTTCAGTAGTTTTAGTTCATTCTTACAAAGAACAACAACAAGAAAATCTTACTGAATTTCTCAAGAACTAGCACAGCAATGTGTTTCAAAACCAGTCATGTTCTTTTTTTCAGTTCTGATGCCCAAGTATATTGTGCAATTTTACAGATTATGAACTTATCTTTCCTGTTTACTTTTCCCTATTCTAAAACTACAACTCCTTTAATTTGATTTATACTACGAAATCACTGGACTACCTTGAAATACACATACAATCCAAAGTTCTCTTCTATTTTTCACCCACCTCTATGAGGAACAGATAAAAGGTTTAATTTGTTTCTTTTTTAAAGGACTCTCCTGCTAATCTCCTGCTCCATTTAGAAGTTTATAGAAAAAAAAAAAATCTTGGTTAGAAACCCCAGTAACTAGAAATGCGTGCAGAGTATACTCCTTGCACTTTTGTTTGTACTCACAGAAGCATAGACAAGAGCTCTCTTCTGCCCACTTCAGGCTGCAAGGTGCAGATACTTGAATGTGTTAACTTTAAAACGTGACATCCTCCCCTTTTCATTTTTAAATTGTTTTCTTACATATCCACAACGGTTTTCAGCAAGATAACTCTACAATCCTAATAGAAAAAAGCAGATGCAGTAATTCTGTGCTGTTAAACTACTTGAGAAGGTCAGTTACAAACACATATTTGTACTCTCAATGTCATTCACACGTAAGACAAATCAAAATAACGTCCTACTGTGTTTTCAGTAACAGATTTATATTTGAAAAAATTATTCTGAAGTGATTTGAGACAATGAAAGATTCCTTGCATTAGACATCATAGGCTGAATTTTACTACAAAAAAAAAACCCCAAAACTATTTGCTGTACTAATTACATCACTGCAAGTTAACATCCTTAATGGTGAGGATGTTAAGAAGTCTTCAGGTTTTGAACTGGTTACATTTAAGTATGTTCAGACCCTAGTCACTCAGAACAGAACAGAAGCATCTCTAACATATTCCAGCAATAAGAAAAATGGTGATTACAAAAAAGCTTCAAAAGCCCAAGAATGTAATCTGCTTTATTAAACATATGTTTCACTCCAATCTTTATTAAAGACTTGACTTTAGTCAAAAGCCCTTATAAAGTAATACAACCAGCTAAGTAAATTTCAGTTTATTCCTCAAAGTTGGTTAAATCCAAATCCATATTCTTTTTAAGTAGGATTTTGAAAGTACTTTTTGACAATACTAAATTAACAATCTGTACATTACACTACAAACTTACATTGAGAGGGAGACAGAATAAAAAAAAAAAAATCCTTTGTTTGCCAAATATCTGCCATTACAGAACTACAGCAGGATACAGTCATGCAAACCTGCAATGATTAATTGCTTCATATTACATACCATATGTATAGTAGCTACTAAGACCTAAACATATCATGAGGATAAAGGTTTACCTGACACAGTTTCCCTGAAATGCCAAGAAATTTAAAAACAACAACAAAAACAAACAAAAAAAACCCCACAACCCACCACAGCATTCTCCCAGGTAAAAAATTCTGACAACTCTGACAGCTTCCCTGGAATCTCTAGTGTTCCTCTGTAAAGCAACAATACACTTGCAAAATGGAGCTAAACTGAAGTATGCTGCTGGTTAAACTATTAGGTCCTCAAAACCAGCAAAAACATATCCCAAGAAGCATTAATTTGAACTTTTCACTTATAGAAAGCAACTAAAACCAAGAACTCCCTCCTACAAGGCACTGTAGGGGGGGAAAAAAAAAAAAAAAAAAAAAAAAAAGAGGGTGCACCACTCATAAGATCTGTTCTTTTCCACAAGCCTTTGGAATGTCTCTTCTGGACACTCCAACTCTTGCTGATGAGGAAGATGAGATTTCTCTCTCTGGCCATATCATTTTCCTTCAAGAAAACAGAGGTGAAATCTCCAATACTTCCGATGGTCCTTACCCATGACTATTTTATGTCACTACAGAAGAACGTCAGCAGATTATGATAAACCTGAACTAACAGCTACAGAGAAAGAAAGAGACCTACTGATGCAAAAAACCCCGAAAGTTTAATGAAGGACCTGGATGTAACCAACTCCTGTTATCTGCAATTGTACATTTACTAAATCAATACAGAAGAATGTCACTAGACACTGCTTAGCTCAGAACTCAAAGGAAGAGTTCAGCAGTTATGGTTTACAAATTTCATAAGGATAGCAAAAAAAGACAGGATTTTGGTTAATATAATACTACCATGGGAAAGCCTGCTCCATTTTACATGCTTTCATACAGGAAGGCACTCTGGAACAGCTTTTCTACCAAGAGTCCTATGCCATTGACGCAGAACTAGAAAGCCAGGTTTTTTTAACTGAGGTGAATGTTACACTGTGCAAAAGCAGGTAAGGGCAGTTATGACCTAGCTTAAAAGATATGACATTTTTATCAGTAGCTTCACTCCTTCAGTCTTTATAAAGAAGGAGCCTTTTTAACCAAGTTAAAAATAACTTCCAAGAATCACTTAAGTTTGCAGGAAGCACTTTTTTTGTTGTTTTGTCTATCACTGCATCCATCCCCTCTCAAAGCTTTCTCACTTTGTTATCCACATTTCACGCAACTAAATTCTAGGATGAGCTTGGGTTTTCAGGGGGGATTTGGGCTGTGTTGTTTTAAGCTAACAATGAGTGTTAAATCTAAGTGCACAAACAACAGCTATTTCCAATTAATAAATGTGGCTTGGGTCATGATGTTTTTATTATAGTACCTTAGTTTTCAAATCTAGGGTTTTAATGGCATAGGAATACTGAAGCATGAAGAAACTGAATGCAATACCAACTTCCTGTCACGGATCCTTACCCCAACTCTTCATTCAAAGTCCAGGAAAAATATCTTTTCCCACATACATTCCTTTAAGAGAGAAAACAGGGAAGTGGGTAGAAATTTCAACTTATCAAAATTTCCAAATTCATATGGAAAGATAAAAAGGAAACCAAAAAAACAACAGAACTACAAGACATTCCTCCTTCTTCCAAGGGTTCAACACACTCAAGAAAAGGGTTTGGCTCTGAACTCAGTCAATACTCCCATGATTTTAGAAGCACTTGGAGACATGTCACGATTTAAACTGTACTGCCATCCCTTTAACAAAAACACACAGGCTGACTTAAAATGTTTTGTTCACTGATGTTTAGCAAGAAATGTAGATTATTTTTAATTTACCTCAACACAAGAAAGACATGGACCAGTTAGAACGAGTCCAGAAGAGGGCCACGAGGATGATCCGAGGGCTGGAGCACCTCTCCTGTGAGGACAGGCTGAGAGAGTTGGGGCTGTTCAGCCTGGAAAAGAGAAGGCTCCGGGGAGATCTTATAGGGGCCTTCCAGTACCTGAAGGGGCCTACAGGAAAGCTGGGGAGGGACTTTCCATAAGGGCAGTTAATGATAGAACAAGGGGAAATGGCTTTAAGCTGAAAGAAGGTAGATTTAGATTAGATATTAGGAAAAAATCCTTCATTGTGAGGGTGGTAAGACACTGGAACATGTTGCCCAGAGAAGTTGTGGATGCCCACTCCCTGGAAGCATTCAAGGCCAGGCTGGATGAGGTTTTGAGCAACCTGGTCTCGTGGAAGGTGTCCCTGTTCCTGGCAGGGGAACTGGAACTAGATGATCTTTAAGGTCCCTTCCAACCCAAACCATTCTATGATTTTTCAAACAAAAATAATCCATATCCTTCTGGTAACAAGGTGTCCCATGCAGTCCCAGGTATATAACACGGCTTTCATGTTTTCAAGTGTAATTATGTATTTAAGGAAATTATTCTACAGTATCATTGGAAAAAGATTATTGATAGTGTTAAGTTATTCATGCTAGAAGCATTTATAGGATCAGAACTTTAAAATACAGCTCACAATACACACCATAGAGGTGACTAAAGGATTCTAAACCCAGTTTCTCAAGCAACATCAGCTGAAAGTACTTCTAGTTGCTCCATTTGAAAGCATCTTTGTCAAGAGCCCAGATAAACTGTGCTTTTAGAACTGTTTTTTTTTTTCTCAAAAGAATGAAAAACCCTTCAGATTTTTTTTCTCTACACAAAATTTCTTTAGTCTTTATTAGTGTTAAAATCAATGAGAAGTAATAATTCAATTTATACCATGACCAACAGGGACTTACATAAGGTAGTACACAAAATTAAAAAAAAAAACCAACCCAAACCTACAGCCCAAGTTAGTGAAGCATCATCACAGCCCACCAATAACTGATTTGTTCCTATACCACAAAGGGATTAAACCAGAATATGAATTTTAAGGGGAGATCTGATTACTATGAAGACCATATTGTCTTTCACGTGTATGACCATATATAACCCAACCACCTGCAGTCAGTGACAGTATCACCTAGTAAGCCAGTGTTACTAAAGAAACCCCAAGTTATGAAAGTTTAATGCAAAATATCCTGATGATTTTCTACATGATATGGGTGCCATGTGAAAATATGACTGAAATATGAAAAGCTCTTCTAACAGTTTCACTCAAACATTGAATTGCTCCCATTAAAGTGATTAGACAGTCTTAAGTCCTCTTCTCTCTTTGATGTACAGTTTAAACATTTATAGATCTGGAAACAAAGCTAGATCATCCTAGTTAAACTGGCACGAGAACTGGTACTGTTCCAAAAATAAGACATCTACAAATAAAAACAAGTAAATAAACACTTCCACCGAGTTGTAACACTTTGCCACAACATAAACAAAGATAAATTACATAAATAGGTCTGTTGAGGTCTTAATTCACAGCCTCCTCAGCAAAACATAGATTAAGAGGACCCAGAGAGACTGGGAGACACATATAACCTGAGTAGTAACCATAAGGACTTCCCAGACGGCTGTGCCCCCTCCTCTTGAGAGGAGGCACACTACACACACTGTGAGGGGTGACAGCGGCTTACTGTAGAGGGGAAACGGCTCTTCACCTCCTCCCTCCCCAGTTTCACCAAAGGAAGGTGAATTGAAACGTAACCATATCCTCCTCCTCTGCTTTCACCCCGCAGATAAGCAAGCAAGGGCTGGCCGTGGAAATGCCTCACCGACTCCCAGTCACTAATGCCTCTCGCAATCCACTCAGCGTTGACACAGGTCAGGACTCAGCCCTCTGTCACCCTCACTCGAAAGGCCGCAGACAGGAATAAACAAGGTTATTCGCCTGACACCGGACACCAGCGACACTCCCTCTCCCCTTGCCGCCCCCCCCACCCCTCCACAAGCTCGTACCGACCCTCCCTCCCCTTGCCAGGTGCGGGCCAGGAGGCCCTCGGCCCTGTCCAGACGTGAGCCCGGGTGGAAGACGGCCGGGGAACACAGCAACCCTCCCGTCACCCAACGGGGACAACGAGAGGGGAGAAGCAACAGCCGCCTCCCCCCTCCCGCAGGGCCCGGGGGTGCGACGAGTGGAAGTCCCGGAAAGGAGAGACCGAGACCTTACTACAGCTCCCTTCGCCATTTTAGCCCCCACGCCCATTCCCCTCCTCCCCGCCCCTCAATGACAGGGGCAGCTCGCTGCCCTCCAGAGCCCACTCCCCTGCCCTCGCCGTCGCCGCTTCCCCACGGCCGAACGGCGGCGAAGAAGAGCGAGAAAAAACGGCGGCCGTTTGTTCTCCTCGGGCCGGTTGGGCTCTGCCGGGCCAAACCTCAAAGCGAAGCGGCTGCGGCACAGCCTGTTTTGTTTCCTTACCGTGGCTCGCAGCCTCACAGCTGCTGCCGTCTCCTTCTCCTTCCTCCCACCTTCTTCTTCTTTTTCTCCTCCTCCTCGCCGCCGCGGCGGCTCCTCACCCCTCCGCGCCGCGCTCCGCTGCCGCCGCCGCGCAGAATGATGCCATCTCACCGCGGCATCGGCGGCCCCTGCACAACAACCCCCCTCCCGCCGCGGCCGCCCCGGCTGCTGCTGCTCCCGCCGCCGCGCGCCCCCAACGGCCGAGCCAGCCTCGTGCGCGCGCCCTGGGCACGCAGAGCAGGAACTTGTAGAGGAGCCGCCGCCGCCGCCGCTGGGGCGGGAGGGCCCGGTCGGCACCGAGCAGTGCGCAGCGGCGGTGGGAGGGAAAAGCAGAGCCTGAACCGAGGCTCTTCAAAGGGGACAGGGCTTGTTCCTAGCGCCTGCCCCGGGCTGAACCAACTTGGCGCTGCGGCGGGGAGAAGAGGCGCGCGGAGTGGATCAACCTCTCGGAAGGCAGGGGAGGAGGGGCCAGGCTCCAGCGGCGGGGCGCCGTCCGCGGGGCAGGGCGTGCGTGGGCAGGATAACGAAGGCTTCTGCGAGGCACTGCCCACCCGGGAAAGCTGGTCTGCGGCGGAGGCGCCGACAGCTAGCACACCACGCTGGTGTGCAAGCGATAAAGGCGGTGGGTGTCTTCTCCACCGCCCCTCTACCGGGCTGCGCGGGCAGGGAGGACTGCCGCGCCCTGCCGAGAGGGTCCGGCGCGGGCGTGACAGCCGCCGCGTTCCCGAGGTAGCGGGATCCGTCCGACTGTCCCTTTCCTCCACCCTCTGACCTCTTCTCCCTTGCTCCATAGCTTCTGCTTGCCCTTACTTAGGAGGAGGGATGGCGGCGGGGGAGCGGCAGTTCCGCGCAGCCCAGGCCGGCGGTGGAGGTGCTGACCAGGCGCAGGGCTGGCGGCGGCAGCCCGGGCGCCTCACGGCGGTGCCGCTTCCCTTCGACCGCAGCGGCACCTGGAACACCTTCCCTGGCACAGGCCGGGGGCTGGTTGTCGTTCGGCGCCGTTAGAAAAGAGACAGCAGTTCCCCACAGATGCACAAACCGAAAAGTAGTTGTATGCCCGAACCTGTGAGGCTTAAGTTGTGTCTCAGCTGAAGACTAATGAGGCTTCAGCTTCGTGCCATCCACCGCAGTGCTATGGAGGCAGGGGCAGCACGGGCTTCTGCACATAAACAAGGCCTTTGGTCGTCTCCGAAAGTCCAGCGCCACTGTTAATTGAAGGGAACAAAAGCTTACAGTATGAGACCCTGAAGCAACTTCCAGCAAAGTCTGGTATTTGGTTGTTTTTAAAAAAACAACATGAAGACCAGCAGTCTGATCTGGGCATGTAAATTCCTTCAGGAAACAAAAGACAGGCTCTTAAAAGAACTAGTTCCCAACCTATTAATTCTTCATAGAAAATCTATAGGAAAACCAGAAAGTCTGATAAAGAAATAAACATTGTGTATTGTTCAACTTTAAAAAGTATCATAGAGTACACTTTTCTAAAATATAACAATTCTAGGTCTTCTCTTAACTGGTAATACTAGTGCAAGTGCCTGAAAACTGGTAGTTTGTGTATTTGCATGCAGCAGCTGTAACAGAACACGTGAACTGCAGACTCCTAAAATCCATCATGGGCAGTAACACTAGTCATTTCCAGTTAGCAATCTAATTAATCCATCTGATTTGCAGAATCAAGAAATACTGATCCCTGTACATCAACTAAAAGCTACAGTCCTGCTTTTGTTCTGAGGTTTTTCCAAAATTAGGTACTTACTTACTTACTCCAAGGGACTATTACAATCCTTTGGTGGCACTTCCAGAGCCTCCTAGTAAGCTCCATCTCTCTTTCCTGCTTTTTGTTTGTTTGTTCTTCTGATGAAAAGCAATCAATTAAAAATCTAGAGAAAAAAATACCTGTACCTTTAGATAAGAATGCTTTTTAATGGAGAAAAAAATATATTTAGGAACTTTCAACTGGATGCAGCATTATATTCCCAGCAGCAAAGAGCGGGTGAAGGTGTAAATGGCAATATTTCTATCTCTGATCTTTTCATACACTATAAATATCTCTACTCCTACGTTTTTGCTTGTTACTAATATCAGTAATCTGGTACTGATACTTCATGAAAAGTGTGAGCATTATTTCTTCTTAATAGATTATATGTGTAAAACTGCTAAGTGCTTTTGCCTTATGAAGTATGAGAAGTATGTAGTGACTTGAAACAATACTCTATACACAAGTTACAGGCTTCTTTGGCTGTCCTCCTCCCTCTTTCAAAACAAGCTTTGTCATACATTTGTCTCACCCTGGGAAACAGTGACATTCCAAGTATTATTCCCTCTTAAAAGACATTTGATACACTTATGAATGCAAAATGACACAAGCTTGTTAGTGTCACGAGTTTGGTTTTAAATGTCTTATAAAACCTCGATTCTTGCATTTTTCCAACTACTTTTAGGGCAGTAGGCAATAAATAAATACATATGTATAACGGTTAGAAGCCATACCTTGAAAACTTGCTGAAAACATTTAAGTTATACTTAAGAGTTGTGCTTGTTAAATATCTGAAGAAGTACAAACATCATTTTCTTTGTTTTGCGGATAACCACCTTTATTTATTCTGCTGTGCTGTGACCAGTAAAGATAACAGATTCTGTCATACAGTGCTGAGGCTAGGAGGAATTAATGCAGTTTTGGTTGTCTCCTTGCTTCAGAGCTTTGCTCTTTAGAGGGTTGAAATACACTGTTAACCTCAGGTAAGGTCTCATAAGCCACTAAGCTTATCAAAACATAAATGAACCAAAGTTGGAACTTTGCAAAAAAGTCCACATGAAGATTTATTTTAAATATAAAAGTAGCTTCTGTACACAGTATTCTTGAGATAGTAATTTATGAGCTTATTGAAAGTTTTTTACGGTGTTTCCTTGGGTGTATTTCTGAAATTTTTTTTTCTTCTTTTCCTTGCAAAGTAAGGATGGTTTTTGGAGAACTCAATTTCAGAATAGAGATCTATAAAATAGATGGCAGAATACACTGGATTTATCCTTTGATATTAATAGTTCTTTTCTGTTAGGTCAAACAACATGCATTTGATAAGCATGGATTTTAGGATGGGCTTTTGTAAAATCTAGGGTATGGAAGACCAGAGAATCCACTGGCTGGAGCTGTATTTTTCCTTTCAGTGAATGTTTTTGCTTTTATTGCATGCAGAGAATTGGCAGTGAGCACTGCTAGCCTTTAACTGAAAGGTCTAGGTGCGTGGCAATAGTTTTGCTCAAACTATACTTCTGGAGAACTCTTCTAGAACCTGATAGGAAATGAACCAGTAAAAATGTAAATTAATGTCTCTAGAAGCACATGAAATTATTATGCCATATCATCTGTTTGCATTTCTGCTCTTCTTTAATTTCTCAAAACGTCTTACAAAAGCCCTATGTTAAGCTATAGTCACCTCACGCTACAGAATAGTTAAAAAAATTCTATAGAAAAGTGAAGTGTAATAATTTGACTTCCTTAACAGTAACGCAGTAGTAAAAGATGAGGCTGAAACAAAATCTTTCTGCTTTTAATAGACTCACATATGAGCTGATTTTACCAAGGCATGCAGAACCAGTCTGTGTAAATGTGTAGTTTCTGTTGTTTGAAATGGGCAAAGATTTCATAATACAAATCTTAAGTGCAAGCGGTTGGGTTGGTTGCTTATGCAGCCTTGATCTTCCAACTGTGAAAAATCCAAAAAGCAGTATTTAGTGAGAGTAGAAGGAAGATGGTAGCAGCAAACACCAGGCCTACAGTATCATAATGATTAGAGAACGTGGGACCTAGAAAACCTGTGTTCTGTGCCCTCCTAAACTGAAGCAATCTCTTCTCTCAAGGCAGACTGTGACCAATGAGTGTTGTCTGATTTGGGATTGGAATTATCCCTCCTGTGCCAGCTCTCTGCAGCTTCGCAAAGGCACACTGAGGTAGTGTGAGAGAGTATTGCCGGACAAGTCAGCAATTAGGGAACATAGCTAGAACAGCTGGAAAGTTTTAGTTTCTGGTCCTTCTTCCCAACAGTGTTCAGACATTTTAACCAATGGCTTTTCAATGCACAATATTGGCTCCTGTTCCAGGACAATAAACATTCCCTATAACAACTGCATGTCTGTACTGTTGGCATTTAATTTGAGTCTCCTCTATTTCTCTCTCTGATTCCATGATAATTATGTTCTGAAAGCAGATTGAGTATAGTTATGTGTATGTTTTATTTATATACATAAATATGTTTATGTCTGACACCTGAAATATATATTGTCATTACAAAATATCTTATATATATGGTAAGCAAGGAGCAGGGCTTCGTCCTTATGGTGGTACATATATATATATATATTTTTACATTCTACTTAAAGTAGAATCCTACTTTAGTAATTTTTTACTGCATATAATGTAAAGTCTCTGGTTTTATAATGGTTAAGGAGCTTGGGTATTGCTCTTTCCAGTTATTTACTGTCTCATATTTCCTCCCATCTCTCCGACGTACGCATATGTTGCTTCTCATTTAAGGTATGAGATATAGATTCTATTATTATGTATGCAGTGTTTGACACAATAAGGTTTTAGTCTGTAATATGAGGCTTTTTTCAGATGTAGCTGTGTAAATAATACATAACAGTAATCACCTTGGGCACACTTAATTTCACTTGATGCCTAGCAAGAATTAGATGTCTGATTACATTAAAATGATGAGAGTTTTTTTAAGCAGCATTGTGAAGAAATTAAAAAATGATAAATTGCAAAGGCTTGACTCCAGTTAATAGAAATCAGTAAAATTGCTTGCCTCTGGGTTTAGACAATATTAGTTTCTTTAACTATACATTTGGAATTATAAGGAGAATCTTTTTCCTAGACCAAAAAGTGTTAATTCAGAAATTGCAACTTTAAAGACTTCAGTGAATGGTTGAGAGAGGTAAAAACTATTGACTTTTATCTACAGTTCCATAAAATACTTTTTTCTTGTGTACAAATATGTTCCCAAATAGCTCTGTGTTTTGAGAATACAATTATTTCAATACCTTAACATTGTCACCTTTCAAGATCTGTTATTCACCATTGAGGCACTGGTGAATCAGCAATGAATTTATTATTTTTTCGTGTAAGTCTGGAGGTTTGTGTGCTGAATCCTAGAAATCTATGAAAACAGCTTGTCAGAGTTTCTGGTAGGCATATATATCTTAGCAGCATAGGTTGTAAGACTTATTTTGTGGAAATAAATAAATAAACTGTACAGACCAGTACATCTCATGTCTGTTTGTAATGAGCACAAACATTTGCTTTAAGTCTGGTACTGCAAGGTCTTCTCTGAACTCAGAAAAATTCCAATTTTATGTGAACATATTGGAATGTATTTGAAAGGCAGACAAAGCGTACTATTATCTTTTTGTCAAGTACTGTTTTCACACTGACAATAGTGTAAAATGTATTAATGTAATATTCATGCTTTCTTGAAATCATAGCAGATAAATGTTAACCCACTGTTTGGAGTCTCTTGCTTCATACAGGGTTACTGTTTTGAAGCATGTCTGCACTTCTGGCTCAGAAGCAGGGCTGAGATAAGGTGAGACTGGGAGCAGATAAAGGAGGCTGGCTGTGGCTTAGATGTCTAAGGAGATAGAGACAGGTAATGGAGAATGAGGGGCTCTGGTCCTATCATATGAGAGTAAGTAGTATGCAACAGAAGAGTGTGGGAGCATAGCAGCTCAGTTTGAGGCTGGAGGAAGGAAGAGAATAGGATTTTCTAGAAGACGAGGTTTGGGGCGGACATTTAGGTATGGGGAGGGGAATGGTCTGTTTTGTTCTGTTAGTATTTCAGTAGCAAGATTTGTTTTGGGTGGTTTTTTGTTTGTTTTTTAATAAAAATCAGAATATGGCAAATTATTTTAGCCTCACTTCCTGTGGAGGCAAGATGCATGTTTATGGAGTGTGTGTTCAGTGACCAATTACCACTACATCTCTATAATCACTTTTTTGTATTTAGTGGCCAACTTCAAATATATCTTACAAAGACTGATAAATTCCTACAAACTTTGAGAAAATAGGTGGCAGAGTATAGTAGAAAGCTTCTGTAAATGTCCCTTGGAAGGGCTACAGACAAAGCAAAAGCTACATCATTTAATTGCACACTATTAACCACTGGAGAATAGAGAGCAGGGAGAGAAACAGTAAACAATAAGCAAGCCAGCCCTTATAAATGCCTGTTATAAGAGAAGGCTTCAGTGGGAGTTTGCATTCTTGGGCACCAAAGTCACTCAACCATGAAAAACAAATCTTTTAAGAGACCAAGCTTCATTAGTTCCAGTACTCAGTGAGTGATGTGATTTAATTGCAGCACCACCTAAAGCAATGCTATGCAGCCAATAGTCTATGGATAATTGATGGTCAATAAAATATCAAAAGGGAGCTCAAAAAGCAAGTCAAAACCAGAAATTCCTGCACAGCCATGTTCTCCCATACATACAAGCAAAATGGAAGAGGAGAATAAAAATGAGGACAATATTTTAGTCTTTATTTTTATTTTTCTCTAAAATAGGGCCATTGGGACTACTTCAGCACAGTAAGCACAGGATGGTCTCTGAGTTTGTTTTTCTGCCAGAGGTTAGATGTTCCGTCAATTAAAAAGGTTGAGAAATGTAGTGATCTAGAGACCGCAGAGCATCAAGGTTCTGCTTGTTTTAAGAGATGTTATGTCTTTTTTCCTTTATTGCCCTATTTAGATAGCATATTTGAAAATGCTCAAGTGAATATAATTTGTGTTCATTCTCTGTCAGAGCATGGCCTAAGTGAAAGAGTCAGCCATCAGTTTGGGCTGCAAGTTACTCTTGTCTGTTCTTGATCCTTCTCTGAGCATTAATCAGAAAAACTAAGAAACCTGAATCTTCAACTTCATATTTTCTGAGACTTAACCATCTATTTTTTCTCTTAACATTACAATGGTTGTTATAATATTCATGATTATTTAAGAGCTGAGAGCTCTGTCTTCCTTTAATATAGAACATGTGCATATTACATATCTGTGTAGAACTCTGGCCATTACTTTCTTTTATTCTAAGGAAAAACAAAGATCTTGAACCTCAGCTTTCTCCTGACCTGCCTTTCTGACCTTTCTTGGTTTCTTACCTGCAGGCCTTTTTTTTTTTCTCAAGCCCTAGTACTTCTTTTTTCTCTGAAAATCCACTCTTCCTGAACTGGAGAGAAGAATTAGACCGTGATATGTGTATCAGTAAATAAAATAGACTTACAAGTCCATGTATGTGTTTTAGTAACTTGTGAAAGTCTTTTTTTGTCAAGTATTTACAGTGTAGTACTGTTTTGTTTCTTTATGTATAGTTCCAATGTTTAATGTAAGTTAAATGCATTTCAATTTTAAGGCAATACACATCCTTTTTAGAATATAGCAGTATTGATGAATCCTTCCATGACTAAACTGTTAATAGGAATAGACTAAGGAATGTTTAACTTTGCTACTTTTGACTTTCTTTGTATTCTTGTTTTTAGTGCAACTTCAAGACATTGTCCCCAGATTGTTGTTAAAATTTCACTAGCAATTTGTGCATGTTGTATATTTTAAAATGAGATATAAAATTTATGCTATGTATATTTAATTTGCTATTTAAAATCTTTTAGGCACAAAAGGTTATAGTAATATTTTTGAATTGTTCTTTTTAAAACTTCTTTTTTCTTATTATTTATACAGGAATGTTTTAACCAATTAAATATAAAAACAGAACAACACTTGCATGTTCACTGTAGGAATCAGTGTACTGTAGCTCTTTAACAGCATTTAAAAATGCATTGCAATTTTTCTTCCACATTCTGCACATTCAATTTAACATGTAAAATTTTAGCAAAAATCTGATAATTACAAAAGACATATTTTAAATAAAGCTGGCTCTTCTGATCTCCTTTGTCTTCTGTATTCACCTAGATGACATCTGTTGTTTTGGTGGGCCAGTTTGTGACACGGTCACTAAAATATTGGCAATGTGACAGGTAATTCAATGAAGTCTAAGTCAGTATTTTCTGCTGTAGTCTCAGCTGTTTACAGTATAGTGGAGGGAAGTGAGAACATCTGCCCATGACTTTTAGTTCAGAAAATACAGGTTTTTCCATAGCTCTTTCTCTGTTTGATGTAAGACTTTGAAGAAGAGGCTTAGTTCATCATTTTCAAGTGCATAGATTCCTATATGCAAAGGTAGATGGAAGATGTATGTGGGAGATAAGCTCAAATAAATTTGTTTTGTTGTGTTTTTAAAGGGTGAGTCCTATCTTGCACATCTCTGTGTATGAGCTGTAGGCGTCTCCTTTGGCTCTCTACCAAGCACTGAGTGAATTACAGAACTGACGTGAGATGCTGTGCACAAAAAGTCTGCTTTATGATTACAGCCTCAGGGATGGTTCCTATTTTCAGAAAGTAGTGCTACCTGTCGGCTTTTTTGCATTCACTGGGGTGGTAGGTAGGAGAAAAATGAAAGCAGCGTTGAAAGAGAAAGGTGACGGAAGATGGAATGATTTGGAATAACAGAAATCAGCAAGATTAATGTCCATATACATCATCATCATCATCATCATCGTTATTACTATTACTCCTGCTAACAAATTTAACTATTCCTGGGGGAGAAATAATACATAGCATATGGCAATGAAACATGCACTAGCATAGTTCTTTTTAAGGTGTGTTATTTTTCCTCTCTTGAATTAAAAGACAAATACTACGTTGGTATTCATGAAGGAATGATTAACTAGAGGGAGTACTATTTACATGGAATTTGTTACATTTAGCAGCAGTGTTACCTACAAAAAATAATAATTTTGTAACCCCGAGACATGAATAATTTTCATCCCTTTTCCAAAAAATTACTAGGAAAAAAAAAAAAGTATATGGACTGGTGTAACTCTTTTCAGACAGTTGATCACTGTATTTAAGTTTGCCCAATGTTCAAAAATGGTTTTCCAGCAGTATCCAGTGATGTTTCTTGGTAATTACTTACAGTAAAATAACAGTTTATTTGAAAATACTGAACATTCTAACTTGTGTTAGGTTATATACCTAGAATAGTATAAAAATGTCAGTTAGCAAGTTCCCTAATTACAAAGATTTTATTATGAATAAAATGAAAAACTACATTTAGGAGGAAAGAGTTAACTTGAATTTCTTCAATATGTCTTTTATTTTCTCCCCTCTTACCCAAGATGTATCACATTAACTTTGTTAAGGAGCATGCTAGTCTTGCCATGTTCGGAGAAGTTGAAGACTAATTCTGTTGATTTGTCTTGGGATACAAATTTATTTTCAAAGTAATTGTATGTAAGTAAAATGCAAAGAAAATGGGAGAAAAGTTAACAAAAGTGGAACACAATGGAACAAGAGGGGTAAAAGATTCATATAGCAGCAAAGTGAGAACTCATGTGATTTCGGATACATAAATTTTTTTAATAGCAACTTGCCTTGCATCTGAGTGATTTTATACACTCCTGAAGGTTCAAGGTCAATCACTGCTTGCAAGGGAAGTGGTATGAAAAGCAGAAGGACATGTAGATATTTCTCCATAAGTAAAATCCCTTCTAAGGCAGAGATAATCCAGAGTTATTTTGAAATAGTTCACTTACAGCAAACAACTGTTTGGGCTTTCTACAAAGCTACGGCAATCTGTTCTTGTTCAATTACATTAGCCTCTTGGTAATAATTGAATCAGATTTCTTTCCTAACATGTTATACATAAGAGTGATCCACATACTTAGCCTTTGCTGTTTCCAAGGTATTACTTATTTTTTCAGCAGCTGTGTCTGCTGTACTACCAGTGGCCAAACAGCAAACACAAGACTTGGACAACAGCTAAGATGTTGTAATTGCATTTTCAGTCAATCTGGATTACATTGTGATGGAGATGATGAAGCATTTTCTTTTAAAAAGCAAAGTTTGAACCTACAGGTTTAGTGTAAAAATTTCAAATTTTTAATATTTAAAAGGACTCTAAAGTTTCACTGTCATTTTTAATATACTGAAATACCTGCAAATAAATAATTGATAATAAGACTGAGCTGTAAGCGATGGTTTGTTTTTTTTTTTTAATTGCAACCAACATAACTAATAAAGCTGGATAGACTCCTGTCAGAAGACTCAAGTCAAATGGTCTTTGTGAAGGAGTTTAATTCTGTAAACACTAGTTAGTGGAGTTAACTATTTGTCCCATGATGATCAGTTATTACATTCTCTTTTGGTCTTTAGCATTGGCAGTATTTCAGTTAGGAAAGGGCTGTTTTCTTGTACTGCTGGCCTGGAAGATCTGTGTTGTTTAATACATTATCTGCATGATTTAATGCAAAATCTGCCATCTAAAATTCCAAAATTGTTGTTGTTGTTGTTGTTTTTTTCTCTTATAACTAAAACAACTTCTGAAAATCACTGTTAGGAGATTGTAGAGCAAGTGCAAAGTGGATCAGGGAAAGTCATTGTATGGGGTGTTTTACCATTGAGTTCAGTCATTCGCATACTGAGGGAAAGAACTGACTTAGACCTGACCAGTAAACTGACTGTGATTTCTTGATGGCATGAAATATTGAAAATTTTACGAGGATTTCTATAAGGAGTTACCAAAATATGCAGCAATAGTGTTTTGCATTTTTTTAAATTTTGCTTTTAATACAAAATTAGCTTATTCTCATTTTTTTTCCTTCTGTTTTTTGGTTTGGGTTTTGTTTTTTGGTCTTTGGGTTTTTTTTTTGACAGAGGACTCATTTACTAACTAATGTAGTTCTGTCTGACAAGGTAGTATAATTCCTGAGCATCTAGCTTTCAAAAGGCAGTGGTACTTTCAAAAGCCAAAAAAGTTAGTTTAGTTTAAATTCATCAAGTCTTATACCTTCATTGTTTTACATATATTTCTAAGTTCACTTCTACCCAGTGCTCTCTTTGAGAGATTAATGGCATGAAATATGATGAATTTAATTTTTCATTGCTTTTGGATGGGAGTAAAACACAACTTGGCAGCAGGTCATTAATTAATTTCATGTGGCTTGCAGCCTGGAAGAAAGTGGGAACAAGATATTGTATTAATCTGGGAAAAAAGCAGCCCCAGTTGTGTTTGTGATTATTGATAATGATAACTCATGTCTTTGTGTAGGCCATAAATACCTGAATATAGGGAGAAGGTATTGTTTTAAGACAACAAAAAAAGTGTTTTGATTTTGCTTTACAACTTTAGTTTCATCTTGACAAAAGTTTTTTTTGCCACTCAACAAATATTTTTTTTAACTTAGCAATAGATTGACTGTTGTTTGGTCTCCTTTCTGAGACAGGATACCTTCACTATTGAGTATTTTCTTATATTAACAATACAAGACTGTACCTGACTCTGGAGAGCAGAAATGCAGCTATATCATGCACCTTGAATGTATACATATGTACATGACCATTTCAAACTGTAAAAACTCTCATTAACTTGGTGGATCCCATTTGTAAGGGAGCACTGATAGATTATTTTCTGAAATTTTGGTATTAGTTATTTAGGATTCATAGATTACTGTGTTACAGGTAGAAAAGCCATTTTGCTGAGCGTGAGCATCATTTTCCTTAGCCAAGGAGAAACTGCGCCCAAACACTTTTGGACAAAATATGACTTGGTCTTCACTACTGTTTATGTTAAAATCATTCTATTGCAGCGAGTATTAACTTTGTTGATGTTAGCAGATACCTCCTGAAGAACAGGGGTTTTTTCCCTCAGATTCCGGCACATTACTTGAGATAAATACAATACTCTCTTCAAGCAAAATTTCTAGGAAGTTGGACAGTTCAGAACTGGTATCAGGGTACCATTAGATTATATAATTTTACTTTTTCAGGTTTATTACACGTTTTGGTATTGGTCTATATATTTCTGAATTTCTGATTTCATAGAGACAGACAGTCCAACTGTTTTTCTTTTGGTGGAATTAAATCATTGTCCTCATTCTGGATGCTGTGTGGTTTTGCCAGAATATGTCAGTTAATTGCTCTTTTTGTGACTTCAAATTACTGTCTGAGTAATAATCCAACTTTGTTTACCACCATCCTTGAGTAGGTGATAGAATTCTTTTGGGAGACTTATATTTCCAAAAAGTTGTATTTGTTTTTCTTTCTGCTTATATTGTGTACTTCATAAGTGCACAAACTGAAATGTTTTGAAAGAGATTTTAATAATCATCCTCATTAATGTGCCTGGTGCTATGCCCAAAAGTAATTTTAATTGGTGCACTTCAGAAGATGTGTACTAATTGGAAAGAGTCCAGACTTTATCAGACATCTAGAAAATGTGATCTACAAGGAAAGACTGAGTTTGTTGGTTGTTTAGCACAACAGAAGAGAAAACAGAGAGTCTTTTCAGGGTAGTTATTCTTTGATGATAATTTGACCTACTCTTAGGGGGGTGAGCTGTGCATTATTGGTAAGATTATTTGGGAAATAAATCTTCTAAAAAGAGTCTTCTGATGGAAATGCTGGGCTAGGGCTTGAGAAATATGTGCACAGTTCTTGTCTCTTTTGCTGAAGTGGCCTTGGGAAATCATTCTATTCTTTGATCCCCCAGCAGCAACGTGTTAATATTTTTCCACTCTGCGTTGTTTATAGGGCTTAAACCAATTAGGACTTTGGCACTGAAAACAGAACTCTGGCATGCTTGGAGCTTTTGATTCTAAAATTGCTCCAAACGTACCTTGTTCAGCCTCTGACTCTTCAAAATTCCTAAATTCACTTGCCTTTTGGTTTCAAAATTTTCCAATTGTTTTGCTGGGTTCCTGCCAGTCTTTTGCCCAGCATTGTCTCAGTCTTGCTTAAACTCACTTAGGAGCAGGAACTGGTGCAACTCCATATTATTTCCTGTCATGCGGAGTCACTGTACATCTGCAAGAAGTCTAGAGACCTACAGTCCATTGGTTTCAGGGCCCACTTTCATCTGTTTTCCAGTGTCTCAGACTTGCAAGTTCATGCCTTAAAATTATGCTGGTTAGGACATTTCATTGAGCCTGGGTTGTTCAACAGCTAGCCAAAACTATTGCAGCTCTTTCACTATAGCTATGGCTTTAGATAAAGAAGTGGTTCTGGCAGCAGAGGTCAATCCCAAGATTTAATTGATAACTTAATGTAGTTCTTGGCATCTATACCTAGGAGCAGCCTCCTGTTCCAGCATTGGATAGCCCACTTACACTCCTGAGAAGTATATCTGTGCTCTGCACTCAGCATTTGCTGTTGATCAGCAATATATTTCCCTTTGCTCAATGTGCAGGATACATTTTGTGTTGCTTAAGCTGTCTGGACAGAGCATGTTAATGTTAGGGCACCCTGTGACGTGTCCATGTACCCGTCAGTATTTCAGATTTTGACTCTTAGATTGTGTACTCTGTTGGTGAGTGAAGGGACTCATTATCTTGATTAAGACCTATAGGCATTGTAATACAAATTAAAACATACCTATATTACCTGCCTACCTCACCTATTTTGTAAGTAAAATCAAAGAGTAGAACCTATTTGAAAGCTTCTAGTTTTAATTGCTATCACTTCATTAGAATATAAGAGAGTATTGTTTGGTAAATATGTTTTGTCTGCAACATTTCAGAGGCTGATTACTCATATGGAACTGTATTATCACTTTTATTTCCTAAGATCACAAAGTCTAAGTAGAAGAAAAAAATATGCAGTAGTTTAAACCTGCTAGAAGGCAGAGAGCTAGGTCAACTTTGTCCTCTATCACTGTCCTCAGATGGTACCTTCCTTGTATTATTAATCTCAGCATTTAAACAAAAGCAGCAGCTGGTTGAAACTAAACCTAATGCTGATTAGGGTTGCACATGCATGGATCCTGTACCTCCTTGGTTGGTGCCACTACTTTAAGCTCCTGTTCCCACCCTTCCCTGTGTATGAGAGAAGGGTGTAGAGAGGTGGGCGTCGATCTGTTAAACCGAGTACCAAGTGATAAGACAAGAGGAAATGGCCTTAAGTTGCACCAGGGGAAGTTTAGATAGGATCTAAGGAAGAATTTCTTTACTGAAAGAGTTTTCAGGCATTGGAACAGGTTGCCCAGGGCAGTGATGGAGTCCCCATCCCTGGAGGTGTTTAAGGGTCATGTAGACATCGTGCTTAGGGACATGGTTTAGTCGGGGACTTGTCAGTGTTAGGTTAATGATTGGACTCGATGATCTTAAAGGTCTTTTCCAATCTAGGCAATTCTGTGATTCTGTGATGATATATGTATAGCCATAGTTAAAAGTAACTGCAGAAAACTCTTCAGCATTAGGGGTTTTGCTTGAAAATACTCTGGTATATATAGAATTAGATCTTGCCAGAGGGGTCAAGGACAACAGGAAGAGCTTCTTCAAATACATGGCAGATAAAGCCAACGTCAGAGGCAATGTAGGCCCACTGATAAATGAGGGGGGTACCCTGGTGACAGAGGATACAGAGAAGGCAGAGCTATTGAATGCCTTCTTTGCCTCTGTCTACTCTGCCGGAAGTTGTCTTGAGGAGCTCTGTACCCTGGAGACCCCAGATGGAGACAGGACAATGGAGAAGATTGCCTCAGTTGATGAGGATTGGGTCAGGGACCAATTAAGCAACCTGGACATCCATAAATCCATGGGTCCAGATGGGATGCATCCACGAGTGTTGAGGGAGCTGGCTGAGGTCATTGCTAGACCGCTCTCCATCATCTTTGCGAAGTCGTGGGGAACGGGTGAGGTGCCTGAGGACTGGAGGAAGGCAAATGTCACTCCAATCTTCAAAAAGGGCAAGAAGGAGGACCCGGGTAACTACAGACCGGTCAGCCTCACCTCCGTCCCTGGAAAGGTGATGGAACGACTTATCCTAGGTGCCATCTCTAGGCATATCAAGGATAAGAGGGTCATTAGGGGCAGTCAGCACGGCTTCACCAAGGGGAAGTCGTGCTTGACCAACCTTCTAGACTTTTATGAAAACACGACGAGGTGGCTGGATGATGGTAGAGCAGTGGATGTGGTCTATCTTGATTTCAGCAAAGCATTTGACACGGTCTCCCACAGCATCCTCGCTGATAAATTGAGGAAGTGCGGATTAGATGAGCAGGTAGTGAGATGGATTATTAACTGGCTGGTGGGAAGAAGCCAGAGAGTAGTGGTCAATGGGGCGGAGTCGAGTTGGAGACCTGTGTCTAGTGGAGTCCCTCAGGGGTCAGTACTAGGACCAGTATTATTCAATATATTCATAAATGACCTGGATGAGGGAATTGAGTGCACTGTCAGCAAGTTTGCTGATGATACCAAGCTGGGAGGAGTGGCTGACACTCCAGAAGGCTGTGCTGCCATCCAGAGAGACCTGGACAGGCTGGAGAGCTGGGCAGGGAAAAACTTGATGAAATATAATAAGGGCAAGTGTAGGGTGTTGCACCTGGGCAGGAACAATCCCAGGTTCCAGTATAGGTTAGGAAATGATCTCCTAGAGAGCAGTGAAGGGGAAAGGGATCTGGGAGTCCTGGTGGACAGCAGGATGACCATGAGCCAGCACTGTGCCCTTGTGGCCAGGAAGGCCAATGGCATCCTGGGGTGCATTAGAAGGGGTGTAGTCAGTAGGTCAAGAGAGGTTCTTCTTCCCCTTTACTCTGCCCTGGTGAGGCCACATCTGGAATATTGTGTCCAGTTCTGGGCCCCACAGTTCAAGAAGGACAGGGAGCTGCTTGAGAGAGTCCAGCGAAGAGCCACCAAAATGATTAAGGGAGTGGAACATCTCCCTTATGAGGAAAGGCTGAGGGAGCTGGGGCTCTTTAGCTTGGAGAAGAGGAGGCTGAGGGGGGACCTGATTAATGTTTATAAATATTTGAATGGTGAGTGTCAGGAGGATGGGGCCAGGCTCTTTGCAGTGATGACCAATGATAGGACAAGGGGCAATGGGTGTAAGCTGGAACACAGGAGGTTCCGCTTAAATTTGAGGAAGAACTTCTTTACAGTAAGGGTGACAGAGCACTGGAACAGGCTGCCCAGGGAGGTTGTGGAGTCTCCTTCTCTGGAGACATTCAAGACCCGCCTGGACGCCTTCCTGTGCGAACTCATCTAGGTGTTCCTGCTCCGGCAGGGGGATTGGACTAGATGATCTTTCGAGGTCCCTTCCAATCCCTAATATTCTGTGATTCTGTGATTCTGTGATTCTGTGATTCTGTGAAACCATATCTGTATACTTCACACCCAAAAAATGGGGATTTCTGTGTTGTTTTGAGCTGCCATTTACAAAATTTAATTGTCTGTTATTTCTCATAAGTGGCAATTCACTGCCTGTCCTGCTGCTGAGGAACCATAGAAACATAGTTTGCCTAGAGATCTGTACTGTTTATCTCTCCTGTAGGGGCAAATCACGCCTGATACCATTCACTGGGTGATATTTAAGAACAATATGGATCTTCCCATAGCAGTGATATTCTTTTGGACTTTGAAGTCCTGTCTATCAATAAAGGGGCTTCTAAGATTAATCCTGAATGCAGTTACTTAAGAAGATAGCACACAATTTTTTTTCATTCTTGAGGTCATTAGAGCAGCATATGGACTACTTAGTGTAATTCCTCTCAATAATGCCCATTAGTAAACCACTCTTCCCAACTTCAGTTGGCTTTGTGTTTGATTTTAATATTTGCACTGGTTTTATAACCCTAGCACTTAAATATCCCACTCCTGAAAATGCATATGCCATCCATAAAGTGGTTCCAGAGGATATGGAATACAGCAGCTTGTATAATACTTTTAAGAAATAACTTTCTTGTTTCTTGAATTCCTGTTTGCTATCCTGTTTTCCTGCTAGCTCTCAAATCCAGTTTAGGGCTGTAGACTTCACAGTACTCCGAGTTCTTGAATGAATGGTTGCAACCTGATTTAATAACTTTTTTTTGTTTGTTTTTTAGAGTTAGTCCCAAGAAATGTGGAGCTGCCCACTTCAAGGGCAAGGCTGGACAGCTAGATGGAATGTTTGTTCAAGCTCCAGCCCACATCTCTTGAAGACTTGTGCAATGAAACATTTGATTTGCTGAGAGACACTTAGATAAACTAGCGTTTAGTTCACATATAATTAGAATGAATAGATCTAATTGGAAAGGCCGGCATTTTGATCAGTGAGTTAATAATTTTGGCAAGGGTTTGTTTTAATGCAAAATTTGGCTTGTGCTTTGGTAAGGATGAAGTCCTGAGAGATTAAGATAAACTACAAACTGAGACTTATTTGTCATGATTCAATAGCAAGGACTGAACTAAAAACCATAGGAGGGAAAAGCTATGCTGAGATGATTACATTTAGACTGATAGCCTCTGTTTAACGGTGGAGGTTGTAAACTTACTGCTGTTTTTAAAAGAAAAGCATTAAAGCTCACACCTTTAAATGGCAGGCTTTTTGTATTAGAATCATGTAAATAAGGCTTTGATATGGAAGTCATGAAAAAATTGTATGCAGTCACTTTTACTAACATACTTTAATAGCAGTGGCTGTCACTGTTTGGTTTCTGCATGCTTATATTGAGCAAGTTGAGGAGGGTTCCTGCATCTGGCTCCCAATATTCTACATTGAATAGGTCTGTTTAATTAGTCAGATGGTCAGACCTCTGAATCCAAACTGAAATGCACCTACTCAGAAGTTGCTTTAATTGTAGAGCATGAGGGAAGTAGTGATAACAATGTTGGCAGAACTTCTCAGTTATTGCCTTCTGCCAACAAGGAGTGGTAGAGAAATGAGCTCAAAGAAATTAATAGTATCAGCCATCAACACTAATGCCTCTAAGGGTTCTAAGAAAATGTTATCATTTTCAGTCAGCTGCTCAGTGCTTTGTGACCTGTGCTGGGCACAGTGACTGTGCTGGTTACCTACCTAGCACAATAGTTCTCAGTGTCCTGGCTGCTGCAAGAGACTGTACAGTAGCTTACTGCACTGGGCAGCTCTACGGACAGGTTCCGGTTTTTCTCGTAAACTCTGTGTACAGCTCACACAAACACAGCATCTTACTCACCCCTGAGGTTTTAACGCTGCTCCCACTGAATTCAGTATGAATTCAGTCATTTTTTTTGCGTAAGAGCAGATTAGTGGGCTGTTACCTACAGTAGCTTTTACTGTATGTATTTATATGCTTTTGTTAAATAATTTGGTAATTTTTTGTGCCATAAAATGATTTTATAACATATTGTTGAGAGTAATTTGGAATTTGTGTGTGGTTTTCATGCATCTACAAAAGTCATAATATTTGCGATAAATAAACTTCTGCTGTTTTATTTTGGCTTCTTTGGCTTCTGCACATTTGTAACAGTGTTAGTACTCCCTCTTCATGTAGCAGATGATACATAAAAGACTTTGGTTTTGTAATAGCTATGATGGTTCAATCCTATCTATTGTTAATATACATATATATTTCATTAAGTCATTTCTGTTGAAGCTCTGGTTGAGAGGAGAGACTTTTTAAAAGAATAATTTCAGCCTTTTGAATTTAAAAAAATTCCTTACTAAAGGCAGAGAATATGTGGCCTCTTTGTCTTTGTTTCTTGATTTGTCCAGATAAGGGACAGCTTTTTTCCCCAAATTCTGCCATACTCCAGCTTTTTTGGGTTTTTTGGTTAATACAGTCAGAGATGGTAAACAACATTGGTATTGTTACAGGTATAAAGAATTTTTATGAGCTTGGATCAGGCCTGTAATTATTTGAATGCTCTCATTTGCCTCCTGTGCCGTGTGATGTGAAGAGAATGATCTAAATCAGTTTAGTTGAAAATGCAAAAAGAGTTTCCTTTGCTTTATTTGACTTTAATGGATTTTATTACAAATCTTTTGAATGTTTTATATTGTTCTCTACATTTGCACTGGAAAAAAAAGTGTTTTGAAGCAACATTTTTTAATTTGGTCTAGATTGATTTACCTGGTATTGCCTATCTCAGTTTCTAGCCACTGTGTGACTCAGTAGAAAATTTTCTAGTCAATGCAAGTGTGTATGTGTGTGTGTGTACATGCATGTGCCTATAACAAAAGGGAAGTTTAAGAGAACAATATGGCACAAAAGAAAAACAGTTTATGCATTTTCAGTATAATACTAATGAGCTAAGAATATTTAGTTTATCTGTATTGGACAACAAGAAAATATGGTCATTATCTCATCAAGGACCTTGCTACTTCTGCCTGCTCCTTTTCAAACTCAGGCTGAGTTGCTGTTACAAGTTGTAAGTAGCAAGTCTGAACACATAATGGACTTCCATGAATTATATTTTGTTAAGGAATGCTTAAAAGCATTACTGAGTTCCCTATATTCCTGTGCCTGCGCAACAGAACTCAGTGAGCATTTCACTGGCTGTCCTAAAGCTGACAGAGATTAACATGTAGCAACTTGGGCTGAGTGTGGAAAGGGCACTATGACAAAGTTATGGGGTTCTTTGTGTAGAAATGACCATTTTCTTCCATTTCAAGAATATAACAATTAATTTCACCGTGCTAGTATTTTCTTGATAATAGATAACCTATACTGTTTTGTATTATATTTTGCTATTAAACTTAACTGCTACATGTCAGTATTAAGACAGCAAAAAAATATTTCAGCATGCTTTTTAAAATGCTGGTGACAACAGATTCCACCATGCCTAGGGGTGAGATCCACCCCTGGGTATGTCATTTGATGGCAGATAATAATTGCAAAGACAGAGTAAAAAATAAATTTAAACAGAAATTCAGTGATATTGACCTCCTAACGAGACTGTACTTTTTAATCATTTTTAATTTTAGTGCTTCGGGCCTGTGTCTTCCAAAAGATTTGGTACTTTAAAGTTTCATTTTAGCAGATAAGTTATGCTATAGAAGTGGCACCTGTCAGTAGGCTTGTGACTTGTATTTGTTGCAGTTATCTGTTGCATACTTTCAGAGCAATTAAGTTTTTTTTCTTCTTTTTTACTCCCGGGGAAGCTTCAAACTAATAGAAAAAATAGGGCGTTCATTTTTCTGGCTTGCACACTAAGATGGGATTGTTAGTGACTGTGTTCCACATCAG
This sequence comes from Caprimulgus europaeus, assembly GCA_907165065.1. The sequence continues at coordinate 28,870,529 of OU015525.1, forward strand.
GAAGGTTTGCATTAACATTGCCAGCTGACTTATGTGGGTTGGATTTTTATTTTTTTTAGTTGAAAGTCACAATAAATATGGATTCCAAATAGTCAAATGTTTCTCACTTTGTGTCATTGGTATGAAAACTTTTGCCTAGATTCTTTGAGAGGTTTGTCTTGCTGTTTCTTGAATCCCATTTCTTATTTTCTCTTTGTCATTTGGGAGATATCCCAATATATTGAATGATTTTCTGTGTGTTTGAGATGAGTTTTTGTGTCACATAAACTGTTTTAACTGCCTGGTAGATATTATTGCCATTTATCACCTCTTTTTTCTGTTATTTTTATTGCACAATTTCTCCATGCTCTTGGGTAAAGCAATCCAGTTGTCCAGGACATCACTGGACTTTGTCTTATCTCTTGTTTAAACCATTACAGTAATCTTCATGCTAACAGATTTGTAATTCTCATGCAAATCCCAGTGATGTCCAGCTATGACTCCATGCACATACTTTGGATCTGCTGTTTTGGTCTTAGGTAGAGTTGTTGAAGTGTTAAATATTCTCTGTAATTTAGGCATACTTAGTAAAAACAGAAAGCATAATCATCTTATTGTCACATATGAAAGAAAAATAAGTTACACAATTTTAGCTTTAATATCCATAAATGTGCAGAATAAGCCAAGTATGGTATTGGATTGTTTTTTGTGTTACCTGAAAGTCACACTGGAATTCATAGTACCAGAATAAGAGAGTCTACTTGTCAGCTGACTGTGAGTCCAAAGCTAGTCTTAGGACCACACTCTGCTATGATTCATCCTATAAATCTTCAGTTCCTAACATGAACACAAATTGTCATTTGCACAGGAAGGAGGAATTGAGCGTGGGCAGTGCTTCAAGCATTGCACTCCTGTCCAGCCACAGTTCACGGCTGCTAGCAGCAGCAGCGAATGGCAAGCACTTCAAGCTTAAGCTACAGCAAATAATGGGAAAGAAAGATTTGGAGCATTCAGAGCTCACCAGAGCTTGTTCCTGGTCCTGGTCTTCATCTCTTACTGAAGACACAGGCAAAGGGGAGTGGTCAGCATGATCATATGGAACAAATTTGTCTGGATAGGCTTAGCCTTTTAAGAGTATGAACACAAGTTCCTGTTTGAGAGGTATAAGGATGAAAAAGTAGCTCATTGCCTCATGTTCCCCTGTTCTACAAACTGACATTCTCATTAAGAAGTTAATGATGCTCATAGTAGTGATTCTGTGATCTGGACTTCCACTACAAGATCTTGTTAGGGATCATATATGACCATATTTATTTTTTTAATATTTATGTGTGTGTGTATATATATATTCAACAGCATGAAGACTAATTTACTAACAAGAGAGTGCTGTAAATTATATTATTTATAGAAAAAGCTAGGTCTTTGAGGACTTGTAACTTTAAAGTCTTACTTCCTTTCTTAGTCTGTTGCTTCTCTTGCTTATTCTTAAATTGAATATGATGGATGCGTAGTACATCCTGTCCTTGCTTTGTAAATATCTAGAAAGTTGTTTTGAAAAAAGCATCAATCAACTCTGATACTGTCCTTTCCATAGTCTACAGACCAGTTCTGCTGACAAAACAATTGTGTAAGCTGCAATTCCTGCTCATTTCTTTCTGAGCCAACAGTATCCACAGACTGTAGCAATAGCAGCTGCGTATCTTCCCTGGCAGAGAATGATTTAGGGTGGGGAGCAGATTCTTTCCCCTTCAAATCACTTCAGAAAATTCTTGGCAGAAAGCCAGCTGATTTGTTTTGTTCAAGTAGGGAGGTTTGATTTATCAGTACAGAAAAAGTATTCATGCACTGTGCTGAATTGTATGAATTCAGTTTCTGTGTCCCAGACCAGCTGACTTTGTTATTCTTCTGCTTACAACGTTTTATTTTTTTTAATGCAATGGCTAAAAAATGCAAAAACATGCACATTTGAGAGAATGTAGCCCTATTAATTTCTTGATTGCAGTTTGTGTTATAGTTTCTGATATAGTTTGCAATATAGGTGTGAACTGGAAAGCACTGGTCACAGATTAGACTGGGAAATACAAATTAAGAAATGCAAGATAGTAAGAGCTGCTCAAGGAAGCAACTATGCATGTCAAAATGGAGTTGCTATCCACAAATCTTACCGTTCAATTTCTTTTTTCCTTTTTCTTCTTAATTACTAGATCTACTAAACAAAGAAGCCTCAATATAGAGATAAGATTTGTATTATTTTCTTAAACACTTTTTTTTTTAGTCAAATTTTCTAAATTCCTAACAAATTATTTATAAAGAAAACTCTCTGAAAGCATTTTTTAAAGTAATAATGAAAGGTTATCTGTGATTCTCAATAAAGCAAAATATTAAAAATCTCAATTCTCTATTAAATCAGTATAACATACTAATATAACCCTTTGGATACGTTTACAGTTTAGGAACTGTGTTTTCAGCTATAAAAATTGTAATGTATATATTATAGAGAGAGATATATCTCAGTTCGTAAAACTATGATACCCAAATGTTTTCCATAACTCTGAGGTGTTGACATTGGATATATTTTATTTTTCTGTCTACTCAGCAGGAAATGGATTTTATTTTTGTATCATGTTACTGGAGGCATAGTCAGCTGAAGACTGAGGTTTGCTGTTGTGTAGCCTGAAACTAAGGAGTCATCCAGAAAGTAAAGGTATGGCCTATTTCAGAGAGAAGACGGCAAATATTTTGAATGGAGTAGGAAGGCAGAACATTGATATGGCTTTCAAAATCCTTCCTTTCTCTTCAGCAGAATTAATCTTGTCCTGCTAGAATCTGGCTTCAACTATTTGCTCTATTTTTAGTTACTGATCTTAGCCAGGTCCTCAAATAGCTCAGAGCTGGTGTTGTTTGTGTCTGATGCAAAACTGATACAGACTTGGCTGGTATTTTCATTCATGTTTCATAACCTTCCCTAGTGCATATATGAAGACAGTGTCTTTGGTGAGCTGGGAGGAAATATTTGTATTGCTGTGGAGTAGATCAGATGTATTGTTTGACACTTAGGGTGCACCTTCTGTGACCATAAAGCAATAAGTGAAAACATTTTCATGAAAATTGAATTACTTATTTACATTTAGCTGCAGAGTTCTCACAGTTGGAAAGGTTCAGGATGCTCTCTGAGATTTCTGAAGGGGAATCTCAGAGTGACCCTAAAGTTTCTCTTATTTGTATACTAAGTCCTTCATACAATCTTCTATGCCTTGAAGAAGACTGAAGGTGTAAGACAGAAGTAGTGGTTTAGTTGGCCCTTTGAAAAAACTGTTAATTCAAAATTAAGCCATTAAAGAGCTTTTCAAATGCCATTGATAGAAAGCTTGCTTCTGCAAAAGAGAATATGCATGTAAGACCTTGCAGACAATTTTTATTGATCAATTATATTAAAATGGACACAGTGGAGAACAGATCTAACAACAAAAACTATCAATGATTCCATTAATATTTCCTTATAGAGTACTCATATCTCTAATTACATTACTTTTCTTACACTGCTGTATAGAAGGAGTATCATTAATAGAATTTAAAACAGCTGATAAGAGTTAAACTTTGAAATAAGATTTTTCTTCTTTTCTGTGAAATAATGCAACTTGTTAGGCATAGTAGGATTATAAATTCTCAGATTTAGAAAATTGGAATGTAGTTGTTAATTTTGGTTCTGTGTCTCTGAGAAATGCATTCAGCAATCCATACAATATTCCTGCATTCTTGTTCCTTTAACTTCACATAGGCATAAAATACTCCATAATGAAACTGATTGTTGAATGCAAGTACATTCAGCTTTACCTGTGGAAAAGATTAAACAAATATTATGATAAAATATTAAAGAAGGCAAATGTGATTTTTATATGGTAGCTTTTATGATCAAGATTTTTATGTAACTTTGTAGCCATGCCTATTTTTAGGAGTCTCTTGAGTATATATAAATGAAATGTCATCTCTGGATTAATTTTGTTAATAGACTGCAGCAACATTACAGGTAAGTAAAGGACAGTGGTGAAATACTTTCTGTAGTAGACTATTCAAAAGAAATTTCATTAAGCAGTTTATATGAGATGGCTTTTGGATAGGCTATCGGGTTCGACAGTTCTATAACTAGTCTTCAGAAGAATGTCCTGGGATTTATTTTATTTAAAAAGGTAAATCCTTGTATTCAATTCAGCCAAATTTTGAATGTCATAGAAATACTGTGTTATTGAATACAAAGCTGAATTATACTGTACGGTAGAATCAAAAGCCTAGTACCTCATTCTTGTCTTAAATGTTACAGGTGGGTAACTTTCATTTTGGTATTTTAAGGTTGGAAGCTCCTACCTCATGTTCAAAAAATGCATCTTCCAATGTCTTTTCTCCAGTGCCACTCCCTACACCTTCAAACACAGCCTTGTATTCCTAAAAGCATAGACAGCCACCCAATGGAAATAAGTTACTTCTACATTCTGTGCAGCACAGATACCTTACATTACTTTATTAATTAATCTACGTTAAGTAATCTTTCTGTACAGAACTCATGTATAGATTACAATTCTACATAAATCAAAAGTTAAAAGCATATAGTCAGCAAAAGAAAGAAAAATCACATTTGTTCTTGTATCTCTTGCCGTCATTTCCTACAACTTAATTTACTGAAGGCACTAAAGGAGGCTTATTGTAGAATGACACATGACCTTTCACTCTTTTGGACAGAGAGCACTCAACTTGTACAAATAATATCTGTCAGAGCCAGACCTGTAAATGAAGCCAAAACCCTGAACTCTGATCCTCACATGACTGCTCATTTTATTTCCAGTAGTCAGCTGGATTTGCTTTATCTGTGTTAATATTGTATCTAAATCCATTAGTCTGATATGTCATCCTGGAATGTTCTGCGCAGATATATTTTTCTTATGTGTTACGTTACTGTCTAATTTGCTTCTCTGTGTATTTGTTTTGTTGTTCCTATAAAGTAGCAGTGCAGTATAGGTCTAATACAATGGTTCCCAAATTCATCTAAATATCCCACCATCACAGGAATGGACTTGCCCTGTACCACATTGACAGAGTGACACATACTTCTAAAATTCTGCTTATGCACAGGAACAGATGCATATCTCCAACTTTGTTTCTTCTGTGGAAAAAGCAGTAGACCAGACATCATATTGTTTTGTGTACTTACCTGGAGGTAGCTTAAATATTATAGGTAGAGAACCACAGTTAATTCATAGAGTAAGTGTTGCATATTGGTTCATCTTTAATAACAGCATTAGTCACATCAGTATTAACAACTTCATCTACTTCTTTGATTCAATCAGTGATTTAGAGAAAACTTTTCAGAAGGGTATTTTTACGGTACAGTAGCAATAAATAAGGTCTGCACTCATCTATGACACAAATTGTTTGGTCAGCTCATTTTAAAATGAATTATGCTTTTGCTGCAAAATCGTGGAGGCAACAGCTGTGAAGTCAAACTCAATTTGGGGAGGGTTAATGAAGTAAGAAGAGTTTTGTTTACTGGAATGTTGTTTGGTCTTATTTAAATATCACTGTAAGAGGAACCTTGTATTGCACTAAGGTAATAAGGTATCTTATGTCTTCATATCAAAGGCCTTTGATTCCATATGCATCTTTATGGGATCTTTTGCATCTTTACTGATGTTTTTCTCTCCCAAAAATGCTTATGTGAACACTTTGAAAAAGTTTGCTGGCATCAAAAGATGTTAAATATTTGTGGGTTTAGTTTTAAAATTTAGATTACATACTGCATAGTAATCTGCAACACACTTCACTTGCTCATAGTCATCTGCGTTGGCCAACAGGTGTAAGCCTTCTGGATACAGTTTTCCACAAGTTGGATACAGCTTCTCTCGGTCATCTTTGCTCAGCTCAGTGCCAAAAGAATTAATGGTGATGATAAAGGCACGTCTGTCTGCCTCAAACTTAATATGCAAAACAAAGAATAAAGAGGTGCTATTAGAGATCTCATTCTAAATTAATGTGGGGATATGTTTTTCTTTTTAGTAAGCTAAACTATGCAAACTTTAAAAGAAAGTGGACTTCAGAGCATTAGAAACATACCTTATTTTAAAAATTGTAAATCCTTTTGTACAAATACACGTTAAATTTTAACTAGAAAATCAAACTGTTTTGCAAGCACAGCTTTTGTTCTGTGATTTTTGTACTGAAAATATCGTCTCTGCTACTTCCTCATTACCCTACCTAGTTACTCAGATGTTGACAACAAAAAATCTCCTCACACACCCTTCTGAAGTTATGAAATAATACTCTTATAAATACTAATAATAATACAGGAAAGAACCAAGAATCAATAGTACTGTCCTGGGTAACCTAGAGTGCTGTTGAGAGTAAAGGTTGAATAGAAATTCTGAAGGAAAAAAAAAAAAGTTTCTGAATACACATACTTAAACCGATAATTTAATAAGGTGGAAGGGGCTGTTTACTTGCCAAGTTAAAGTTTTCAAGTGTTTCAAGTAACAGTTAATTTTTAACACACACAGTCAAGGGCTATATTTCTTCTGCTAGATTTAGATGCCTGTAGTATCTGTATTTTCCCTACAGCAGTAGACTGAAAGTCATTCTAATGTATAGATCTCAGGTTGTTCTTTTGTACAAGGCAAAATTTCAGTTGCCTTTCTTACAGTATGAATTAAAAATGTAATGGTTAATAAAAATAATCTTACTCAATTCTGCCTGATTTAAATCCATTCTTCTACACTGAGATCTAAATTGACTATGGTTTTAATTCTTTCCTTTATTTTCATGTTGTAAGAAGAGCAGAGCCCTTGCTAATTCCAGGGATTATGCAGGAAAATCTTCCAAGTGGAGCATATACAGTATACATACATTTTAGGCAGCTTGCAAAATTTTTTATGCTCTGAATTTTTTAACTGTTTTAAGCAGAAGGGTACTATTTTCTGCTGAATGGAAAGACTGCAGTTGCAACACAGTTCTACAACTTTATCAGCTAAACACATATTCATAGATGTTACGCTTGTGTACTGGAACACACTGTAACAGGGACCCAGCTGCCCTCTGGCACTGACTTCAGAGTAAGGAAAATGAATAAACAATACAGAAATAATGAGAACAAAATAAGTGTGCTTGAAGAGATTTCTAGCTAATGAATAACAGGGCCAAATTTCACTTACCTTATTAATGTGAACAGGCATATCAACCCTAGTGAAACTATTTTGGAAGGACAAATGCTTTGTTTTTTTAACTTGTTAAAGCCATGTAGAATCTAGCTGTTAGATTTGTAATATTTTATTGGAAAAAAAAGCATGCTCAGATGCAACTGCAACTAAAGCTAGGAGGTTTGGGGCCTACTTCTGGCGGCTCCCAGTTTGAGAAAATTTGCAGGATCAAATTCATACAGACGTCTCAATTCATCAAATTATTGGCACATGAGGTCCTCCATAGTGAGTAAGACCATGAGGCAGTTGCTTGGTGATTTGGACCATTTGCTGCAGGTAGAGGTGAAGTCACAGGATTACCATTTCCTAAGTGCTTTCGTTTCCATATGGGAAACTGAATTAACATGTCTGCTACCTGAGAATTAGCACGAGGCCTCTGAACAGGCACAGCACGAGCTGTAGTGCAGTTCTGCAGTTTCTCACCAGATTCAGGGTTAAACATGCAACATTTGTTGTCCATGGTGGAAGAGAGATTGACAGTGTTTTTAATGTGGAAGGTTGGCACCATGACAGGGGATCAAGGAATTTGGGAGCTAAATACCTCAGCTTCATTCTGATAGGGTCAGGTTGGTAGTCACACGTATAAGATTACAGAATAATTAGCAAGTATTCTTTTGAATAATTAAACTTTGGCTTGTTGTGAATTCAACTATTAGCAATCTGTTCTATGTGTGTGGTGGTTCAAATCACAGATGCTTGCTCACCCCTCAGCGACACAGGGGGGTGGGGAGTGGAGTTTGCAGTCAGTTCATCTTTGCTGCTTCTTTCTGCTCAGGGGAACAGCTCCTCACACTCTCCCCCAGCCCACCGTGGGGTCCCTCCCGCAGGTTAACAGAGTTCAGGAACTGTTCCAACAAGGGCTTCCCATGGAGTGATGGACTAATTTGGGTACAGCCCTCTGCTCTAGCATGGGGACCTCCATGGGCTGGAGACAAGTCTCCGCTCTGGAGGAGAGCATCTCTGCGATCTTCCACTCTGTTGTCAGCTCCCCACATAGTCACAGCTGCCTTCGGGTACAGTCTCCCGCTCTAGCACGGAGTCCTCCATGGGCTACATGTGGGTATGTGCTCTGCCATTAACATCCATGGGCTGCAAGGGAATCTCTGTTCACCTCCTCCCCCTCTTTCCCTGCTGACCTGGGTGTCTGTAGTTGTGTCTCTCACATCCCCTCTCCTCTCTCCTCCGGTTGTTGTCTTCTTTGGTTTTTTGTTGATGTTTCCTGATAACTCTCCCTTGCCAGTGTGGTTCTACCCCTCATAAATATGGATTTGTAGAAGTATTTCACCATTGCTATTGGCTCAGCCTGGGCTGGAGGTGGGTCCACCTTTGAGCCAGGGAAGCTTCTTGAAGTTTCTCACAGGAGCCATTGCTGTAGCCCCTTCCCCTGCTACCAAAAATTAACAACCCCCTGTCCCAAGCCAAGACAATGTGTGTCTTCAGATTATTAAAATGTTATAGAAAAGGGAATCTTCTACAGAAAAGTTTATCCTCCTAGCTGACTGACATTAGATAGGGATTTTAAAGAAGCTTATCATAGACCAAACTGTTACTGCTGGTATAGAGTTTTACAGCATGCTTAAACTAATGTTGTAAGTAATCTGCTCTCAGCATGAATTTCTTGCTCAAAATGAACTTTCTCATAAATCTGAATCAATTGTGAGAAATGTCTTTACCTTTGCCAGCCAATCTCTTGATTTTTATTTTTCAGAAAAGAATAGTCAAAAAGTACTCCATTGCTGGTCAATTTAATTTGACTAAGACTATTTTCTTTAGAACATAACCTGAAACATTATGACTTGGTTAAATAAAATATGAAATTGCACTCCCTTTTAGGACATTGTTTCATAAGATGTAATTTAGGCTTATTCTTTCTTCAGGAGTGAGCTCCTGGGGTTATTATCTCTCTCCTATAATGCAAAATTTTAGTGTAATGTCATCAGAGCTCAGCGTATTTTGTTCAGTTTCCAGGGTGTAAGTTTTGTTTATCCAGAAAAAAAGACTTCTGGAAGCAAATGCGTGATCTGGCCCTCAAATTCTGCAAAGAATTGTGATAAACCACATGGAAAAAAAAAAAAAAAAAAAAAAAAAAAAGAGCTGAATGCCAGAACTCAATTTTAGAAATTTCTGCATCTTTTATTACAATAACAGTTACGAAAATATCATTTACTATGCTGTAGGTATGCTTTAGGGAGGAGTATGTTAGGAGTACGTATGTCATGGAAAAAATAAATATGAGACTTTTCTGAGTTGAGACAAAAATAAAATATGAAAAAAATAAAAATAAAAATAATTATTAAAAAAATAATAAAATAAAACAATGTTGTTTGACGCTAGTTCCAAAGAGCACTCAACTCTTAATTTCAGCCATTAATTTTAATAGGAAGCAAACACACGTAACAGTGCCATCAATCTTAAAGATTATTGATTACTAAATATACAGTAATGCCAGACCTTAGCTATCTCAAATTTAATTTTGAGCTAAGAGGTGTAAGAACAATCCACTTTATTAGTTTTTCTATATAACAGAAAAATGTTAAGAGGAAACAGTTTGAGGTTAGTGAACCATTTATTCTGTTCTGCTCTCTGTTACAGGAAAGTATTAACTGAGGCTAACTCCCTAGTAGTGGACTAGTTGCTTCTCTAGCTAAGAAGTAAAAGTCATCCTAGAATAATCTTCATTACATCTTTAAAAACCCCAGTTATTATTCAGAGGAGAAGCAAACATTTATCAGATACCTCTGCAAATGGAGAGAGAAGGAACAGAAAAAACAATGTAACCTAATTACTAAAACGTTTTGGAGTACTTTCATGTAAAAAGATTGAATTTTTCTTACCTCAAGAATAGGTCTCATTATTTCTGCTGTAGTACCACCTTGTTTTTCACAGAACTTGTAAAATGCCTCAAGATAAGACTACATGAAAGAAGAGAAATATTTTAAATGCTACTTAAGACCTGGACCAGCACAACACATAGTCATGAATGTCACTTTTAAATACTTCCATTAACTTTGATAATTCTACCTATGAATTTAGATTCAAGTATGTGCTTAATTACTTTGCTGTATTGAAAGTTAATATTTTAAAATATGAATGTCTTGTTATTACAATATGGGTTCAAATGTTTTCAAATATTGTTATAGGACAAATATTATGTTTTCTTTACTCTCTAAAGAAGAAAATTTTTGAGCTCCATTGAGCTTCCACTGCATAATAAGCAGATGGCTGAAGGAAACTCTGCATTTATAGTGTGGAGGAGGGGATTTGGGAATATGCCATGACTGTTGGGCCAGCACTATGAGGATACACAAACTAATCCCTACTGCTCTACCCTAAACCCTGGATTAGGACAGAACAGTGGACGGGGCTGTAATGCTGGTCTGCAGAGCCCTCTGGTCTATTAAGGATTACAGCCTTCGCACCCATTTCAAAATACCTGTGCAGGAAGGACCCTACATATCTCAGAGATGCTGTTCCATTCCCCAAAATACTGTTTTAGGGAACTTTTATGTTATCAAAATGCAACTGCTACAACTCCACACAATCTTGTTTAAAGAATCCATCACTAACTATGCAAGTAAGTGAATTTTAAGTAGATATGTCTCAAGGGGGGATCTGCTGCATGGGATTATGCATTAGGTTCTGTATAGTGCTATCTGATAGCAAAGCTGAAACATAATTGATCACACTGACAGCTGAAGCAGAGGAGAAAGGATATATTAATAATTTAGAAGTGTTTGCAGAATGATCCCCCTGAGACTTAGAAGAGTGAGAAGAAAAAAACAAAAAAAAATTAGATTTAATAAGTGTAAATGTATGGTTATCCATACAGGATATAAGAATCAAATCTGTGTGTTATCAAATGGAAAAAAAGATTGTCTAGTTTAGTAGTACTGTGAAAGAATTAAAATACCTGGACATAACTGGTGTTGTTTTGAATGAGAGGAAATAGCAGAATACTTAAGAATCATGTACTGTCTTGGGAATTTATAAGTATAACTTGTAAGACAAACAGAGTAATTTTTTTCTTCCCCCCTAGTGCAATCAGATCAGTGTAAGAATACTGCCTGCAGTCTGGGGCATCCACTGTGAAAGAAAGATAGCAAAGAATTTGGAGAGAATGTGCCAGGAGGAACCATTAATGGGAATGAAATATGTATAGCCTTTAAAGACACTACCTTTTATAAATAAAAATAAATGTTATCCAAAAGCCTGTCTAGGCTCATTTAGGAGCTAACAGTTCTGTGACATTTGATAGATAACTGAGTTATTCATAAACAAATGGATCTGGATATTAGCCTGACATCTAAAGCATTTTCATTAATGAGATATTAAATTAGAACTTGGATGCAGACCTAAAATTTGAAAACTCTCCAAACAGTGGAGTAGAAATGAAAGGAGCTGGATTTGGTTCCCAGACTTGTCATCAGCCAGGTGACCTTAAACAGCTTATCTCAATCATGCTTCTGTTACCCCATCCGTAAAACAGGGTTAATGATACTGACCTTTTCTGAGACACTTTGGAAAACCCCAAGTATTATTGTTATGTTGCAAGAACTTGCCTTGTACAGTTTGTTGCGCATTATTTCAATGTTCATTTCATCCAGGTCATTTTCTGACAAGCAGTCTTGAAAGAAAGCAGCTGAAAGTAGAGTTTATTATGTTACAGTATAAATCTACAAGCTAATAATATGCATCTCTTGTTTTTTGCCATTCATGTGAGTAAGGATCTGAGATTTCTGTTGTACAAGAAAGAGTGATATAACAGAGAGGAAGAGAAATCCTCTTGGTTTTCCCCTTATCCTCCTCCTCCCTCCTTTTTAATGAGAATCTGCTGTGAGGGGAATCAATCAGTGCTGCAACCAGAGTCTACATCTCCAGAGAAAATCAGATGGGAAATGCTAATGAAAGCCCTAATCTTCTCTGAAGTATATGGTTTGGGCATTAGGGAGATTTTCTAGTGAGGAACATGAAAGTTATTTTGCAACTGTTAAGGAGAATCCTTTTTCCTATTTTCCCTCTTCTTCTTTGGGTGTATCTATAGTGGGGGGCAAGGCAATAGGTTGCAACTATTAAAGGGTACAAGCTTTGACCTTGACCATCTGTGGTCCCAGGTCCTCTGCAGAACTGGCTGAAGACCAAGCTTTTGAACAGGGAGGCAGAGGATGAAGTTCATTTGTGCAGCTGGACTGCTTAAAAATACTGTATTCATAACCAACAAAAGTATGTCAATCCCTTGCTGTTCCTAAGCTATGCCAGTGCTGCATGACAGAGCGTTGTCTCTAACAGTGGCAATTGAAGATGGTATTTAGGGAGAGCATCTGAGCCTGGCCATGTTTTGTGATCTTCTCCCTTCCTACTCTTCCATCATCCTGATTTTGCGTGAAGAACATTAGCGGGTATAGCCCTAAGAGTTCCCTTTAGTATCTCTTTGTAGAACCATTGCCTGTGAATTTATCTCATCTTTTTAAAGATCTTAAACTACTCTCTGGTTTTACATGCTTGTTTAGCAAAACCAAATGAAACAAAAAAAAATCCAGAAATTTGCTACGAGAAGTGTAAAAATAGTGTTTTATTTTACCTGTTTTAAAACTAGCTTTCTGCTGGGATTTGGTCATCCAAAGGATTTGGTAAGCAACAGTTCACAGCTCACTGTGGACAAACCACTGCCCTCAGGACTTTATAAACATTATCCATATCTCTCTTCAGCCTTGTTCTCTCCAAACTTGAGTCCAGTCTTTTTAGTCTGTCTGCACATGACAGCACTAGGCCCTTGTTCATTTTAGCTCTCTGCTCTGTACCTTCACTGAGTCACTGTATGAGGTGCAGGTGCCCAGGTGCTGGCAGCGGGGGCTGAAGGGTGGCCTCTGTGAGGAGAGGCTAGGGCTGCCTGGTGCCAACACAGCTGGTTCCAGCCAGCTCCAATGGACCCACTGCAGGGCACGGCTGAGCTCCTCAGCCAAGCTGGTGGTACCTCTGGGAAAATATATTTAAGGAAGGACAAAAAACCACAGGATGTAAAGAGGAGGAGGAAAAAAAAAAACAGAAAAAAAAAAAAAAAAGAGAAACAGCAGAGGGAATACCAAGGTCAGAGAAGGAGGAGGAGTTGCCCCATGACTCTGGAGCAGGTACTCCCTGCTGCCTGTGGAGGATCTTCGCTGGAGCAGATACTCTTGACAGGAACTGCAGCCCATGGAGAGCCCACATCAGAGCAGAGGGTAAGTTTGAGGAGGAAGGAGCGGCAGAGAGAAGCCACCACATACTGACTGTAAACTCCCCCCACTCCTTGTGCTACTCATTGACTCTCCAAAGTGACTGAGTGTAACCTGGAGCAGGGGAGTGGGAAAACAGGGAGTAAAGGTGTTTTCCCTAAGCCTGTAAATGTTTCTTTCTGTTTCTTTTTTATTTCCTAATGCCTCAATCAGTAATTAAATATATAAGTATTAATCAACAATAAATCAAGTTAACTTTCCCCAGGTTTAATCTGTTTTGTCTGCAAAAGTACTTGGTAGGTGGTCTCAACCCACAAGCTGCTTTTTTTTCCCCCTCTTTTTCCCTGTTGTTCTGCTGGGCTGGGAGGTGAGCAAGTGGCTGGGTGGGAACTCTGCTTCTGTCTGGGGCCAACTCACCACACCTTCCTGAGAAGCAGAACCCAAAACCACTTACAGTGCTCAAGATGAGGGCTCATGGTGGTTTTATATATGTTCAAATCCATCCAATTCCATCTTAGTCTCAGTACCCCTCCCAGACCTGCACCACAGCTTGTTCATTTTTTTCATATTGGCTGCTGCAGCACATTGAGCAGAATTTCATCCCAGTTTCAGAATGTGACATTCCCAAGCCTCGTTCTGTTTTGCTTTTAGGTGTAGTTCTTCAAAATAAAGATCTTCTTTGTGTTTGAATCATGCTCAAATCCCAAAGGGAATCTAGGTTCTACCACAACATCTAATATTTATTAGTAACTGTCTGCTTCTTGATCCTCAGTAAGGGATAGGCAAGATTTCATCTTACATTTTCTAATTATAGATGCAGGTGTTGATATAAAAATCTAGATGCTGTAAATCAGTGACTACTTTGGGTTCAAACGATACCCATTACACTTCTTGAGTAATATGCTTTCTTTGTGTCTGCTACCCAAGGTTGATATAGAAGCTGTTAATAAAGATTACCAGAGAATGTCCTGAACATCACTTCAGAAGTTCTTGATCCACACACTCCACGTTTTGTGTTATCAAAACACAGCATATCCTATGGAAAACATGCTACTGTGTCTGAGATATTCTTAAGAATACAGAATGAGTAGTTTCAAAAAGCAAGTAAGAAATAATTCAGTGTTCCTACCTAATGGTGTATCAACCAAAATTGCATTGAACAGCTCAGTGGGGTTTGAGGCAATGCTGACAGCTTCCATTTGCTCAAAGCTCCCCAGTGGATGGCACTTGGGAACAAGTTCAGCTAGGGGCCGCTGGTGCAATGTGCCAGTTATTAAAAGAATTACATTGTCAATCATATAGCTGTATCTGTAATTGAAAGAAAAAGTAAAATAAATTTATCTTTATAATTAATTTGCCTTTGAAAAAATAGAAAATCAAGATTTTTTGAAAATTTGTAATAATACTAAAGTCAGAAATGACCACAGTATTTGCAAGTTTGTATGTTCACTCTGTATCAATGTCTCATCAAAAACAAACAGTTTTTAAATAGCAAGTAGGTAACACAGCAGTAGTTTTAAACCACATGACTGGTTTGGAAAAGAGACACTTTTAAAGAAAAGGAAACTGAAACATGAATATAATAAGCATAACAGCTGTGAAATGTATATTCACTATAACAAGTAACAATGAGCGGTATGTAAAAGTAAATCACCTCAGCTAGCAGCTTTTCTAGTTTGTGATTTTGTTATTTCTTACAGAACATCTAGATGGAGAAGTGCATGGGAATCTAGGCAGTAAAACTGCAAAGTTCGTGCAGATGAACCAATCTTAGGGCTTTCTTCTCATTCAGCTTTAAGCACCCTCCCATGGGAAACTATGAACTGGTTCTCACAGATTTCTTTATTGCAAAAAGTTTTCCTTTCAGTAGAAGTTTTCTATTATCTTCTTACTAGTTTTACTGTCAGAGAGTCTGATGATAAGAATTTTTTCAGTGACTTGGAAATGGGAAAGCTATTCCATTGGGATGCTTATAACAAGCATGCCAGTTTTCACCTTGCATTGTTGATTCAGAATGTAGCTAGAGACATATAGGGATGAATATGATCTCAGACAAAATCTGTGAGGGAGCTCGAGGATCTGGTGAAATGTAGTTCAATTATTTCATAGTTGTGTTAAATATCTTAAAATAGTGTCTCCATTATTAAAAAAAAACCCAACAGTGTGCAGAGTTTGTGCATACATGTGTACACATGCATGTTAATGAGTGTGAGAAAAGATCGGCCATAATTTTCATATTTTCGCTTTCCAAGATGTAAAACATGGTAAATTTTCATTTTCATGCAAAATGTAAACATTGCATGTCTTTAAGATCCTGTTGATATGTTAGCCTAAAACTAATCAGCTATGCATGACACACAAAAAAAAAAAAAAAAGAAAGAATAATAATACTTTATTTTGCTGCTATGATAAATAGGCCTTGAAAGCAGGCTGAACAGTTTAGTGTTCGTGTTATAATGTATTAAAAAGATCAAGGGGAGTAAACAGTTAGGTAAAATATCCTGCTGACATTTCACTAATCCATGTTGTTATACCGTTATAAAGCAGATCCCTGTTCTTAAAGCTGTTTATGCCATTCATTTACAAGTTTTATCTGTTTATGATGGTATCGAGATCAGAACTTTCTCTTCATCTGGCATCAAATAGCACTTCTACTTTAAAAAAAAGCTACTTGAATCTAAGTGTCTTGCAATATGCAACCTAAAGTTCTTCTGGTTTAATGTTCAAATGGTATAAAAATTATGGGAGGTGTATGATGTGTTGTCTTTCTGCCTTTAAAAAAATACAGAACTTGCCACATGCCTAAGTATTAAATTACTGCCCTGTACATCATGAAATTGCTAATCTTGTATGAGTCACCCCACAAACTTAAGTTTTGCAAGTTCTGACTTAAATGATGTTTGAAAAAGGTAACCATTTTTCTCAACCTCTACTACTCCTCCTCCCACTGTACACAGAAAAAATCTGCTTGTGTTCTTTAAAATAAGTAGTTGCAAACACAACAGCTCTTCATCTATATTTATTTTCAGAATGTAGATTAGCAAATAAACTATGTGAATGTTGCAATATCAAAGTAATTTTGCTATTTTTGAAACTTAACCGAAGTCCCAGTATAATGCATTTGCACTTTTTTAACTTGTAACTGTGCTTTTTTTTGAGTCTATGCATTAAGCTATATGTAATATTACTTACGTGATAAAATTCAGAAAAGTGGCAAGTGGTTCAAAAGCATGGTTTCTAAAGTAATGAAATTCTGCGAGTAGTTTTGCTTTCAGTTTATCATCGATGGTGGAAATAGTGAGAGGGCCAGTTTCATTAGCCAAGAAGTTGCCATAGTCTGTAGTCTGTAGATGTAACTTCAGATCTGGAATTAGATTCAGGGAAGATCATGAGAATAAACTGTCATTATATTGTCTACAAAGCAAATAAAAAAATATAAAATGTTAATTTCTAACATTATATTTTCATACTAAGCGTCTAATCATACTCTATTTAAAAGTTTTCTGGCATAGATTTAATGTAGAGTAAATGCACAATTAATGCAAAAGTGTATTGCCTTCTACCAGTAAGACTTACTGCATGCCACAAGAAAGCACAAATAATTTATGCCTTTGTCAGGCTTTTCACCAGCAGCATTCATTTCCAGCTGATACCTTTCCAAAAGAACATAGCCTTCTGCTTAAACAATGTGACATTGGGAGATAGTTACATATCTGCTAGGCCTAGTCAAGTTTGTAGTAAAAGACAAACATTAGCTAAGCTAAAATAGATAATTGGGAATTTTGAGGCACCACATCCTTGCAATAGGGTAGATAAGGTAGTGATGCTAGAATGAAGCAGTTTTGTGGAGACAGAAGTGTTGTAAACAGGAAAAAAGATGAGCTAAGCATGCGCAAAATAAAAGTTCAACTAAAGGACACAGTGAGAAAAGTTTCAATGACCACCAGAGAACCCCTGAAGACCACCAAGAGACTCCAGTGTGCATGCAAAAATGACATTTACCTATAATAATGGGTTACTGGAAATGTAATGAATATGTTAATAATTCTTGGAAAAGTAATGAATATGCATGTTTTGATGGTATAAAGCTTTGTAGAGAGAGCAGTTGGTATGCACGATAGGTGGAGCAATCCTCCATGCATCCGGTGCTGCAATAAAAAATCCCTTCTTAAGTCTACATTGGTGTTAAGAAGTTCATTCCCGATTTCAGTGACACAGCTACACCAGGTACAGTGTTAATTACTGCTATCCCTAGCCCCTTTCCAATCAGGTTTGTTCAATGTTTCAATTTCACTGATTTGCACCATTATAATATGTCCATTGTTTTTTGTCTCCTGCACTCGTATGGACTGTCATGCATCAGTAAGAATAATCCATTAACTTTGTTAAGATCTTAAGTTTTCATATGAAACATTTAAATCTCAAGTAAGACTATAATCTTATGTTATGAAGCTATCTGAAGAAGACAAGAGAATACATCCTGCCTGGCTCAGATTCTGGGCTCCAAATGACTTGTGCAGTGGAGCACTTGAAGGGGCAGAGTTATACTCTTTCAGCATTTCTGGTTTGGCTTTGTCTGATTTCTGGTTGATACTACCAGTTCCTAAGAAGTTGTTCCAGAAACTTGGGTTATCGTGACATATTATGTCTGAGCTCCCAACCCTGGTTACTGAGGAAAAATGTATTGATTAGACAACAAAGTTGAAAGAAGTTTTCAAAATATCAAAGAATTAATTTGACAAATTTCCTCTGCTAGCCATATTCCACCATGGGACCAAATTAAGAATTCGAATCACTTCTTAGTGTTAAAAGCAGTTTAACATTTCCTTTTAGAAAATCCTTAAATAAATTCTTTACTGTGAGAGTGGTGAGACACTGGCACAGATTGCTCAGAGAAGTTGTGGATGCCTCCTCCCTGGAAATGTTCAAGGCCAAGTTGTATGAGTCTTTGAGCAAACTGGTCTAGCAGAAGGTGTCCCTGCCATGGCGGGGGGCTTGGAACTAGATGATCTTTAAGGTCCCTTCCAACCCTAACCATTCTATGATTCTATGATGACTCTATATTGCCTAATTATGTTCAAATGCTATATTGAAACTAATGTAAATTATAGATTAAGATAATCCTAAATGGTTTGGGCATTAATAATTAATAGATTTACAAATAAAATCTGAAGTGATAGGGAAAAGGACAGCAACACTCCCACTAGCTGAAATAAGGGTGTACCTGTAAGGGAAGTTAATATGCAGTTAGCAAAGTGTGCATTTTTCAGTGTAGTGGCTACTCTTTCCTGTTTCCCCATGTATATATTATATGCAATAAGGTTGCCTACACTGAGACTTAAAGTGACGTTGCAAATTTAAACTCCTATGTCTAGCACTCTAGCTTACTGAGATAGGTAACCCTCGGAGTTTTCTATGCAGATTGGCTGCCTCTTGAGCTCATTTTAGCAATTACGGAATCATAGAATCATAGAGTGGTTTGGGTTGGAAGGGATCTTTAAAGGTCATCTAGTCGAAACCCCCTGCAGTGAGCAGGGACATCTGCAACTAGATCAGGTTGCTCAAATTCCCAACCAACCTGACCTTGAATGTTTCTAGGGATGAGGCTTCTACCACCTCTCTGGGCAAACTATTTCCAGTGTTTCACCACTCTCATTTAAAAAAATACCTTCCTTGATAACTAGTCTGTGTTTACCCTCTTTTAGTTTAAAACAATTACCTCTTGTTCTATCACAACAGGTCCTATTAAAAAGTCTATCCCCATCTTTCTTATAGGCCCCCTTTAAGTATTGAAAGGCCACAATAAGGTCTCCCTGAAGCCTTCTCCAGGCTGAACAACCCCAACTCTCTCAGCCTTTCTTCGTAGGCGAGGTGTTCCATCCCCCTGATCATTTTTGTGGTCCTCCTCTGGACCTGCTCCAACAAGTCCATGTCTTTCTTGCACTGAGGACTCCAGAGCTGGACACAGGCTTTCATGTAGAAAGAAGAAAGATAATCCAAATATGAAAAAAGGAAAACAAATTAATTAAATAAAGAGAGAAAGGTAAACAAAATTAAGAGATAAATAATAATGCAGAATTATGCCCAGAAATTAATCTAAATATGCAAAACCAACTTTTTAAAAAAATCACTGATATTTTCATATCACATCTACATTTTCTGTGAAAACTGATAATTTTACTTTCTCTCTTTATTGCAAAGAAAGTAAAAATACTTAGCAAATGATGGGATTAGATAATGCTACCTCATTATATGCAGAGAGCTGAATTCCAGGTTTCCTCAATTCCTTTTCAGATGAACCACTGATATCTACCTTGAGTCACACTCTGTAATTGTATTTCAAACACAGTGGCTTTCAGGGGTTTAGTACCTAAAGTAGATTGCTAAAAAAGACCTAAAAAATCCAAACATCAGCCCCAAGTACTTACCATTCTGAAATATGTTTAACATCACCATGAGATGAACAGAAAGCAAGCTCAACTAATTGAGAGTGGTTTGACAAGACTATGTTACCTTCCTCAGTTCTCTTATTGACTGAGTGGCTTCAAATTTCATGCCCTGATGTAGGGCGTGCAAAATATTAGCTATAACACATTAAATAATCCCACCTACTCTCAAAAGCCATGGAAGAAATACTATGCCCAGGAATATTTGATTTACGACCCTGTCACTTCCACAGCCTGCTTTAGAGAAGTATTTCTTCTAAATGAAGAAGATGCATACTGTATGTAAGAAATAATACCCAACCCTATCTCATGGCCTTGGCCAAAACAATTGAGAAAATAGTCATCCTCAAGCTCCAATACCATATAATATCAATCAGGAATGTCATAATCAAAGTTCACACCATAACAGAGTTCAGTGCAACTCTGAGACTGCTCTGTTGGTCTTAAATTATATTATCTTGGCTGTTGGCATAATTAAGACCTGGGAACTAACACATTCAGACACTTGGAATAGTAATGTGCCCTGATGACCTGGCAGGAGTAGATGGCTGAGCATTACAGGGGCTTCAGACATTCCTATTCACCAAAACTTTTTAATGATGGTAGCTGCTTCTTTTCTCAGGTGCTCTTGGAGACCTACAAAAGACCCGGGGCTGTTCAGCATGTCCAGAAGATCCCTAGGAAAGAAAATGTCTATATTTCAACTATCAGTATTATTGTCATCTTTCTGCATCACTTATTTCCTCATAGAATTAAATGGAGAAAAATCATATGTAGAAAATATGAGACTTTAAATAATGTGATTTTAAATTGCATTATTTTACTCACAATTGAACAACAACCAAACACAATGGTGTGTCTAAAGAGAATGTGCAAAGCAAGACTGATTTAAGGTGAATGCAATTAAGACAGGAATGTTGCTGATCAGAAAGAGGGATTATTGTGAGAACTTGAACAAAACATTAACCTGGTCTTGGCATCAAGCTCATGGAGTCTTATCTGACTTTTCACTTTGATAGCTAATTACCCTGCGTTTTCAGTTGTGCTCTTATTTCAGCCACTGTGAGCTGGCATGTCCTGGCTCTGGCAAGTTAAGCGAGCTTATTTAAATGATGTTGGTGTGAGCAGAGCTGGACTGCTTGTTCTTCTGTGAGCTAGTCTCCCTTCTAGAGAGCAGTAGTCTTTCCATCACACCATGAAGCAAGGAAAGAATAAAGCTCTGAATTTATCCCCCCATGATATTCTACTTCAATGACTGTCAGCAGGGTTCCTCTGGAGATCCCATCTGAAACAGATGTTGACATAGGGTCAAAATATTAGCATGCTGTGTTACAGAAGTTTCAGCCAGTGTTGCAGCCCACAAGGTAGCTCCATAGAAATGATAATAATTGAAACAAACCCAAAAGGATGTCTAGATTAAGCTGAAGGCCTCTTCTCCTCTCTGTGTGGCCCTGAATTGAGAGGACACAGTGGTATCTTAAGTCAGTTAGCATCCTCCTTTTTTCCTTTCCCTCTCACTGTTATACTTTGTGATTATCAAGCAGATGTAAAGCACTAACCTACAGTTTTTCTTGTGGTTCTTCTGTACTGACATTATGGTTTCCCCTCTAGAGATATGAAAACCACTTTGAAATTAAAAGATCTTTTTGGTTCTATTTATGGGTTACTTGGGGTTGTTTTGATTTTGTTTCTGCTTGTTTGTTTTAGCATATTTATAATATTTTTAACTTAGGCCAGTTTTTGTGGTGTGGTGCTATGCCACAAATGCAGAATGGGGTGAATTTATTATCTTTTAATGTGAAGACATGAACTGAAGGCACTACTGGGCAAGCAAAATAGTACTACAGTACAAATTCACATGCTGGATCTTTTAATTGGAAACAAAATACAATGTATGCATAAAGCTCGGTTTTTTTACTTTAGAGGCAAGGATCTATGGTTTTGGTGAATTGCACACTTGTGGTGCAAGTTCAATATTACAGCATGTATATGTGCAGAGAAATAAATGTCTTTGGCCTTATGTACAAATCCAGTACTTCTCATATTTTCACTATATATAAATTTGTTAGGTAACTGGAGGGAATCTAATAGCTGTCTAAAAGAAGTAGAAAATATTACAACATAAAAAGAGATGTAGCTGAACAGAAAAAAAAGGGAAATGATAATGGGTAGTAGCAATGTGCTTGTAGATGAACTGTTGAAGGCTTCTGCTGCTGAAATAAATCGCATTCTAAAACTGAATGAACATTAGAAAGAAGAAGGTTCAAAAATAAAAAGTCATTGTTCTTTCCACTATAAATCTTACTTAGGAAAGGATTTCATCTCTCTATCATGATCTGTTCATCTGTTACATGCTCTTAGTAACATTAAAAGTTTATAAATCTCAGAAATGTTTGAGAACTATTTCCTTGTAAATAGAATCATAGAATCTTAGAATGTTGTGAGTTGGAAGGGACCCACAGGTCCAACTCTTGCCCTAGCACAGGACAATCCCAAGATTCAGACCATGTGTCTAAGGGCATTGTCTAAATGCTGCTTGAATATTGTCAAGTTTGGTGCCATGAATACCCTCTGGGTGAAGAACCTTTTCCTAAGGTCCAACCTAAACTTGCCCTGGCACATCTTCCTGCCATTTCCCCTGGTCCTATCATTGATCACCAGAGAGAAGAGATCAGCATCTTCTCCTCCTCTTCCCCTTGTGAGGAAGTTCTAGAATATGATAAGGTCTCCTCTCAGTCTCCTCTTCTCCAGGCTGAACAAACCAAGTGACTTCAGCCTCTCCTCATATGGCTTCCCCTCTAAACCTTTCACCAATTTAGTGGCCTCCTCTGGACACTCTCTAGCTTTATATCCATTTTATCCTGTGGTGCCCAAAACTGCACACAGTACTTAAGGTGAGGCCACACCAGTGCAGAATGGGACAATTACCTCCCTTGACCTGCTCGCAGTGCAGTGCTTGA
This sequence comes from Caprimulgus europaeus, assembly GCA_907165065.1. The sequence continues at coordinate 28,893,361 of OU015525.1, forward strand.
TGCACCCCAGGACAGGGTTGGCCCTCTTGGCAGCCGGGGCACACTGTTGCCTCATGTTCAACTTGCTGTCAACCAGAACCCCCAGGTCCCTCTCCACAGGCTGCTCTCCAGCCTCTCCTTCCCCAGTCTAAATAACTTGTAGCATGACTTAAAAATTAGATAATTTTTCTTAACTATTCTCAACGTGAGCTAGTATTCTTCTGGGAAGGATGAAGGAAATCCTTTTTTCTTGTATGTTTTAAAAAATATTTAAACTTGTATATTTTCATCTTATTCAGAAGTAGTAAGGATTTTACGGGGGTTGGTGTTTATTTGTTTTCTTCTTGGAGCCTTTAATCAACATTTGTTGAACTCCTCTGCAGAGACAAGTGTAATAAGAGCAAGACTTAATAAATCCATCATTCTGTCCTTTGTGTCTCTTACAGAAGTTTGACACTGTATTAGCTTTTTCTGAAGTCTGTGTATTCATAGAGCAGGACTTTCTGACTTAAACAATTAAATACAATATCAAGGTTGTCTGTAGAGTCTTTAAGTTCAAGTTCACAGCTACTGGTACAAATAGGCTACAGAAACTTTTATTTTGTCCAGCTGACGTAAGGAATAGATTTCAGTTCTCACAGTAAGTGTATACTTGTGTTCTGTGTGTCAAACTGCCGTCATATGAAAATGAGAGCTGATACAGCTCTCCAGCTTATCAGCTGAAGTAGGTACATACACTTGGTCATTTGAATAGTCTCTAGATGCCATTGACTGCACTGACAATCTCTTCTTTAACTATGAGAGGAACTTTATCCTGCTGACAGGTAAATACCCACATGTATCTATTTAAGTGTAGTTTTAATCTGCAAGATGGATGGTGAGCAACCTTCCCAGACTTATCTTGTTATTGTATTAATAGTTTAGACAGCCTCAACTCCACTGTAGATGGAAAACATCAGGTTCTGCACTTCTCATTTCCCCAAATCCATTACTTCATATACAAAGCTTAAAACAGAGTGAGCTTATTATTTCTCATTGTTCCTTTTTCAAATTCTGCATGTTCTAGAAATTATTTCAGTGTACAATTGTAGCTTCTATTATGGAGTCAGGGAAAGAAACTTTATGTTCCTTTAAAAAGGCATTTATTTTCTGTTGCATTTTTTTCCTGCCAAGTGTCTAGAGGTATATCATATGATTCTTTGTACAAGTCTATTCATCAGGCTGTGACCAGTCTTGGCCACAGAAAACTGTTTTGGAAACTAGCGTGTGTTATCTTTATTACTGTAGCAAAGTCACCTTGAAAAAAGCTTTATTTTTTTTTTTTTAAGTTTCACAATAGTTTAGTTTTATCTTTGTGAAGTTAAGTTTTCTCTTCCTGGTAAGCAGAATGTCTCCCACTGCCCTGAAACTCATGAAGTAATAAAGTACTAAAATTCTATCCTTTCTAGAGAAGCTCAGAGCCAAATGGTAATCTTTTAATAAGATTTTGGGAACTATTTTAGGCAGCTGAAATGTTATGAAACTTCTATAGTGTGGTTAAAATCTGTGAGAAAGTTATCAGTCTCCATATGAGCTCTATGGATAAGATTTCCAAACTTTATCAGTAACTAGAAAATCCCATCAACTTGATTGCTTTGAAAATCACAGTCTGTACAATCCTAGGGTAATTTTTATGGAAAGCTATTAACTTAAATATGAGAACAGTTCTTCAAAGGACATTGGGGTTATCTCTGGTTTTTAAGATAAACTTTCAATACTTCAGTCTTTTACCTTCCCTTCTTCAAAGGTCTAAGCAATAGTGTTTCTTCCTAAATAAAATCAGCCAGCAGACTTACCTTCTAGTGTCTCGCACTGTGCTAAATTGACATAATCCGCACTCGTCAAGATCCCAGCTTTGAACCCTCGCACCAGACCCTCCAAGTAGCCATGGTCCACATTGAAGTAAAACTCCGAGTATCCCGGCATGGAGAAAACGAGATTTAATCTATCTGCTGGATACTTGATGGTACCAAATATCTGCCACAAACTGTTTTCCTCCTCTTTGGAAGGAGTGACAAATAGTCACTGATTTCCTGCCAGCCTATGATTGTGTTTTACCAACTGGTTTCTTCCTGTTTCTTACTCTTAGAATAGTTCCAATGTAGTTGATGCTTACACAACAGCCAGCCAGCAAATCCAACTCCCTCCTGTCAGGGCCAGAAAATTTACCTATTGTTGGTGATAGGGAAAACAAAAAGGAAGTATAAGATTTAACCAGTGCTAACAAGAATGCTCTGTACTGTTTGGAAAATGACAAAGCATATTACAAAGATTGATAGAATTTTTGCATTTCTTAAATATATTATAAACAGGAAGTTATCTGTGAATACCCGTTGAAAAAATATTTCTGCACTGAAATGGTGCGCTGTGGTAGAACATAGCCTATTCAGTGAACTTAGATGTTTTTTTAGTGTCTCTGTATACCTTTTACTATTAACACTTTTGATTGGCAGAAATTTTTGACAGCACATCTCTATCAATAAATATTTATATGAATTATAAGATTCTTCTAATAATAAGAGTGAGTGTTAGATCATGCTTATAGGTGAAAGGTCTTTGAAGAGTTTGACTTTCACTAGCCTTTAAAGTGAGTATCCAGAACTTACCTCAAAATTATAGTTTGTCCAAGTTCCAATGAAAATACTCTGATTATATTCACTAAAACATGGAAATAATTCAAATTTTTCCTCTTACAAAATAAAGCTTATAAAAATAGGAATGTTCATTTCAATAATGCAAATTTAGAGTCTTTTTAATCTTCCTGATTTTGATTCAATTTAAACTCAAACCTGCTAATTCTATCAGTGACTTTTATACAGATCTGTTAGGTCTGCTGCCTTTCAGATTTAGGTGTCCCACAGATGACAGTTCAAAGTGGCTATGCTTCTGTAATCAACACAAAAAGTCCTTTTTCTCCTTAAATTCACTAGCGTATGCAACACATCTTAAAGCTTTGCTGAAAGGGAAAGTCTGATAGCACACTAGGGGATATTTAGACATGTAGTTAATTGGAGCTGAGGAATGAGGTGTCTGAAGGCTGCTGCGTGGTTGGAGAGCTAACACCAGCAACAGAAACTGTAACAGCTGTCTGCCATCTGCATCTCAACACTTAGACTCAGTTTTCAGTGCTTTGAACATGTTTAGTGTATTGCATCAGCTGAAGCTGCACGCCTTGGCTTTTCTATTGATTCCTTGTGCGGAAACGTGGCTGCAGTGAGAGTTGTGAGTTGGCAGCCATGGGGACAAAGCTGTGACTATGTGACATTCTCCCCTGTCCTGGGACCTGAGAGACTGATGACAGCCTGGTACTCACCCGGTGATTTCTGTCTATACCACCTTGCTCCTGGACACAGCAAGGCTTTGTAGGCCATACAACGAGGCATGAGGTGCTCAGGTGTTTGCTGCCTGAGTAGCCACCCACTACTTACTATAGAAAGAAGGTCACTAGCTGGCTGGCTTCTTGGCTAGCTGGCCAGGAGCCTCCAATGGGACAGGAGTAGCCATGAGCCACCTGTGAGGAGAGGCTCAGCCAAGGAACTAATTTAAGGGTCAAATTAAAATTGTTTCAGGCTGTTTATTACCATGCCTGTAACCGACTGCAGAGGAAATAAAGACAGCGTTTAGACATTTTAAAAAATCACGTGCTCAGATATGCAAACTGTCATTAGTTGAGAGTTCAAATGGTGCCTAGAGTATTGAAGTTTGTCCCTTGTGAATTAGGCTTACAGTTTTACTTCTGTCAGGTCTCAGCATTTTAAAGTTAACCCAGCTAAAGAAGAATGAGAATGATTAGGCCTGTTTGAAAATATAAATAAAACAACTCCCTCCTCCACACAAGCAATTTGGTTTTGTCTCCCAAATCTGCATGCCAGGAGTGCTCAGAACCTCCTCGTGCAAGAAGTTGTTAGAAGTTTGTTGATGATGTTTCAAAAGCCAGGGAGATTTTTCCGGATACGGACCACTGTCAGCACTTCCTTATTGACACATGAAGATAACCACATCTTCACTTAAACCTGCTTTTTTGTCGTCGTCATCATCATTGTTCTAGCATGTTTCACCTGACAGCCTCTGATACTAATTTTTTCAAGGAAAAGAAAAGAGGAGGAGTAATAACAGGAGGGATCATTATTGTGTACACTAAAAGCAATGTTTGCTTTTAACCCACACATCTCTAAAGTGTGTGTTACATAAACAAGTCAAGTCTCACAGCAGCTGAATTCAAGCCTCCCCCAGCTGCAATCACAGCATATCAGAATGTGGCACGTATCCAGCTGGTGGCAGTCCAAGGTTATGCTGCTCATGAGCTTCCAAAACTTCAGACAGCAGAGCCAGTGCAGAAATGGCTTTGCAATAGGTCCTAAATTTAGTAAGGTTTGGGGTCATGTGAATACTGCCTGGCAGGTGCAAATACCACCACTGGTGATCCTCCTGTGAGAAAGTGCTACCACAAGATCCATAAATACTGGCAGGACCATCACTTGAAGTATTATCACTCAGCAAAGTTGTTTAATGAAATCTGTGTATTTTTTAATGATTTCAGGAAATAGCAAAATCAAGCTAAAGTCTTGAGTGATTTTATCTGTTAGGGGATGAAGTCTCAGATGATATGATCCAGGATAATAAGCTGCATTCAACAAGATCAGGAAATGCTCAGTTCTCTGATTTTTTTGTTACAAGAAAAATGGATGGAAGGAGACAGCTTTAGCAGCTATTCAGCCATGAAGCCTATATTTAGCTAATGCACACATTTTTAAAAATTAAAAATATATAAAAGAGCAAATTCAGTATATCTATTGTTGCAATTTCTTAAGAATGGCTAGTACCATAAGATTTCTTTAGCATTTTGTAGTAAGGTTTTATTAAAAAATATAGTTCTTTATATCAATGAACTTATTTATATAGAGCTGTGAATTGGCTTTAGCAAATTACCATGTGAGAAAACATGATACTTTCACCTGTTAAGTTTGTGGAGTGCAAAGGTTGAGATATTTTTAAAATAATTTTTTAGCAGTGAGCTAAACAAATCCTGGTAGCATGTTTGGGAGAAGTTAATTCAGGTTAAGCAGAGTTAGCAACACAAATCTATTCAGACCTAAGAGCAGAATTTACCTTTGATACTGACAGGTTTTGAGAAACTGTGAAACAAAAGGCATATATTACTTAACCACAAGAGGTCATCATAGCACTGCTGTAAAGCACTTAAGTTTATTTTCACATCCACTGAAAGACACTTGGAAAGAAATATGAAAAAATCTGGCTTTTACGATTTGTTTTCAGCTAGTCTAAAGTTAACAATATAAACCACATACACTGATTGTTTACTCAGTAGTGACAAACAAGATATTTCCATTTTACCTGTGCTTTTGATGTATGCATGGATTTTCTCCGAGCTTCCTCTTTTTTTTTTTTGTCTTCCTTTTTTTTTTTTTCTTTTTTTAACAGTGTTGACAGCTCCTAGCCACGAGGTTAATACCAAAGAACAAATGACAAAGAATCAGCAGAAGAGTGAGTAAGTGGTGTTATACCAGCGGAATATTGACTAAATCACATGATGTCAAAGTTGTTCTTTTTTCATTAAAAGTACTGAAAGATGCTATATTTTTCATCTTGGTACCTCATTTAGAGGTCTATTTATAACTGCTTTAGCCAGGCAGATTTCTGCTTAAAATGTGGGTTTGCTTATCTAGAAACAAAATTCACACAAGTCTTGACTGTGCAATTGCTTACCCATTTAATTAGCATTATGTGTGCCAGATTCACTGTTATCAGTATATAGTGCTACTTCAATGTGTGGGTGAAACAGATTTCTTCATCTGTCTGTATATTGACTCTTTTTGTTCAGATGTGGAAGATTTTTGACCTAACACTGACTCTATACTTCCTATCCTGTCAGTGGAAAATGCACCTCCCTTACTCATAAATCAGAAGTGTTTTTAAAAACACAACCCGTTCTTTCAGCTGTTTTCCCTAAAAATAAAAAAAGGAATTTTTTTTAGATCACTTAGGTAAAAATTGTTATGAGCTGTGCACTATTCAAATTAAAACTATTCTAATTTTCTAATGCAACTTAATAGTATCTAAACTGATCTAGAGACTTTTGGAATGCAATATTCCTAGTGGGTTTTTTTTCATTATATATCTTTGCACTGGCATTGAAAGCCAACTGTATCAAAACTTTTTGAACTGTAAATTCTGGAATGTTCTGCTGTAAATTTCTGATGGGTGTAACCCATTCCTAAAAATCCTTCCAAAATATGGTTTGTTGAAATCCCTCACTTTCTGAAATAATTCTGATTGCAACATGTAAACTGAGATTCAGCCTTTCTGAGGTGTTGAGCACCTGCAGCCCGTATGAGATGAATAGCAAACATAATTAGATACCACATGGACCCTAGCACTCTAAGTAGCTAGAGGAATGCTAGCATGGGTAGCAGAAGTATACCTGTACTACAGCTAATGATGATGTTTATCCCAGTTTCTAAGCTTTGCTGAACTGCTGTCAGCCATGAAGAAGCAGCCCAAATGCAGTTATAGCTGTGATTGCCTAAAAGATAAATATGTGAAACAAATAAAATAATTATTATATATTTATAAAATAGATAAACATTGAGAATGTTGGTAGGCTATACTTGTATAGACACAATCCATCTACCATTCTTTCTAGCTGTGTTAATGAATGATAAGGATACATTCCCATGGAGATCTTATTGATAGCTAAGCGCCTTTGTGCCAACAAAAGCTCTGTACCTAGCTGACATACCCAGTGCTAATCCACACCCCAGACTATTTACACTGTCTTTGCTGAGAGTCTTCACATGCACCCCAACCTTTCCTGTCACTTCATTAGCTTTTGAATGAATTTACATAAAATACATCTTTTACTCCTGTTCCTATTTTGATATTGGCTTCACAAATATCACTCAATGGTGTTATAAAATCAAAGAGCTTCCTTTTCCCAATCCCTTGCCTTCAAAAGATAATCTAGCACCTTTGTAGGTCAGCAAGCCTTTTGGGTTTTTTGGCCTTTGTCAACGAATTACATGCCAGTGCAATAAGAAGGATTTTATCAGAGACTTGAAGTAGTAAGTCTGTGGAGACAAGCCAGGAGAAAATAATTATCAGTACATGTAAACCTAGAGAAAAGCAGATTTGAGAGAATTAGCAAAGTTCTGGAATGCTTTCAGAAGTGAAGCCACAATTTTACAGAATTTAGACACTCACTTACAAAATTGGGCTACTTTGGTGTGAGTAATTTGTGCTTTTGGGTACTGACATTCACATGAACTCAGCAGCCGCCTTTTTGAACTGAAGTTCTGGCTAATTCTAATGAATCTTGCATGAATTCAGATCCTGTGTGTATTTTTAAGGCCTTTAAGCCTTTCTTTTCACAATGTCATTTTTTTTTTCTGTTATCTTAAATTTTAGTTCTCTTCATGAGAAGCTTTTATGCAGGTGAGCACCCTTTTCTCTTCGTCGTGGATCAGTTATTCATGAACTGTCACAAAATTTACAATCAATCAGTAGTACGTCTAGATTCCTTCAAGTATCATGAAGGTTTTATCCTTGTTATATCCTGAAAGCAAAATAAGGATGATAAAACTTTGAGATAAAAAGTACACAGAACTCAATATGAAGTGCAAATGGTCCATTAATTCCTCAGTTACAGCCTGTGCTGTACCAACTTCCCCACTCTGAGGACCATAACTTGAATGTTTTCCTTATCACCGTATCGATTTCTAACACGGGTGCAAATTCTGAGAGCTTTTTTTGCTGATAGACCAATTGGCCATGAATATCTCTTTTTGACCGTCAACTTTATCTACTTCAAAAACCAGACAGAAGAAGTACGTGCGTGCAAAATGTAGCATTCTGTTAACGTGCCATTAAGGTGATTGTAAATTACAGAAAGATCCTTTATTTCTTGCTGTATAAACATAGCAGTTCAGCATTCTAAAGCAGCGAAAGTGATGGTGAGTGTACTGATGTCACCCTGTGTATCATACCACATGTCTGCTAGTTGTCTTTTTATGGCAGCTAATTACAGATCTCATAGGTAGACAAAATAGAATTGGAAAAATAGATTTTACAGTACTTTGAAATGGTAGTTCCTTGAAGAGTAGAGTTGCAAAATATTAACCTTTTGGATATAATTTAATACATTATAACCAACCAAGCTTGCTTTGGACAAACTAGTAAGAGGTATTGTCAAAATTAAAGTTTAAACATTGTACATATGGATAACTACTTTTACTGACATAATGGCCTTTGGTGTTTCTGAGCTCATTTCATTTTAAACATTTGTATAAGGAATTTACTAAATGCAGAACATTCTTCTTGTTATTATGATTTTTTTTTTCTTGTGCTAGCTGCCACCACTGCATACGTAAATATTTATTCTTGAAAATGGATCCTAGAAAACAGGATAAAAACTCAAATTATAATATAGATTGGATCTGCTTATGACTTGAGAGAAAAGCTGCAAATGTGGAAACTATTAACTATTCAGATCCAGAATGAAAGAGAATAAAATTAGAAGCATTAAATTCTTAGTTTCAGCTGTCTTTATATTGTGTTGTCACTTTAAACTTGGTTTCCAGTTTACTGGATAGTAACATTTTCCTAACTACACTGAATCCTTGTTAAATAATTATTAAATGCAAAAGAGAAGTTAGGTATGCCAGACATTGCAAAGGGACCTCCTATCATTTCTTCCCTCATGAAGTTTAGGTACTTGCACCATTTCCCACAGTATTTTGGGTTACTTTACATTCTGCAAACACTATGTAAAATGGACAATGTTTGATGCATCATGTAGAAATAATAATGTGCACAAATGCTGGATAATTCTTTTCATGTGGGTTAACAAGGGCTGTAATTTAACACATGAAATAAATAAAAAACCCCCCTTCCATTAATAGGAAAAACTAGATAGGCTCCAAGATTAATGTGTGGAGTTTGTTGTTTTTTGGTTTTGTTTGGGATTTTTTTTTTTTCACTTTCAGTATGTTATTCAATGTAGAACAAACAAGAGAATTATTAATAACGAGAATTATTTTGAAAATCACCCAGCCCTTCCTGACTGGACTGGAAATGAAGCACCTGGGGAAGAGGGAAAACATCTTTCTGGAGGGCATGGGTTTCTAGTATTTTATTTGTTGTCTTCCCCACTGCTTAATAAGTGAAGATGATATGCATGTGTATTGTTGACAATAAAAAGCACAATTTAAGAAAATATGAGGGAGAGGCCATTGAAAGGGATGGATGTTACTGAAAATTGTGAGGATAACTTGAATAGGGTTCGAAAAGGGAAATAGTGTACCGAAGAATGAAAGATGATTAAAAATTCTCTGGAACAACTGAAAGAATAAGATAAAGAACTGGATAAACAGCAGGGATTAGAGAAGATTTTATCACAAGAGGAAGCAAACAGGGATGAGATGGATACTAGGATGACTTCAGTCATTTGAGATAGAGCACTTCTCTTGCATTTTATTTCTTGTAATTTTCATTACATTTCAGTTTCCCATGTATTACTTCTGTCTCAAAAGGTTATGAATAGAGTCTTAAACCTATGATGTACTGAAAAATCAGAACTCTGTTTCAACAGAGGGATGAATAAAATTTAACTCGAAGATTGATTTTTTTTTTTGCTACATGAATCGGGTATATTAAAAAGTATTTTGTTCAGCTTCAGACTTGAAGCCTGATGTGTTACAAATTTTTCACTAGATGGAGCAATAGTATCCCTCTTAAAATGCTAACCCTTCACTGAACTGCTGTGCCAGGGATTTGAAATATGCAAGGATATTCTGAGCTAAATCAGTATATATGGGGCATTTAAACTTGGGATATAGTTTTATTCAATTTGAATATTTGTTTTCAATTTCTGATAAGCATTTTGCTAGCTCTTACACCTCTTTAAAGTTATTAAATGTAAAATTTTTAATTTTAGGGGGTTTTTTATCCCCAACTTCATGACTGTTATATAACTGATGGGAAAAGTGACATAGAAAACAGTTCAAATAACAATTCAGTATTTAAACATTTTAGTTGTTTAATACATGTATTAAGAAAGAAAAATAAATTCTAGCTCATTTGTTACATGAATCCTTGTCTACTTACAATTCTCTGAATTGTAATATTACCTAAATGCAAATTTTTGCAATTATTTATTTACATTGTATGAGAAAATGTCTTTTCAAGTTAGATTACTTTAAAAGATAGTCATACTTAAATTAGGAAATAAATTAAGAAGCCTTTCTTTCAATCACAGTTATCTTCTCGAGGTTTTTAATTCAAGAAATATTGCTGGTAAGGTTTAGAATTTTTAAAGATATGGCATTTATGTCAAAGAGATCCTTCTCTTTGTAGTTACATGAATAATGATTCTTTATCAAAAGATGAATTAATCTTTTCTCCAGGTCTATGTTTTCAGAAGAAAGATTACAATATTATTTTACAAGAAAATGTCAAAATGGTAGATTTTAAATTTTTATTTGGTGTTCAATGGTATTTGTTTTACATTTTAATCCACACATTTCAGTGCACAGCTTGATTTGCTCCTGTTGTGTTATTCCAGTTCTTTAGCCTCAGGCCTAGAAAGTAATACCTGAATGTGTGTTATTCTGATGATTTCTGAAATGACTGTTGTTTTTCAGTCTTGCTTTTGTTCGGCGTCTGATGTTTTTTGAAAGGGCAGTTGGTTAATTTATATAATTAAATCAATATATCAGATATTGATTTGCACCAAGGAAGGAATTTAGTCTGATTATGCATTTGTTTACTACCTTTTCTCCACATGTAGCAGAATTAAAATGATGTTTGTTTATTTATCTAAAATTATTAGAAAATAAATAACCAGATACAATAAAGATAGCTTATGACTGCTGCTGGAAAGGCTGATAAAACAAATCCTAAATTTAGAAAGCACATAGAAATTATATTCTGTTACATGTTAATGACTGCCTTACTAGCTATGTAAACTCTTTTTCATAGATTGCTCTCTCTGACACACAGGAATCTCATTCATAAATTAATCTTAGTGTTTAGTAAAATGGCAGAGCTAGTTTTAAACAATTACTGTGCATTTTTGAAATCTGGATGTAGAGTTCTTTGAGCTCCTTTGTTCATTCAGCACTCTGCAGCACCATGGGTGAATGAGCTGCCAGAGCACAGCATCATAAGGACTTAGACTGTAAGAAATGCAAATACTGTTCAGGATAAAAGTTATTAATACCACATTTTCCTACAAACCCAAACGAGCACATGAATCATGGGAGAGGTTATTTCAGGACATAGGTTTCATTTTTATCTTTTCCAGTTAAGTGATACACTATATCTTATACTGTTGTATACTTCAACCAAAAAATGCAAACATATTTAATAGTAATAGAATGCAATGTAGTAAATATTCTGGAGCTGCCTCCTTTAGTGAAAAATACATGCTAAATCTTCTTTAATGCCAGGACCTGCTTACCAAAATGTAAAGGAATCCATGGGACAGGTGGGAGTGACAGTAAAAAAATTTACCCTAATTACTTGGGCAATTGGGACCTGATTTAGCATTACGAAGTGCAGACTTGGATATCTATGTCTCCAGTGCCAGCAACACTGAATGAAACATCTGGAAGTTTTGCATTTCTCTCCCTTTTAATCCCAGACCCAGTGAGTCAGAAAATGAGGAATCGTGAGTTATCAAACTTTTCACAGCCTTATGGACAGGATGAATGCCAGCAAACAGATCAGAGTTTTGTCTAACTTCAAGTAGAGAAAGAATCTGTGTAACTTAGGTACTTGTCTCTTTCTAAATATCTTAATTTTCTTACTTAAATGTGTAAAGTAGCTGATGTTGTCACAACAGTAATTTGTAATAAATATGTATGAAAATCTTAAAATACTTTGAGAGTAAAGGATCTAGTCCATAAGATAAATAACCAGTACATTCTTATCTACATAAATAAACACAGATTCGCCAAACTCGGACTTTATAACAAAATATTATGGTTTTATGCAAATAATCACAGAAGACAGGTAAATAACTTGTTTAAAATTAATAACATGAAATGCCTGGTTGATTCCCAAATCTCCATATGCTCTCTATATTTTCTTGAACACATTAAATTTACAGTTCCTTGCCTTTGATATTATGAGCAAAAGAGAAATATGGCAAAGGTTCAAGCTGGTACTGTACACATATTCTTTTCACTGCAGTTGGTGCGTGTGTGAACAAATGATTAGATAGGGAAAAAACTCTCAACTATGGAGAAAATAATTTACTGGAAAAAAGTTAGGTTGCACTTCTCACAGTAAAAATTGCTTTAATTTATACTTTTCTACATATTCTGCTACTGCAATTTCAGGTGCATCTACCAATTCCTCTTTTAGCCACACAGAGTGTGTAAATACAGAAATATGAAACACATGTAGCCAAAAGGTGCTGCGGAATAGCAGCTGGCTATTGTGTTGAATTTAAAATTAAATTAATCAAAAATATGGATTTTTTTCAGCATGGTTTCCTAAGTGATATATTACTTAGATACATTAATTTTGCTACTAGATTTTTTGATTGAAGGAATTTAATTTAACTCATAAAATTTCCAAGTGATATTCACAAGATGATACTTCCTGATGGCTTTAAAATATTCATAACCATAAAACAAAACACGATGCCAGAAATTATCGTGATTTGTTTTCAAATTATTGTAATTTATGCTTTTTTTTAAAAAAAAAAAAATCCTTTCACTTCCTTCCCTTCTCCTACAAAACAAGTAAATCTTCTTATGTACATGTTGCTTTGGTATTTTTCTGCTCAGTCCATATTCTCTACCAGGCTTCTGTTCACTGTTTCTCTTGTAATTCATGATGCTACGCATTAAGGTCTGCAAGGATTCTGCAGAGATGTCTTTCTATTTCTACAATGGTTATATCACATCTAAGCAAGTCTATAATTGTTATAGTTTTAAAACGTTCTGAAATAGAAGGGAATTTATCCCACTTTGTCTGGCTTGTATAGTGCCTGCTCATAGCTGCCGAAGACATTAGTCATGTTCATTTTTAAATGAGTTCACGGACATAACAGTGCAGATTGTCCTCCTTGCCAGTTCATTGACATCTTAACTCAGATTCAGTTTGAAATTCACAATATTAGCTGTAACTCAAAAGACAAGTTGACAGACTATCCTTAACTATAAAAATATTTCTTTGTGCTTGGACTAAAATTCTGGGTAGATTTTGCTGCAAGACTGAGATTTTAGATCAGATTCACCTGCTGACAGCCTCTTTAAAAGCTAAGTTTTTCTCTTACAAGTTTTTTATGAGTGATAACTATCAAGAAATGTACAATTAAAATTGTTAATGCAGTGTGATATTAATTCAAATAAAGCCACACCCTTTAATAAATATACTTTTAGCATAGCTGTATATTTTTAATGAGTTATGTCATAATTTCATAATTTTGCTTTGCAAAATTACAAATAAACATTTTAAGTAATCCCTCTGAAGTCAGTGTGTCTGTTCACTATATGTTAGCAGTGAATTATTTGAACCTGATTACACTTTAATAGAATGAATTTGAACTTAATGAGTTGAATATATTTTTTTTATTTATTAAACAATTAAAAATTGAGCTATTGAATGTAAAGGTGAGGATTTAAAATTGCAAACTGAAAGGGGCTTGTAGCAATTTTGGGAGAGAAATACATTCCTTTCTAACTTGTTCTTTAGAAAAATAAACCATATACTATATAACTATTTTAAAATTTTTTCAGATGCCTATTTCAGATTCCCTAACAAAGGGCAGAGAATCAAAACTTTAGGGAAGATGAATAGGATAATCCATTAAATACTTTACAACTCTAATGTATATGTAACCCAAATTTTCCAAAATGGTTACTGATTTTTCCATTTCACCAACCTAATTTATTTCTAGGTATTGAGAGCTATAAATGCAGAAGTGTCTTTGAAAATCTGATCCAGGAAGGATGGTTCCTAGGCTAAAGGAGGTTGTAATACAACTGACTTCCTAATGACATTGATCAGACTGGTGTCCTGATTTCCACTCATCTCTGGAAAGTGTGCCTCGCAGTGTCTGGGATAGAGAGATCTTAAATTAGTGGCCTTTTCTAGATTTTTTGTATGATTTTAATACTACATCTGCCTCATTAATAAAATCAAAATACAAACTACTGAGTAAAATAAAAAGACTATATTCAATTGGCAGCATTTCATATCATTGAAGTTACTGCTATTAGTATTGCTAGAACTGCCACTAAGGATAAAAATTTTTTAAATGTGATGAAAATAAATATTAAGTGTCATACGAATGTTGTGTGTTTGAGAATCTGGGCAGAGTGTAGCTTATTGATGGTGCATTCACAGATGATGAGTAGACTTATGTATAAGCTTTTTCAGTAGCTAAAATTGGGGTAAAGTGGCCTTTGCATGAAATGAAATGTGTTCAGATCTTAAAACTAGAGTGTTTCTGTGCTGTGCTCTGTTAGAGTAATATCTGAAAAAATTGAGAGTTCTCTTTTAAGCACTTTTTGTATCTAGAAATGCTTTTTTGTTCCCCATTTGTCTAATTAATGCTGGTTTACCATAAGCTGGGGTTTTGTTTGTTTGTTTGTTTTAAGTAATACAATATAAAGCACTCATATCTTTTAGAATTACAACTTTTAAAGAATGGTCTAAATATTTTAAGTATCTTGACAAGGAAAGAGAGCAAGTTTAGTTGTTATCTGAGCTCTAAGCTTTAAACTAATGGCTTTAGTGAATGCAACTGAAACTCTGGGCCTGCAGTTCCTTTTCTTGCCTGTTCTCCCCTATTCTGTCTTTCTCTGTGTTAGACTTTTATGTTGATCAGCCTCTTAGACCAAAATTATGTTTAGTTACTAGGGCAGAGACCTGATGCTTCAATTCCATCCTGTATACTTCATTCAGTTGCACCGCACGTAAAACATGCTGAATTAGCAGAAAACTTTCCAAAACATTCTAGTTTGAGCAGTGTCAGAAAAATACCTCAAATAAATGCATGGTAAAAAATGGGCTAATTTATAATATTTCACCTTTTAATCAAATCTATAGAATGTTTACTAGGTGCTCAGACATTGTAAGAAAAAGTATCAAATAAATCTGTGCCATCATAATATCCCTTGCGCATGTCATTTCTTCCCTGAAAATCCAAAGAATCACCTTTGATTAAAACTTTAGATATTTATAAAAAACATTTGAAATTTAATATCCATTTTTGCTTTAGTCAAGCCCTAGCTGGTAAAGTACTTTCATTTTACTGCAGAAAACACAAGAGCACATAACTACATACTCACAAAATTCCCTTCTGTAATAGTACAGCAAAGCTGGAAGGAAGCTGGAAAGATCATCTGGACCCCTCTCTGTCTGTGTTAAGATCATCTACTTGTGACTTCTGACAGATATTTATCTGCCTTACTCCCAAAAACTTCATAAGCAGATTGCTGCTGTGTTCCACTGTCCATAATGGAACTGTCCATAGAAAGCTAAATTTTGAAAACATCTCAAAAAGAGTTGCAGTATTCTACATTTCTGGCTCTAATTGACTGTTTCAGGTATATACCTCTGGGTTAATAATGCTTTCCATTGAAATTTCAGCTCTTTGCACTTCACCAGTTGCTGAAATAAAATTGCCTTTTAGTCAGTTTTTACTGGAAATATTTGTATAAAGCTGTATATCTCCTCTTCTCATGTAATATATGATTTTTAGATGGGTTCAACATAATTTATATGTTTGAGAATATATATGCTCTTTCTCATTTATTAAAGGTTTCTTAAAGGCCTCCCACAGACTTCTGAGAATTTGACATTCTCATGGATATACAGAGTTATTACATACAAGATGAATCACAGAATGTTAGGGATTGGAAGGGACCTCGAAAGATCATCTAGTCCAATCCCCCTGCTGGAGCAGGAACATCTACAGTAGGTCACAGAGGAACGTGTCCAGGCGGGTTTTGAATGTCTCCAGAGAAGGAGACTCCATAACCTCCCTGGGCAGCCTGTTCCAGTGGCCTGTCACTCTCACAGTGAAAATGTTTTTCCTTATGTTTACATGGAACCTCCTATGCTCCAGCTTGCACCTATTGCCCCTTGTCCTACTGTTGGACATCACTGAGAAGAGCCTGGCTCCATCCACCTGACATTCGTCCTTTACGTATTTATAAACATTAATGAGGTCACCACTCAGTCTCCTCTTCTCCAAGCTAAAGAGGCCCAGCTCCCTCAGCCTTTCCTCATAAGGGAGATGTTCCACTCCCTTAATCATCGTGGTGGCTCTGCGCTGGACTCTCTCAAGCAGTTCCTTGTCCTTCTTGAGCTGTGGGGCCCAGAACTGGACACAATATTCCAGATGCGGCCTCACCAGGGAAGAGGAGAGGGGGAGGAGAACTTCTCTCGACCTACTAACCACAGCCCTTCTAATGCACTCCAGGATGCCATTGGCCTTCCTGGCCACAAGAGCACAGTGCTGGCTCATGGTCATCCTGCTGCCCACCAGGACTCCTAGGTCCATTTCCCCTACACTGCTCTCCAACAGGTCTGTCCCCAGCCTATACTGGTACATGGGGTTGTTCTTTCCCAGATGTAAGACTCTACACTTGCCCTTGTTGTATTCCATTAAATTTCTCCCCAGCCAACTCTCCAGCCTGTCCAGGTCTCTCTGGATGGCAGCACAGCCTTCTGGTGTGTCAGCCACTCCTTCAAGCTTTGTATCATCAACAAACTTGCTGACAGTGCACTCTGTTCCCTCATCCAGGTCTTTGGTGAATATATTGAGCAGTACTGAATGAACAACAAAGAAGTTAAAAGAAACCTAAACCCTAATTACATGTTTCTTTTTCACATATTTTTATAAGATCAAATTTTAGTACATACACAAATTGCCATTTTATCTCTGGAGAATGCAGAATGCTTTTTTGTAACATCTTAGATTACCTTCTTTTACTTTTCCTTTTAAGGAAACTGTACCTGACTCAGCAGAGAAGGCCAACAGGGTAAGGGGATTCTGTCCTCAGCTGTCTAATGGAAGCTTATAGAGAAAACAAAACCAGACCTTTTTCAGAGGTACGCAATAAAAGACAAGACAAAGAGGTACAAATAAGTTCCGCCTGGATATAAAGAGGAAAAAACCCAACAAACCAACAGCAACAAAAACCAAAAAACAAAATCATACAAGTATAACCAAAAGCACTACAAAAGCAAATGAGATCTTGACTGCACTGCCCAGCTCTGACTATGTTAATCCAGTATGAGCTGGAAAACAAAGTACAGATGAACCTCGTTATGCAACTGCTGCTAGCTTCATGCTTTTTGTAATATTTTAGGGGCAGACCAGAGGGTAACAGAATCCCTAGGCATAATCAGTAATTGATCTTAGATGAGGAGAAAGTCAAGTAGATTGGCCTAGGGCTGTGTGATTAGCAAGGCCATTGACAGCTTATGTTTGTAATCTATTTTAGAAACCAATAAATAATTATGACAATAGACCCTGGTGGCTGGGAAGGGAGGGAAACACCATGAAAGGATGTCCTGACATGTAAAAGGCAGAGCTTGAGGTGGAAGAGTTATGTGTGAGGACCAAGCTGGCAGCCAGGAGCCCAAGCACTGAGTGGTCAGAGTGGGTGCCTGTTCCCCCCAGTTCGTGGTGCAGGTCTATGTGGACTGGCCCAGAGGAGCTGGGATCTCATTTGTGAATGTACGATGTCAGCGCACGCAGGAGAACAGAAATCTTTGAACAGAAATAATTGCTGCTACATAGTAACTTTTGGATTATATGTGATGTATTTCTCTGGTTTTGGGGCTACCCTTCTCAATCCCATGTAACGCCATCCTTGGAGACTTTAAAAACTCAGATGGAGCAACTTGATCTAATGTCAGGATTGGCTCTGCTTTAAGCAGGGTTTCACAGTAGTTTCCAGAGGTCTATTCCAACATAAAGGATTCTATAATGTCATGATTACAGCTTACAGATAAAACTTCATGAAAGTGATGTTTCATGAATTCTTAAAATATTTGTTATTGCAGCAACAGAAGCTACAATTTACAAATGTCAAAATCCTATAACATGAGTTCTCCTCCACCACAAGCTCTCCAGGTTACTTCTTTAATATGTCTGTGGTCATCCACTTTGGATTCTTTCACAAAACATTGGATCAAACTGTAGGTACGCGTGCTGTGCAGGACATGAAGAGTGCATCCAGCACATCCTGTATATGCCATACAAACTGCACATAAACTGTCAGCTGAATCTGATACATTTTATGTGTGTCAGACTTAGTGCTTGTATACAAATGACAGTTGCTCAGTGAGTCCAGAAAAATCTGATCATAGGATGCAGAGTCAGAACAGGTTTACAAATGGCTGTCCAAGCTTTTTGGTAAGTTTGTAGCACTGTCAGAGAAACTATTCCTGTTTGTTTGTTTGTTTGTTTGTTTGTTTGTTTTTCTCAGACAAAATTTGTAGGTGGAACCAAAAAGGAGCCATCTGAAGAAAACTGGTTGCATATTCCTAATCTCTTGCTTGTTTCATATTCTGGGAGTGAGGAAGGGGTCAATGTATATATTTTTCCTCAATATACAACATGGTTCTTGGGGTATACACTGACCAATTGGGTACTGGTCCAGGCACTACTATAAGTTCTGTTCCAGAGCTTCCAGTAGTTCATGATCAATTTTGACATGGACCTTGGATGAAAGCCGATGCATCCCTAACACAGTCTTTATCAGTGAATCTACCTGACCTTTTTTAGACAAATTTTCACTTGGTTTGTGTATCATTTAGAGTAACTTATCCAGTGGAAGGAGCTCTGAAGCAATAATAAAATGCAACAGTTATGCAATTATTCATTGTGATTTATTTTTTATTTCACCTAAACTTGCTACCATGCTCTACACTTTGCTTCAAAACATAACAATAGTCCTCTTTTTTTTTATTTACATACAATTGTGAGTTAAAAGATAGTAAATATCCATCAAGGAAAAAGAACTAGGAAAGGAAAAATAGGTAATTACTGTTCTTTTTTGTTTATAGCTGATCAGAAGATAAAGCAAAACAAATACTAGGAAATAGGAGTAATATGGATGACAATAATTTTATTGTTAAGCCGATCTTTCTCTGTGTGAGATCAGGAAACTTCAGGAGGCGATGTCAAGAAACTTGCATGAATGACAATACAAAAGGATGTGAAAGATCATCTGTGCAGATCAGGGTTTAAGTCAACAATGACCCTGTGTTCTTTTAGTATCATATCTTGGTCCCAAGAGGCTGTGAGTGACCTAGGACATTTTTTTTAGTAACTATTTGCCACATTGCACCTCCTGCAGTGACACTGTGGTGCAAAAAAAAAAAAAAAAAAAAAAAAAGCATATAACAGTGTCTGATGTAAAAATATTTCTAAATAGCCTAAGAAGCACTTACAAGATAAGCTTGTGGGACACTATGCAGTACCTTTAATGGATCTATGATGAGGGAAGGGATTTAAAGGAAAATTCAAGGAGATGTGTACCTTACGAGTATTGGAATTGAAGTAAAAGGCTTGTGGGATGATAAAGCATCATGACTGGTAACAGAAATTTTAAAAGTTCATACCAAACACAGTATATAGAGTATATAGTTCTATGTAGATTATATATTGTTTCCTTCATCTTTAAAAGAATGATGATAGGGGACATACATTTTAAATGCTGACTTAGTACTGCTTTGAACTTTCTCTCTTTCCAATGTTAAACTTTAACCTTTCTATCACTTAATATATTCTGTTTATCATGTTTTGTTCACATTCCTATAGGCTTTTTATGGTACTGTTATTTTACTAAAAATACTAGCTTCCTACACTACCCTCTAAAATTAAGGTTAAGATAGGATTGTGTTTTGCATTAAAGTTTCCATTAGTTGATTACATTTTCCAAAATTCTAGAAAATAAACTTGCTTCCACGACCAGTCAGTTAAGGATATGGATAACTATGGGTCCATAATCCAAAGGGGAAGTGACTAGTTGGAAAACAAGACTTACCTTAAACTCTGTGTGTGTTAATATTTAGCAAAGAGAAATGTCACATAGCTGTGTGAAAGTTTTCAAGAAAATAATCAGAGTCAGTGTTCAGGATTTTAACTGAAGTCTATTTTAAATAGTCTCTGTTGTTCAGTCAGCTTCTTTACAGCAAAATTACCAATTTGTAGTCCTAATTATGCCCAAGTCCTGACAACACTGCTGCCTGTGAGATAAAAGTGTCTTGTTATTAGAAGATTTATCCACTGTGAATGATTTAATTTTCTGCTCCTGAAATCATCTTAAATTTAGTTGTTCATAAGAAAGTGACTGCAGACAGAGGGCTATTATTTGGACAAGCCTCTATGAATGAAAGTTCAATGGCCATACTCATTTGTCTGCCTAAAGATGCTATTATATTTTGGGTTCACTTCATTTTGGGAAGTTTGATGGTAACAAAGGAAGACAGCTTTCGCTGGGGCTTGTCTTGCATAGGGAGGTCTGGCGCCCATCTCCCTTATCTAGCCTAAAAGAGAAAAATGTTAATTCCTGCTGAACAATGGCAATTTTAGGCTTCCTTGCAGAGAGACTTTAAATAGGGTCTTCACAAAGTTTTAATAGAAGCACGTTATGCCTGACCGGTGTTCAACTGCTTTTCAAGCTACTGGCGGGCCCTTCACTAACATATATCTGCTTTTGGTTCCTGTGTGCTCCTTTTCTATTGTGGTAAGGAAACATTTAGGAAAGGTATAGCCTCTGGTTGGTTCTGCAGAGGTGAGTGCAGAACTCAGCTTTGCAGAAAACAACATCTCTGGAAGCATAGGATGTGCTTTCAAAAAGGATTTGCTAGGTTGTGTGCTGAGAAGCAATAGTGAATGTTTCTCTGCTGGTGAAAAACACGGCCCTGCACGGGTATTGGGAAAATGTAGTTGAGACTGGAGCTGTGCAAACACCAGTTCTGCAAGTGGCACAGGAGCTTACTAGAAAACCTGACTTTTTATACGTTTTGTTATGTAAAACAACCATGTAAAGCAAACAAAGGGGAATGCAAAGTTTCGAGCTACTGTTATAGCTAGAAACTAATAGCTGGAGATTAATTCTTCCTAGATCTACTGTGTGTATGCTTTGTCTTTGTGTGATAGGATGCCATTTGTCTGCTAAAGTACAAGAGGAAAATATACCAAGTGCTCCTCAAATGCTTGTCACTGAATGCTTTCAAATGTGATTCATTACAGAGTGTTAAGAAATTAAGAGATTATAAACCACTTTTCCTGTCTTATACAAAAAATGATAATTTGGAAAGCTTGGATGAAATGCATACTTATGACACACATTATGTGGCAGCATATATTTAAGCAGAAATAATAGATGTAGAACAACAATAGCTTTTTTCTGTCTTTAATACACTCAACCAGTTAAACATACTCAAACAGTTAAATATATTAGAAACACTCAATTTCTGACCATCTTCAAACAGCAGTCTTCTTTTTCTGATCTTCAAGATTGCTGCAAAAGGGCAGATTGCTGCCTAAAGCAGAACAGTAGGAAATTAGTGCTAGCAGTGTATAGGTTGCTACTGAAAACAGTGGAAGTGGTTGATATGGTTGACAATTTGCAGTCAGTTTGACTTTGTATTAAAAGCTATGGGTGGTACTGAAGTATTTTTTTTGAAAACAGCAATTCAGAATATTCTGACTGAGAAACAATGCTCTTCCTGCATAATTCTTTTAGCAGATTTATGTTGTCTGGTAAAACGATGTTGCTTTTCCCTTTGCATGTTAAAAAATGCATGTTTTTCCAATATTTGATATAGTCAATGTACACCTACCTAATGACAAGATTGTATTTTCTAGGTCTTCTTTTAAGAGGCTTTTTTAATCTTTCAGGATTCTGTATTAACTAATTTATTTCTATTAAACATTACTGAGACATGATCATCTGTTTTTTTATTGAACAGAAGCTTACAAACCAATCATATATAGTTTAAAACAGAAAACAAGAACATTCATTCTTAGCATGGCATCAGTTTGAGAAATTTCATCTATTTTCCTTCATTCATCTATACTGGCACGCGAAAGCAGATACTAAATGGGAAAGTACGTGCTGTTCATCACACAGGGATGCAGATGCAGTATCTGGGTCTCCAAAACATGTGACTCCAGTGAACACTGTACGGGTCAGTGGCCATTTAATTTCTGTTTCACTAATAATAAAGAATGCCATAGGGGCTTTTAACAGGCAGTAACAAAACAGTGGCTTTTGCAATACCACTCTCATATCTGAATGAAAATATCTGATGATTTAATTTAGCTATCTCAAATCTTGGCTGGGGTTTCCTGTGCTTTCCTAGTGACATTCCTCTATACTCCCAGTAACACGGCAATGTTTATAGAGTGTGTTTGTGTGTGCAGGCAGCTCCCTGATGACACTTCTCTTTTGTCCCTGTAATACAAAGAGGGATATACTACTCTACTGAACACAAAGAACTAATTCTACTAAATCAGCTTGTGGGCTCATTAGTGGACATAGGATTTTGCAAAATGTAATTAACACAAATTTGCAATCACTTTTGCCCAATATTATTAATTATTAATTTTATTTATTATAAGCCATTTTACATAATCTGACTGCTGCAGATGCATGTGTTTATAGAATATATGGTTTTAATTGTAATTAATGAAGGACATAGGGATGGCAGATATTTAATTAACTTTTCAGAATAATTTCCTTGCATGTGAATTCAAAAGATTAGTTATCACAGTTCAGTGGGATTATTTTTATGAGCACAATATATGATTTTAGGGACATGAAAATACAGAATTTTTAAAAACATTATCCTCATTTAAGAATATTAATGGCTAATATTAATAACTAACTCATTACAAATGTGTGAAGAGAAAGCACATGATAACAAAATAATTATGGTACCTCTAGTCCAACTAACGAATTGATAAACTATTTAGGATTCATGGTACACTGATTTCAGTTACTGTCTGGTACTTCAAAACACTGGCATACAAACTAAATTGCATAAAAGTGTTTTTTCACCCTGCCATCAACAGTGAGATAAGAGCTACTAAACATGTTGCTATGCAGCATACCAGTGATTCCAGCTCTGTGAGAAACAAAGTACGTCAGACATTTTGAATATTTGGAAAAATCCTGTTTGCAAATGTTTCAAAACTGCACCTGAGAAAAGGATGGGATAGGCAAAGCAGAGTATCACTTTGAGATGGAGAAAAGTTCAAAACATAAATACATTTGCAGTGTGAGTTAAAGAAGTTTTTAAGTTTGTGAATTACAAAGCCTTTAGAGGGATTTCTCACACTCCATTGTGTATATCTCATTATGGTTACTTGACTCAGAATTGGAGCTTCTAAATAAGCTTTAGAATGGAAGCCCAAATGCATTGCAGAATACAAGCTCATCAACAAGATGTTTGCAGGACTTTCCTGTCTACAGCATGATGCTGCAGCTCATACTCTCCTGTGAGTGTCTGGCTTTGCAAAGTGACGCTGATAGATAGGCAGAGTATATATTTAATATTTGTTGGATTTCATTATTAATGTTGTCTGGAGTAAACACCTTTGAAACTGTGATGACCAATGATAAAATTCTTGACTGAATTTTGAATATATACATTATTTGGAATATATTCTGTTATCTCAGTGTTTTTTATTTACTGTTTAATCCTCCATGTTAGTTTATATGCCCTAAAATGGTTTTCCATTAAGATATCTGTACGTCATTGCTTGCCTGATCATGCATTTCAAAGTAGAAACAGATGACTTTCAGTAGAATAAGGCCCACCAATTACTAAACCTAGTAGGCACTAGGTTTAGTAATTGTACCTGAAAGCTCAATATTGGAACTTCTCATTTGAAGCAGAGGTCACAGATGTGTAGAACCACTGAAGTCTGCACCTGGACATTGTCAGTTCCCAAATGTATGTGAAAATCAAGATCCATGTCCAAATCATTTTGAGAAAAATAATTTTATCACAGTTCTTTTACCTCCTATATCATATTTACATAAGTGTGATAAATACTCTTCATTTACAGAGTAGGCTTTAGGGCATACTCATGTACTGCAGCTAAATAATTTGGCATAACCCCAGCGCCAGTCTCTTGTACTGGTGTTTCCCATGCTGTTCTGAACATAGCAGACTATATTTTTCCATTATGGAAACTTTACTGCAACTTTCAGATTTTCCTCAGAAAACACTTTGTGTTTAAGTAAGTTTGTATCAAAGTATAAGGCCTTCTCAGTGGCCTTTTGTTGATAGGAAATGTTATTTTGCTGTAGCAAGAAAAGATTTTATACTAAGGATTATTCTGCATGTTTGTAATATTTTTATTTAAATTTGTTTTAAATATTACTAATATATTAAAATTTAATTTAAAATTAAAATTTTATATGCTCATACATGCTCAGCATTTAATTTAGCGTTCTTTTCACAGTGAAAAAGTCCATTAACCATGAATTCAAAGTGAGATAAAATAAGGCCACTGCTGAAAATATTTTAAAACCTAAGCTATAATGTTTGAACACTTTTATCTTTTAAATTTGAGTAACTGGTTTAACTGACAGAATATGACTACTCTATCAAAGTGTCTTTTTATTATTTTATTTTTATGCCTAAACTTATTTACATTTCTCCTGTTCAGATCCAGACTGACTAAGGACTCAAAAAGTACCAGGGAGGTTTGGATCTGTGGTTTTCTTTGTTATTAGTAACTCTGGGTTCCTCTCCTCTGTTTCTCTCTTACCTGGCCTAGAAACTATGATCATACTTCTTGATATGAAGTTAGCATAAAGATTTGCTGCTGTGGGAAGGACAGCAAGATGATCCTGGGGACTGTATTCAAACCAAATTAATTTAGTGAAGCAAAAACATAAAATGTGTGGGGAGGGAAGAAAAAGACTGAGAATTTGCCTGAACCTCCCCTCCAACAGAAGTCCAACCAGATGCTTGTGGTTAGTGTGAAATCACAGAGGGTGCAGTACCACATCTCTTTTTTTTTGCTATTGGAAGTGTTGTGCATTTAAATGTAATGCATTTCAAGACTTGCTAACACATCTGCTGCAAAGAAATTTTATTTTATAAAGATACACCTTCCAGTTCTGACTTCACACACAGGCAAAGAAGCACATTGAAGGGATCCAGTAAAATGGGAAGAGGTGGGAATATAAGTTTATCCCATAATTTTATGTTTCATTGCATTAAAAAAGAAAAGGGGATTTGTAAGCAAGTCATTGAAATTTTAGCATGTTGCAATAATATTTTAATGTGCAATTTCCATTAATTACAATGCACTTAGTAATGCAGAAAATTAAACATGTAATCTTGTGGAAGTTATTTTACATACATAATATAAAGATCTTATCATGCAAATAAGAACATGGAATCTGTGTCCTCACTTTTTCAACAGCAGAAAAGCAGTACCTTCTTTAACAATCAGAGGGATGTACAAGATACCACATTGAATTTCACAATAACATAAATTTACACAATTTTATCCCTCCTAGGTACCAATAGAATCACTCACCAGAAGAAATTAAATTTTAATAAAAGAGTAAACGATTGCAATAATATTTCAAAATATGCTGTCATTAAGACCAAGACTCACACAGAATTATATGTAGCCTTTTTGATGGATGTGAAATTCATGACTGAAATTCACTATTCCCGAAGTATGAATTGCTCCTGGTTTGGAGGACCTGACTGTTAAAGAGCTCTGTTCATTTGTATTGGGGTAAATGTAAGATTTTACTTCCCTAGGCCTGTGCTCTGCTATGGAGGATACACTTCTAGCAAAGTGGAGCCTCCTTGGGATCTTGCCTTTCAGGTAACTGTCCTAACAGCATTTGTCAGATGAGGGCTTTATTCCTTGGACTCCAATAAAAAGTATTTTCTGTTATTAGTGAAAAAGGCTGATTCTATAGCCTGAAAGAGCAGTCACTTGACTGAGAAGTAGCTGACATTTTGGTTTGTTCTTTGGTAAATAGTTACTTTTACATTTCTAGCTGCTGTAAAAAAAGACTTTGAACATACCTTTTCAAAGTCAGCTGTGTGTGCATGGTTCAATTCAGAATTGATCTCCAAGTAGGAAATTCCAAAATGAAGTGTGAGGAAGAGTATGACTTTTTTCTTGTTTAATATTGTGATTGGTTTGATATGCTATATCAGTGACTATATTTTCATCTATAGAATTTATTGAAAAATTATGCCCAAACAATATAATTATCCCAAAATTAATCAAAATTCAATTCCTCTCAATACCACGTGATTGATCCAAGAAGTGCAATCAGAGTAAGGAGGAAGGCACCACGTAGGGGTACATATGCAGAACTCCTGGATGCTGCTTCACTTCTACCAGCATTACTGCTACCACAGGTGGCTGGAAAGGTGCTGGAAAGGCATCCAGCCGCCGGTGTTTGTAAGGAGCCCAACAGAGAGGACAGTGGGGAGCATGCGGGGAAAGCTGCTCATGCCTGGAAGAGATTGAGGGCAGGGGGAGACACAGGCTCAGGCTCCCATGGGCATGGCTCGTTGCTGCTCTGCATCTTTGCTCATCATTCCAACTTTAATAGAATGCTTTTGTTTTGGTTGAATATTATTTTGTATGCTCCCTCTACTCCACTGAAGTACAAATGCCTATAATCACTCAGCCATAAAAAAAAGTTATTTCTACATGAAGTTTGCAATGAATATACTATTCCACAAGCCATGCTAGTGAAGAAGTGTTGAAACCTAATTACGTATCAGTATTTGATAACGTTTTTAAAATTGTAGGCCTGATGAAAAATAGCTTTAGGTCCAGGCAATTTTTTGTTCAAAAGAAATAATTCATCTAAACCAAATTGTTAAGTCAGAGCTCCATCTTTAATCAATAGCAGGCTAGCAGTGAGAGCTATTATTGCAGTGAAGTTAAAATGAAGTAACAAAAATCTTGGCGAAAAATATCTGAGCATCAGTCATGTAGGTAGTAGGTGGGTTGAGCTAAACTGTAGAACATAGATATTGATAAGAAATTTTTTTCCATGTTCCTGTGGGGCAACAACTGTGGTGGTGGCATTGATGACAATTTTTTTTTTGTTTTGCTAGTCTTGTGATTTTTATATCATTCTTTTTATCTTCACAATGGAAAAAGACATCATTCTGGTGGTACACTGTTGTAGTACTATGTTGGTGCCACACTAATAGAATAGTCTGTTGCATGTGCATTCTGGTTATTATATCTTAGTTCAAGGATAAATTAAAGAAGAAATCAGACTGCGGTGCAAAACATCGAACAACCTCATGAGATATGTGAGTTCTGCATTTGCTGCTAAAACAAGGGCTGTTCAGATCAGTCACAATAACCCTGTTGTCCAGTGAAATTCTCTCACGCTGTATTTGTATTTGTCCAATCAATCGCTGCCCTGTAGCCAAGGTTACAATGACACATCGCCAAAGCCAGGGGAGAAACAGAATCTCAGAGCTGAAGTTGGTCTGAAACTGCATAGATTTATGGTGCATCACCTACCATTGGCTATAATCAATAACATCATGTGTGTGTCTATAAAAGGAAATAGGAATGAAAACATGATGTGTTAAATAAGTAGGAAAGAATAGGGCTAATGACATTGCTAGCTTTGTTTGGTTTTTTTTAAGAATTTTTCTTTTTTCTACTCATATTTGTTCTCTTTATCTTCTGTTCTTTGGCCTTTCTTCCTTGCAGACTCGCAAGGCTACCTGGAGCATTGCTGCTTTCAGTGTGCCATTGTTGAACTTCTCAGGACACTGAGTTTCTGATGCCTTTTCTGACAACCAAAACAAGAGTCAGTGTTCAGATTAACAGCTGCTTCCTGATACCACCATGTTGTTGTGCAACCCTTTTGGCTACCAGAGTTTCAGAGTGGACACCTAGGTGGTACTATTGCTTTTCCAGTCTTGGGACCATGAAAGCCAGTGGTAGCACTCTTGTTAAAAAAAAATTGCCTACCATAAATTCTTAAAACCTTTCCACTTGTGTTTCTGTCTTCTCAGGAGGAAGGGATGGAGTTTTTTGTGTGACCACTGAAATAGGCTTTCCACAGATTTAATTTTATACTGAACATAGATTCAATAAATTCTGCACTACTTTTCAAGCTCAAATGTTTAAAATAGTTCTTAGTAACTTTTCAGTGTGACATTTCTATTCAGTACTTATATTTTTTGTAAAGCAGAAGTAGATTTCTCTGGAGGTAGAGCTTTATGTGTTAGAAGAGCATGGAAGACAGTTTTTTCTACTAAAGAGGAACATGTGGTGCAAAACTATTCAGCAGCTTTTTAGAAACATGATTAACATAGTTTTGTCTCTCCTTTCTCATCACAGTTGTTGGAAAAACATAACATTTTCTATAAGACCACTTTTACAGTAATTTTGTACTAGTTTTTCCCAGTCATGTTCCCTTTTACTTACAACATATTTTTACATGATTCTTGGGGGTTGCAGAGGGAAGAATAATACAAAAAGACCAATGTAGTTGTGTACCCCAATAGTGTATAAGGCAGAAAGCAAGAAAATATAAAATGTCTGAATGGAGACTGTAACCCAAACTTTTCTGAAGAATTACTTCAATGCGAAGTCGAGATGGTAGACATAGTCAAGCTTTGATCAGATGAATTTCTGACTTTGGGATACAGTTTTCCAGTAGTCATTTCTATCTGACTTTTGTCCTTCACTGCTAAGGAATGGCATTTCCAAAAAGAAATTTTTTTTAAAGTATCATCTTCCTTCATATTTCAAGGGACATCTCTTCCCGTCAGCATCTTTAATAATCTCCTTCTCAAATCCAAACTGTGGAATGGATTAATAGTAATACTGGAATGTATTTACAGGTGCCTTTATTTTTTGTTCATGCAAGGAGTATACCAATATACTCACTTGCAGTTTTATTTATAGTCCATTTATTAACAATAACTTTTTTTTAATGTTCACCGATAGAGTAAGAACTATTTCCTATACCCATTTGCAATATGAGGAACTTTTATTCAAAGAATTGTGGAGATAACTACTTTAACTTATCAAGTAACAGGTTAAAGGTCTTCATGTGTCAAGAGCTGCAAAGTGCTTTACGGCTGTGACAAACATCCTGCAGATAAATAAGATTAAAAAATGACTTTACACTTCATTGATATTTGTAGTTCATGCTGTGACTTCAGTGACATCTAAATATTTTACCTTTTTTTTTTTTTCTTTTGCCACAAAGCAAACAAAAATCAGCAGTCACTTGAACTCATTCTTGGTTTAATTCCTTGAGCCTAGGAAAAATGTCTCCAACTTGTTTCCAGATTAAACTGTGTATGTAGAAAAGTTAAGGGTGGGGGTTTTTTTAATGTTACTCCACCGTTGTAAATGTTAATCACATTAAACACACTTTTCAGGCTAGGCTATTAGGAGAAATGCTGAGTACATAAAAACATATAAGAAAAAATGTGGTAGTGATGGTGGGGCAATAAACACAGTTCAGCTTCTAAAGAGATCACAGATTGAATTTTATCCTTTTATATACCATAAGATCTCCTTCAGAAATGGGTATCAGACAGATAATGCTGTAGTTCTGTAATTTAAATGTAGCCATCATCTAAACTTCAAATCTTTTATCTCACAAGACATATCTATCTGTTTTATGTACTGTTCCATTTAGTTGAAAGTGTGATTATAAATTAAGCCAGCCAAATTGGCTTAAAGTGTTACTGTACTCTCAGATGGAAGCCACTGTCCCTTCAGTGAGCAAATACTGAAACTCAACTACAAGGCAGTAAATGACTGAGCACCTTTGTCCAAAATGAAGTAGATTAGGTTTGCTTCAACCACTGTGGGAAAAATAGTCTGAGCTGACTGATGATGATGTCTCAAGTCCCTCTACTATAACAAGAAATATTTGTCACATCATATGCAGTATAAATAGCTTTATCTTTTACAGGATGTGAACTCTTGATTGAATTCAGCTGGGGTGCACAAATACAACAAACAATTTGGAAAACATAATCATTTTAGTTTCCATATTTGTCACATTTTCAAGAAAGTGTGCAGTTTGTGAAGTAATCTGCTACTTCTGAATGTCATCAAAGTTTAGAGCAAGTGGAATAGATTTAGATTTTAGAGCAGTAGCTGATAATTCTCTCCATATAAGAGCCAAAATTTCTCACCAAACTGTTCCATATGGTCAGTTCACTTCAGACCCTTTATGTCCCATCATAAATATGTTCCTGTTAGCAATTAATTGTCAACCATTTCTTTCTGAGACTTAATACATGTATAAAGTGGCTAAAAATAAAGCATTGACAAAACACAAATACACAAATTTGGTGGATTTAGGTCTGTTTCAACACTTTCATATCTAATTTGGAAGTTCCTTCATTAGGTCGTGCAGCAAGGGTGTCTCCAACAATCTTTCCTCTGTTTCTTCTTTTTCTTCCTCCTCCCCCATTATCATCTTTCATAACTGGAAAGTCCTCCAGCTTTCAAGAAGCTGGGAAGTACTATTATAACTGCAGTGGTTTAGTGTGCTGCCACCCAGCCTTCACAAAATCTGCACGCAATACATCTCCTATTTCAGGAGATACCAGTTCTTTCAGGAATAAAAAGGAAAAGTGATGGATTTTTAACAGATTTAGGATATCAGTACACCAGCAAGAATAGAGCAACAAAACCAGCTGCAGGTAGAGGTACTCTTTGAGTGAACTGGGACAGCCATACCAGGATAACTCCTCTGAAGTTCAGAGGGATATAAGCTAAGGTTTTTGTCTGCTGTGTAGAAATGGGGTCTGAAAGTAATTTCAGGTAAGGAGTGTTAGAGCAAAAGAAATGGGGAAATAGATGAAATGGGGAAATAGATGTAGAAAACAGCTTTATGTCCATAATTCTAATGTCTGACAACTGACTTGAATTCCACTGTGCTGCTAAGGAAGTGCATATGAAATTATTTCCAGTATGCCAAGGCCAAAAAAAGCAACATACTAGATGATCTATGTATATTTACAAATACATGGGCATGTATGTGCATACAAAATAGAGCTAACTATATGCATTTGTGGTTTTTAAAACAATGATCATGTTGTACCAGATGATATGCTCTATGAAAAAGATAATTGCTGCTGAAGTGCTTTTCTCCAAGTGGAAAACTTCTTATTGCTACTACAAATAAAAACCTGTGGGTCTGATATAGCACAAAAAATAAGAGAGAAAGTGCTGTTGTCTCCTTCCAAGTTCCTAATCTTTCCTGCAGTGTCCTGAGAAGGACTTATTTTGCTCTTCCAGTCATGGTGCAGCTGCTCAGCTTCAGCGATTTCTCCCAGAGGCAGTAGATGGCACTTTTCAGCCACTTCACTTGCCCACTTAGTGCAGAAACGATGTATGAAAAAAATACCTTGCTTAGAGAGAACAAGTGCTAATATACCTATGAAAATACTTGACAAACAGCGATTTTAGAAGAAAATTCTTCCGTACGTTACTTTTAAAT
Source organism: Caprimulgus europaeus (assembly GCA_907165065.1). The sequence continues at coordinate 28,924,887 of OU015525.1, forward strand.
TGGCACCATCATGGGAGACTGGGGTCTGGAGAGAAGACAAAAGTTTTATTTCAAGATTTTTTTTTCCCTCACAAGAAAAATTTTGCCACAATTGGAAGCCAAAAAGAGTCCTCCAAAACACAAATAAAATATCCAATTCATCTGCTTTCATTAAACAAGCTGTATCATTTTTTAATTCTTGCCAATTTTATTCTATTAGATGTATGACAGCAGTTCCATACAGGAAGCCTGCTGGTGTCTGTTTGCTACCAATGGTCTCACCTGGAAAATCATGTTAAAATATAGGATAGGAGGGCAAGCATTTATGTAATGTAAAGAATGACAGTGGCATGTTATTGTCTATTTCAAAAGAGTTTAGTGTCATGTATTTTCTGAGGAAAAGGAAAAGAAAGGTACCTTTTGTTCCTCATTCTAATTACCAGTGTGTGGAGATGTTGAGTCTATTACAATCTCCTGGGATAAAAAAAAAAAAAAAACTGGCAGGGGGATGGAGAGAAGTTAAATGTCAGATTTTATTTTTAGGAAGTCAGGAATGCAATGTTTTAAACTTAGTTCGATTGTTGAAAATGAGTGTCTTGAATCTAAATATGTTCCATTTTATGTGTGTGTGTGCAGATTTAAATGCTTATTAAAAATATACTCATTTAAGTAGCTTGGTTTCTAAATCCTTACTGTTATACTGGAAGAAATGTTCTCTGTTACATGCAGGTTAATTAGATCATTCCCTAAATACTATGCTGTGAAGTACTGATTGTTCCTATGTAGCCCATTAGAAACATTCTCTGAACTGCAATGTTTTGTAAAGGGTGACTCCAAGGTGAAGTAAAACAGACTTCATGTTCCCTCCATTACTTCCAGGCTCATCCTGCTTCCACAGGATATCTCCATATAGGATATCCGGCACTATATTGGAAATCTAACTTTGTAGTTCAGTGAGTGATGATGTTTCATCTCAGAGAGTAGGGATTTCCGGAATGGAACTTGCAAAGCTATTGAGAGAGGTACCACTCCATCCTTCCCTGCGCAGTCTAATTGTTATCACTGCAACACTTCTGCTGTAACTTCCCTATGACTCAAGAACCAGCAGCTGAATACAGCCTCTCTCCTTTTGTCCTAGGGTCACCTAAGAATGGCTTTCATAAGCTAATTTTGGAAAAAGTGTTCTGTATTAGCGTTGCATCAAGAGGGAAAAAAACCCTCTACCCCAATGTGCATTAAGCGAGGCAATGCTCCACAGATTTTGCTGCAATGTGAGTAAGGGTAAGGTAACTGTGGTGACTTCAGCCTGGCACTGCTATGCCTGGGCTAGGTTTTAACCATCCATATTGGGTGCTCATTAAGTATTCTGCACTAGTATTTACCTGACAGTGGGTATCATGTAGACTGAGATATCACATCACTGAGATATTGTGAAATAACCTTCCAGCTGTAAAACAGGGGTCGGTACTGGGTCTGGTCTTGTTTAACATCTCATCAATGACCTGGATGTAGGGGTAGCATCAACCCTCAACAAGTTTGCTGATGATACAAAGTTGGGAGGAGTGGCTGACACACCAGAAGGCTGTGCTGCCATCCAGCGAGACCTGGACATGCTGGAGAGTTGGGCAGAAAGGAACCTGATGAGGTTCAGCAAGAGCAAGTGTAGAGACCTTCACCTGCAGAGGAAAAATCACATGCACGAGTACAAGTTAGGGGCTGACCTGCTGGAAAGGAGCTCTGTGGAAAGGGACCTGGGTGTGCTGGTGGGCAGCAGGCTGGCCATAAGCCAGCAGTGTGCCCTGGTGACTGGCCAGGAAGGCCAACAGTATCCTGGGGTGCATTAAAAAGAGTGTGGCCAGCAGGTCAAGGGAGGTTCTCCTTCCCCTCTACTCTGCCCTGGTGAGGCCACATCTGGAATATCGTGTCCAGTTCTGGGCTCCGCAGTTCAAGAGGGACAGGGATCTTCTAGAGAGAGTCCAGTGGAGGGCCACAAAGATGATGAGGGGCCTGGAGCATCTCCCATATGAGGAGAGGCTGAGGGAGCTGGGACTCTTCAGCCTGGAGAAGACTGAGAGGGGATCCTATCAATGTCTATAAATATCTGAAATGTGGGGCCAAATGGATGGGGACAGGCTTTTTCAGTAGTACCCTGTGACAGGAGAGGGGGGAATGGGCAAAAACTGGAACACCAGTAGTTCTATACAAACCTAAGGAAAAACTTCTTTACTGTAAGGGTGACAGAACACTGGAACAGGCTGCCCAGAGAGGTTGTGGAGTCACCATCTCTGGAGATGTTCAAAACCTGCCTGGATGCTTTCCTCTGCAACCTGCTGTAGGGAACCTGCTTTGTTAGGGAAGTTGGACTAGATTATCTCCTGAGGTCCCTTCCAACCCCTACGATTCTGTGATTTTGTGATTCTGTGATTTGCATTGATACTTGAATCCTCAGGACCACCCATTTTCAGGTTGCCTTTGGTATTTTACTCAGTTCAGTATTTTTTAACAAATAGAGCATTTTTGTCACTGAATTTGGTTTTATTTGATCAGGCTTTTCTCCAGTAGGAAAAGTTGAGATAACTAATGTTTTATAAATAGTCACATAAAATCTTGTGTTTTTTACAAACAAGGCACAACATCTCTGAACTACTGGTCATGAAGGTAGGCATGAAATATCTTCTGGAGATTAATCTAGGAATAAAAAAAATAATTTTTTTGATGGGTTTCAAAATCACAGAAGAGGGATACTGCTCTTATGGTATGGCTCTGGGGATACCTTATTGTGGCCTTTCAGTACTTAAAGGGGGCCTATAAGGAAGACAGGGACAAACTTTTTAGCAGGGCCTGTAGTGATAGGACAAGGGGCAATAGTTTTAAACTAAAAGAGGGTAGATTTATAACAGGTGTAAGGAAGACATTATTTACAGTGAAGCTGGTGGAACAATGGAAATAGGTTGCTCAGAGAGGTGGTAGATGCCCCATCCCTGGAAACACTCAAGGTCAGGTTGGTTGGGGATTTGAGCAACCTGGTCTAGTTGCAGATGTCCCTGCTCACTGCAGGGGGGTTGGACTAGATGACCTTTAAAGGTGCCTTCTCTGTGATTCTGTGATCTTAGCCTCCCCATCCCCTGTCTGCCTGCAAAAACTTTAAGGTTCCACTGAAGATCATTATTTTTCTCTCTTTCTCCTTCTTTCTCTGAACTTTTCTTAAACTCCCCTGTCCTCTACAAATGTCAGTATCTTCTCTTTCAGATTGTCTAGCTCATTAACATAACCTAGTTGCATTCAAGGCAGATTTTTAAAAAATTGTGCTAAAGTGAAGGTTGCAGTTTTGCCCAAAGTGTACCCGTTTGGTTGGATTTTTCTCCCAGTTACATCAATTGACTAAAAGAAAGATATCTCCCTTCAAATCATACTTTGCTAATGTAGTCACAACAATCTGTTGTCTTCTAATAGAACAACAGAAACTGATAGCATTATTTTATTATCCCAATCTGTATTAACACTATATCTTTTATTCTTGAGGGTTTACTTTGTGTTACCACAAGTCAAAGAGTGTTAAGAAGAAACTTCCTTTGAGAAAAGCTGTTTCTGTGAATAATTTCAATTAAAACCATAAAACTATGTGACTCCAATTTGATTAAATGGCAGATCTGCTGATTCTGTAGACATAGCCAAGTCTAGTATATCACAGAAATAGTCATTATCTGCCCCTATAAACTGGATCTGTCTTAGTTTTAAGTTTTGCTTCCCTAGAATTAGATGTCACCAGCATCCACCCTTAAACCTAAACAAAATCTAGGTTCACTTCAGTTTTCTCAAAGCTGAATGTTGTTACGGATCTCAGGTTTTGTGGGGTTTTGACCTATTCTTAGAAATACTCAGTATAAAATAGGGTGTATCTGTATTCTTTTCTGCAGACTAGCTATGGTTCTTCCTGCTATGAAGAGAGGTTTTGAAAAGGACAACAAAGCAGCAGACTGGAGATCACTGTACTCCTGAAGCCTTTTGCACTTTGATATGAGAGGTACTAATGTTTGTCAGCCTGAGTTTCTCTGCCAGTGCTTGCACCCAGCTGCACCATGTTGCTGCCCAGCCAGCCCTACCCAATCCCACAACAAAGCTGCGTTATGTCAGCTCTGTGACAGAGGCTTCATGCAAAATTTATAGCACTGTACTAATGTTTTGTGCTTACCATCATCTTCTCCTATGTTTTAGCTTTTCTCTCTTCAGAGCTGGGAAATTATCTTGGAATAATTCTTCACATCAGGTAAGAGTAACTAATTGGTTTTAAGATTGCTGAGCATTTTTCATTACACTTAACAGAGTATTTCCAGAGAGGGAGTAGGGAAAAAGTTACATGAGTAAATGTGTAAGTACAACATGGCCCAAGGAACAGGTTATTACTGTCACCCTTTGACAAAGTTCACTGTATCCAAAACAGGAGGTGTAATAAACTTTTATGGGAATGTTGTTTGTTGTTCTGCTTTTACCGCACTCCTGCATCTTCAGCATACATGGGCTGAAGCTGTGGACTTTGAAACAAGAACTGAGCCTCCCTCACTACACACACGTGTTGTATGTTGTGAGCCATGCTTTGGTGTGGTGGATTCAAATATTTTCAAACTCATACGATTAGAAGGTGCATGTGCTACTATTTTTCCGCTATTAAAATCCATCACCTATGAGCTAGTGAAGATATTTGAGCAAAGTCACTCATGCTTGATGTGGGGACATTTTAAATGACATTTTCTTTTGTGAAAATATTTCTAGTCATCGGTAATGACTTGCCAGTAGGAAGTCTAAACACAAAAATTATTCTGTTTTGATTCACTGTATAGTCCTTCCTTCCTCCCTCTCTTCCTCCATTCTTGCCTTTGATCTTTATTTCTAAGCAGCAGAAACCTGGCAATGAGCTGTTGCTCCTCCCGAGTTTTTAATACATGTAACAAAAAATATTAGTGGGATTTGAGCTCTGGACATACAGTAGCTTTTCACCCTCACTTATATCTATCTGATATACAAGCACATAAAGATGCATGAAGTGTGGTAATATGCTGTTTGGTACCTTCTGGTCTGCAGCATTGAAGAGTGTGTCTGCAGGAATGTAGCTGAAGCATGGCATGCAATATGTATTTTAATCTTCCAAGACTATTGGTGAGTATTAGTGTTCAGAGTGACAAAATTAATTTTTACTGGACAGAAAGCATGGGACTGGTTGACAATTTCTTCAGGGACTTCGGGTCTTGGCCTGATATTCCACTTCTCCCAGTGAAACTGTGTATGTATTGGTTGGACTGATTTAAACTTAACTTTAATGACTCCATGCAATATTGCAATTATCCAGGCAGTTAATTTCATGGGACACTGCTGAGGTTAATGTAGGTTATGTAACATGCAAGAGTTTTGCTGTTAAAATTAATGTCTACAGCATGCTGCCATTTGATGAGGGGTCACTGGAGACATATTGTGGCCAGAGGGCAAGGAGGAAGGCACTGTTAAATAATATATATTAAGCTCCAGAGACTACTGCAAAATTATTTTAAGCCATAAAAATCTAATCATTGCTAAGAGCATGTTTAATATACATTCACTAGGGAGGAGAAAAAAAAAAAAAAAAGAAAGAAAGAAAAAAAAAAAAAGAAAAAAGTCCAGCCTGTGCTGGACTCTTGCAATTTAGAAATTCACCTGAGTATGTATTTGGTGTCCAGCACTCATCAGATTTGGGTGGGTAATGCTGCCTACTTTCACCATGAGACACACCAGGGAATATGGGAAAAAAGCACAGCCCTGGCTAGCTCTGCTGCTAGGGCAGCCAAGGAATTACAAGCCCTTTGAGATATGGATTAAAAAAACAAACCTAATGTTCCAAGTGACCTTCACACTGTACCTGTGAGAGTGCTGATAGCGTGCATGTGTTGCCTGTTAATGTTTTCTTTAAAACTTTGTTGAATGATAGTTGCAGCCACCACTAAGAAGAGCTGTGCAAGTTCATTGCTGTAATTGGAAGGCCAAATGCAAGCCTTTTTGAGTCTTATCTTACATGTTTTTTATTTAAGTGATGACTGGTTTTGCTAATTACAACTAAACCAGATTAATATTCCATTAGAAAGACACACATCTTAGCCAAAGTCAAAGAAAGATTAGAAGGTGATCTGCACTTGCAGTAATGTACTCAAACTAGTTATTTTTGTTATGCTGAGTTTGTCATTTGTCATTGGACTTGTGTTGAATTTAGATCCTTGTTCTGACTAACTTTTCACTCTAGCATATACTCTCAAATCTTTTCCCTCCCTCTGACTAACACTGCTGTGTTCACTTCTAAGGCTGGACTGTTTGCACCCGAGATGATTATGTTTAATAAATGTAATCAAGGTAGATTCCCTTTAGTGAGGAGAGTGATAGAGAAAGGAATGGGTAGGTTAATTGATAACTTTTAGTCTATAGTATATTGAAATTTGCAGCTGAACTGGACAACAAGGATATGACTGTTGGAAAGACTCTATTAGAATATTCTAGAAAGGACTCTCTGGGATCAGTATTTTGAAAATATTCTTTCAGTATTGTTTTGCTCTTGAAGCTTTTTGAGAACAGGCTTCTTAGCCTGTTTTTAATCCTCTCTGATATTGAAGATCACCAAACTCAGAGATAAAAATGCAAAGCTACCTCTGTAATGACAAAGAAAATGCATCATTTGTGGTGGCTGAAGGTGCTAATTTTCCTTTTGCTGAGCACTAGAGAATTCATGTTCCAGCATCTGGTTTCCTGCTTCCTTTGTCAGCTGGAAAGAGAGAAAAGCCATGCCTGGACCCTCTACTACCAGCTTCTAGGTAGTAGAACAGAACTCAATCTTAGGATTGTACTTTTGATAATAAATGTATTTAAACAGGATGGAGCCCTTTACATGACGATCAATCTGAGCAGCAGATTTTCATCAGTGCAAGATGTCGTGCTTCACAAAGCCACAGATGCTTGTCAGAGAATTTACTATAATGAGTGTTATGATCTTTACAAGTTTCCTTCTATGCCTTAAACAACCCACATAAGACCAAAAAGAACCTTATTTTTGTGGGGTTTTTTTTGAAACAGTCTTTTTTCATATTCAGACACATCCTTTTGTCGTTAACTTTTAATGGTTTTTGCTCTTAACCCCACATTTCAAATATGTTCTATGAAGATTTACATCCTTCTCCCCGCTCTTTACGCATACACCCCCTGCCCCCGCCTCTTCCCCCAGCCCTGGTATTTCCTGGTGCTAATTTCCAACCCTTATAGACCTTTACAGACAACAGAATGAAAGGCCATTACAAGCCCAGTCAGACACCAAGACAGGTCCAGAATCCATCTCGTTCTGCTGCCTTCTAGCAAATTTAGCACATTGAAAGTCCATTTGCATTTCAGAAATTCACAGCTTGCAAAAAAAACTACAATAGCAAATTTTGCAAATGCAAGTACAAACTGATATCACTGTTGGCCACAGTCTCAGTCCTCTAACAATGGGGGGTGAACCTGAGGGAGTGTGATATTGGGGTATCCCTTTGGAGTTCCCTTCCCTAACCAAAGGCTTTGGAGTTGCAGATGGGCTTCAGGAGAAGGAATGAAGTCTGATCTTTGAAGAAGAGAAGAAAAAAATGGTGGGAGACAGCTATGCCACTTTTTATTGCTTATAATTCATTAACACAACTATTTGAACAGTAATGGGATCCCTGCTTAGCACTGGTTTTGATGAAAATCCAATAGGACATAAAGATATCAAAGTCAAACTTCTTTAAAGATCACAGTTCACTGAGCAACTTAAAAGCTTTAGTAAAACAAAGCACATGCAGCCCTCTATTCTGGTGTTCTGCACAAGATAAACTTCAAATAGTATCTGCAGAAATAATGGCTTATTACAACAACTGTTGGCATCAAGTCACTGAACAATACTGTAGCTAAGGTAAAATGCAAAATGTTTTATTTGTGGAGAGGGAACTTAACAATTAGCTTTGTCAAGTCAGCTGGTACAGCCTCAATAAAGGAAAGTTTGTGTCTGACAAAAGATTCGGCTTCCACACGTAAATATTGAGGATGTATGTATGTTTGTCCTGACAGCAAGCTGAATGCCTGAGTCTGGGAAGTATGTGAGAACTGGCATGGCATTGCTTTTGCTTAGGTGGATGAAAATTTCCAGAACATCTAGAACATAGAGCAGATGTTTGAATTCAGAGCACAATATGGTATGTGCAGATTATAATTAATTGGCAAATACTTAAAGGCCGAAACACCTCCTAGAAATGTGTGTTTTGTTGATTCACAATTAAACTGTTAGTTAAAATACAATGTAGGTTATTATGTGTGATAAACAGTGTTGTCTGTTTATGATATATGAGAAGTCACCTGAGCAACTGGGAGTTATTAATCTCCATTAGCTGGTACTGTGGTTCAAAGCTGCATGGATTTTATCAAGGTCAGACTGAGTTAATCAGTTCACAACCTGGATTTTAAAAGGACAGCTGGCCAAAAACATGTGTTCAGTGCTTTGTAACTTTCAAACCTGTTGAGAATTCCAACTTACAGAACTGGGTGAGTAGTTAGATGAGAATCATTGAACAGAAGTGGGTGCAAAGGTGAAATATATGTGCAGGTATCAGGGTAGGACAGTGATGAATAATATTTTTTTCAGGTTTGGGAGGAGGATACATCAGTTTGAGGATCTCCAGAAGAGATAAATACACATGACAATACAGATGTGCTTAGGAACACCTTCAGCTTATGCTGTAAATAAATGAGGTGATGGTTCAAACAGGGGGTTGGTTGATGGTTAGCACATCGTACATGAGGTTAGATCTTGTAGGCATTGCCTTGGGGTCTGCTGTTGATTTCCTGTATGACCATATCACTTATTGGCATCTGTGTTCCTCTTGAGGAATAAAACCCACTTTTTGCGTACTTGCAAGCATAGTAGCAAATGAAAAAAGGAGTAAACCTACCCTTTTGGTGAATAAAACCTGGAAAAATATGAGTTTGACGATCCAGAGAAGTAAGAAAACTGCATATACTTTTCCTCATGCTCCATCAGTCAGGGTTCAGTTTTATTTCTCTTGAAATCAAGGAAGTGTGTCCACTCTGATAAAAGTGCATATAGGGAGGATCAGCCATGTTTATTTAAAGGGTATTCAGAACTGCAAAGTCTAATTTATCCTCCTTATATACAGTTGGAATCCAAAGAGTGTCAGATCCTGTTGTTCTGTAATTAATTTATTTTTGTGTTATTCTGTTACACTTTTGTGAAGTTTTGGGCAACAGCATTACATCAAAGTATTCACTACTGCTGTGATAAATATGATCTTTTTTATCACTACATGCGAACATCCAAGTGTTTGCCATTGTAGCCAGAAGGGAACAACTGACATCTGAATGGATGGCAATATTAGATATAAGGCAGAGAAAGAAAAGTTTTTTTATTCATCTACATGATTCTTTTCAAGAAGTTTTGTTGCATCATTGCTTGATTTTGCCTTCAATTTAAAATCCTCAGTCATGCTGTTGTCTTTTGACTATGTATGTTCAGAATGCACAGTAATGCCCTTGTAGCTTTGCTGTCAGTTTAACAAATGTTTTAACTTCAACAACAGCTGATATTCTAGTCCCATATCATCAGTTACAATCTGATAATACTGTATCACTTTCCAGAAAGTATCATTTAAATACTCTTATTGGAGGAAAGTACAAGTGTAAGTGACAGAAAAAATCACCAAAATACTAGCAGACTCCACACTTTCTGGTAATCTCCCTGAAGGCCTGAGAAGAAAAGATGAGATCAAAAGGGCTGGGAGACCAAACTACCCCTTTCTCTAGGCTGAGCTAATCTCTACAGGCCAAGGTTCAGCGCAGTGGTGCAGCAGGAAGGAGTTGGTGCTGGAGTGATAAGGAAGGCAGACAAATTGTGAGGTTTGAATGTGTTAAGAAATGTGTGGTCAGTAATGGCAAGTGTCTAGCTGAAAAAAGAAGAATTATACTTTTGCTGTTCAACATCAATGACATAAAGCTGTATTTAAAAAGTCTTTCCTTGTCTTCTTACTCAGCCAGTTTTGCTTTAGCATTACTTTTTAAAAAATATACTGAAGATAACTAGCCTCATGAATTTACTACCTGACAAAAAGCTCAGGTTCTGCTGAAATCATTGAACAGGTTACATTTTTCAGCAAAGGGAAGAGCACACTAATAACAGAGGAAAAATATTTAAATGTCAACATATGTCAGTATTAACAGAGATTATTAATTTAATATTAATAGAGGTAAGCATAACACAGAGAAAACCATAAATGCAGCATTTTAAATGCAAGCCACCAAGGCAGAGAAAGTCTGTAACTTGTGTTTGTCTCAAAGATTGCTAGCCCCTGCAATTCTGGATATCATCAGTTATTTTAAACTATGAAACAAAACAGTCTAGAAAATGAAAAATATATTTTATTATTTAAACTTCAATATATTCAGTAAAATGAAAGGATAGTTTATCTCTCATGCAAATCTGTCCAGGTTTGAACATGATCTTTCATTTAGAAAGGAATGGCTGCTGTGTTGTGTGATACATTTAAATAAGGCCTCCAGTTCAGGTACAGTGCACTGATTTTATCTAATCAACACCCTTGCCAGCTGCCTGCCTGCCCGCTTCAGCTTCCTCCAGCGCTTAAAGGTACTGGAGCAATTCTGGAACTGTGCCAAGGCTCATCAGGGACACTGTGGGGTGACATGATGGACCAAATGCACTGTCCCTGATCACACAAGGAGAAGAACCAGATACTTTTATAACCAAGAACCAGATGCAATGAAATGCACCTTTTCTATTCTGGGGTTCATCAAACACAGCACAAGCAGCCAGTCAGAAGAGGTGATTGACCTACTGTATTCAGCATTAACGCTGCCTCACCTTGAATATTGTGTGCTGTTCTGGGCCCCACAATTTAAGAAGGATGTGAAGGTCCTTGAATGCATCCAGAGGAGGGCAACAAAGCTGGTGAAAGAGCTGGAAGCAATGCTCTGTGAGGAGCATCTGAGGACTTTGGGTTTGCCTAGTGTGGAGAAAAGGAGACTGAGGGGCAACCTCATTGCTCTCTACAGCTTCCTGAGGAGCGAAGCGGAGAGGGAGGTGCTCATCTCTTCTCCCTGGGATCCACTGACAGGACATGTGGGAATGGTTCAAAACTGTGACATGGGAGATTCAGACCGGACATTAGGAAATATTTCTTTACAGAGAGGGTGGTCAAACACTGGAACAGGCTTCCTAGAGAGATGGTCAATGCCCCAAGCTTGTCAGAGTTTAAGAGGCATTTGGACAATGCCCTTAACAACATGCTTGAATTTTGTCAGCTCTGAGGTGGTCAGGCGGTTGGACTAGATGATTGTTGTAGGTCCCTTCCAGCTGAAATATTCTGTTCTGTTGTGTTCTATTCTGTTCTATTCTATTCTTGCTGCCTCCTGAATTGCTTTCAAAAGCATGAGAAGACGTCGGAAAGAAAATATAACATTTTTACTTGGCATATGAGGGGACAAATCTGGAGTAAAGAAGTCAATCTCAGTGTAACAGCATAGAGAGAACACTTCAACGAAGTTGTTTGAATGAGATGAACAAAGATAAGATGGAGACAAAAAGGTGATTAAGATGAGAGATCCTTCAGAGAGAGGCAGAGGCGGTGGAAGCTTCTGGGGTATAGAAGAAAAGAAGTGTCATGGAGAGTGAGGGAAGACTTGATGCCATAGAATAACCTTTTAAAAAACTACAGCTGTCACATTGCTATGGATGAAGTTGAGTTCTGACCTTGTTGCAGACGTAGAGGTTTTGGTCAGAGTATTTTCAATGGACTATAAGGGACAACTTTCTGCATTTGCAAAGGAGCTCAGGAAGTCCTGAAAACACAGTGGTGAGAGAAGTATTCACAAATCACACCCAACCACTTCAGTAAGTTCTAACAATACAATGTATTTATGCTTTCATTTCACCTATGTCTAAAGAGTAATACTCTATTTTCTACAGAAGCAGGTAGCCTAAATTTAATTCACACTCCTTTGGAAGTTATCCACATGCAAAGCGCCTCCTCCTCAGCATGACTTTACTCAAGTCCCATTACCATATAACTACCACTTGCCAGGGAGCTAATTCCTTCCTAACACATATTTTTAGTTATGCCTAGGCAGGACTAGCTTTGCTGGCAGATCAGAACAGAAGCCCCTTCAAACAGTACCAAGGTTGGACTGACAGCATTCTAGGATTTTGGATTAGCAATCACATGAGCAATAGAACAGGAATTTGCAAGGGGGGTTTTTTTGAGGATTAGATTAGATTAGTATACAGCAGATGTCAGGGTAGATATTGACTGGTAGCAGACAGGAGTAGAGTTCTGTGGACCTGTTATCTTTAGGATAAGGACAAGACTAAGGATAGCTTTGACTGACAGGAAAGAGGCAATGATTAGATCTCAGTTTTGATGAGCCTAGGTTTGTGAATAGGGATAGACATGGGATCAGCTGAGTGGATAGATGCAAGCACAGACAGTAAAAGAACAAGCATGGGATGCAAAGCCAAGCTGTCACATTCACTCTGACACAGTACACTGACTTATATGTTCTTCTATGATCTTCACTAACCTCGATAAACTATTATACAAGCCTTGGAGCTCTCCTACACTCTCTTTTCTAGCACAGTGCTTCAGGAAGTTTAATGAATTAAGGTTCTTCTTACTACAAAAAAGCAAAGCATGACATTTGCACCATTAGAATTTATACTTAGAATTGACAATGGGGATGAACATCTCTAAAAGATTTAGGAAAATCTTTGTCACCATCTGCAAAATGTTTTAAGTCTCTGTTTTACTTGCAATCTGTTAGGGTAAGTTCTGGAAAGTGCTCTTTGATTGTCTTTTTTGGTTAGCATATGTTTACTGAATAATTTTAAAAGGCAAAGAACTTTAGATATTATGAAATGAGTAGTTGTTACTCTCCCATATTTTGTCAGATTTGAAAACCTTACTTCATACTAAAAAACAGACTTAAATCTTTGCCTTTATTGCACTGGCAATACTGAGTCAACTAGGGAAGGTGCCCTGCTGGACCTGTTTCTTGTGAACAGAGAAGGACTTATGGGGGATGTGATGGTTGGAGGCTGTCTTTGGCACAGCGATCATAAAATTATATTTTTCAATTCTTGTAGAAGTAAGGAGAGAGGTTGGCAGAACTGCTACCTTGGACTTCTGGAGACCAGCCTTTGGCCTGTTCAGGAGTCTGGTTGATGGAGTCCCTTTGGAGGCAGTCCTGAAGGGCAAAGGAGTCCAGGAAGGCTGGATATTCTTCAAGAAGGAAATCTTAAAGGTGCAGGAACAGTCTGTCTACATGCACCAAAAGATGAGCCGGCGGGGGAGAAGAATGGCCTGGCTGAACAGAGAGCTTTGGCTGGAACTCAGGAAAAAAAAAGTTAATGATCTTTGGAAGAAGGGGCAGGCAACTCAGAAAGACTACAGAAACGTCATGAAAGTATTCAGGGGGAAAATTAGAAGGCCCAAAGCCCATCTAGAACTTAATCTGCTGAATTGAGACTTGGAACAGAGTTGGGAAGATTAACTAGAGGACAAATTCAGGCAACGATGGTAACAGTGCTAACAGTGCTAGGTTAGTAGAGCTGGTAGCATGTATAGTTTTAGCTGTGACATACCTATGTATCTAGTTCTCTTCAGGCAGTTATGAAAGAGACACCTGTCACATGATGGTTCATACTCTTCTAGAAATACACACAGCTTACAGAAGTTAGCAGTAGAACAGAAGAGTGATTTGAGAGATTAAAAGGCATCGTATAATGCAAACATTATTTTTAAATGAATAAACAATATGATTAGGTGGAAAGAGAATTATGTGGTATTTGAGTTTTTGATGAAGAACAGGAAGATGTTATTAGTACTTTGATGCAAAATTATTAAGGAGAGAGATGAAAATGGAGAACAAAAGAGTCATATGTCTTGTTTATACTGAAATCCCTCACAGTATTTCCATTAAAAAAATAGTCTACAGGTGGCAGATTTATAAAGGAAATATAAAAATAAATTAATTTTAATATAGAAAGTATGTTAATCGGGTTTTTTGAAGAGTGTTGAATAGCTCATTTAGCAACATAAATATCTCATGAATGACTACATATGCATTCAACTTCATCTGCCCAGGTGAAGAGTGAATTGCCTTGCCTATGAAGAAAATAATATTGCTGAGGTGAAAATAAATAATGAAATATAGAATTAAGCAAAAGCTGACAGAAGATTGAGTGGAAATAATTTTTCTGTATCCTTTATCTGAATTCAAAGGAGTATATTTTTTTCAATGGTATAACCATTTGAAGTTTGTAATATGTCACATCAAGCCATAAGAATGATGACCCTGGGTGGTATTTAGTTAAAACTGTGATGTAGCTTTAATTTGTCCCACAGCAAATTGGGGTTGTTTGGGGTTTTTTTGTCCTCTAAATTCAGTACAAAGACTAACCTGGAGCAATGTCCTATTCCTTGTGCTTTTTTTTTGTTTTTCACTCTGTTATGTAGTCTAACAATAAAATTTAACAAAAGAAAAAAAAGCTTCTCTTTGACAGTTCTTATCTGGAGATAAATACAGTCCCAAGTGAACAGATGTCTCTTTCCCTTCTGTCAGATGAATGTAAAGGCATCTATGTAACCCATTTTAGTTTGTTTGGGTTAAAAGATAGTAGCGGGCAACTGCCTTTCCCTTCAGTCCCTGATACAGGAGGGTGGAAGGAGACATTTTAAGTCAAGAATTGCCAACACTTTAGGGATGTAATAGAATATAACACAAACTGCGTGGCATTGTACAGTACTCTCTGCTCGGACAACAGTTGTACTCACTGCTTGGATGAGACTGTAAACTCCAGGACTGTATTTTTCAGCAGCCAAAAGTGTCTTTTTCCTTAACAATACAGCTAGTGTATTGAAATTCTTCATGCCATTCTCACAAGGAAGCATGGAAGCTACCATCCTAGAGCACATTATTGGCCTATTTGAGTTTATGTGTCTTCTCTGCTAGCAACAAGCACCAGAAAGTTTGGAGGAAATTCTTCAGGGAAACTGAGGAGGAATAAACACTTCTGATTACCTTTAACCAACATGGCTTGGTTTATAACTGATTAATGAAGATTATTTTTTAAATTTTATTTTTTTAAAGCCATTGTGTTTGTCTTTTCTAATTTAATATATTATCTTTTCTAATTTAATAGAGTGGTCTCATTAGCTATAAGACTGTCTAATACTTTAGAATTTGCTGACTTCCATGTCTTTTTCAATTTATTTTAATCTAGTTTAATCACAGTCAGGCATAAAATGGAACACCCCCTCATTAAAATAAACGTAATGTTGTGACATAAACTGACAGAAGCAAGTAAGCCCCTAGATAGTGTTCTTCTCAGCCTCCGCTCTGTCATACTGCCAAGATATGATGTAAAACAAGATTCCTCACTGACAATATTTAGAAGCAGCAGGGTTAACACAAAGAGAAGTCAGAAGAGTTTTGATATTTTTATTCCTATTTTTCACCCTGGAACTCCATAAAAAATCCTACCACGTTTCAGGATACCTACAGGGATAGAAATTATTGTGATTAGGTTGGCAGAAAGGGTTCCTTAGTGTTGCTTGGAGAAAGGTCTCTGATAGAGGTAGCATTTTAAAGTGATGGCAAAGTGTACAAACAACAAAAAGACACCAAAACCAGAAAGAAAGAAGAAAAAAATTATCCTTTTTAATCTCTTCAATTGCATTTTGTGGTGTTAGTATTATATGGCTCTTTGTTATACTTAAAATGTACTTTTTTAATAGCCATGGTAAACTCCACAAACTGACTTTTTTTCTCTGATGGTACCACAGAGAAGACCATTCTAATGTGCCTTCTACTGCAAGAGAAATGCATACCTGAATAGCAGAAATAAGCTATTACTATTTGACAAGAAGCATAATTTCTAGATACCAAGCATGTCCAGATACATAATTTCCCAAAAGAATGCTCAATCTCAAACATGTCACTGAAAGAATAAAAGTACATTTATGTAGAGATTGTGCTATGATATTTACTTATGACATTACCCTGGTAAACTGAGTTGGAATACGTTTTCACAAGTAAGGTAACATTTCAGTTTTGTTTGATGTGTAAACATATTGACATAAAACATATCTACTTCTGTTTTAAGCAAGTTTCATGTCCTAGAGTCTGATTGAGTCTGCAAGAAATGAGTTGTACAGAAATTCACAGCTTCAAAATACAGTGTATGTGTGAGGTTTGGGGGCAGACAGACACATTACAAATGTTAGTGATTAGGAAAGAAGACAAAGGACAGTTTTTAACATCCTCAGATCTAAAATCAAGCTGTATCTGCACTGGATGTTTGAATGACTCTGTTAAGTATCAAATGGGAAAGGGAAACATGCATTTTAGTGACTAACTGATGCTAGGCCTTTGTAATTTATTTTTATCACAGGGAAAATTTCAGTAAGTCACTGTATAGGCAAGGACCCTGGGAGGATTTGGGATGGGATATCCAACAAAACTGTTGTCCCTGATGCAAACACCTTGCTTACCTCAACTTTGCAGGTCTTCATGACAAGTTTAAAACTAATTATTACCTTGACAAAATATAAGAAGTTAAATCAAGACTTTGGATTGGCTGCCAGAACAGGCAATTAAATCCCTAAAAATGCTTGTAGTAGCAGCTTTTCTGAAACTCGTCTTCCCAGCAGACATTACCAAAGAGTGACAGTGTTACGTGTTCATTTTAAAAAGGCAGGTTGCAATACACACAATTACACCATGGGCACAAACGGTTCAGAATTTAGCAAGTTGCCTTTAGTCTGAATAACAAAATGTCTGACCTTCTGTCCCTTTTTCCTGAAATGTTCAATATTTCCTGGATTTGTACTTGGAGTTTGAGTAGTTTGATGCTCTGCCTGGTACCTGGAGCTCAAGGCAGAAATAGAATCCAAGTAGGGCAAAGCCTCACACAGTTTGTGACACTGAGAAGTCTTAATTCAGTTCCAGTTTAGGAAAGGAAAATTTTAAAGGGTTAAAGTAGATCTTTGACCTGAGTTGAACATGCTTCCCCTCAAAGGTTATAACTCATGTGTGTGTCCTCTCCCTCCCCGTTACCAGTTGAGGATTCCAAGATAAAGCTATTCTACCCTAGGCTATCCCAGACTAGGAGGATCTGTGTGAGGTGGTGTGCGCCGTTGCAGTTTCAGCTAAATATGTAAGATTAATGGGGTCTCAGAGAAAACACAGGTATGGCTCTGTGATTTTGACTATGTCTAAGAAGAGAGTAGGGGGTGGTTGTTCAGCTGCCTGTCCCCATTCATCTCTAGTACTGTGGCTTTGTTATGACACTTTAGTATGATTGTGCAAGATGATATCCTACGTTTTCACAGAATCACAGAATGTCAGGGATTGGAAGGGACCTCGAAATATAATCTAGTCCAATCCTCCTGCTGGAGAAGGAACACAGAAATGAGATTACATAGGAAGGTGTCCAGGTGGGTTTTGAATGTCTCTGGAGAAGGATACTCCACAACCTCCCTGGGCAGCCTGTTCCAGTGCTCTGTCACCCTTATTGTAAAGAAGTTTCTTCTCAGGTTTAAGCGGAACCTCCTGTGTTCCAGCTTACACCCATTGCCCCTTGTCCTACCATTGGACATCACTGAGAATAGCCTGGCTCCATCCTCCTGACATTTGCCCTTTACATATTTATAAACATTAATGAGGTTTTAGTGCAAGAGATTGCTGGCTGTGCCTCACTCCTCCTGTGGCGTTTGCAGGTGTCTATTCTTAGCAGAAGTACCAGTCATGAGTGAATGGAGATGCCTGCTGGCATCTCTGGGGAAAGTGCTGTAGCTGGAGAGGAGAAGGGAAGGCTGAGAACATCTGCTTTCACTTACCCTGCTGACTATCTTAAAGCAGGTGTACCTGGGGCAGCTGCCTAACCCCATCCAGGGGGACTAGGTGCGCTGCAGTGAGCTGCAGCATTGACTGTGCCATAGTTGTTCATTAGATCCAAGCACTGTCTCAAATCACAGACTCATTTCCAGAGACATATGTTTATGATATTAAAAAAATAGAATAGTTTTTCAATACCACAGAGCAAACACAAGGTAGCAGTGGCACTGGATCTGGCTGGGAGGACACCTCTCTGTGAAGGAGGCAACCAGGAGGCAGCACTGAAGCATCTCGTTCCTGGGGAAGGCAGCTGAAGTGCAGACAAACACAGCGAAAACTCTCCAACCCCTTTCCCACTGCATCATGGGCAAGATTTGCAGCTGAGCTGGAAGCTGTATACTCTGATTTTATTACAGTTCTTCACTAGAAATACAAATGAGCCAAACCCCAGAACACCGAGTGTTTGAAGTGGCTTGGCTTTTGGTTTTGGTTTTGTTTTCTTTAACATTTGCAAATCTACCTGCTTGTTTCTGCCTGATGGAACCCTAGGCAGCCCCAAAGAAAGTTGCTTTAAGATCCTTCCAAACAGATTGCAGCCACAAACTCCAGGATATGCTTTGAATGCACTTGTCCCTATGCAGTTCCAACCCAAATCCCACATCAGACATGTTCAGATAAGTTTGGAAAAGCTTTGCAGTGACTCATCAGAGCTTTCTGTGCTTAGCAGGATAGAAATTCAGATCCTTCAGAGGGTTGGCTGTTTTCTTTTTCTTTTTTAACCAAGTTTATGTAAAGCTTTACCTCACAGCTGAAAATATTTAGGAAAAAAGTGCAGAAGAGCAAATTCCTCTGTGCTACATTTGCCGATGGAACGTTCATTTGTTCTCTCACTGACTGGAGCTTGATTTAAACCTGATTATTGACTTAAAGATACATTTTTTATTCATCAAACACCTTGTGATAATGAATGCCTTCATGTTACATTCCCTAATCTTAAACAAACCAGGACAAATTCTCTGTGGTGAAAATTTATTACTTTACTTGAAAACAACAGAGATCAAACACTCCAAATGGAGGACTGAGAAAATAGTGAATATATGCTTGGTAAGGAGTAGATAGAATAATAGTCCTTCTGGACTAAACTGACTGCAAGCTTTTTGATTTAAATTTAAATGTTGGAGAGAAACTTAAATTAATTCCTTAAATTGTTTAACAAATCATAAAAAATAATTATCAAATAAATTAATTCCAGAAGGAAGGAAGGAAGGAAGGAAGGAAGGAAGGAAGGAAGGAAAGAAAGAAAGAGAGAGAGAAAAAAAAATTTGCAACTCAGGGACCTTTTTCACATTTGACCTGATCTTAGATGCTGCAAACCTATCCAAAGGCCAAAGAACCGATAGAACTCAAACACACTTTTGCAAATTGTTGAACAATGGAGCATGAGGAGTGCCCATATTTTGAAGCCTAAGCAGCCATGCACATAACCTCTGCAGGATACATTGCCCACTAAACCCCACAACAGTAAAAAATCTTGTGGATTGTCTTCAGCAACTTCAGAGCACAGAGATTACCCTGAGCAACTTTCTTTGGCATCAATTTGTGAGCAACTTCTCTCTTCTTTCTTTCTTTCTTTCTTGCTTGCTTGCTTGCTTGCTTGCTTTCCCTTTCCTTCTCTCTTGCTTTCTCTCTCTCTTTCTCTCTTTTTCCCTCTTTCTCTCCTTCCTTCCTTCTTTCCTTCTTTCTTTCTGTCAGGTCTTCATGAAGTGATGAGCAGCCCTCACTACTTTGAGAGTGGAGAGAATGACAGATAGAGCAGCACTGCCTTTATGTAAAGTTAACTTTTATCACAGCTGGATTTTAGCTTGCAAGGCTGTATTTTTGAAAGGAAAGGTTGCCTGCCAGCTGGCACTGGCATTTTTTATATATAATGCACGCTAGAAAATAGGTCTTTCTACACGTTTCCTCCATTTTTGAAAAGAGCTATTAAATCTGTCAGTCCTTGAAAAAGGGATTAAAGAGAAATTGTGTGGGCAGATAGGGCCTGTGAAATGTGTTGATTAGTAGTCCTGGTGGGTTCTGCCTATGGAACAGGGACAACTGCATCGTCTAACCTTGACACAGCAGGATAACGTGCAGAGAGTTCAGTCAACAGCAGTTTCAGCCTTAAGTATGGCTGCTGAGACTTTACTCATTACTGCTAATTATGGCTTCGCAATATGATTATCAGGCCATGGTAAGTGGAATAAGCAGGCCACATTCCCTTTTGTGAGTCACCACAGAGCCATCAGAAGTGAGCAACTTTCTATTGCAAATGACCTAAAAAAGGTCGAAGCAAGGTAGGTCCTGCGATCCTCTCCCCTCTGCTTTCTGAGCAGGTCCCCTAGGCTGTTCTCCCCAGAGCAAAGACTGACCTCCAAAGCTAACACCCACCCAGGTAATGTGCTTGAAAGGGTTGATTTAAGTCAGTCAAAAAGACTTTTATGTATTTACATATTTTTAAGTCCAACTCTGATCTTCAAATATCCGTGAAAGCCAGAGAAAGAAGTGCAGAGGTAATGGAAAAGAAGATTATGACTTTAGTTCTTTGGAAGTACATCTGACATGCTCTGAGGGAAGCAGTGATATGCTGGCTACAGATAATTTTTTGTTGTTGTTTGGAACAGAGGTTCTCCACCTCTTTTGTACCTGCAGACACTTCTTCTGCCTAGCCAGGTACTATAGCAACACAAGCAGGAAGGTGTGATTATGACCGAGCTCCTTATAATTCAGAGAGAAACAATTTTCCATTTGGACCTGTTTTCCTTATTATTCAGAATACTTTGTATCTTGAACGACTCATACGATGTTGTGGGTGTGAATGACTCCTTACAAACTCATATAGGAAACCTCTCTTTGTCACAAATAATTTTCCCTGCAAAGAGCCATATTATGAAGAAAAGACATGTAGAAGAGTTGTCAGTTTGCTGCACATAGGATTGCTGTCCAAAATTTTTCCTTCTTCTCCCACATTTGAAAGCTCAGACTCCCAACAAGAAAGCAAGTAAACTTCAGGTAAAGAACTAGTCACAATTAGCTGGGAGGTTCTTGGTGATTTCATCAAGGAACTGTTTTGTGCTGCAGCTGTTGCAGCACTGGCAACAGTAAATAATGTAAATTTTAGCATATTGGAATGGGATTATAGTCCTAAATCATGCAAGAACAGGTTGTGAGAAGAATAGAGCTGGCAGATGCCAAGGTGTACTTTCCCATGAAAAGAATTTTAACATCCAGAAGAAAGGCCTGAGATCTACAAAATCCAAGGGTAGACTGTGAGGCCAGACATATCTCCTGAGAGCTCAGAGGCTGGATTAGAAATGTACTGAGGAGCTGAAACACCTGGGAGCAGAAACACTGAGCCCAAGTGCTGCTGTCAGCTGTGTGTCACTACCTTCAGAGAGCAAAACCCCAGAGCTGTTTGTGGCTGGGGACTGAGCAGGAGAAAGCACACTGAGTGGGGTGGGAAAACAGAAGGAAATTCAGCAATGGCTCATTGATTTGAACTGTAAATTGTACAACAGAGTGTTGAATTTTCCACAGCCCCTGGACTGATGATTGTAGGAGCTAGTGCAGAGCAAATAAACACGGTCCCTTCGGACAGGATGTTAAGGAGCTTGCCTGTACCATAACCAATTGCACTCTCCCAAGGCACTGGGGAATCCATGGGGCTCAATGAGAGAGCAACCTGCTGCAGAGGTAGTTACCAGTGCAGGGATGATAGTAGAACAGGACACATTTTCATTGCAAAGGCACTGCTCTAGGTGTTCATGGAATATTCTGTTTCTTGGACATTCCTGTCATCATCCCAACAAAATCATGTGTTACATGTGTTCTTACTTGAGGACTGACTTTTGCTATATGATCATTTAAAAATGAAAGTTTTAAGCAATTCAAACTAATGTAAGTGATAGTAAAGCCTAAATTCCAGCATTCACATGTAAGTGCCTACTTTAGGCAGTGAAATGATTAAGATTTTATTTAACTACTAAAAATTGCTGTTAAAACAAGAATCTAAGGGCTTAGTAGTAAGGTAAGAATCTATATTAGAAATACATCAATTCAACATGGTTATGAAAATGGGTCATAATAAAAATCCACTCTGAATGGTGGGGTGTTGTTTGTATTGAGGAATTGATTATTATATTGTCATCTACCTGCATTTTTACTGCAGCACTTGCATTAAGTGCCTTACCTCCGTTATTTCCGAAAAATTTCAGTTAATGACATGGAAATGATAGATTACTAGCTGCCTTTAAATGTTGTTTTACCCTCAAAAAGGGAAAAATTGTATTCACTGGCAGATATTCCAGCTTGTCAAGCTAAATCATAATTTCTGGATCATGGCGTAACACACACAACATATGTCACTTGTTTCAGAGTGAAGTGCAGCTATGCAGAACCTTTGCACTACAGTTAAGTTTCTTTAGCAGTAAGCAGTAGATTGCAAGGTTTATTTTAGGCAAATGCAGAAAAATGAAGGAAAAGCCTCCCAAGTTTAAGACTGAAAATGCAGGCTTGACATAATGTTCACAGGAGGACCAGCTGTTCATAAAATCCTTTGCCCTTAGATGACTTATGAAAGGCTGTTTATCTACAGATTGATCAGTGATGTCTCATATTTTGACAGAGGATCTGTAATGGATTTTGTAGCAATAACTGAAGACTAATTATTCCTGTGCCAGCTGAGATCCCTTCAGGCATTTTAGACAATAATAGTGGTAGTTGTGTCACACAGGGTCTTCAGAACAACAGCTGAAGACCAGGTGAGAATCCATAGAGATCTTTAATAATAAAGGGCTATTTTTTGGCATCTGAATTGTACCCGGTGGTATTGTTATTGCCAATATTGTGCATTATTACTGCGGGAAGAGGTGAAATATATGCAAAGACATTCCTGTGAGTGTGTAGAAGATGGTGCAACCCTAATTGTAAATCCTTGTCTGTTGGGAATTCTGAACAGAGGTTGAAATCTGAAGATAATGACTCCAAAATCTATGTTGCAAGTAGAGAACTGCATTTTATTGGGTTAAGTGGAGAAGAAAATCCCAAATTTACAATGCAGCACTTGTTGTTGTCTCTGTGTCTGGGTTTTTCTCTTTGGATACAGTAAATCCCAATGTCCCTCAAATAAACTTTTTAATATTTCATCACACTGAGTGCAAGCAGACCCAAGCAAAAGGCTCTGCAGACCTATGAGTGCTGCTCTCTCTGGAATGACATTTACTAGTGTGGCAGGTCTCCAAGGCTGCTCCCTGAGCAATACGGAGAACAGGTGCTGTGCGATCTGAATTGGTTTAGCTGTGGTTAAAGCATTCATATGAAAGAGCAAACATGCTGAAAATCCATATTTTGGTTTACCTAATGTAAATTTGTTAATTTGTTCACAGGCCATATTGGGAAGCGCCTCTTGTTTGAGAACCTCCCAGACATAAAACCCTCTGTGTACTCTGAGAGTAATAATAGCTGATCCTGGTGGTTGCTGTTACATTTGTAAGACTTTTGCTAGTATAGGTGCTCTCAAAGTGTTCATCCATATATATGTTTGCCATTGTGTTTAATATTGCAGGGTATCTAACTACACACACATGGAAAAGACAAAATGGCCTCTAGAAACTGTTAAGGCCTGGCAAAATGTCAGCATGGGCTGCTTTGGCAATCTGTTCCTCCTTTACTTGCAGGGAAAAAGTAAGACTGGCAGAAGGCAAGTTTGATAAGTTTGGCCAGCTAGCATTGAGGCAGTTGCTGTGTTTTATGTGTGGGATGAGAGGTCACCATAGCAAGGTGGTAAAACCATTCCACCATACCTTTTCCAGCTGTTTTTTGTTATAAAAACTGTTTTTCCTGAGTCTTGAAGAGCTCATATAAGGTCTCATAGGTTCTTCAAGAAAAAAAATTAAGGACATATTCACCATAATCACCAGGTTAAACCCGTCAGAGATTGTCTGAAGTGAGATGAGATACACATGTATTCCTTCAGCCAGCTGAACATGGAGACAATGGTCTCCATCAAAGAGAGGGAAACAACCTGGGGAAAGAAGGCTTGTCTGCATTCTGCACATATAGCTACAAAATAATAGTCTGTCTTTATCCTTAATCTGCCATCAGCTGTCAGAGAAATGTGGAAACTTTCAGGATGTAACAGATACATCCATCATGGTCTGCAGAAAATACACCACTTCCTTAAGTTTTGTATCAAGGTATCTACACAAGGACAAGGAATATTCATGTTTAAAATGCATTTTTGTGCTTGACTGTATCATCACTCTCAGTCCATAAAACGTCACTAAATTTTCTGAAATGCATTGAAACATTTCAATACTCTGAGTTTCATTACTAGCTTTAGATTTTTATTGTAGACCAGGGTGGTGTTCTTGTAAAACGTGCCTTCTCTCCATACTTTTTTCCATGCATTTGAGGAACCAGTTCCCAAGGTAACCACTGCTGATATTTTACATGGTTTTAATAGTTTCCAGAGACTTTTATGGGGTTTTTTTTCACTTACATTCTGTACACAGAAAGCAGAATTACATCAAGTTTAACATAAGCACATGGATTTTTGTTTTGCCACTAACTAAATATTTGCTATTAGATATTCATGAGAGATAAGGTAGATATTATTTTCTAATTTCAAAACACGCCTTTGTGCATGGGAAGAGATCAAATGAACAATTAGGAAATACATGCTAGCTAAATGCGTTTTTATCCACACAAAAGGAATACGGATTTCTTACACAAATACAAATGAAATTTAACAATTTCCGTAGTCCGTGAAAAATGTGTCATCTTAGTAGACAGAGCAATAGGTCTGTTTTGGGGTCTCAGGGCTCAAGAGCTTTTCAGCTACACTTCTTGGTTTGATGACAACTCTGCTCATTGGGAATTATGATGCCAAATGGTGCAGATGACAATCTGAGTAATGCATCTGAAGGAAACCCAGATGTCCAAATGCTGCCCTTTTTTTCTTTCTGAAGGAATACATGACCCAAAGATAGATTAGGAATAATGACAGATGTGTAAGTCCTTTCTTGGCATAACCTAACCTAGCCATAATTATTTACCAGTCTTTTTTATTGTTCTTTGCCCATTGTTTGTATTTCTGTGGAAGTAAAATAAAATTATCTATAATTATGTTATTAAAGATCTAATCAGACACAAAAAGGATCAGCAATGTCTTGCATGGGCTTAAGTAGACAAAACTCACTAGGTTAATGGATGTAAACTGTTGGTTTTTATTTCTGAGTATTTATTCAAGCCAGAAATACCAATATCAGCTTGTTATTAATCAATAGTATTATCTAAACCCTAGTTATCTATAATATTTATGTCTGATTATGTGCTTTGGCTCAACAGTTTTAATGTAATTATCTTCTAATAGTCATGTGAGGTAGGGAAATCGGAAATATCTAGGCTTATAGAAAATACCTTGAGATCAGGGTATTTAAAATATATTTTATTAGACTCAGGTCAACACTCAACATATGGAGGTCCTCCTTTTCCATCATTTCATCTTGTTCATCAAAGAAAGTATCAGTAATAATAGAGATCAATTACAACTTGGAAGCTATTTTTTGCTTAATATTGGGCTTTGGGTAATGTTTTAGAATGAGTGCAACCTTTAAAAAATATGTTTCAAAATGTATGTGTGCCCTGACAAGAAAGGAGAAAATAAACTTTTTTTGTGGCATTACAGGATAAATTATTATATGTAGCTTTAAATAAATTTCTGGAGTAAAATGCAGTGTTCAAGGCGGTGTTCAAGGTCAGGTTGGATGGGTCTTTGAGCAACCTAATCTAGAGGAAGATGCCCATGGCAGGGGGGTGGACTATATAATCTTTAAAGGTTCTTTCCAACTAAAACCATTCTGTGATTCTGATTCAAGCATAAAGTGACAGCTCAGAGATGGCAGTCATAATGCTTGGTCTGTGCTGTGAGGGGGGAAACTAATATTGTAGTCAGTGGGACAAATGGGGTTTTTTTGCTCTCACAGGGTACAGATCCAGAGCAGTTACACTGCTTTCCACAGGGGAATAATAGCGGTACAATTTGGGCCAATTAGTTATTAGGATTTGGAACTACCCTTTAAATACTGCTTATTGATTAATAAAGCTATTTCTGTAATGCTTGCCTCACACATTTGAAGAATTTAAACTCAGTTGAAAGAATCAATAAAATTCATTGTCTGTTTGATGGTCATCATTTAATTTGACAGTAATCTACATCAGAATAAGATTAGTTCTACTGAGTCCATTTACTAGGGTCTTCAATTAAATACAAGGAAATGTGTTCTGGAAAAATTACGACATTGCAACTGAGCATTATTTTAATATTAGATTTTATTACCTCATGGCAGATTTGCAAAAATCAGTATAAATCATAAAGGAGATGCCTGTTCTGTGACTGCATTTACTGAAAACATTTGACAGAATAACATAACAGTTCTTTTACAGTGCAGTAGGCCATTCTTCTCCTTTCAGTGATTGTTTTTTTTGTTTTTTTTTTCAACTTTCTCTTTGGGAATACTTAAGATTTAGCCAGTCTATGAGTTTCCCACTTCAGGGCATTTTAGAAGAGTTCAATAGCTCTTCACTTGCTGGCAACACAATGATCATCAACTGTATTATCTGTAATTTTCCATTCTGAGTATCCTATACATTCTGTTATAAATATTTCTATTAGTTTTATTGCTAAAATGTAGATAATATGAGAGCAAACGAACCAGTTCCCATTTCAATCTTTCCCTGAAAGTGTATCTATAAGAAGATTTCCCTTCAATCATGGTGATTTTGACTGTTACATACAGGACTGATCATGAGAATCTCATGGAGTATCAGTTATTTTCCTTCTGAAGATCCTAGATACTCTGAAGGATGTTATGGTAAATGTCCTTTTAGGAATTTTTGTTAAAAATCCCCCAAACCTGACTTCCCTTTATGTTTTGGAATCAAGAGGAATTGTGGATACTTTCCAATCATAATTCAAGCAAGATGCCTACAGAAATAATAATAAAAAAGTCTTAGACAGTAAAATCTAAAAACAATCAGTTCTCTCAGTACTGTTCTACACCAAAGCTTACATTAAGCCAACAGTAACACAGGCAGAGACAGCAAATAGGGAATTGTTCAAATAGGCCAACTACTTAGACAGCTTAGTTTGTCTAGTCAGTCCAGGTTTTTGTTTGACATAGGCTTCTAATTCAATAGCTTACTGTAAATTTTGCTTGGATTTCAGAGTCATGCAAACTATACCAATGATCCTGCAATTAGATTAGTAAGGCCCGACTGTTAAACCAATGTGGAGCCCCATATACTTTAATTAAATTCTGAATGTAGTCTGTTTTGAAACACAAATAACATCTGACCAAACTAAAGCTGGAATTGTATCTCTCACTAGAAAAGCTATCCTTTAATTCAAAGACCTTAATTCTATGCTTTCAGTTACTGATTTCCTCTAATTGTTTGAGATCAAGTGTTTCAGGGCTCCCTGCTGTCTCAGTGCTGGACTGATCTCTTGTGTATGTAGGATATCTGTTTGCTTGCCTACTAGCCGTGAAGTTGACGTCTGCCACTCTTAAAGTGAATATTCACTGTGGGCATACACAGTACACAGAACCCTAGGGCACCAGTGATGCTCAAAAATACCTCTGATGTGTATGGTGATGGGAAACTAAGAAAGTTTAAAGCACATAAAAAAAATATAATTTCAATAGTAATCATCATTTAACCATTCTGAGAAAAAATGTGGTACTTCTTTTTTTTCTTTAAATTAATGTACAGCAGAAAGAGCTGTCACTAGAGATGACCTAAGCTCCCATGGTTTGAAATAGTGTGTAGTCAATCAGATGCTTTAAAAAAACCCTATTGGAATATATTTGGTAAGTTTTTCACTGAGAAACTTATCTGTTGCAAGTTCTTCTGGGACATTTTGATTTGCAAGGTGCTGCAAAAGTTGCCATCTCAGAGTTTTGTTATTTCTGCTTTCAGTTTTTACTAAAACCAGAAATGAAGTTGTTGCCTGAAAAAGAAGGTTAAAGAATGGTGAAATCTGAAAGGATGTGCATTCTGGGTTTTGGAAGAAGATTTACAAACTCCATGTGAATTTGCTTGCAATATGTCTACTGTATCAAAGAGTCTTGGTTTTTTTTTTTAAAAAAAAAAAGTCGGTTTCTGGATGAGAAAAGTTGTTTCCTAACCTACACTTCAAAAAATGCCATAATGAAAGATAAGTTTCATCTTCTCAATGTCTATGGCGAGGGACAGGCTAAGCTGCCCTCTAAGGATTCCTCTCTCTCTCCAGAGATGATAGAGGGATTCCTGATGACCAGTTAAGACTAGATGCTTCTCTTGTATATGGTTAAGTTAGATGATATGAATTAAGTTATGGAGACATATGGATTTAGATACTGTAAGGAGTAAAAGGACTTTTGTGGTCATCTTTGTCTGACCTTGCAGGCACAGGAATTCCTGTTTGAGCTACAGTATATCTTTTAAAATCTGTTTAGTTATATTTCAGAATGACACAGATGGAGAACCAACCACATTCTTTATTTATGTATTTAGTTGTTTCACTTGTTAACTTCCATTGTTTTTAGTCTTCTGATGGATTTACAGCCCAGCACGAGCTTCCAGTATTTTGACCTTGGATTCACCTGTATATTGAAGACTTTGTGACTATCAAATGTATCCTCTCTATGAAAGAAATCACAGATTCACCAGTTTATTTTCTCCTTATTCCCAGTCCTTCATGTTTGTAATGAGAACCTGAGATTTCCTGTTTGGATTCAAAGAGTTTTGATTGATGAAGCCCTGAAATAGTTGGTATTTTACTGTTTCAAAGGTCTCCCTTCTGTTCATATCCTGCATATGGAAATCCCAAAGGGAGCTCACAACAGAGGTCAGTGAAGGAGGGACTTCATACTCTACACAAGCTTTACCACTGGTGCAGCACACTTCAGGTGCAGCTCCCTTTAGAGCGATCTGACAGAGTTCTCTGTTTACCTGAGTACATGCAGAGAAGAGCCTGTGAGAAGTCTTTAGTACATGTGGAAAGGCATATTTGATGCTCTACAGTTTATTTCAGTGGACTTCAAACTTCTGTTGTAGGAATCCTATGGACTTAGACTGTGTGTGTGCATGTGATCTAACTCTTCTGCTAAATAATAGACTTCTCTAATAAGAATAAAGGAATCTCTGGGACATAACCTCTTTCCTGCATCCTTTTCTCAGGGAAGACTCCCTATCTTGGAACAGTGAATATTTTGTCGAGCTAAGGACTTCATCTTCAGGTATTAAATGTATAATTTACAAATCTTTTTGTAATTCAAATTATTTTAGAACAGAGCTTTATCACAAAATCATTTTTGCTTGCACTTTTCATCAAAATATGCTATTTTTTTTGCTAGAAAAACCCACTACAGAAGACAAATCTGTCAAATTTACTTACAGATTCAGTGTTCTTGTTCTCTCCTAGTGTCTTCAAAATCATGAAAGATTTTTTCTGTTTCTATGTTGTTCTAGGTGCCACCAAAGTTTCATTATGTTTCCTTTCCCAGTCAAGCTCAAAGGAATTTTGTTGAACAAAGGTCATTCTTGGTGAAAAATATAGCCAGACACACATAGCAAGCTCTCCAAAAACACACCTTGAATGTTTTTCCTTCAACAAGTTTTATTTGTACTTTCTATGTGTATATGTGTCTCTCTGTATGTATTTGCACTTTACATATGTACACAAACTTTGGATGCTCAGTGTTTCTTTGATGTGTTTAGCTAACTAGTTGGACAGTGAGTGTGTCCTCAAGTATATTAATAAATTAAAATGTAGCAAAACTCCCCAGATCTAGACAGAACTTTAGAGGAGTTTGAATACGTCTTAACTTCTTGCTATAACATAGGTATATTATTATAGTAAACTAAGGTTGCATTTAAATTGTTCCTTAGGACTGGCATATAATAGCTACAGCCATACTCTTACACAGAATCACCCAGAATCACAGAATGTCAGGGACTGGAAGGGACCTCAAAAGATCATCTAGTCCAATCCCCCTGCCAGAGCAGGAACATCTACAGTAGGTCACACAGGAAGGCGTCCAGGTGGGTTTTGAATGTCTCCAGAGAAGGAGACTCCACAACCTCCCTGGGCAGCCTGTTCCAGGTTTTCTTTTTGTTTACATGGAACCTTCTATGCTCCAACTTGAACCCATTGCCCCTTGTCCTGCTGTTGGACATCACTGAGAATAGCCTGGTGCCATCCTCCTAACATTCACCCTTTACATATTTATAAACATTAATGAGGTCACCCCTCAGTTTCCTCTTCTCCAAACTAAAGAGACCAAACTCCCTCAGCCTTTCCTCATAAGGGAGATGCTCCACTCCCTTAATCATCTTCGTGGCTCTGTGCTGGACTCTCTCAAGCAGTTCCCTGTCCTTCTTGAGCTGGGAAGGCCAGAACTGGACACAATATTCCAGATGCGGACTCACCAGGGCAGAGTAGAGAGGGAAGAGAACCTCTCCTGACCTACTAACCGCACCCCTTCTAATGCACCCCAGGATGCCATTGACCTTCTTGGCCACAAGTAATGTAGCTCCATGCCCACTGCCAACTACAAATGCTTTTGGCTTATGCTAACCCCTGACCCATCACCAGAAGTACTCCAGTATAAACTCGATGGGCTAAAACATGACAAAATTCAGTGCACAAATTACCTAATTCCTTACTTGTGATTTTTGTAAACCATATGCTGTCTCTCCCCCTTTCTTTACATGGTGTTTACACTCCCTGTAATGGGCCTTGCTTGACTGCTACATAGTAAGCCCCCAAATTCACCAGATGATACTTTTGAAAATGCTGAATATGTTGCCCAATGCAGTTCATAAAATGACTAAAGCTGTTTCTCTAATTTTGTATTCAAAAGAAGTTTTATCGTGTTTCCTTGGTTTTGCCCCAAGACGACCTACTAGAAATGATTTAATTAATACCAAGATATACACAAATCAGTAGCAACCAATTAACTTAATGCTAAAATACTTCAGAAACTAGTCACCACACTGCTTGTACCACTAATGATGACGGATAACATCACAGAACATGAAAGGCAAGCACACTACCTATTTTTTCAAAAAAGGTAAAAGGTGCTCCAGGGAACAATGTATAACAAATTAGTAAATTAAAAACTTGCAGGCTCTCTGGGGAAAATGTAACATTCAGCATCAAGCACTATGGATGTGAAGAACAAAACATATCAAAATAATCCTTTGTGCCCCTCAAATTGAACTTGAGTTAATAATATTATAATTTTCAAGACAAACCAACAACAAAGGCTAATTTTAGCTCTTAGTTAATTAATAAGTGTTGTGTGTTATATCAGAGGGAAAATTACTGCAGTATGTTTGACATTGGTAAGGCCCAGTTCTTCACTTGAAAATCACATTGGCTTTTGTCTACCAGACTTGGAAAGTGTGTAAGGTGAATAAATTCAAAAGAGCCCAGAAAAAAGTTATGGATGCATAAAATGTGAAGATAAGTTGAAAAACTGAGGCTTGCTTAGCCTCGAAGAGAAAAATTACGTGGGAGGGGTCTTTTATATATGGAAAGGGTTATTTATAGAATGGATGGGACCAATGGTCCCTTACTGTGAGGGTAACAGAGCCCTGGAACAGGCTGCCTGGAGACATTGTGGAGTCTCCTTCTCTGGAGACATTCAAAACCTACCTGGACATGTTCCTGTGTGATTTACTCTGGGTGATCCTGCTCTAGCATGGGGTTTGGACTAGATGACCTTCAGAGGTCCCTTCGAACCCCTACCATTACATGATTCTGTGAAATGTTGGCTGAGGATGAAATGAATGAAATAATCTAACTTCCAGTAGGTAGTTTGGATATTTTTTAAAAAAAATCTGAATTATTAAATATGAGAAATTTTATGTACTTGAATTGGAATATAAAAAAGGGAAGCTTTATAGAAAAGCTGAGTTAAATATCTTTCTGGGATAATTTAAGTGTATTTTACCTGGCACCTTAGGAGTGGAACCACCTTAAAGATTTCGCAGGCTGCATCTGCACTGCTGAACTAAATAGGAGAGGGACTGATGTCCGGTTCCCCACAGCACCAAGTGATGAAGTCCAGCCTTCTTTGAACTATCCCCATCTCTGATGAATCTGTCCTGGGGAGAGCTTATTGATACAATGCAAAGGGAGCCTGGGAATGAACAAACTTTCACAAAACAGGCAACACTTTAATTTTCAACTGTCTCCCAAGCAAGACAAGCACAGCCTTTTGAGCCTACATTTATCCCTGCATTTCTGTTCATGATTTTTGTTAGTCAGTGGACGAAACTATGTAATCAGGGAAGGGACTGGTTATTTACCGAACACAGACAAGTAAAGCACAGAACGTATTTCCAGTTTGATCATTTTTTCTAAGACTAGAAATCCATTATTAATATTTTTCAATTATTACACTATTAATAAAACATTATGGCATGTCATTACCATCTCCAGAATTTATCTTGGTTGCATAGGTACAGAAGAGAACTGTAAACCTGAAATTTGAAGAAAGTAAGTTCTTCTTCAGAATACAATGAGTCCAAATGACAATATTGGTCAGTTTTTTACCTATAAGCCCACTTTTGCACCTGTTCATGTCCTCTCTGTAATATTATCTTTTTGATGAGGTGAATTACAATTATTTGACTCTTTAGATTGCTTCTTACTGTTCTTCATGATCTCCTGAAACACCAGCTCTGCTTCATATTAAAATGTGACTAAATAAATATTTTTGAAATAATTTTAATCTAAAGCACTTCCATGACATTTATGTCAGAAACAGCGGTGTAAACCTGAGATTAAGAGCAAGGTCACAAGCCTTGTGTTTTATTAGTAGATTATCTAAATCTGTGTTTATCCACTTATAGAAGGAGAAAGTAAGTGGTGACAGATCTTGTAATGGTAAACAGATTGTTTGGTTTAGAAGCAACCTTACAATAAAGAAGACCTGGTTTTCTTTTGTTTTAAATGGAGAGTCTTTCACTGCTTCTCACATTTTAAAAATAAAAATCCAAAATCTCTAAAAAATATACAGCTTGCTGGAAGACTGCATTGAAACTCACTTTCCTCATCTGTGCTTTTCTGTTTCTCTGGCACTCAGCTTCATTTCCAGTCTATGTTTCCACTTCAGTGTATTTTGTTTCTCCCAGAAAGTCACTGAGTGACAGGAATGTCACATCAGGGAATAAACCAGTGCAAACTTCAATATGTTGTCAGAACTAAGCTACATTTTGAACAATAGCTAATACGAAGAACCCCAGTTAACTGGTAGAAATTTACCAACATATATATACAAAGAAGTTACTATACAATAGCTGACAGCAATCTGCCTTCTGAAAGCTGTTTGAAGGGATATTTGAACCACAACTTTCTAGGGAACTGCACAAAGAAAGCAAAAATGAAGAAATACTATTCTTTCTAAGAACAGGTTTGACTGCTTATTGTGTCTTGTAAACTTTGTCTCTAATTCCAATGACTTTAAAAAAATCTGGCAATGCACATCTTGCAGGTTTTGGGTCATTCTCTGCTTTTAAATGGTAACCTACAATTCATAATTTAAATATATCTGACTTCTCAATCTGTACAGTTACTGAATATGAAATTTTACACCCTGCCTACCTATAAAACAGCTGAGTACCCACTGAAATAAAAGATGGCTGAAATGACACGTTTGGATTGAAGAATACCTTTGTGAAAAATCTTTACATGAGAGGGCAGCCAACTTCTCTGCACCATACTTTGGATGTCCTTTCCTGACCATGAGTTCTATTTTCTGATGCATTCCGTTTGTAATTGATGCACTGCAATTCACTATCACAGAATTGAAAATGTCCCACATAGTGATCACACCCTCAGACTGCTAAGCTGCTACAGACATCGCTTTGTTGCCTTTCCGCCACCCACACATCAGAGAAATGCACTGACTAGGCTTCCTGGGCAGAATTCACTACACTGGTTTTGGCTTTCCACTTGAATTATTTTGATGTCTTCTCATTTTGTCATGTGCAGCAGCATAAACTCAGTGAGGCACAAAACATCCCTCCAAATTCCTTCTCTGTCCTTACTAAACCTGGACAATTTAATCTTATACCTTCTGGGGCAACAGTTTGGTAGTCTTTAGGGTGAAAAATGACATGGTCACATGCATCAAGAGTTGAACAGGAATAAATTAATTCTCCTGGTTCAAGTGTGATTTAAAATAACTACACATAGAAAAAGTAAAAGCTTAATTTCATTCTATCAGACCCTATGCCTAACTTGTACTATTTATCCCTGTGGAGCCAACAAAAAGGTGACAAAACACCATATTTTGTGCTCTGGTTATTTTGACAGAAATGTGATTATGGATTTATGCCTGATCTAGATTAAATTTGTACTAGCAGGTGGTCTGCTAATTCACAAGTCTAATATTAATGAGTGTTGAAGTAGGGCTGCAGAATTCACAACTACCTGGGGCCTCCTTTATTGGTTATTCCCTGAAATATAGGGGTTAGCCTGATTAGATTACTGGTTAATAGGAGCAGGTGACTTCAGAAGAATCAGCTCATTAACTGTTATGGGTAATGTTAAACATGCATTCCAGTGACATACTTAAACTAAGTACTAATGAGGTTAGTAATGGGAGTAATTGGACATTGCTCATTAGACCATAACTTTGTTTACTTTCAAGGTTATTGACAGTTTGCTTTTTTTCATTGATGTCATTAACAGGTGTGGTACAATGGTGTATTCTGTTTCGTAGACAAAATATCAGTTATTGATAACAAATGAAAGTAGACTTGGGACAGCAGAATTGCAGAGCACGATGTTCTAGTGTCCAGTAAAAGGTAGTTCATATCTAGACATTACTTCACCTTCCTAAATTAACTCAGTTGACATTTGTTGAAATCAGCAGTGATCAGAGCAAATGAGTATTTGTCCATCTCTGCTAACTGACAGTACAAATCTATGTCAATTGGTGACATTGTGCCCAACTGAGGTCACTGAGAATTTCGACTTTAATGGCATTATGTATATGTGTAGGCACCTCCCTTCATCAATGGAAGACAGACATTGACTTAGCATGATAAGCAGTAAAACAAATAATATAGACTTCTATCAAATGGAATATGTAGCCTTTTTTTTTTTTTTCAGATCTATGGAAAACTCAGATCTCAGACAATCCAATGCCTCTAAGTGCAAAATGTTATCTATGTCTCCATTTTTAATCAGTATCATATGTACAGATGAAAATAATAAAATCCCCAAATATATCTTGAAACATAGTACACCTGATTGTAAGAACCATTTTAAATAACACATTGCGGCATATGACAATTAACCATTTATTTGAGATAGACGCACTTGAATTAAAAATACTTGCTACTCTTAAGAGAAATTGTTTTCTTAACATCTTCTTTAAAATAAAGCACTGTTCCTTGTTTCTAACTTTGTTGCTTTTTATTTCCATTTGGCAAAGTTGCTTGCCCTTGACATCGCAATGGCATATCTGAGTCCTGCTTAAACATCTGGTAAGATTGCTATATGTATTCTGATAAAATTGGAATATTTGTAATTGTTCCTTAGTGACTTTGTCCCAAGAGAATTGATACATTCCATGTTCCAGAAAGGGAATATCCCATGGAGGGAAAGAGAAGGAAACACGTCATCTATCAATCCCCGTACCAGTCCCAGCATTTGCTTCTTGCACAGGGCTCAGCCATTCACCAGGCTCCCAGCTGGTGTCACCCAACAGTCACTGCCACCACCACCACCAGAGAATGTGCTGAACCTCTTAAAGCATTCATATTCCTCTGGGCTGCTTTGAAGTAAATAATATTCACTGTAAAGGAAGAAAATCTGAAAGGAATCCTGAGTTTTGAGGTGAAGTTCTTCTAGAAATGCAAGTGATCCAGCTTTTTGGTTAAGGATGAACTTTGCCAGTGGTGGTGGCCTAGAGAATAGTTGATGTTCGTGAATAAAAGCTTTGGGTGCCAAAAAATAGCAACAAAGAACTTATAAAAACAGGCCAAGAGACATATGGCAAACATGAGGGTGATAACTGCACAGAAAAACTTAGCACATTGTTTACATTTCTCTTGTCACGAGAAGACTGCTCAGAATTACAAGGCTGACCTAGTTCAGAGTTTGACATTCTTGCTAAATGCTCCAGGGCAGGTACTTCTTTAAGCAAGATACTTCTGTTTTGCCAAGGTCCGTCTACAATATACTGGCTGCCAGTACTGATATTTCTTTTAAAAAGATATTTGAAGGACAGGTGGCATGTACTGTTTAAACAGAAAATGTGAAGGAAAATATCTGTTGGGTTGAGGGAATGGAATTACATAACCACACTATAGAACTAAAGCTGGAATATTTGTGGAGTTTATTGGTGTAGCTTTGATATCCTATCAGCTTTCTTCTTCCTTTGGAGTAACTGAAATTAGGTAACTAAAAGGAATTGAAGGACTTATCGAGTTGCTTGTCTTTAAAAAACACTGATTTCCAGCTAGTTCCATAAAAATCAACATTCATAAAACTCAGGGTTTGAATTTCACCAATATATTGACGATTCGGGTTTCAACTTACAAATAAAAATTATTTTCAATAGAATTATTCACATATTAAAACTGGATTTTAAAACATAGATGCACTTCTCCTTATCTCTGTTGTCCCCATTAGGAACTGGCTTGTATTTATAATAAACAATTGTGTATATAGTGAACTTCATGTATTTATCTGTTTCATTTTGTGTCTTTTGAGTTAATAGGGTATACAGGAGTAGCTGCCAGAAAGCACAGATCAAGCAATAATAAACCAAGATTTGTTCCATAATTTCTCATTGACTCTGACAGTTTTTAACTGGAGAGGGAGCTGAAATAGCACATTAGACTGAATGGAATATACTTCAGCTTTACAAGTTTTCTCTGAAATCATTGGAAAAGTTCACATTGATTCTCTGGGAGCTGGATCAGACCTTCTCAGACCCTTCAGTTAAATCCCCTGAGAAAAATTCTTTGTTCTGCTGGATCTTGTTAGTCCCATGGAACTAATGACTTCAACAGCTGTAGCTAAAGGATAAAGTTTGCCCTATGCTATTTTCTTTATATAGTTTTGCTAGGGTTATAATTCCCATTGCCCTTGAGTAAAGGGAAGGAGGGAAAAGCATAAAAGGCAGAGGTTATAGTTCACTTTTTATTATGAGGTAAACAGGAGAAAGGCACAACATTTCAGATATAAGGCTCATATTTTGACCTTGAGAACTCAAGCACTCCCACCCCACTCTGTACTTTTGAAAATTAATTCAACAGGGGTTCATTTGTTTCACACTTCTGACCTTAATTTGACTGTAAATATTTTGCTCATAATTTTGATGACTGAATTAGTAAATCTGCCTCTACAATATGTTCCAAGTGTGTAATTGTTCCACTTCAGAGCTGAGATCTACCCTGGTAAGCAGAGCCTGTTCTGACGTTTGAGGAACTGTGTCATGCTGACCATATGTTCCTTCCTACTAAGGAGGTCACCCTGCTTTATAGAAAATTTAAAAGGTCAGTTAATTGAATAGTTTTAATAAACAGATGCTGGGTTACATGAAGAAAAACTCAATTTTATAAAATAAAGTTATATACTGTACCAGCATTTTTATGCTTTGTAATGTTCGGAGTATTATCACCAAATTAGACCCCTTTTAACCTTTTCTTTACAATAGTCTACAAAATCCTTTTATTTCTTTTCAGAGCTGCTGAAAGCAGCAAGTACAAGTCTCTCACATTACACTATTGTTATTAACTGTCACTGCCATAGCCAATTAAAAAAAAATAGCCAAAAGCAATTTTCAATAAGCTTTGAATTTTCATATTCTATTTTCCATCATGACCTGTGCTCTCCATAGAGGAAAACATACTAGCTCAAGTCAATGTAGAAAGCTGATCTAACTAAATGGTGTGAAATCTGTTTCTGTCACAGTAGATTATTTCAGATTGGCACATCAAAAAAGCATTTCAGAGCTCTGTAGACCATCCCATTATTTCAGTAATGCCTGCTGATGTTAATAAAAATTATTGCCCTGTTTGCAAAGTACTTAATACCATTTTGATTACCATTCATTTTATTTAGCCGATGCCATCTGGTTTATTTTATGATTCTCTTGTGGCCATTTGAAATCATGCATCAAATATTTATATAGTGTCCATTTTTATTAGAATATAAATGTATAATAATATTTTGTGTAATGTGTAACATATTAATATGCAATTAAATTCTGAGGAGTTATATTAGTTTGTAAGTGCTTTTTAGCGTTGGACAAGACATAAAAAAGTTTTTCTAAAATAGCAAGCTTTCAACCCTATAGACATTTTAGAAAGTTGAACCTGTTTACCTCAAAAGCTGGTTCCTGCCAGAGATTTCAAATATCAGGAAAATACTGTGTTTATCTAGCTATAGAGAAACTCACAAAGTTAAAAGTAGAAACTTTGCATGTAAGATTGTATCTTAGAAAGAAAAGAAATACCTGATAAATTCTAGTTTTAACAGTGCTGGGATCAATGAACTAACAAGCTAATATATCAACTAATGCTAAGCAGCTATATTCACTTATATTCTCATTATTATGCTATTACAATTATGCCTTTGAGTGGAAACCTCTAGCCATCTAGGCCAAATTACTGCTACAGAAGTTCACAAAACATTTCCTTCTGTGAACAGTTTTCCAAATAAGTGGATTAACAGAGAAAAAATATAGAGGTAAAAAAAGCATACTCTGTGGAAAGATGTGGAAATGCAGATAATATGAGCACTTGCTGTCACTGAAAATGTGAGTGGAACATTTAATTCAAACTTTTTCACAAGGTCTCAGCCATAGAAGAAGGAGGTAGTACGAAAATGCTTTGGCAGTAAAAACACTGGAATATGAATGCTTAGAAGGTCCTACAGTAGAAGTAATGATAATAAAATCTTTGTTGTTCGATATATTTGTCGTGAAGTCAATGCTGACATCTGTAAATAAGGCAAGACAACACCTTAGTGATGGAGTAGTTAGTTAAGTAAACATCTGCAGACAGCTCTGGGACAGTTAGTCTTCAAAAATGTTTTGGCATTTTCTAGTGAGCCTTCTCATTTGTATTTATGAAATACAAAATTATCCAACTGTTTGTCTGAGCTCAGTAAAGTTGTCAACAATTTCAATGGTGCATGAAAAAAGTGTCCAAAGCACAACTTTGTGAAAATACCCAGGGAATGTCTTAATGAGAAAAATTACTATTCTGAGGAGTCAGTTCTCTCTCTCTCTCTCTCTCTCTCTCTCTCAAAATAGAAGCATTATACTTTGCCCGACACAAAATTACAGGGTGTCCATCACAGTTCGCTAAATGCAAACAACAAAAAGAGCAATCCTTCTATGCTGCAGATTTAAATAATGAAGCATTACTGTGTTCTACCTGCTGTAGAAGTGTGATCGGAAGAACAACAAGGTCCATGTTCCTCTCTATTGCTAGAGCTGGTTTCTTGTAATTTTGTTTTCTATTTAGTTACTGGCTCCTCTGGCTCACAGCCAGCCAGCAGCAGGTTCACACCCCCACTCCCCCACACCCCATACATAAGATTAAAAGCTGTGTAAATTCTCTCCCTCTAGAAAATCAGGGCCCAAAGACTTGCCCTTAGGGGAAAACGTGAAGCTTAGTGAGTAAGTAGATCACAATAGCAATATTTTGATTATTAAAAGACCCATTTCCAAAAGCTGATGCAATATCTGGAAGCATGTTATTTCCATTGAATTAGACATCCCTATCTGAATCCAGGTGGCAGTGTTTGTAAGCCATGCTTCATAAAAGATTTTTGTTCCTGTAAACTGAATTCTGCCAACAAGCCTGTATAGCCTCTTCCTTGCAGGTACCAACTGTTGTCTCGACAAATCTCTGCACCTCCCACCCATTTCACATCATTGCAAAACAAACCCCACAGCAGAACTGGCTCCTGCTCCCACCCCAGCACAAACCGAATGACCTCTCCCTCCCAGTCATTCCATGTAGTGACTTGTTGAGCTTCCTTCTTTAGTCATTTGATATTGTCTGAGGAATGAGGAAAGAGAGAATGTTGCTTTTGACAGCAGCTTATCAGATAAACTAAAAATAAGCAAAGTTTGGCTAGTTTGCTAATGGTTGTGATTTCAGAGATTCCTCGTACTCCCTGGGACACAGAAGAGAGTGTCTTTGTTTGTGAAGTGCTCATGATGTGCATGACTCTCATTCTGACGTGCATGGCTCTCACCATTTTAAGACCTGTGTTGTCCAGACTTGAGAGAAGGAGTAATTTTCCACTGCCACTTAAATGTATCCAGGCTGTTGGAAAGGAAGGAATAAGCTGTTGTTCTCATCCTTCTATTTCCCTAATGGAGAAAAATTAAAGGTATCAGAATTTCTAGCTAGGCAGCAAAAGTAGATTGTGGGATTATAATCGGGAGGAGGATGTGCTGCCATCAGAGTATAATAGAGAATATATTCCTGTGTAATGCTGAACCTTGGAAAATGAACTACAGCAAACAGTTTATAAATATGCTGGGTACTGAATGCTGCAAGGTTAGTGTTAGAGCGTCAGCTTTAGTGCACTGGCTACCTTCCAGTCTGGATAATTACATGCTGCTTACTCAAGCAAGCCTACAGTTTCACTCACACATGGTATTCCTCTCTTCCTATCCTGAAATGCGGTACAGAACTGCTGTGAGTTCATTAATAATAGAGCACTTCAAGAGCAGGCAATCCTCCATTCTGTCATACTGTTTGCAAATTGTCTTAGAGCAATGTAGGTGTATATAAAATGAACAGCCAGGTACACAGTTAAACCCTGGCATTAGTGAACTATTTGAGTGCCAATGACTTTAAACAAGGTTACTTTGGTTCCTTATACTCTTTAGAAGGTCAGTAATTTTACTTGATTTGTTCTATTTTTTCTTTGTAATCCTGTTTAGAGGTAAAACAGTAATAATCTTGTTCACATGCCTCTGGGATTTTGTACTGTAACTTTAGTTTTCAATTTCTTCTGCCATGTATTCTGAGAATTAGAGAACAAGGGGTTCAGTTTGAGGCTAAAACAACTGCATGTTGCTGTTCACACACCCAGTAGGTACCTAAACACTCATTATAGTGAAAAAGCCATAATGTTCCACACCGAAGATTAATTTAAATTTTAGGTGCATCTAGGACAGCACAGCAGCTCTTAGTGCCTGGCAATTGTACCACAGACCGCATCCACAGAATTGTCTGAAAGTAAGTCCAGGTTATTTATTGCTCCTTATTGTACTCCTGCATTATTCACTGCTGAGCCTTA
Source organism: Caprimulgus europaeus (assembly GCA_907165065.1). Next base: position 28,966,180 of record OU015525.1, read on the forward strand.
TCTCAAACCTCCTGTGAACATGCAGATGTACTCCTGGACATGTGGATATTGTATTAGAACAACCCTATGATCTCCCCTGATTCTATCAGAGTAGGTCATCTACTATGTGTTTGGAACTGCAGGTTAAAGTGGCCACTGACAAACCTGAGTGTCTCTCCTTTGCTCATAAGGCATTCAGTAAAGTTCTGCCACCTCTATCAGCACCTCTGCACTGTTTCAGTTTGATATGCATGAGGAAGAACCAAAAAATAAGAGTAGAATGTAGAAAAGTAGACAGCAAATAAAAGAATAGCAGAAAATAGAAAGCAAATAGAGAAATGCTAGTGATTATAATGATTATTCTTGATACTACAAATGAGAAGTAGGAACAGGGGCAGCACAGGCAGAGTGTGGCAGGAAGAGGACATAAGAAGTGAGCTATGCTTCTAGGGTGTGATGCAAGGAGATCACCTGCCTGCTAAGGTCACCCTTGCTGGGTGTGCTCAGTATGACAGTGATTATGCCAATGACTTTTCAACCCTGGAGGGCAGCAAGGGCGTGCCCTGTATTGATACACATAGTGATTCCTCTAAGTCCCTCCTTCAGTCTCTGCTAGAGGAAATCATGGCATTGCCCTCCATACTGGCTTGTGATTTGGATGGTGACAAAACTCATATACTTCTGGACATCAGGGTTCATCCTTTATTTTTGCTTTCCACTGATGATTTCTACCAACAAGGATAACTCTCTTCTTATTGACTGAAAGTTTAACATGAAAACCATCACATTTCTTACTTCCTCCAGCAGGAAACTTCTCTGCCTCCAACCTCTCTCATCAGTACCTTGCTAGCTGTGGCTCTGGTCTCTCTGGAACATAAAGGAGGAGGGCAATGAAGATAAAGATGCAACTAAATCATTGTGTCTGGGAAAACAGCATTAAGGTCGTGATCAGTGTTTGGAACGTGCAGGGTGTCCCAAGGGATGGTGGTACCATAAGGCAGCTTCTGCACTCATTCTCTGATGCAAAGCTCTCTGTAACATGTTTCCATCTTAAATTTCTGCAACGCTCTGGACACTTTCATCTGTACAAAATGTTCTCCAGTCTCATAGTCTCTTCTTGACAAAACAAAGACCACAAGCTGTTTGGTTCTGTTAGAATATTCTAATCTCTAGGTGAGAAAATATGTATGTATTTGTATTTTTATATAGGTATTTAACTTATAAAATGAGACTAGGTCTAAATAACCCTACTATATTGATATGGTTACATTGCACTCTTTCTGTTAAAATTCAATTGCGTGTGAGTTTACTTTTGTGTCTATTCAAGTACAGACAACAGCTCCTCTTGAGAGAAACTCAGGATTGTAGAAACTATTTGTTGTACTCTGCCAAATTAGTGGAGGGAAGCCTATGATATATTGACACTATTTTGTTTTTTAAACTCAGAGTTTTGTTTGACTTCTTCCTAAGAGAATAGTTGATTCCTACAGGCTTCCAAATGGAGCAATTGAAAATCACAACTGCAAATTCAGTAACTGGCCTCCAAAGAGAAAGCGTGTGCCCCTCTGGAGGATGATCAGCATCTGGCATGATTAGAGCTTTGGTTCTCTTTTATCCTGGAAATTTTAAGTTAAATGGTGAGGCATAAATTCAAGTCCTGGATATCAATCAGTAAAACTACATTCTTTCAAAACACTTATCTATTTTTGCACGCTGGTCTGAACTCAAATCTAGTCTGAGATGAGCCAACAAAAAAGTCAACATTTCAAATGAATTTTCAGCTATAATGAAGACCATTCTTTAGCAGAGCTTTCCAGACACTGCCTCTTGTTTGTAGAGAACTGTGGCAATTGGAAGGGAAACATCTTCCTTTTGTGACAGAAAACAGACACAGCTGAATCAGAAGCATTACAAGTTACCTGGCTCATTATACATTTTCTTGTGAACTGTGGCAGAAAACAGGCTGTTTGACACTACAGTAGTCCTCCAGGTCTTTCCACGGAACAGCTCTTCACTCCTTTCTTGCTGACATAACTAAGAGTTCTCTGTCTGTAAAGTTTTTTTTAACTACCTTATCATTTGGTTTTGCAAATGGAAGTTGTACAAATATAAATCTATCCCTTGGCTTTGTAGCACTGGGTTAGATTAGCACCTATGAAAACTTGTGTGGTTCTCAGTAAGAAGCATCTCTGTACCATTAAAAATAACCAATAAAATCAGGAAGATAATATTTTTCAACAGAAACTAGGAGTAGAAACTGAGTTGTTTGCTGTTTGCTTCATCAATGTGGTAATAAATAACATTTATGGGCCAGGACTCAGCACTGTTCTCTCTGCATGACCAGTTTAATTTTGATGACAAAAGCCTCATTAAGTCATATAGCATAGAAAAAGATATATTTATTCTAATATATGTCAATATACATATTTTTTGCTTTCTTCGGAGTAGTGAAAGCTCTGTAAACATATTCCCCTCTTTTTGCTTCATTATGGGAGTGCCCTGTGGATAAAAGAGAAAGTAGATCTGAGCCAACAACGCAGATGAGGCAAACCAAACCCTCACCACTTGATAGCTGTTTAGCCAGATATATCTTTTCTGGGCAGGAATTAGTCTTTATTCTTGAGGAACCATAAGCATGCCAGTCCTGTAATTTTCCTCAAAGAACAAAACTGTTGGCAGAAAAAAGGGCAGGCAAGAACTGTAAACAGGGGTGTTGGAGTAAAGATCTAGTTATAGTACCATATAGACCAGAAAGTAAAATTAGCTTTAATTATGGAGACATCTTGAAAAGTAGATATTTTTTCCCAGATTTTTGTTCGTGTTTTGTTTTGTGTTTGGTTGGTTGGTTGGTTGGTTTTGTTTGGTTTTTGTTTTTTTAACTAGAATGTGCTGTATTTTAAATTCATGTTCATTACTGCAATTCAGATTGAAGATTTACCTACTTAAAAGACAGTTTTGATACTGAAACCTCTCATTACACCAAAAGTTAAATAAAGCTGTGTATCTAAGATGATAAAAAGAGAGCTCCTCTCAGAGTTCCAAAAATTAAGAATTTGTATAGTGAAAGTTGTCAAAAAGAAGATTCTCTTAACGATATATCAGTATTTCTGTAGCCCTCATCAGACCATAGGTTTTTGCCTAGTGAGTGCAAAATTTGTTGAAGTTCTGTGCATAAATGGTACATAACATAAGAAAATGACATGTAATTAATGCTTCATCACTGTAACAGATTTTTACTAAAGGCCAAATTTGTATGTCAATCATTATGGTGAAACAATGTTTAAATTAAATGAAATTGCATTATGTAATTGAAAAAGGGTAGAAAAGGCACACAACTCTAATTGGGCAAGTAAGGAAATTGATCCATCTGAGGTGAGAAACTTAAGAAACTCTTATCCAGAGCAATTTCCCAAAGAGTAAAATGCCAATAGGCAGACTTACAATTCTCAACAGATTTACAGCATTTTTCCTTGTGTTTGTTTGATCTAATGCCTTTGCTTTTTAATTAGCCTTCCCAGGGTGGGGAAAAAAAAATGAACATGTTATGAGAGACTGAACACAGAAGTGTAGGGAGTAACTGAGTCTTGTATATATACATATCAGGGAACAGGCTGGGTGGCAATGACAGAATTATTTAATTTTGTATTTTAAAGTAATAAATAGTTTAGCTAATGACAGTATTTAGATCTCAAATATATTATACTTTAACTTTCTCTCAGTGAGAAGCAGAGGAGGCTTCAAACACACATCCAGGTCTCATATATATATTTATCACATACATACAGAAATACAAGAAGCTATGAATTTAATCTGCATGAGAACTGCCTGGAGTCCTTTATGGACATAAGATCATATCTGTGTGTCAGCAGGTAAAATCAGATTGGTTGTGTTCACTGTCTGGAAACCACACACTTTAGGCAAATGTATGCATGTACACATTGTCATATTTGAAATCACCTCTTGAGTTTCAAATTTATTTTATCAAATATATTTTAAATTTATCAGACTGACAGTCTACACAGTACTGTATCATAACTGTATTTTTAAACAGTCAGCATTTTTCTGCATGGCTGCTGCAAAACCACACAGTAAATCCTATGGAGATGTCTTGGCAGATTATCTCTATGTAGATATTAGACAGTGATTTACAAATAAAATGTCTATACTTTGCATTTTGAAGTTATAAACCTGCTGCACTGGGAAATCTTGAAAGTTTTGCACTACTGTGATGATAAATTACTTTATTATCAGCACAAGAAGCAATGATACTGTTACTTTTAACAAAAAATATCTTCTGAATGTACTTCTGTCTACAGATAATAAAAACTGTCATTCTTGAACTAGTACCCACCAATGTGGAATATGCACACTTTCATACATGTACATTTTCAGCCTCACAATCTGTAACTAAAACAGTCAGAATTATTATTCCATTTCAATGAGGGCAAAGATTAAAAACATTATTTCCCTGACTATATTTCCAGAATAAATTCAACTAATTCTCAGAATAAATTAAGATTCCATTTAAATAATGATGATAGAAATGGCTTCTTAAAGGCTTTTCCAATTAAACAAAGAGAATTGAGATCTAGCAAATCCTGTCCTATCCTGTACCTGCAAAAGCAGTTGTCTTTTTGCTTTCTGTCATTTATTTTGGGTTACTCTCCCACAAAGAATCTCTAGTTCACAGTTTATATGATAAATATGTAGTGGTAAACTAGTTAGATTTGATGAAGAAGCGTGAACATTTTGTCATGGTCTGCCCACTCACATTCAATATCATTTGAAGATTTGTAAATTCTATTTTGCTGGGAGTGCTTCTTGTCTATTCATTGCTTTATGTGTTTACCCTGCAAGGCAGAGACGTACATACAGAAAAAATAACCTAGAAATGGCAGATTTAAAATGCATGGATTTTTTTATTATTATTTATTTTTTCATCTCCATTTCTCAGAATGACAAAGATGCTGACAAATGGGCAGCTATAGATGACATTTATTTCATCTGTCCATCTAAGTTTATTGTTAAGTCTAATATATATATATATATATAAAAGTATGTTTCTGATATATATTTCTAAGTCTGATATATATATACATATATATATATATATATATATAAAAAAGTATACTGCTAAGTCTGATAAATATTTGTCTGTGGTTTGATTTTTTTCAGTGAAAGGAGACACTGATAAGAACTAGATTAAGAGACCAAGAGGCAAAAATTATCTCTGCACAGAATATGAAATGGACAAGGGTAATTGCCTCTTCTTTCCTTAACCCTGAACTGGTAGTTCAGCACCTTTTCTCTGTGCTCTTGAAGTTGTTGAAAGATCTCTTGCTGACTTTCAACTGCTGTTACTGACTTCAGATGCAGCAAGAGCAGCACAGGTGCTGAATTGTGAAGAAAAAAACCTGAGTCACATTTGTGGAAATGGAAAACTGCTTCTGTCCATCTTGGGAAGATGTTTTCTTAAACTCCAGATGCATATAATCGGTAGCTACACCAATAGTCCTCAGTATTAGCTGTCTTTGTAAATTAGCGTCATCAGCGCTGCAGCATAAATATCTATGAGTCAAGTACAAAATCCATAGATTTCCCTAAAGACAGTAAAGAGACACCAGCTTTTCACAGCCTCTAGCACTGGTGGGCACAGGACAAAAATAGATGAGAACTGGCAGGGACAATGTAATCATCAGGAAGTGTCTGCTGTGGTCACAGGTGACCAGTTGTCTTCTGAAGAAGTCACAGCACATCCATTCCACACTTGTCACTACCTCTCATAAATCACAAAATCATCTTGACTCTTTTTCATGAGCTTTTGACGTAGAGTTCAAAACTCTGGATTATCAGTTTTGTTGGGAAGAGGCAAGTGAGATCTCGGACACGGTCAAAATTCCTAAAATAGGAATCATTCACATGTTATAAAGATGAGCTTCACTTACTGCCTCCAAAATAAAAACAGGATTAATTACTTCCCGGTTCCTTGATTTGCTGAGTTATTTCATGTTGAATATATGGAAAATAACATTCTAGCCCCCAGTACATCACATCCCCACCACTGTTTCCACAAACCCAAAAGTGGTGGTATTTTGGGTAGCAATGCTTTTATCTGCATATCGTTTGCTGCTTCTCTTCATGACCAGATTTCAAATGTGTGAGATTAATTCAGGTCCTATGTGCCCATACAATGATTTTACTTACTGAATTTTTATTTGGAAGATCTACGGATTACTTATAAAATAAATCTAGATTCAGCAGCTGTGTGGATTACCAACATGAATCTACACGTTGGTAAAATGAAGAGAAATTTACAGCCCCCAGTAAGACTGCCTCTCCTCTCCAGTACATACTCTGTGTTAGTTCTGATTTTCCTTCCATTTCTACCCCTAAGTTTGGAAGGTTCTTAAATCTTATTTTCAAAAATGCATTTCTGTAAAGGAAGGTGGATCTCCTAATGCACAGATAGATATATAAAAAATTTAGTAAATATGATAAAAGTCAGGAACAAACATCATGCAGAAAAATCGTCTTTTAAATTTAGTGTTAGTTTTCCATGGGAAGGAGTGGAATTTACAGTCATCATTCAGATGTATGCACAAAACATAAAAGAGGAAATTATTAATTGTACAGCAGCTCTGCATTTCCCTTTTTCAAGCTCGTGATTTTCTATCCTCACATCATATGATACAAGGCTGATGTTTCAGCTCAGCTTGTTGAAGACTTGTTTTGAAGTCTTCCATGAAAACAAAGTGGAATGAGATGTAAATTCCTTTAGTGAATTAACAATTTAAATGGAGTACTTTGAAATCTCCAGTACTGCCAACAGTAAATTTTCATGTAATGCTTAGTTTTCATCTGCATTTTTCTTTAACAGAAGAGTTCAGCTTTCCTTATAGAGCTCTAAAAAAACCCCCCTGAAAATACCAGTGATACTTCTTGATTTGCAGGTATTCTAGATGAACTTCAATAACTAGTGGTTCCTAGTCAGAGTTGCTGTCATTGACTGTGACAGTACCTAGTAGCTCAGAAATTTTTCTGATGGGACAAATGTAGTTATGCAAAAGTGAAAAACTATAAACGTTTCAATATGTAGAAGCATTAAGAAACATAGCAGGTACCTATGAGTGCTGTTAAAAATCTCTGCCAAATTTTGATTGCTTAGGAAAATAAAGTTCAAAGCCATGGAAAAACAACATGGCTCTACTGTTAAACTCATTTCTCATTTGTTGTATATATTTTTCACATCAGCAATCCTTCAACTTGTCATCTCTGAAAAGCCATCTGTGTTGTGCATTTTCTTAGCCAATGCTACGTTGACCCACATAATCATATCTTAATTTCTTCTCAGTTCTATTGTTGTTGTCTCATCATTTGTTAATTTAATGAATTAATTTACTTGAGTTAAAAACACCTATTCCAGCCTCAAGCTACTAGTGCTTTTCTTTGAATTATTACACTGTGTAAAGGATGAATGTCACTGGCCTTCCAGGTATCAGTCCACTGAACTCAGATTTGTTCTAAACTCAAAAGTATGCTGCTTACTTCTTAATTTCCTACCAAAAAAAAAAAAAATTATAAATGTCCTTAGTCATGAAATATATTGATTTTCTTTCACCGTCTACTAGGTGACTTTATCTCTTTGAAGAAGTTGGAGCAACCTGAGGAACCATTTCACAGCCAAAAAGAGGCACCATGCCAGCACAGGTCCTTCCATCCCTGCTCTTTAAGTTGGCTGTCTAAGAGCCAGCATCGTCTGTTTTTCAAACTTTACCACTAAGACGTGACAAAGGCAACCTATCCTCTGTGACAGGTTTCTATGCTGTTTTTCTGGAATAGCACCAAAGAGACAGAGCAGGGCTTTTTAGCTCAAACTGTTGTTTTCTTAATTATTTATTTCAGCACCTAGCCCAAGCTTGAGAATTCCACAGAGTTAATCTCCTCTCTCTTCAAAGCTGCCCTTTCCAGTTCCCTAGCTTCTCCCTAAAGTTGCTTTCCCGACTCTAATAAGTGGGTTTATTCTCCTAGTTTTCTAGCTCAAGATAGCTATTAGCACCCAAATGGTTAAAAAACTATTTTCATGTCTTTGAAAAAACAGTACTCTCCCTGGTCTATGACTGTCATAGAAGCGTACACATGCTCTTGAGTAAAACAGCATCCCACTCCCTGAGTCACAAAATGTCCTTCAACAAAATCATTCTTTCTGAAAGCTCTTCTGTATCCTTTTCCCTTCTTACCCTACATAGAATCCTTATTTGCACATGCCAACTGCATTCAGATAGGTAGGTTTCCAAGGTCTATTTTTATGAAGGATGCAATGATTCATGGTCCACAGACCATGAACAATTCACATAGTAGTCAGCAGTCCTGTGTTCTGTAGGAAAATGTCAAATTGCCTTGTTCTAGGTATTATTGCCGAGTTTTATGTTATTCTCATGAAAAGATACTGAAGCTCCTTGTAAAAAATTGCTGTTATAGGATTGTTATTTGCCCATAAGACCGAGTGCACTATTTGTGACTTAAAAGAGGTCCCTCTGTTTGGATATTATCCTCATTATGGAAATGGAGAGTCTCTGGTTTATGCAAAATTGGTTTGGATGCATTATATATAGTTACCTCCAATAGGAAGTACTGAAAGAGACTGTCAAACTGCATCCTATGAGTAAAGATCTTGCCATTTATTTTAACATACAGCGTACCAAAACTTTTGTTTTCTTGACGCTGCAGGTCGGTGGACTGGGACCCTATGCTGTGGGTGTGTGAAAAGTTGTAAGAGCATGGGAGGTTAATGCCCAGAAAGCTTTTCTGAGCTCCATCACTGTCCTGACAGCAGCCTTGATGTAGACACAGACTGAACAGCTCTACAAAGCCTGCTTGAGTACAGAGTTCCTTCCTTTGTGGCCTGTAATAAAGGAAGAACCACAGAAAACTTCTTTACTTGCAGCCTCCTACTTTCTTCATTTGTGGACCGTCAAATTCAGATACCCAAATTCAAATCCCTCATAAATTTCAAATGAGCTTTCCAGATCTATTGCATTTTTCTTTTTCCAGTTTGTTTTGGTTTTCAACTAGAGCATTTTACCACTCTGCTTTTGGAATACTCAATGGTAAACTCACAGAGAAATGTAGCAGACTTAAAAGCGGAAATAATTCACAATGTGTGTTAACAGGCAGAACCTGGATAAATACAGATTGATTCTCAAATAACTTATTAACCAGTGTTTGATTCAGTCTGTGAAACATTTACTTTCCCTGCCAAGGACTTCCTGATGTGGGTAGAAGTCAATGCAGCTGGCCATCTACAAAAACAGGTCTTGAAAAGACTTGTTCTTCATCACAATTCTTTTTGAATACTTGCAAAAAACAAAGGCTTTATAATTCATTCTCTTTATTTATTTCAGCATGCCAAATTAGGGACATATTTTGACAACCAGGAAGTTTTACTTCACATCTCATGAATATCCTTAATGCAGTCACTGGAATTTTTTACAGAGTATTGAATGTTAATACACCTACTCCAGTGTGAACCTTCCCAGCATGAGTCCATGAAATTAATTTTCCATAGCTTTATTTTTCTTAGTAGAACACAACTGTTGGAAAAACACATGATAGTGGTGGCAATTGGCAAAAAAAAAAAAAAAAATCCTCAGAATGATAATGAATATTCACAGCAGTTTGTTTACATTACTTTCTCTACTGTAAATATTTCATATGCTTTTCTTTTTTTAAGATCATAGTATCTTAACAAGATACAGGTACTGAGTTGAAATTTCGTATCTTAAATAGGTAGAGCAGCATTACATACCTGTATGGGTAACGTGCATATTCTTATGGCATGGGGGGCAAGTGAATGTGTAATTGTTTATAGACAACCATTATTTTCACATCGATTATATGGAGCTAACAGAATAAAATCATTTAACAGACACAGAAAAGAGAAAAAAATCTGGAAAAATTAAAAAATAAATAAATATATTAGTCTCCAGTCATTGTGCAAGTGTTAGTTTTATTTTACTTCTTTCATCAAGTCTTTCCATTCTTATGTCTGTATGTTTTTATTAACAAACCCCAGAAGCTTCATAGCTGCTACAAACTAATGTTGCTACAACAAAAACCTAGCAAGTAAAAGAGAAGAATTCCCAAATATTTTACTTACCCTCACAGATACAATACATCACCACTGAAATGTAGCTACTTACAGAGAGAGAATCAGATAACCCTTTATCAACATCAAAAAATATAAAATGACTTAGATGGGACACTGAAGAATCTTTCATCAGGCAGAAATTCATAGGAAGTTTAATTTCCCAAGGTAAAATTTCATCAGAGTCTTAAAATCTTATTCTTATATAAAGAACAATGGGATTTTTAACGTCCTCAAATTCTGAGATCATCATAGTATATTCAGTAAGCAAATGCGCATACTTTGGTGATGACTTAAGTAAGAAGACATTGTGTGGTTACTCTACCACATCCTGAGAAGTGTTGTATCTGTGTATTACTTAGCTTATGAAATCTAAATTAAGGTATTGCACAGAGATATTTTTGAGCTATACATGGAAGGTCAAACACTGAATTTGGTTTCTTGTTGTGGAAAGAGTATTCTATCTGGAAAAAATATTAACAATTTCTTCCTAATTTCCCCTGGTTTAGGGCAGAGCTTCTACTCTGTTATCAAAACAGATTTCTTCAGGATAACTTCATAGAAACATAGTGTTGTTGCGAGAAAAAACTGATATCTACGGGGTCATTAACAGCAATGTGAAAGGTATGGTAGATGGAATTCATTGAATCAGTTAATAAAAAAGAAAGTAAAGCAATTAGAGGGAACTGTTGAAGGCACCTCATTGGACACCCTTATCTAAATCAGTGTGACTTATGAAATAGCTTTCAAACCTTAGAGAGTATAAAGCGTTCCCATTACCAGACAGTTATTTTATGTTTCCCAGCTGTCCAGTGAATGCAAGAACATGCACTTTTTTTTTTTTTTACCCCCAAAATATTTACTTGTAAACTTCGTTAGAAGTTGCACGATAGGGAAATCAAGCTTACACGACGTACATGCAGGGACAGGGTGGTGGGGGTGCATGTGCATGTGAGTGTGCATGTCTATACACTTGCATGCCTAACTAAGAACTACTAACTCATTGGCCAGTTGAAACCAAGTGTATCAGAAGAGTGGATGTCTCTTAGAAAAGTAAACCCTTAGAAGTTTCAGGAGAAACTTCTTGCCACCAAGATGATTAAGGGAGTGGAGCATCTCCCTTATGAGGAAACACTGAGGGAGCTGGGCCGCTTTAGCTTGGAGAAGAGGAGACTGAGGGGAGACCTCATTAATGTTTATAAATATATATAGGGTGAGTGTCAGGAGGATGGAGCCAGGCTATTCTCAGTGATGTCCAATGATAGGACAAGGGCCAATGGGTGTAAGCTGGAACACAGGAGGTTCCGCTTAAACTTCAGAAGAAACTTCTTTACTGTGAGGGTGACAGAGCACTGGAACAGGCTGCCCAGGGAGGTTGTGGAGTCTCCTTCTCTGGAAACATTCAAGACCCGCCTGGATGCCTTCCTGTGTGAGCTCATCTAGATGTTCCTGCTCTGGCAGTGGGGGTTTGACTAGATGATCTTTCAAGGTCCCTTCCAATCCCTAACATTCTGTGATTCTGTGAGAAGAAAAGAGGCTGCTACTGGAGAGGAGTGATGTCCTTGTAGGAAAGAAAACAACACGATTGCTTAAGAAGTTGCTTTTCTTATGGGCTTCAAGGGCAAAACACAATTCAGAGAAAACTCACAAGAACTGACTATGGTTTAGGAAACAGGCACACAGTGAGACAATAAGGAAATTCAGATGGTACAGCTTTTCAAAGACAAGAAGATCACTGTGACTTATGACCACTTGGGCTGTTGTTCCTCTTTGGGTTAAACCATAACAACAAACTAGAGCCTATACAAGTAATTCAAGTTAGAAGCCCAATTTTCAGAAAACAAAGTTTGGGAGATGGTAGGTGAATTCCATACTTAGTGTTTAGAGAAGAAAATCCTTGATCACTGTTTCACCCAACAGGGCAAAATTCATAGGTCTAGGCCAATATGGCTAAAAAATGGCAAAACTGGAAAAGCACTGTAATTGATGAAGCTAGTTAACATCTGTGAGAGACTCTTGAGTCTTGTGGTGAATTTCCCATGAACTGGAGAAGCCTGTATATTTTTTTCTGAGAAGCATGTTGTATTTCAATTGGAAGCTACAGCTCAGTTTCAAGTTATTTGGCTTAAGGTGGGAATTATCATGTGAAATTTACATCTACATTGTGTGATAGGTGATTTCAGATAGGCCAACATGACCTTTTGGGCAAATCATTAGTTTTCACAGTGACTACTCTTACAGAAATAGTGATGCAGGTAGTTTGAACCTACATATTTTGAAAGATTTTTTTCTGAGATTTACCAAATTCTCAACATGACAGAGCTACAGACTGAAGTGTTAGGTCAATATTTTTCCTCCCATTATACCAGAATTCATCCAGTTTGAACAGTTACTTTTTATATGGTATTATTCCTGCTGCTCCCCTCCTCATCAAATGGGAGGTAAGAAGCACTCTGAGCACTGACAAACCTCATCTAAAATACCACAGATAGCCCTGAATACTGCATCCCTGGCACCTGTAATATGTCAGGAAGGGGGGAAAAAGTTGAGCGACAATCATAAGAGCAAATCTGAAAGGAAGAAAAAAACAAATATAACATTCTGTTTGCATTTGGCTATCAAAATTTGTTTTGTAGAGCTAAGGTGGCAAAAGTAAACACACACCTATGTATCTAGTGAGAGCTTTAGTTCATTCAGTAGCAGCTCTGCAGCATTACCCCATATCAGAAGTATAAAATGTAGCAACCAAAGTATAAATTATTTTGTTTCTAATAGTTTCTTAATGTCAGCTGACTGGAGAAATTTAAAATTAGAAAAGTACCTCACCATCGCATGTGCAACCATCTCAGGATGCCCCTTTTGAGTGCTTGGGCTGCAATACAGATGTGTTACGTAGTTCTTAAAAATTGTTAAAGGCAAATGCAAAGTAATTTGAAATACAAGATAGCTGCAAAAAGAATTAAGGTTAGCTTCTTACATAATGGCTCACATTAAATATGACTCACACAGTAAGCTTTATGTAGACATTTTTACCTCCAGTTAAGGGGTTTTTTTGCACATGGTCAGTGTAAAATTACATTTGGGAAATGAAAAACAGATTTATAGACTTTTTTCTTATTGATTCTTATCCTGCATCCTCAGTGGATTTAAAATATGCTGCTTGGTTTTATTCCTTCCTGTTTCCCTCTCATAGACTTACATGCATGTGTTGCTAAGGCATTATTTGTGAATGCTGCTGGCTCTGGACAGCTCGAGTTTCACTGCAGGCTTATGAAAATCGCAAGAAAATGCACTAATAAGTAAATTTCTTCTTAGAACTCATTTTCTTATTCATTTTCTTTTTCTAAGAAACCCCCATTTTTCTTTAGGAAGCAGTAGTAATCACAAAGAGCTACTTTACCTCCACTCAGCAGCAGAAAGCTGAAAGGTGTGGAGTTGGCAAATATTGCATGACTCAGCCTGATATCTCTGTCTCACTCCTAAATAACAATAGATTGACCTCAAGGAAATGCCATTACAGAGAACAGCAAAAATCAGGCAGAACAATAGAAAGGAAGAGAGGATAGGAGAAAATAGAAAATCCTTTGAAACAGGGAGCACTTTCTCTGCGCCCCTTTCAGTTAAGCTTTATTTGTCTAGAGGACTATATAAGTGGTGGACAGCTAAAGACCTCCAATTTCCTGTGGTGGTCCTTTGAGAGACCTGTGCATTCTTCTTCCTGTGAAACAAATATAGAAAGTGTGGTTTTTAAAACAAAACAGTGTTACTGGATCTTTGAGTACACTTCTCAAAGTGGCCCAAGGGCAGCATCACTTTGGAGTCAGAATGCAGATCAGATTAAACCTGTGTGCTACTATATTCAAACTGAAGTTTTGAAAGTTTTTCACTTTTTTTGGTTGTGGTGAGGGGAAGGGCTGGTACTGCTGAGCCCAGAGAAATAAGATGATCTCTCTAAAAAATTCCCATCCTCTAGCAAGGTCCGGTGAAAGACAGGAAAGACAGATTTGCAGCTATTCTCCATATAGTACTTGCCTTCTCATTATTTCCCCAGGACAGTCTCTGGCTCCAAAAGAGCCTGTGAGACTTGCCCAGGAGATGGAGCCAATCATAGTCTACAAAGGTTGCAAATTATGTTTTAGAGGGAGACTGAGGAACTACAAATTTCCTATTTAATACTGAGTGCTGAGGCCTTTGAGCATGTGGTCACATCATGTGAACACTGTGCATTTTTCCCACTCACATCCTAATACCCCTGAGAGGAGTAGAAAGGTGCAGTGAAGGGGTTATTATAATATCTATTGTCTCCTTTGTGACCTGAAGCTTGAAGAGGACCTTCTAAGGTCTTGTCTCCAAAGATCCTGTGGGCATAGCTCTGCTTCATTCCAATCTGTCCAAACAGCACCTGTTAGATTTGAAAACCAAATCTATTTAAGTTTAGCCTCAACAGTATTGATGTAAATTATCACATTTGGTATTTAACACATCTAAGGAGATTATGGGGCTGATATTGATGAATAATCTTTCACAAAGTTTGGGGGTCTTTGAACACGGGATCTTATTCAGATTTTGATGTAGTTTACACCTTCTGATCATGCAAACAGCACTTAAAATCCACACTTTTTTCAACGGAAGGAAAATTTTTACATGACTCTGTGGCTTTTTAAAGCTGGAAAGAACCATTAGATATTATAATAGCATAACACTGTCCACAAACCTTTGTACTCAGCAGACACTACACCAAGTTCAACTTGTGATTGACTAAAATATGACCTACCAAAAAGATCTTCACTCTTGAGGAAGATGGTGTTGCTTTCCTTGCCTTTCTAGAGTTAATCCTCTCTGTTTTGCATTGTCCTTTTAAAATGGATGCACAGGAAGCTTTCTAACCAAACTGTCAGTAGGAGTGAAGAGTGACAAAATGCAAGAAAGCAGATGTAGCACAAATATGTAAGGAAAAGAAGTAACTATCACAGCAACAACTATTCCAATCAGCTGCATTGGGGCAATTAAAAAAAACAAAAAACAAAAAACAAATGTATTAGTCTTTTATAATTTTTGAAGGTGATTTGTTAAAAACAGCATTATTTTTAAAGAACAATTAAATATAAGGTAGACGCAAGCCTTAAGGCCTGTTTAGCCAGCTCAAAAGGTAGCAAGGCTTTGCTTTTCACAAGGACTTGGCTGGCATGTTCAAAGGAAAGGAAATGTGAGTTTAGCTCTACAGGCAATAAACTGTTACTTCTTTTATTACTTTAACTCACCAGTCTGACTATAATATGACTCTGAGAGTAAGATATTCTCCTTATATGCAAGAATATTTTTGTATATGATTTGCTCAAGTTATTCTTTTGTGTATCCTTCTGTTTACAGAGTAAGCAATAAAAATTCACTCAGCTTTCGCTTTGAAACCAAGGACAAGCAAAGGAGATATAGCATATGTTTGAGAGCATGAAAACTGACTTGCAAACTGGTAGGGATGTGGAAAATTCCAAGAGATACTATTACTGTGTAGATTAATTCCTCTAATTAATCTCAAGTTTCCTTTGTAAAATGTAAAAAGGGGACCTACCCTTCCCTTAATAGGAAGCAGCTGTTCATTAAACAAGCCCATAGAAAAGTGTCCTTTAAGTACTCTTCCATTCCACAAGCTAAATTAATTGCATTTATATTCCATGAAAGAGTATAGTGTTTTTTCTGTGAAGTTGAATGAATTAACACAGCCTAATGTTAGTGATACAAATAGAAGCATGCACACATGCACATGCAGAGTTCATGCAGATAGCTCAGATAGTTGCAGTAAGGAACAACTTAACTGGATGACTCTGGATACCAACAGTCCATACTTACGTTGTAGACAGTGAATCACTTTTAGAAGAGTGCAGACTGTACTTGCCTTGGACTTAGCCTCACAGCATCCAGTCAGACTTGTCACTCTGTTGGTATACAGACTACTTGCTCAGACTGCTGAAACATAAGTGATTTATATGGTACTATCCAATATTTGGATATGTGAGTATGTAAATCTTGCTTTCTTTAGCACTGTCTACAGGTCTGTTCATGATAATGGCATTTTTCTTTTACCTAAGTGCTTTACTGGACTGAAGTCCAACGTAATCATTGCTTTCCTTAATCCCTATGTGATCTCCAGTATTGTCACAAGCCAGCTACTCATGAAGTTTCCTAATATTTCTGTAAAAACTTGTGATAATCTGATAAATCTTATGATGAATAAAAGTACAATTTTGTAAGAGTAAATTTTCAAAAGACACAATAATTTTACATGGAAACAAATTTCACTGTTAAGCATAGGGTAGTACAGACCTAAAAGGGTTTGCTTAAATTCATTTTGGTGGATTTCATAGTGCAACTTTAAGTAAAAATGATGAGAGGACTTTTCACTCGAAATTATTCTTGCAGTCAAGCTGCATGTAATTTAACAGATCCAGGACTTAACTCTGTTTTGATTTCTTGCTTTCTTCTAGGACCCTAGGAAATTTCAATTATTACTCATCAGACATTTGATAGGTATACAGAATATAACAGGTAAGGAACT
Source organism: Caprimulgus europaeus (assembly GCA_907165065.1). The sequence goes on from OU015525.1 coordinate 28,982,856, forward strand.
CTACAGCTCAAGTTTTTAACTTTCAAATGTAGGATGTGTCTATCATTTACTGACATTTACACTCAGCCATTTTATGCACAGGTGCAACTTTAGCTACAAAAGCAGCTCTACTGAATGCAAAGGAGAAACCCAGATGCATAAAAGCAGCAAAAATGGAGCTCACAGGAGAAACAAAGTTCTACAGGGAAAGAGAGTACAGTCAGCACTTTGGGGTCTTTAATGAAATGATGAATGATGCCTGAAGCTTGAATACTGTCAGTGACAACTGATGATGTAATGGAGGAGAGAAGGCAGCTGAGGTGAGGGGACATACTAATATCCTCCAGCTTTGGCTGGGTAAACTAGCCAAACAGACTCCCTAAATTCCCTGAATAACTAATGAAGAGATAGAAGTTCTAAATAGGATCTACTTCAGGAACTCAATTTACTTTCCTTGCATTCATCTGGAGTAATTTCTTCATTGCTTGCAGTGAGTGCTTATGGTGATCAAATAGTTAACTTATTGGGCTAAATTCAATATCCTTTGCACTTCAACATCATCCTCTTGAGGCAGCCACTCCTGCATCTTTTTACCTATTGTGCAAATTAAGTGCACAATCAATCCTTAGTTTAGTATGCCTTTGCCCTACAGTGAATACTCCAGACTTTACATGGTGGAAAGCACTGTTTCTAAGTAGCTAGTCCTAATTGTACTGATTTGCACAGTGACTCATTACCAAAAATAAGGCTCCTAAGTAAGTGCCTCTGCTCCCACATTCACTGTTCACTTATCAGCGAATGAGTAAATAGAAATAATATCTTGCTGGGGACCATAGCTACCATTATGTATATTGCCATACCAGAGTGCATTGTTGTACTACTTTTACTCTAGTTTGTGTGAGCAAAAATCATGTACAAGACTACTATTATGATTGTACCAACAATTTCCAGATAAAACAGCATTGCATAAAATGGAGAAGAAATTAATTTAGACATAAGACAAGTTAGGATTATGTGAAACAATAGCAGTGGTGCAAACACCAGATATTGGCACTTGGCAGCTCCTACCTGATTTTAAGGTACAGTGATCATTCTGAGTACAATGGGAATTCTGAGATGCTTGAAATGCTATGATCATTCATTCAAGATCTCCAAACTATTTCTTTAGTAGCACAATACTCCCCAATTGGCATGTAAGTAGACAAAGAGGAAGAAGGGGGTATCAGGAGAAAGAGTACTTGGTAGTCTAGATGGGAAAAAGGGTGGAAAAGCTGGGTAAGTAGGAAAAGACATAGCTATACTAATGACCAAAAATTTAATGTAATGAACAACAGAGAATAAAATGTTTCAGAAAGGGAGCTGTCTTGACATCATAAAAATTCATTAAAATAGTAGGTAACACAGGTTGTTTTTGTTTTTTGGCTGGATGTTGACATTTAAATGCAGCACTGGATAAGAATCATAGGAAACGAAGTCAGATGAGGCATTGTTGGTGCAGAGACAGAAGAGGAAATAACTTGGGACACAGTAGCACCTTATAAAGAAACATTAATAAGTTTGGAGGCAAGGACAACAGGATTTTTGTCATACTCCTTGTTGAACTTGCTGAAAACAAATACCATGTACATTAGCTTTTAAGATTAAGAGAAACATCTACATATTCTTGGAAACTAATGAATCCTGCACATTTCTGTGATTTCCTGATGGATATTGTTGGAATTATATCTGATTTCAGCTTCCACTCAGGAAGTGACTCCTCTACCTAACTGAGGCTATCAGTTCTCAGAGGAGGCTTTTTCTTCCGTAATGCAAACACCTTCACCACTGCTTTGCTGCTGGTGCTCACTGACCATCAGATTTCTCAATGATGACTGATGAACTGAATTAGCTGTGCCATGGCTTTGGAGACCCTTAAATATATATATTTTTTAAGTTCCTAAATTAATGTACAGTAAAGACAAAATAATTTACTGGGTACTTCAGAAGTTGTTTGGCTATTTGGGCACTGCATGATCAGATCAGATCATAATGCCTTTCTCCACTACTTGGAAAAGACAGGAAAGATGTTCAGAGTTGGTTTCTCCCTGCTAGCATTGATTCCACTTAGTGCATTTGCTTCTTTGCAATACTGTGAAATGCAATCAATAACTGTACCTTTTAAGAAACTGCAATGGTTAATAATAGATGTGTGCAGACATGGGTGGTTATCCAGGAATGTGCCGGAATGGGTTCATGCTAGCATTTGGTTTCACAAACATTACTTATTTTCATGTGCTTAGTTAAATATTTCTGTTATCCTCAGCCTCTAAACAAGTGCCTGTATATTATTAAACAAGAACTATGGCATCATCAAGCATGTCTTAAATTGTTCTTCGGTAGCTCCTCACAGACCGCCAAAACTAGAAGTGATTCGTTGAGGGGGACAAGCACTTGTTTCTCATTCACTGAGAAGCACACCATGGGGTCCCTTCTTTCTTTATCCAAAATTGGCTTATGAAATTGTCTTAGCAGCATGCTATTATTGCAAAACTGACCTCTTCTCTTATACTGATCTTAGTTGCACCAATAATCAGCTGACACAACAACAGATGAACATGTAATCATGTCTGTAGGTGTAGCTTGTGGCCAACTGCAATTTTCAAAGGAAATATCTTTCTTGGCTTTTTTGCTGACAAGGTCCAACCCAAAGATAGTTACAAACTTTTGTGTAGGATTTATTTTGCCATGGATTTTGCTTAGACACATACCAATCAGGGAGTTACAGACAGTGGCTATAAAGAAGATTTCCCAGTCTCATATTAACTGTCCATTCTTAATGTTAATATTGTGTCTGATGCTGACTCTGGTTACTCTATAAATGTGAGTCAGTGTCCCATGCCTAAAGAGCAAGAGGCATAGTTCTAGTTTCAAATATAGACTTTCTGATAAAATACAAGTCTCTCCAGGTTTCTGGGTAGCCTAAATACCTCTCTCCACAGCAATTTCTTCTTATTCTTACCATAATTAGGCTAGATAAATTCAACCGTTGTTGTGAATCCTGCAATTCAGCAGGACCAACTATTCATTCTGTATGTGGAGGGCTGTAACCTCTTACTTTCTGATCAACTTGGTGGGCTTTATGGCCATTTCAGCCTTTTAGGTCATTCCCATCCTAGGTGTTTGTTTCTATTTCAGGCTTGAAATAATCATACTCTTCGTTTGTGAAGTACATCTAATTCAGGAAAAGAGGCAATATCCAAAAGAATATACTATAGAATAGGGATTTTCAGGCTATTCTCTGGAAATTCCTGAGTTCATGGACAGTTCCTTAGGAGGTCTTTAAATGCAACAAAAGCAAATTCGATGGCTATGGCAGATAGCCATTTGGCAGAACACTTCTGGTAGTAACATAGCTCTATCAGAAATATGTAGGAATTCACAAATCAAAAGAATTTGTAAAATGTAATTACAGAAGCTACTAAAATGTGGTTACTATTAGGGTCTAATCAGTAGGCTTTCTGCCCCAGTAAACAAACTCAGGGCAGAAATACTTGTGTTTTTCTTAAACAGCTTGCTGGATGTTGTAGAGCAGAGGTTGTAAACTATGGTATGTCTCAGAGTAGTTGGCATCATGACCCATATATATTTAAAACCACAAAACATCACAGAAAGGCTTTTTCATTTCTGAAGAACATTTTAATAATGTGTGTTCAGATGCAAAGGAGTCATTACTGTTTGTGATTTTTGCCCTATCGTTATGATTAGTTATCATCAACAAGACATTTCTTCCCACATCATTCTTGCTGTTTAACACTCACCATTCCATTTTTAATATTAATTTAATGTTCAACTGTTTAATATTCACCATAAACCCTTGGCAGATGTATATAATAGTGAAAATTTATTCAAAGTAGGGTAGGGAGCACTGAACATCATACTGCTTTGGTGAACAAGTGGGAGAAGGGAAAAGAGAAACATAGTTGATATTACGCTGTGACATAAGTGACACCAACACAGGTGCCAGCAGGATATAGCTTCAAAATAGAATAATTCCTCTAAGTGACGAATTTTTGTATTTTTACATGCTTATTGTACATATCATCTAAGCAGCAATCAAGCTGAGAATAATTTTCTAAACTACCGTATTTTTTATTTCTTCTTGAAAAACTGCTTTCAGAAATGATGCCTGGATTTAGGGGCTTGAGGTGTGAGAATCAAAGGAACACTTTTCTCTTAGACTAGCTCATATCTTGACTAAAATAAGCATTTATTTCCTTAGAATATGTCAGTTAAAAAAAAAATCATAAGACAGCCATATTCTGTAGCAAAAAGTAAAACTAAACAATAATCCAGTAGTTCAGAAAAAATGTAGGGAATTAAAGAAGAGGCAGAAAGGTCAAGATAAGAGAAGCAATGTGTTGTTGTGTGGAGAGGGTCCAGTGCCTCTCTGACATCTACATGATATAATTTCTCATAAATTGGAAAAGTTTCCCAATGTGACTCATTGTCCAGGCCGTGCCATGATGCTGTCAGAGCTAAGAAAGGAAGATGGAACCTGCAAGGCCCAGGCATGGGTCAAACAGTTAGAGAAATAAAGCACGTGGGAAAGGAAGCAGGAGTCAAAGGAAGCAGGAACAGGCAGGGGGGCTCTGTTTACTCTTCCAAGTGACTAAAAACACTCAGTACATGCCCCTGAGATTATTATTCTGTTTTATTTAAGGCAATATTTGTTTAGGTGAAGGTTAAACTAAGAAATTTCAAATCTATGGGAATAGATTTACACATTGTGAAGAAATATTTCTCTAAAACAATACTGGAGATCTGGAAAACTAACAGGAAGGACAGTTACATAAATATTGTATTTTTAATGCAATCTAAAATTCCACATGATCATGTGATTCCTATCTCTCATTCAAAAAGATTCAGTCCAGTAGCTTGTTTTCTGAATTTAAGATTTTTCTGCCCATTCTTCAAAGCTGAAATAGTTTAAAAGGGCATTTGTGAACTCTACTGAGCTACTTGCAAGAGCACTCAGAAAGAAGTACCTCAGGCTTTATTGCTGCTTTCCACACTCAACTTCTTATATAAAGAAACCTTTTTCTGTAAGTGCAGCAACTGCTAATGGCATCTAATGAGAATCAAAGGAAAAATTAGTTCTTTCTCACATATTTTTTTCACTTATTTTCAATGGTAGAAAAGGTCATTTTGTTTGTGGTTTTTATTAAGAGCACATAAATACATGTTTTTAGAATAGCGACTTTCTGCCTTCTTCTGACCCATTGCACTGCTCAGACACAGAGCTCTATGTTCAGACAAACTTTCACCATTCTTCTGGACAGAGAGCATCAGAGAAACTCATATCTCTGTCTTATCTTAATGTGAACAGAACAGATTTTAGATGGCAAGTGAATAAAGAAATTAACATCAAGACAGGGAACATTTTTTGTTTATTTAGTTTGGAGCATGCTGGCAAGTGTATGCTTGTTATAATTTATCTGCTACAATGTATACTAACAGTGTGAAGCTATAAAAAGAATGTCCTTTAGGATCATTTCAGATTTTTTAGTGGTGATCTATGGGTTGGGTTTTTTAATATTAGCAAAGGAAGGCAGGACTGAGCATGAGTCATAAAGGGAGAAATAAGAGTGAGGCGAATTTTCAAAAGCAATTCTTGATGACAAATGCTCAGCTTGTGATCACTGATTAACAACTTTCAGAACTTAAAATGGAGAAACTCCAAATTACTAGCTGTTTTATTTCTGGATACTGTTTCCTGCTTTATCTTCATTACCAAAGACAAATTACACAGGAGAAGATGCAGAGAGCAACTCTAAACCCCTGGCCCTAGCAGGGTGTTGAAGGGCGTCAGCAGAAAGTGAGTTGTTCGCCCTTGCAGTGGTCAGAGAAGGAAGCTGACAGCAAGAGGAACGTGCAAGCCAAAAGATTAACACTGATTAATTTAGGCATGTTGAGAGATGTACAGGATCTTCCTGATCCTCTTTTCATCCCATAGACACATAATTATGGTTAAATACCCTTTTACATCTTAAAGTAGTCTCTTCAAAATTCCATGGAGACCAGCCCCTGAATTTCCACTGCTTTCTGTTGGATTTGATGCTTCTGAAGCAGGCATCAGTTACCTTTCTTTTCCTGTACACAAGAGGATACATAATTTAGCTGAACAATCTCAAAGAGCTTAACATTGGTATCGCAGTACAGGGAATGGGGCAACTCAGTCCTACCTGCTCTGCCTTCGAGCACGTCTGTACTGAGCCGGAGCTGGGGCCACTACCTGGAGAGCTCATCCATGAGGAGAAAGTCTGTCTGATTACCCCTAGCAGTGCACTGTGTCATAACAGTTAAACTCTGTAATATTGGCTGTGGTTTCATATAAAAAATATTTATATTGCTTTTTCTCAATTTTTAATGAAGTGTCTACACAATTTTGGCTGGTAATGCCTGAGAGAAACATTTTGCCTACAGACATCTTGGCATGTATGTAATGTAATTTTCTTCCCCTTTTTTTTCATTGCTAAAAGCAATTACTACCAGAAATTTCACTTTTGAACAGTTCATCTGTTACAGCTGAAGTTGTAATCCCCAGCTTTTGACTGAGGTTCACAAAGATCATAATCTTGTTTTATTAACACAGATCCCTGGAGTTCAGACTCTAACTCTATTGATGCTATTGCAAAAGCCAGTTAGATCTGATGAGACTCCAACAGCAAGCAGAGAATAAGCAGTGAGAGCTGCTGATCTGTTAGAAATCAAATACTGTACCTTGTTATACATGATTATGAAGTTGAGGTGTTTCATGTTCTGTGTGCTACACTGTTGAATTTCTGGAACTGCAGGCCTAACTCATCATTGCATTGAACTTTTTCTTGATTTATTCAGGGAATACAAACTGCTTTTGTCCAGGCTGGCTCTAAACTCACATATAGCCACAGCTGCCTGGGACCCAGACCATCAGGCTTTGTGCACCTAAGCACGATGCTCCTGTGCTAGGCTTGAAGGCCTGGCAAGCTTGTGCTATCTAGGTTTGTTTTTAAGAGTTTGCCTTGCTGAGCTGTACATACCTCACAGTAGTTTTATCTGTGTTTATATTTAACTCTGTGATTTTTTGGGGACTGTGCACTGCACTCCTTAACAACTCACAAACAAGAGCTGCTGTAGGACCTGGTTTGAAGTGCGTGGCACAAGAACATACTGGTCCATTTTGGAGGAAAGTGATCTCAGTCTAGTAAAATATTGCCAGAGACATCTTGTTTTCTATGCATACCTCATCTCTGCCTGTTCCAGTCAGGGAGCAATTCATGGATCTGTTTGCCGCACTGCTCTGTTCTGCTAGTGAATGGTTTAGAGAGCCTTTACAGTGACATTTTAATGCCAATGATGAAATTTTAGGTGCAAAAACAGCAGCTCCTTTGCTATGCAGAACACCTTCTCTTGGTCCCCTCTCATGGAAATTTTATCTTTTGTTCCTCACTGTTTTCTGTGATCTAGTCTGAAAAGAAATGATTCATTTGTAGCATTGAGTAATAAACTGAAGAACAAATACAAGCAAAAATGGATATCACTTTTGATGTTGTAAAGGCAGAAAATGTGTAAATGAAAATATTGTAGTGTTATATAAGAGCTCAGCAAACTAGTCTTGTCTGTTCATTATTTTAAAAATGAATCCATTTAAAAGAGAAACTTTTAAACTTTGAATGAGAAACAGCCATTTCTCAGAGTAACTTGTTTGCTCCAGCAACAACATTAAGCTGTGTGGTTTCATCATTTCCCAGGATATTTTATTCCATGGAGTACATACCATTATTTGCAGGTATATGAAAGACAATTTGCCTCCTTCCTACACATGCTTATCTGCCTGGTGGTTCTTCTTTGGGAATGTCCTCTGGGTCTTTTATCTGCTCTCTTCGTTTGCATGTGAATTGGTGCTAATCATATACACCAGTGACTGGCATTTTTTGGTTGCTGGAATATAATTTTTATACTACAGGAGCAGTTGCTGCTGGTACACTGTGATCTGCACAATCAGTGTGTGACCCTATAGCCCAAGGTGACCTTATAGTCTGAGACTAGAGGAAATGAATTCTCCAGGAATGTGATGCTGTCTCTGAGCCTGAGGACTTTCACAAAGATCCCCAGTAAAATAACAGTGATGCAAAGTGATGGGAGAGCAAATCTGCAGCTGAACTCACAGTGATGACTTGAAACCATGAATATCCACTAAACCTGAGTGCAAAAGTATAGTTCTCAGTCATCACTTTTTCTGTAGCAATGTCAAATATGTTTTTGATAAGCAAAAAATGCATGGTGCAAAAGAATTTAGTCCTGCAAAGCAGTAAACAACCTTGAAAACTTTCCTTTTATCTGTCATTTCTAAAGTCCTAAGACAGACTGGTAAAGCCTTCAGAAATATTAACGCTGAATCTCTGTGAAGTGTGTGCAATGGCTATGCATGGAGACAGAACATTGATTCAGGCAACATTAGTATCACCTCCCTAAAAAACAAGGTCAAAAGTTTTCAAAAAAGGATTTTTTTTTTTTTTCTTTCATTTAAGCAGGCAAGGGCATGATTTAGCTAACACTCTGACATGGATGCCTTTATCCAAACCAAAATCTATGATATTTCATGTTGAAACACAGCAAGAATTAATGTGTCAGTTCTTAATTATATTTTTATTTGCTTCCTGGTTGTTTTTTTCTTTTTTATTACTGGAATATAATTCCATGTGTAGTACAGGAGAGCACAACCTGTGTGAGGTCTCCACTACCCCAAGATTGAGCTGTTGCCTCTGGGGTAAAGATAAGAATTATAATGTGATACATCTGGGAGGCTCAGACCACCCCTTTTCATGCAAGCACATATACAAGTGCTAAACAAGACGTAGCAGTGGTTCAGCTGGCAAAAACAACTAAACAGTCCCAGGAGTTTTACCATGGGCTGTCTGCAGGAGGGCCTGAGTGAAAAAAACAAGTGAAATCAATATGGCTTTTCATTTTGCTTCAGCAAAGGTTAGAGCAGGTATTGGGGTATCTTCTTGACTTCTTAGCAGTTGCTCAGTTTTCGGGCAATATGGGGGCAATCCTGGGTTTTCTCTGGGAGGCAGAGGTGAGGAGCACTACAAGTACAAGCTATCTGCAGGTCTCAGTGCTTCATGAGAGTGGAAATGATTCTACACGGCTTGGTAGCATAACCGGTAGGTTAGTATAGCATGGCGTAAAATTAAAATTAATTTCTGGCTATTTGGCTCAGCTACATTTGCTACTTAAATAAAGTCAATAAAAGCCATGTAGAAATGTGGAAAATATGACCCTGCTACTTTTTTCTTCTCTCACTATAAAGATGCCCTAGATTTTTGTAACTATGTGTGACACCCTGAATGTTTCAGGTTGTTTGTACTGCACTCTCCTGCCTGATGAAATAGCAGCAACCAAAGTGATAACTTACTCTGTCTCAAGAGAGACACAGCTACTTCAGAGATGTTAGCAGGACTGTTCCCTTCTTACAGTGTCCCACTGTTCATGTCTGCTCTGCTTTTATACTTACGTAGTCATACCACAGGTTATCCATGGAGCTGAAATTAACTTAATTTTGTCCACTACCTGATATCCACATTATGTGGAGTGTTATAAAAGATAAGGAGTAGGAAGGCCTGTGTCCTGCTGGCCTATAAATAAAATGTTGGTGTTCTAGGGCGGGGTGGGTTTTTTGGCCTTGGTGTGATAAAATTATACAGACTAGCTCCAGTAGAGTGTATTATCATAGATGTGCAGTAGCACGGGGGTAACTTAACCCATCAGAAGGAACAGATGAGCAATAGTCTTGCAAAAAAATGTAAAGTTTGTGAAATAAGATGTTAAATATGCTTTATATCTCTATAGCCCACACTAGATGTATCATATGCACACACATGCATACATGCATTCCATCCTGAGGTTCAAAGCAGGTCATTCCTTCTAACAGAGTTATTAAATCCAATATCTTAAATACCTCTGTAATTTTACTTTCTCCTGGCATTTTATAAAAACACTTACTTTTTTACTTCATTCTCCCACTGATATGAGCAAGACTTGTAAGTTTAGAACACTTTTCATATATTTTTCCCTGAGTTTGCACCCGAGTAAGAGTAGAACTTTTATTATTTCATTCTAGATTATTTCATAGAGTGGAGCAGGAGGGAAACATCTACATTTATACATTATACATCACATATGCTTTGTTACAACCTCTTTCTTAACCTCCAACCCTCTACATTATGGTCTGCAAATGAAAACTGCTTAACATATGAGCAACTACAATAATGCAGTTGAAAGTATTAATGATCCTATGTAATTACACAATATTCAAGAAGTCATGAACTTGAGCCTACTGAGCAACATGGCTGGGGATTTTATGTAAGAGATCTCCTCAGGGCAGAAGGTAAATTAAAGAATATTGTCTTTTTCCCCAATCAAGAACCTTTTTTAGCAAATTAAATATTTTTGCTAGTGGTAAAAGGCACCAGGAAAATTGGTTGTTGTAAAATTGGCTTTAATTAAACAGAATTCAAATGCTTCATACCAACAGACATGGAATAAACCATGTAATAGACCATCCACTGTTCAATGTATTGATCCGTAAGAATGGTTAATACATAGTTATCTAATGTAGCACCTCATGTGCTAGGAACTCATTGGCAAGGAGTAATTTACTTCATTGTAGAAAAAGCTTGTAGAATTAACTAATTACTCCTTCTTTCTTTATTCTCTGTTCAATACTAACAGCACTGCCCTTTGTGCCTACTTGACCTGAAATGTAAAAAAAATACCATCTCACAGCTGCCTGTGCCCAGGCAATTTGCCATTAAGTGAATCATGCCAAAGCAAAGGTTTCAGGCTAAGGCAGCAACAACTTGTTGCAGTGTGAGTGAGAAACATGTAGAAGCCACATTAAACGTCAGTATGTTCAGTACTATCACTTGTGTAAGGGTAGTACACATACCTGTGCTTCACAATGCACAAGTTTTGTGCAATGTAGAGTAAAAACTTTGAACATCCAGCTTCAGAAAACTTGTAATGGGTTTAAAAAGCACAGCAATTCCATAACCATGGGCTTTGAAGGAATTTTTAAAAATTGCACCTTCCCTTCTAATTACCAGAATTATTAAATCTGAGTTTCATTAACACTTCCACTGTGCCTCTAAATCTGCTAACAAAATTTCTTAACAACTAGAAGAAAATATGATACTGTAACTAAGAGCTGACTGCAAACAAAACAGGGTAAAATATTCATTCTTTCATGTTGGTAAAATTCGTGAGAATATTTAAAATGCGCATTTTTGGAGAGGTGAAACTGCATCAGAATTTAATGACAGGGATATCAGTAACCAATATCAGTAATATCAGTAATGTCAGCTGCACGCAATTCATGCAACCAAACCTTTGCAATAAGCTGCAACCAAAAACCTGTATCTGATTGCCCTTTTAACAGTAAAGATTTTAATATTGACATAAGAGCACAAATATTTCCCACAGAAATTACATTTTCTTAATATTTTTGTTCCTAAATGCTGGAGTATCTGGTTAAGAGGATATCCTCCCTTCCAATAATAGACCGTCTCTAAAGATTTGTCTGTCTCTAAAAGAAACACTATCTCTATCAGCATAAAAGATTCACTTCCACTAAATACAATATGCTCTTTAAAAGCTTTGTAATGCCCAATCCTTTCCTGAAACACTGCAGTTGTCAATAATGCTATATACACCAGCATTTCTCCCAGTAGTGAAATGCTGAGCTTATCCCACTTGGTTCTTTTGACTGTAGTTTTGTCAGTATAAGGAAGCTTTTGTTTTTAACATCTGCTTGATTATTTTGTAGTCTGTGTGATGTTATGTACAGTATTATTTCTAATAATGGTAATGCTTTCATCTGTCAGGCTAGTGGCTTTATCAATGGCATTGAGAAGCAGAAAATCCCTTCTTCCACTGATACTTCATAAGATGCTGTGCTTCTGGTACCTAACGTAGTCTGAGGCTGTAGAACATTTGGAAAGCTTTGGAAATTGTTTTCTTGCTTAAAGAATTAACTTTATGTAAAAAAATGACCATATGTTTATTTTACTTGCATTAAAAGAAAAATCAATTATCCTACTAATTTTATTTTTCAGATTATAAGAAAGAAAAGTCAGACACATCAGGTAGAAATGAGAGGGGTATGCACAAACATGCCTGCTTCTATTTGCTCTTGTAGCCGAAGCTGAGCTCTGCAAACAATCGGAATCACCCCACCACCAATGAGTACGTGGGCTTGCTCACATGGCTGTGAGGGAAGAGGCCAGGCCAGCATCCCTAGTGTACTGATAGATCTGAGCTTTTTCACTATGAGCTCCAGATGCCCTTTGGAAATGACATGCCCCTGTCTGAATTCACTGTTTGGTCACAAAGTGTAGGTTGAAGCAGGGGAGAGGAGATCTTTCCAGCAGGATCATGAGCCAGCAAGAAGAGCCAGCTTCATCCAGCCTTTCATATGAGTCTTCAATCCCTTATGTATTGTTTACCCTCTTGCCTTCATTAACCTGTTTGTTTGATACAGAGTGTAAGTTTTCTGAGGCAGACACCACCTCACTCATTACTTGGGTTGCTAGAGACAGCAGCAGTAATAAGAGCAGCAACCTGTTACTGGACGTGCAGTATTAACTGATACAGAGAACATCCTTCACCGTCTACACTGAAAAAGATGGAGCAGCAACAAGGTCTTTAATTGAAGAAAGATTGCCTATTGAAGGCAGAATATCTATTGATATTCTCTGATATTCTGGACTGTACTCATTCATTAGCATTCAAGTCTTCTGCTTATAGATAACAGCTGAATGAAAGACACGTTTCTTCTTTTAATATTTTTGCTGCTAACGTGCAGAAATTAGGGTTCTCTTACATATTTTGCGTGGCAGAAGAGATAAGAACCAGCAGATAAAGTTCAAAACGTCAGTGCAATGAGGTTCAGCTTGTCCTCCATTTGAGTAAGAGACTTATCAAGAATAGGGAGGAGTAAAGAGAGCAGCTGGCTTTCCAGATAATGTTCTTAACCTTACAGGACCTTTCAAAATACATTGCAAACATGCCAAGGATTATTTCTTTCTCATGTTTACTTCATTTTTTAGTATAGCAGAGAGGGGATGGTATCAGTGACCTATATGCCTTTCTATTTAGGATTATTACAAAAATGAGGAGGTAAGAAGGGTCCGGCTTTGGCTGACCTCTGTATAGCAGGTGTTCTTCCCATTGCAAACCAGTCATAATGGCATCTCCGTATCTTTCTGACTGCAGAGACTGTTCCATTTCCTGTGACAATAATCTCCTGGAACAGGGCAGGAAAAGAACAAACCTCAAAGAGGTGTTGCAGTCCTATCACTTATCTTTTTCCCTTCGGTTTCTCCCTAACAGTCAAACCTAAATCAATGTCAGCATTGCCTTAGTCAGAAGTGGGTAAGAGTGGAATGCTGAGTAGGTGTTGGAGTAACTTTTTTTTTTTTTATGAAATTGTTGACTTATCCTTTTGAAGTTATAGGAGACAGTTATTTTTGTAAAGATTGTATCAACATTTGTGGCTACATTTGAAATAAGGATCACTACTTGAAAAGGTAAATCTTCACTTTGCATAGCAAATGTATTTTAAGGCAACTGACCACGTGCTTATCAAGGGTAAATTTCCACGTCATAATAGTACCTATTATGCCAGTGACTGAAGTACATCAGTGACGGTTACAACATTAAATTGCTCATACCTTAATAATTGTCTAAGGAGATACATTGATGTTGCAGTATAAAATTTGAGTTCCCCTCTTTAAATCACCTACATGCCCCCTGTGTGCCTTTTGCATATACTACCAAGTTGTACAGACTTTTAAAAAAAGAATCATAATTGTAGGCAAGACTGAAAAAAAAAAAAATCTATCACAGCCCTTTCCTTTCAATGACTTCTGTATCAATTTTTTTTTCCAGTCAAGTTGACATTTAAATTTTAAACATCACTTTTTTCAAAATCACCAAGGTATGAAATAGTTGTCTTGTGAGGAACAAAAATAACTCAGCACATACTGTCAATAGAGAAACAAGAGTTTCTGTTATTAAAAAAGTCTTTTATATTATTTGGAAGTTGACCTCCCTTGTACGATATCAGACTTCTTACTTAACTAGTTTCTGAGAAACTTATCATGCTGACCCACTACTGGAAGCTGCTAACAGCTCTTACACCTTCAACCTGATATTGAATTTACATGGCAATTGAGTCTGCCTTCATATCATCTGTGCAGTTAGTTAAATTTTACTGTTTCAGCATTACTGAGGTTAAACTGGGAAACTGTGTGAAGTTTTGAGTTCCCCAGTACAAGAGAGAGATAGACAAACTGCAGACATTTAACACAGATTCATTAAGTTTAGGAGACTGGCACAAATGCACGCAAGGAGAAATTAAGAGACCTGGACTTGTTCAATATGGAGAAAAGGAGGCTAAGGGGAAATCTATTTGTCTTCAGTGACAAATGGGGAGTTACAGAAAAGAGAGCCAGACTCTTCTCAGAGGTACACAGGGACAGGAGGGAAGGCAATGCTGTCAGGCTGCAGCAAGAAAAGTTCTGGTTGAATATGAAGAAAAAAAATCCGTATGAGTGTTGTGAAGCACTGGAATAGGCTGTCCAAAGATACTGTGGAACTTTCACTCTTGGAGATTTTCAAATCCTGATTGGGCTTAGCCCTGGACAACATGGCCTATTTTCAGATTTAGTCCTGCTTTGATTACGAGATTGGTTCAGATCTGTGATTTTAATAGCTACATGGGTGAAATACCATCTCCTTACAATGTCAGCTTCCTACAAATGCTTCATGAGACTTTCACTATCATCTTGTTTGTAATGATGAGTCATTAAGGCTGTTTATGGAGGAGTATCCTTCTTTAATCCAGCCTGGCCCAAAAAGCATTCAAAACAGGGCCTACACATCTCCAAGCTCTCTTCCATCAGATAGAAACTAATTGCTTATGCCATATCCCTGTCAAACAAAGTCACTGGAGGTGTAATGCTGTGTCAAGTAGAAACATGATCCAGCCCCAGAACAAGAAAAGGAGCCAAAACAGCACTGGCTTTCTAAGTACTAGTTGTGCAAAATATGACTCGTGGTGAATGCTCTTGCCATCAGTTCACGTAACACAAGTTTGCAACCTTTCTATGGTTCAGGAAAATCTCAGCCTTACTTTAAGCACATACACATACATATACACATGTATGCAAATGTACATATATGTATATATACACATACAGATATCTGTCCATACATGAAGTATACACATAAAAACATATCGTGTGAGAGTACATTCTTGTGGTGCTAAGCTTTGCAGAATGTCTGGAAATGGCAAGCTGAATTCTGTCTTCTTTAATACCAATATCATTCCCTTTATCCACAAACCTGGCCTTAAAAATGAACCTTAGCATGAATTGTCTAATCTATTCTCATAACACAAGCCGAATGTGGGTATCAGTCTTGTATATCATAATTTCTGTTGGTGGTAGAATATGTAGACCCCTAGCCTGAGTGTAAAGACTGCATATGAATAATATTCTGCATGTGAGTGAATTTAATTACATTACTCTCCCTGTGAAAAATGTGCGATTTGGCCCTATGGTAGATTTGTTTCAGCTTCCCATCACTGACTATGCTTTAGGCATTTTTGCGTTGTGAACAGTATGAGTCTTAAGCTTCCTACAGTTGATTATTAGCCCTGCTGGTTTTATGCACTTACAACACCTGAGTGCCAAAAGACAGTTTTCAAGGAGTCTGTACGACTTTCTCCCTCTGTAGAGCTCAAAGTCTGTCTGATTCCTTGGGGAAGCCTGATGTCTTTCTTTTGATGTGGTGTATGTAGCATAGCAGTCATTCAAGACTATTAAAAATGAAAATTATTTCTTAGAAATCCATTGGTTTCTTCTTGGTTAACTGCTTATATATTTTTTTTTTCCTTTTCATGGGGGAAATCCTGATATCTTTCCCTTTTCATGGAAATAGACAATGGGATCTGCAGGAAAAACATTCCTACCAAGGTTTCCCAGGTAATATCTGATTTGTTACACTTTTCCCTACAGTTACGTTTTGAATCACTGGATTATTTTTTTTTTACTTGCATTTCTTAAGTTTGTTTACAGCACATTTGCTGTATATTCACAACTTCTTGCCTACATTTTAGAAAAAAAATAGCAATTATAATAACTATTGTTTTCTAGTGGAAGTCTCTAATGAAGTATAGAGTAACAGTCACAGCAAATACAGCAGTCAGATCTCCAATACACATCTAGATTATGTTACTTTCAAGTTAATGCTCTGAAAGATGAATGATCTGTCATAACTCTAGGTCTTGTTGGAATGGATCAGGGCTAAAGAACAAAACTCTCTCCTCTAGCTTCAAGTGTACAGGAGTGCCACATAGGATCCTAGCCCATCTCAGTCCACCCTGTAGAAATGGACAGCCTGCAACTCACTGCTGAGAAAACCTTTCTCCTGCTTCTACCACTTTGCATGTCAGAGAGCAGAGCCTGGATCCAGGTCAGTAGAGGAACTAGTAGAAAAGAAACCAACTTTCTTTAGCTCAGTCCAAGAACAGCTGACCCTTAGTATTCTATGTAAAATGAGTTTCTATGCTGATTTATCCATAGCCACTGGGTTATTTCCCTGCTCTGTAGGATACCAGTGTGTAGCATAGAAACACTTTATTTTCCCTTAATATAGTAGTATCTGAATCAGAAGGTGTAGCCATTTCCACAAACTCGATGAATCTCCTAGGTTTCCTGCAGAAAGGAGAGAGAAAGTGGAGCAGAACGGGACAGGCTGCCCAACTTTAAGGTATAGTAAGTGTGACCTTTGCAAATTTTGGCAGAAACTTCAGTGGGGATTGCACAAAACCTATAGTGCTCCTACAGCAAGAACTCACTCAGTAGGTATGGCACTTTCCCAGGAATAATTCTCTGTTGTGATTACACTAACATGAGAAATCTTGTGCTACAGTGCTGACCAGCAAAGTTTCCAGGATGCTGTAATACCAAATCCTGGTATTGTCAGGTTGCTATGAAATATTATTTTATAGCCTTGAAACTGTTAATCATTTGGTGATGAAATACTTAAAACATTAGTCTCATCTTAATTTAAGATGTTTCTGAGCCTCTTTTAAGACTCAGTGTTTCTACAGTTAAGTGAGCTATGCACAGTAATTACACTCTAATTTTAATATAGCCCATCCCATTAAAACACTGGCATTGCATTTATTCCGCCAGCAAGTCATGACTCCTTGCAAATAGAATATATCGCATGTGGGACTTCAATACAACAGTTAACTGTTGTTAACAGCCGTAAGTAGAGAGTATAGAAATCTCTTGGTAGAGACTGCTAACCTGTTATACAGGTACTGGTATGTTTCTGCTCCTGTGCTGTTTGTGACTCTTGACGCTCCATCGCTAAGCCAGCAAGAACATCTCAGCACTACAGAATTATAGAACCGTAGAATGGTTTGGGTTGGAAGGGACCTTAAAGATCATTTAGTTCCAACCCCCCTGCCAGGAGCAGGGACACCTTCCACTAGACCAGGTTGCTCAAAGCCTCATTCAGCCTGGCCTTAAACAATTCCAGGGAGGGGGCATCCACAACTACCTTGGGCAACCTGTGCCAGTGTCTGACAACCCCCATAGGAAAGAATTTCTTCCTAATGTCTCATACAAATCTAGCCCCTTCCAGTTTAGAGTCATTTCCCCTTGTTCTGTCATTAACTGCCCTTATAAAAAGTCCCTCCCTAGATTTCTTGTAGCCCCTTCAGATATCCGAAGGCAGCCTTCTCTTTTCTAGGCTGAACAGCCCCAACTCTCTCAGCCTGTCCTCTGATCATCCTCGTGGCCTCCTCTGGACTTGTTCTAACAAGTCCATGTCTTTCTTGTGTTGGAGGTTCCAGAACTGGACACAGTACTCCAGGTGGGGCCTTACAAGAGTGGAGTACAGGGGAAGAATCACTTCCTTTGACCTGCTGGCCACACTTCTCTTGATGCAGCCCAGGATACAGTTGGCCTTCTGGGCTGCAAGCACAGAATAACCAAATATTAACCTCAAATATCCACCAAGACTGATGAAAATCAGCTTTGACTTTACTGTGTTTTGAATGGAGACTTTATCTTGTAGTGCTGTAGTGTTATCTGCTGATATTTTTAGTATGATTTCCTAGAGAGCATCCAGAATAATAACTACAGGGCTAGAGATTTTTTTTTTTCATCAGAAATATCTAAGGTTCATGCAACTGGGATTGTTGCTATAAAACTGAGGAAACTCCCAGTGACCTGGATGAGCCTTCCAATATGAACCCAGAGGGAATTAAGCCCTTTTGTTGAGTGGTTCTTGTACTCAGAGCTTTCATTTTTATCTTCAAAAGCCCTCATTAAGTCAATCCAAATTTCAAAAAGATCAACTCTCCCCTCTGTCTGTGAGGTTTATTTGTAACAGTTCTACTCTCTAGAAGTGCCAAACCCACTGACCTTAAGCACATAACATGTGAAAGCACAAAACAAAATTTTCTCAGCTACTTCCTCACATCTCTTCAGCAGAGGGAAATAGCAATAGCCACAAACTAGTCCACTTTGAGACCAAAATGTCAATTACATTTTTGCAGTTGGTTGCATACACACCCACAAGAATAAAAACAGTGACAAATACACACAGGAAATGTTTGGGGGAGGTGGTGAATAGAAGGTGTCAGCAGAAAAGGGGAGGAGTGGAGCAGTGGAAGAAGGGGGCCACAACTGCTGTGAAAGATAAGCATCAGTCTCACATGTGCTTCTGGGTGCTGCTATGGTCAATATGAAAACCCAACAAAATGAGGAAAGATTGCAAAAAGTGGAAGATCCTTGGAGAAAAAGGCACAGTGAGCACATGGGGAAAAGGTCACAAGCGTCTTGTAGGATAGGACTTGTACTCTGACCCAAAACCTAGACCCCATAGCCTCTTACAGTTGTGATATTTATTCAAAGGTGTTTGCATAGTGGATGAAGACTGTAGCATAAGAATGCAGAACAAAATGAGAGCTTTTTTTGAGGTTGTATAAAAAATGGCTATTTTACAGAACATTTTTTCTGATGGGAGATGAAAGGTAATTTTTTCTGTCTCTAAGCTCTTTCTACCTTTTTAAGTAGCTAAAAATAGGCTCTAAAAATAGAGCCTAATAATCCATAGTTGATACCCACAGGTGTAAAATTCAGACACTGAGAAACCAGGTAGGTACTTGCATATGTAGTTTTTGTGTTATAAATATTTGTCTGTTTCTCCTCATCCAGTGTCTGTCTATATTGTAAAATACAAGACCCTTTAATTTGTAGAACATTACATGAAAAAAGGGCAAAGTCAATGTTTATGAAATACTGAGGAAAAGAATACAATGAGAGATACAGGATACTTACACTTAATTTGCATTATGCATGAGTTAATGTCACAACATCTCTGCCATAAGAGTACAATATGCACAGCTAATTAAATAAACCCCAATTGGTTGTATAGTGAAAGTTTTTACAGCTTTTCTAAAGGTGGGGTAGCATAGATGATGCTGTAAATTCCTCTATTTTTGTTATCTGTCTTCTTACAGCTTTCATGTCTTTCATTTGTGTCTGCCTTTACACCAGTCACTTGTGTCTGGTAGGTGTGTTAGTACACCTCTTGTGTCACCAGATAAAATGCTAATGCCACCATATTATCTACTTGAAATGTGAAACCAAGGGAAGATTGGTGAAAAAGATCATACTTCTGGGAAAACAAACAAAGAAACAAACAAACAAACAAATAAACCCACAACCAAAACAAAACAAAAAAAAACCCAAACTCACACATATAGGTTGGTTTACAACAGAGGAAAGACTCATGTTCGCATCCCACAGTGCTGCAGGTATCCCTTGACAACGTGGAGTGGTAAAGACATTATAGATGTCCAAGGAAATACTCACCTGCTGCCTTTGCTTCTTGAATGTAATCTTTACTTTACTGTCATCAGCTCTTTCTACAGTCTACAGTCTCCACTTTAAAGTACAGAAAGTGAACAAAGTTTCTTTTCCTGGGGGAATCAACAGTTAATAAAGTACAGCCTTGTCTGACAGGGACGAGCTACAGAAGCAGAGGCCACAAGAAGGACACCTTCCCACAGAGGAGATGTTGGCAAAGGCCATGCTGCATCAGGCATGGGTGGAAGGTCCCTCCTCTCCCCTGCTCTGCAGGTGATGCTGTTCTTGATTCTCAAACTGGCTTTCCAAGGGGTGTTGTACCTTCACCAACAGCCAGCTCTCTAGCTGACATAATTTGAATGTGTCTTCATTTTTTTTAATCAAAATTTGAGTGTAGACTTATTATTCTCTACTTAGTATTTTCATAAATTCGTGCGCATTTTTAGCAGCTTTTCTGAAAGCTGCATTTCTGAACATTAGCTTTGGTTGCTACATGGTATGCTAGGTCTTGTCCTCCAGGTAGGCTAAGCTGATTTTTTTTTCTTTTGATCAAGCACTTGGTAATGTCCACTATAATAATGAGACAGCAGCTTTGCAGTGTGCATGCCTTAGCCCTAAAAATAAGAGAGACAATTTAATTTCATTTCTAAACATAGGACAAGGCAAAGTGACTTACATAGCAAGGGAGCTGGTTTTGAGTAAAATTTGATGTTTCATTGGAAAAATGAACAAGTAAGACTTTGAACAAAGGCTGGACCATTGTATGATGATACACCCAGAAAGTTTGTCAAGCAATAGCTGCATACTCTATGATTCAGAAAATCAATACCTATACTTTATACAGCTCTAAAAGTATCCTCTTTACTTCTACAGTGATAACATAATTTTATCTTGAAAATAAACCTGATACCTAGTATTAAAACTTGATAGACAAGCAAATCCAGATTTTCCCCCTGCTTTGTCCTTTGCTGTTTTTCAAATAGTTAAAAGCCATCATAGCTTAAAAAACCCATTTGTTTTTATCAGGCAAAAAAGGTAAAGTATTTCATCTGAGTGCTAAATCTGAAAGCTGCAGTGAGTGTATTTAGGACAGGACAAAACAAGGTATACAGATAAAACAGCTTGGGTGAAACCGTAGCCCCAGTGAATCCTGTGACAAAATTCCTACTGACTTCATAGGGCCAAGACCCTACCTAGCAGTCATACAATGAAGACAGCTGACACCGCACAACTTTTAGAGGAGAACGAAAGATTAAAAACTCAATATTCAGGATCCAGTCAAGTTTACATATAAAAGATTTAGCTGAACTCTGAGCTGACATCCAGCACATTGTTTGTTCAGCAGAGGAAAATGATAGATGTGACAGAATTGAAGTGTGGTGTGAAAAACAGTCAAAATGTAGCCTTCTTTTAAAGCAAAATGCCAGTCTTTCTCTTTAATTTGAGGTACAAAAAAACCTCCCTATAATCTTCACAGGCTATAAGAGTTCAAGGATGACATTCTAGTCTGGTCAGTTGTAAAGTAATCTTCTGAAATACTTACTATGCCATAAGGATAGCAACAATGGGAATGGGAGGGAACCGAGGGGAACAAATAGGGAAAAATCAGTCTGCAGATCTGGGCAAAAAGCAGCAGGGAAGACCAGAGTTCATTTTGGACAATCTTAATGAATCTTTGTTTGCTTCCATAATGCTGCCATTCTTAATATCCCAGAAATAATAGAAAAAATACCTGTCGTTTATGCTTTCCAAAACACTGCAACAGATTAAAGACAAAACAATATATCTTTTTGATAGAAAGTTCCCTGGAGACATATTATGTAGCTTAAAGAATGGGGAAGGATGGAAACCCTTTAGAGCAGCAAATGCCTTACAGTTCCAGCAGATATGAATGACAAAGGTCTATTGACTTCAGTATTGTGGCCTGTGATCTTGAATAAATATTTCATTGTCTTCTGAAGGGGATCTGGTGGCATCTGGAATAGTAGTGCCTCACATTCTGCATTGCAGACCATTGCCTTTTTTGAGCATCCTAGCAATGAGATGGTGAAGGCTATCTCGATAGTATAGGTAAATATGCAGAAAAGTATTTTCTTAAACTAAAAATGACCTCCCAATAAAAATAAATTTTATGCAAAAATGATGCCATGGTTAGGGTATTTTTTATTTATGTCTGTAATTTCATGACAAAATTATTCATACTTACAGATTTCCAGGGAGAATATTGAGATTTTAAATAGTCTTTTTTAAAAATTATTCTATGAGAGAAGTTAATAGACTTTTTTATAAATGTGTTGCAAATAGAAGGGGAAGTTGGTTTATTTAGAACTGTGTAGAACAGAAATAATACTGAAATTTCAAAATTATTTTCAGTTCCTTGTAAGTGCAACATTACATGCTGGTGAGGGCATATTCATTAAGGCATTATCCTTGTCAAACTTAATAATACACTTATTAACTTTAAGCACATAGCCAATTTCACTGCAATCACAGTTAAAACTCAACCTGTGCCTCGCTGCTTCATTGAACTAGGGCCTAAGGCTAACTGGATCTTCAGTATGCTTTTTGTAATATTCTTAGGGGAGCCGTGGGAGTCAGCAGCCAGTGAGGAGTGAAGGAGGTCAGCAGCTCGGCTTACAACCGAGGTGCCTGAATGTCAGAGAAGGTCTGTGGGCAGGGAGGAAGAGGCCGTCTGGCTTCCAGCACAAAGGGAAAAAGGAACAGCACTTATCTGAGAGAAAGGGTAGGGAGGGGGTAGGAATTAGATGAATTTGTACATAGTGAAGGAGCAAGAAAGAGCACAGAGGATTCCTCAGAGTATTAGAATTAAACCTAGTATTTATGCAGTTGGCAAATCACACTGAGCTTGGTGTGTTCAGGGAAACAGTTGTCAAAAGAAAATATAAAATTTTGCTGTAAAAAATAATATTTTCCTTATATTTTCTGTAAAATTGTCAGCATTACTTTAAAGTGCCTTTTAAATGTCTTTAAGCACCATTGAAAATCTGTTTTAGGTAAGAAGTTAAATGTCAGCTTTATGCTACAAAGACAGCTCCTGATCCTTCAGGATTTAAAGAACGTAAATAATTTGGTACGCATTAACAACACCATTGCAGAATATTTATTCATGTATCTAAATATAATCACATGTATGAATGCTTGTGGTGTTGGGCAGATAAAAATGTCCTAACTGGGAAAAGAGGTGTGGGGGCGTCAGATCTAATTCTACAAGGGTGTTGAACATTTCATAGCATGTGCCAAAGAGTGACATCTGATAGCAATTTCCTGGAGTCAATCTTTTTTTCCTTTGTATTTTTCTTAAAAGAAATGGTCTGTTCTTTCAACATTCTAATTATCATTAGTCTCAGAAATTACTTTGCAATTGATGAAAGTCTGAATTCTTCATGTTTGCTGAGCAAAACCTTAATATAAACAAACTCGCTGTAAAGTCATTCCAGGGTAATTAATAGTGCTAGCCTAATTTATATCTGTTTAATATCTGACATACAACTGTAACAGGCAAGTTTCTGTTCTCACTATTGTCTTCCTATTGCTGGAACTTGTTTGCTGGAAACTCAACAGTCAGCATTGGTCTGAAGTAAATTAAAAGCAATGTACAAAGTCTTTTATCTGAAGGAGCCAAAAGCAGTAGTCATGGTCTTTCTTTAGATGTTGGACAGATAGAAATCTCATTAGGTTTCTCAGGCCATTTACATTTCTGAAGCTCAAAAATTTAAGCCAGAAGGGGAGAACTATCTTCCTGTCAGAACACAGATCAGAGAGGTTGCCTGCAGCAGCAAAATATTCAGTAGGTGTTTTCATGAATGGTCATGAAGAGGGAGGAACAAGTATCTTAGTTTCCCCAGAGTAACTGAATAATCCTCCAGGGAAGCACTGCCTCCATAATCCTGCAGTGCATGAGTCAGCATTACAGCGCCTGGGAGAATTGTTCTCTTTTTTACAGCTCATGATATAAATTCGACAATTTGCAAACATGTTTGCAGATTTACAAGAGCAAACTTCTGTAAAAATTTTTTAAAGCTTTATTGTAAATATGAATGTGGCATTATAACTTCTGCTATGCATTAGGACTGGGAAAGGGAAATATAATTTACTGCATCTGCTTTGTACTGAGAGGGCAAAAAAACAAAAAAGATGAGTTTTAAGGTTTTAATTCTGTCTACTTAGTTTCCAGAGCTTTCCTCAAATATATGGTAAAAACGCCATCCCTGAGAGCACTCCCAGATTAAAGAGAAAAGCAGCATGGGTGTAACAGACTCTCCAACTCTTTTCTCTGGTGAGCCAATAGTTTGTTTTACCCACAATGAGTACCATCCTAAATTCGCATGTGAGGAAAACAGAACATAAAATATCTACCTGAATTATCCTCCATATATCAGCTGATCTGTGGGATTTGGACATTAAACTTTGACCTTCTGAATCCTAATGCTGTGCTCATCAACAAAGGCAATTTCCATCCCACCTGGCCTTTGGTGCATAATATCTTCTAACTGTTCCCTGTACCAGGGAACTAAGGGAAATGCTCCAGGAATTTGCTGGAGCTGAAATTTCCTATCCACTGTGTCTGATTATTTTTATTGATGACTAGTTACAATTCCAGTAGGAGATATATCTCAAACTCCTTATGTTTACATCCTCACCCATATTACATTGGTATGTGATGGCATTACTGCATTAAGGCATTCTATCCATCACTAAAATATACATGCAGTCAGTAGCTGTTCTGATCAGCTATACGCAGATATGGGTTGAATTACAATGGAAAGCTGCCTCTGTATATACAGTAAGGGATGACTTTATTGAAGTTACTTACACTTGAAAAGAAAGGGCTTTCAGAAGGAAACCTTGTTGGGTTTTTTTCCTGGAAAAAAGACATTATATGAAATCAGAATTAGTCTTGTGAACAGCCATGAGGAATCAGCCAGAAAGTTGACTATCTTTCTGACTATCACTTCACTTCTGATCTATCATTTATAAGAATCCATCATGTAAGACACTTGAGACTTACAAATAGAGAGCCCTCACACTTTTCAAAACTTTCTTCGTTATCAAAGCAGGGTTTTTAACTTGGAAGAGATGTCCACCCATGACAAAGATTAATTAGTGCTAGAGCCTAATAAAAATTTTCCAAGTGTTTTTTCTTTCTACCTACCCCTATACAACACTTGCCTGCATTCTATGCTGTGTTTTCTTCCATCATGCTTTGGAATATGACATAGGAATACAGCATACACTGGTCAAGTATTAAATGTAAACCATATATAATACCAGTGTTACTGAGAATGACAGCTTGCAAAGAAACTAATTCTGATAACACTGTTTAGGTAGCAGAAATGGCAGTGGATTTCCTAGATGGTTGGTGATGAAAACAGTTTGCAGAATTTGATTTTCGTGAAAATGAAAAATTTCCTGTGGAACTAATATTCTTAACAGCAATAATAAGGTTTCTATAGGGAATGGTAAAGCAGAACCACAGCTGTTAGCTGTATTGTTTTGCTTTGATCTTTAAACCTTTCCCCTAGCTTTCCCCTTTATCATCTTTGGTTTTCAAAGCAGCAATGAAATTCTAAAATAATACATTGAAAATGAGCAAAAGGAGATTTCTTACTGAAAGTTAATGTAGTCAATATTACTTTTTTTTTTCAAAGTTTCCCCATGAACTGAACAGAACCAAAGAAATGCAGCCTATCAGAAATATCCCATGGGCACAGACTGGGGTTTTTGATAAGGCGTAGTCTCTCTTTGGGCTACAGAGTGGTGGTCTGAGGGAGGCTAGTCATGAGTCAGCTTCTCAGCATGTCAACAGCTTGTCAGCTGCTGAGAGAATTCAGATGATTTAGTACTGATCCAGGAGTTTCAGTGAAGACACTGTTTACTAGAATTGCTTAAAGCTCAGTGCACTGTGCACTGAGTATCATGTGTAATGATACTCAGTGCACTGTGCACTGAGTATCATGTGTAATGATACTCAGTGCACTGTGCACTGAGTATCATGTGTAATGATACTCAGTGCACTGTGCACTGAGTATCATGTGTAATGATACTCAGAATTAGTAACCTTTTTACTTTGCCTCTGCTTTTCTTTAGCTGTTGGGGAATTGGGAAGTTATGTAGAGGAAAAGCACTATTGCAACATAAATAATAACATATAATGTGTTTCCATAAATAATTTTGTCTATGTGATACTGCCATTGGCTGTTGTCATGTAAAGTAGACCTTTGACAACATAGCCTGTCCTTTTCCCTGGGTTCACTTCTCTTTCCAGAACTGTGAAACCCTCCTGTTCTGAGTCTGAAACTCAGCGATTCTTCTCATATTTTGGGATCACATCTGCCATCCCTTCTTGTACTTTTACCTTTCTGCTTCCCAATTATAGGCATTGTCATCTGGATATAGGCATAAATAGCTGTCTGCATATAGATATACATGCCTATCCACCATAAATATTGAATTCATACTTGTGGAGTAGATTCAGTATTTATTTCCCCTCCTGTTTGGACCATAACCAGCATTAACACTTCACCAATCTTCAGACTCACTTGTGTGTATTTAGCAAACCTCATATGTCAGGATTTGAAATGGAAGTAAATTGCCAGATAATTGCAAAAGTTTATGTTTATTTTGGATTAAAGAATAAAAATATTAAATAGGTTGCCAAAGAAAGAAATTGGACTGAGCCATTTTTGTATTTTATTAGCACAATCTTTATGGTCCACACTCTCTCATGTGGCTATCTAATTTGTGTTTACAAAATATGTGACTATTTGAGCATTCAGGTATATTCAGAACCTAAAGCAGGTTCTGACTATTTTACTCAGGATCAGAAATAACTATCATACTCTAACTAAGTTATCATTAGTCAGAGCCACGATTTCCCAATGACAATAGTGAAATGAAAAAGATTAAACTTGTTCCTACATATCTGTCAAGAAATTGACATTTAAAGGCCGTTTTATTTTATTACAGTATTGGATGTTTTATGGTAAGGATGTATGGGTCTAGATTCTCTTATGGAGTAAAACAAGTAAAAGGCTGGAATTAATGGATTTTCTTTACTGTAGAGTGGCCAAGGTTGCAGCCACAGTTCGTAAGAAAATTAATTGTAGACTTCATCTTATTTTTCATCCAATTCTTCACAAGTGAGATATTGCTTCATTTCACAGGCTTGCATCTTACAGTGACTCTCATTCTGCTTGTATAACACCCCAGAATAGAGCATAAATTGAACTGCAGGTCTCCATTAGCACAGGTTGTGTGGCAAAAAAAAAAAAAGTGCAAAACTACGTAGAGCTTAGATTTAAGGTTGCAACATTTACACGTAGAAAGAGGTCTGCTCAGCAGATGAGCAGTGTTGCCCCAGCCTGTCTGACCTTTTCCTGTGTCTTGTCTGTACCTCTCAGAACTATGGCAGAGCCCCATTACTTGGGTTGAAGTAGGCATCTGAGAGAGATATGTCTCCTCCACGTATTCGTATTTACTTCTTTCTAGGACACGAGGCACTATCTATCATTCACACAACCTGTTTTCTAACAATTGGTCATTAATGAAAAGCCAAGATGCCCCCTCGCACCTGTATCCTGATCCACCAGCCATGGAGAAAGCAGGAGAAAGCAGCAGGGAGAGCAAGGTGAGCAAGCACCCCACCTGTGGGGTCTGGGCAGCGGAAGCTGGTCTGGGTCCCACTGCTTTGGTCCTCCACACTTGCCAGCCCTGTGCCGAGCCACTTCACCACATGGCCTGGCAGGCAAATGGCTGGAGGCAGGTGGGTTTGCACAGGGTTCGTAGGTTGAGGGAAGGCAGGAGGAACCCTGTGAGGTGGTGGCCCAGGAGCAGGAGGGACTGAAACAACTAACAGTAACAGTGGTGCAGGCTGGCAGAGGAGTAACATGAGAAGAACCAGATCCTCATGAACAGACGCTCGCATAGTTAATAAGCTTTTCACTTTTTCCTTTAAATTATCTTTTCATTTGCATCCTGAATCAGGATTATCAGAAGATTTTTTTGGTTTTAATTATTTTTAGCCTGAGAAGTTAAACACAGTGAGTCAGAAAGTGTTGAACTCCATGTGTTGTGCTGAGCTGCCACAGAGGACAATCCATTTTTCACACAACAGCAACACATTTTTCAGGTCTTCCTAAGCTTTATTTTCAATTCCGTTGTTTCCCTGCTGTGAAAAGATATTGCTATAATAAGACAATATTGCAGTGGGGAATGCAACACGGTTATACCGAGGTTTTTATTAAATCATAGTGATGTATATAGATACCCCCCCAAAAAAATTCTGTCAGAAGATAAAACCCTTTTTAAAAGCCCACAGTACATTATTAGACTTGCAGCATGCTGGAGCTAGGGGAAATCTACCGAACCATGTCAAAGTTTCTTACAAACTATCTGATAGCAAGAAAGCTTTGTGGTTGTTTTTTAACTGAATAATTGGTTTGATTTAAAAATACATAACACTCTTTGGTTAGCTATAAGATGGCCTCCTGAACCATAGAGCATGGTGGTTAATAACATTGGGATATACAACTGTATAAACAGTAACACTAGGATTTCTATGCACTATACTTTTAAGTGCCTAAGGCTCCTGCAATTTGTAGATAGCCATTATTTATTGAGTTGAGAGCAGAATGTTTAAGGAGCATGAAAACACACTCAAATATACAGAATATGTTTTTCAATAAGTTCTTAACTATTTTGTTCTCACTCTCTTTCTCTTTGCCTCCTGACAGAAAATACAGGTGATTCAGACAATTTTTAGACTATAGTCCTTCATTCTTCCTCTTGTTTGCATAGCTTTTCTAGATAAACATAGAGACATTTCTAACTTTTTATTTTAACTTTTACTGAAAAAAAACTTTTAAATAAGAATTAAATTCTATTTTGGCTTTCTAATTCTTTAATTTATTTTATTTCTTCTACTGTGTTTTTATAATCCCACACTGCAATTGAAAAAAATGAGAGACTAAAGAACATATAACAAATTCTATAAAATATTGAATTGTTTATATTGAAGTTACAGGTTCACTCCAATTAAATACTTACTGTAATAGGGAAAGAAAGATGAAAAAAAATAAATATTATTTATGCTTTAACAAGGATGTGAACTTAATTGATTCCAGTAAGACAGCAAATATTTTCCTCCCTTTTGTTGCTATAAAATGTTATTGCAAAGAAGATGATTATAAACTGTTCTTCAGGGCCAATGGGGTACAAACAAACATAAATTATCTTAAACTTTGCCAAAAGTGATCTCACTGACTATAAGAGAAAGTTTCAGTTTGGCTGTTAAAGCACCGCAAGTGTTCTCCTATGGAAGTTGTGACATCTCCTTCACTTCAGGTTTTTAGGATGGGTTAGACAAACATCTATCAGAAATTATCTTAGTGTAGACCACTGACCAGCCTCATTCAAAAGGACTGGAGATCTGGTCTTCTGAGATTTTGTATTTCTGCTCTTCCAGGAATCTAAAACATCTAATTGAGTTTACCACCAGCTGGACATCTTCTTGTTACACTTCCCATTGCATAAACGTCTTTCTTGCTGTACAAACTTCATGTTTATAATATTGTGAGTGTACAGGGATTCAATGAACTTCCTGTTAGTCAAGTAATTTCCTCACTGCTGCATTTCTGGGGACAAATTTATAGTGTCCCTCTCTAAGTGCAAGTACTCAGTCACCAGCTAAGTTTTTTGTAGACATGTATCTTGCTGGTTCACCTGCAAAACATAAAGCTGGAAGGAGTGACTACTAATCTTTTAATTGATCTAAACATCTGGGAAATGGATATCTTGTAAATTTTGTGGTTACAGCAGAAGACTGACTTTATCTCAGCTCAGACTTGCGGTGGTGAAAGATCTTGTTTTTCAATCAAAGTAAGCAGCAACTTAGAGCCCTGACATCCAGTCGAAGTGCTGACTCCTGCCTCTCTTCTGGCTGTGCTCCTACTGCCAGAACCAGCAGCTTTCTGCTGACAGATATCCCATCTCTTCCTCTGGCAGCAGGATCAAAAAGGATGTGCTATTTTCAGAGTTTCTCCTGTAATACATTCATGTTATAGAGTATGAAACTGCTAGTTAAACTCCTCGAGGCATTTGGAGAAAGGTTCTTGGAAGTGTCAGTGTTGCTGCAGATATGTTACTGTGTCACAGTAACAGATCCCACTACAATTTGGCTCAGCCTGAGTGATGCCTGCAGGCCCTCCGTGACCTGGTCTATCAGGCTGCCTTGCAGTGTGGTAGGGAGAGACCCATACATCTGCCCTGTCTCAGCACATGTCTTACATTGGAGGTGCAGGTGATGGCAGCTCGGAGCAGTCTATGGTGATATGGAGAGATGACACCTGGGACACTCTCCCTTGCTGTCTGGCCCATCGTGGCAATGCCGAGCATGAACAAGCTATGGTCACCAGAGAACTTGGAACTCTCGGTCTGAAAAGCACAAAAGAAATTAGTTGGGACTTCAACTGCTCTTTGCTACTTTTGTTATCAAAATGCAACATTTTGCTTTGCTTTATTTTAGATTTGTCCAAACCCACAATCACTTATGTGCTCATTAGCAAAGTATCTAAGTTTTACCTTTGAGTATGCCCGAAAAACCTCATTTTTAATGATATCCAATTCTCAGGAGCCAGCTCATGCATAATTCCCTGAAGTTTTGCAGAAGAGATCCTCTCCATTTCTCTTGGCCAACTGACAAGCATTTTAAGTGCACATCTGTCAGATAAGGCCCTGCACAAAAGGTAAAGTTTGGTGGTAGTTACAGTACCTCAGACCTCTAATGACCTTCAACAGTTTTAGCCCTCACAGAAGGAGGAACAAGGACCAGAACAAATTTTCTGATAGAGTACCTAATAGTAGGCTGGAGTGGAGTTCTCTTAACTTCCACTTTCAAGTGAATAATTAAATATTCATTAGATCAGAGACAAGAAAGGAGAACAAGATGAGATTAAGAGTCAGCCTTAGGTTTCTTGTGGAAAAGAGTACTTCTTTTCAAATATCTAAATTTAGAATTGGAGGAGAGAGCAGAAAGTGAGATTCTCCTCTTTTCCCAGATGAGAATCGTAAGAAAGTAGTGACCTGTACTGACATATTCACACTTGTCTTTTTTCTAGGGCACAATGAATATTTAACAAGTCTACAAGGATGGATATAGCTTCTACAAGAGCGACTGAGGCCAACCTTCTCTATCCCATCCCAGGGTAGCATCAGCTCCAGTGGTTTCGGAGTGGAAAATATAGGTTCAAGCACCCTATAGCACAGGAATAAATTAATTCTAGTTGTACTTTTTCTGCATAAATACTCAGCTAAGTCCACCTAAGGGAGAGAGACACTGCTAAGGCCACACTTTGTGAGAAGGACTGGCAGAGGGGCCTCACACCAAGGGGAAGGTGGGTAGTTTGGAATCAATATAGGAGTCAGAGACACAGGCTAGAGTTGTGATCTAAATTTTACCAGTTTCTGTTGGCTAACATGTGCCATCTGCTTAGCTTGCTGGCTTTGGATGAATTGCATGCCTACTGCCTACATTTTTTTGCATGCATTGCATGTGAAGCAACACATGCATAACTGCAGGATGAGGTGTTCTGATAGTTGGGTCCTTTAATAGCAAGTTAAAACTTCCTTGTGGACCTAGCTCTGAATTTCACATTTTCAGTCTCCACTCCTAACTGTATTTCAGGAAGAAAAGCTGGAAGAAATGTTGCTATTTTATATTGTTGCTAAGATGTCAAAGTTTCTGGACACCTTCCAGAGGTGAGTGTTAGCTCAGTGGGTCAGGTGCCAAGAAAACTCTGCTTCTTGTCCATACAGGTTTTACTCTTGTGATTTATGTTGTCATTATTTCAATGGATATAACCATTATGAGAGAGTAGGGCCAAACTTACACCACCCTTCAGGTAACATGAATCCAAGGAGTTGAAACCTTGAATGGGAGCCGGTATTTATAACCTAGTTGAATAAGACTTGGGCACTAAGTAAGCTCACAGGTGATCCCTCTCAGTAGATGAGATTTTTAACTGGATGGCTAACTGGTCTGAAGCTATTAAAGCTGGTGGTCTCAAGGTTATGTATAGAAGATATTTATCAACAGTCACAACTGGTCTGAAGCTATTAAAGCTGGTGGTCTCAAGGTTATATATAGAAGATATTTATCAATAGTCACAAAATAATGTGACCACAAACTGGCCACAAGTCCACATTGGAGAGGACTGTCTGCAGCCATGCACGGGACTTCTTTCCTGGCCATGAGTCTGAGTATTCAGAGAAAGAGATAGGCAGGTTCAGTGCTTATTCAGCTTTTCAGGGCAAGAAGAGAAAAACAAGTCCTTGTCAAAATGAAAAAAAAAAATATTGAAAGTAAAGAAAAAGTTTGTTTGAAAAAAGACTGTCTTTCATTTAGAAAATGAGCTTGAACAAAGTGTTTCAGCTCTTCAGAACTACCTGAAAGTGAGTGATTCAGTTCCATATGAAAATATTGTATCAAAGAGAAGAATATTATCTTTAATTGCTCCTCCATCACGTCATTTCTGACTCCTCTCCAGAGCTGGAGAAATAGTCAGCATCAGGAGGGTGAATCATCTGCACTGCATACAGCCCTGTTTGGCAAACGGCAAACAGCCATCTCCTGGGACTCTGTTCCAGTTTGCACGTTTATCCTTACTGGAGGCCCTAGCTAAAATAAGGAACACCACATCTGTAACGTGCATTTATTCTGCTGTCTGACAAAATAAGAGTAGATTAATATAAAATAGTCTTTGAGAGGTAAAAGACAGGATGTTTAGGGAATGAGGTTATCTGAAAAAGAATCTTTTAAACTTTCTGAAGGCTGCTGAAGAGCATGAGGCAGAAGTGTGGTCAACAGAGGAATTTAAACTTGCTAAACTCCTTTCAGGAAACACAAAAGGGTTTATATATTTAGAGTTAAAGGTTAAGTCAAGGGTGAACCCACTCTAGCAGAGTTTATTCCTTCTGAGCTGGGTAGCTTACTCACTTCTCGCATATGCCAAATCAGGAAGTTTATCCACAGTTCATTTTCTATTACTCAGTTTTTTGCAGAGTCACTAACCTTTCATTGTTTCTCTCTTAAGGATATTGAATTTATCCCAGGACTGCAAGCTGACATTCTAAGAATTTTATAGCATGAAATATGCCATCTACTAAGTGAAGGAACTGCAATGGGAAAAAAATATCATGTTTTCTAAGAGGCTGTTGAGCAGTGTGCGGCTAAATCTGACGAAGAAATGAATACTTGTATTTTCCATTGATGTCAGATCTCAGGACATCATCTAATAAATGGAAAGCTGTCTGAAGAAGCATTGCAGACTGGCAGTGAGTGGGTAGATTTAATATAGATTAAGAAATTAATAACATAAAAGAACACATAGCCTGAAAGGATTATGTTTTTAATGTCTTGATATTTTGCTATGTATTCAGAGCCCCTCTACTAAGTGTATTGGGTGGTTTTGCAATGCTTATAACCAAAAAGCTCTGCTACATTAATATTACAACCCAAAATTATTTGAGTTGTCCTGATAGGTATGTAATTTTGAGGTTCTGTTTCCCTTTAAAAGTCCTGGATAATCAGTGTCAGCACATATATAGTGACCTTGATCTGTAGGAATGGAATGACATTAATTCTCTTGCTTCCAAAAGTGTCCCATTGAATCAGTCTGTTTCCTTCTTGACAGGCTGCTTTCTATATGTTCTCTCTCTCCAAAATACACTGGACTTTGAACTGCTTAAACTGCTGTGAACTCTATCTAAAATTACATTAAATCTCTGTTATCTGAAATCAGTTCATTCACTAAGTGAAAGTCACCTTGAAATGCTCTGAATGTTCTTGATCCCTCAAATATGCATTTGATTCCCTAATTCAGTGATTACTGCTTGTAATAACATTGAAGAAAATATGCAAGAAGACAAAAAGTGTTAATGATGGCTCACAAGGAGAGATTTCCAGTAGTGATTTGATCAAAAGAATCAAAGTCAGTCCCCATTTAAGACCAGGAATAAACTGTGAAGCCCTTTTTAGCTATTCCAGCTTGTGACTCACTGTGCAAAGCAGTGTTGGCTCTAAGATATCTTTTTGTTTCACCCAGCAGTAGAACTAGCCTGGGAACTAAAGAGCAGCAGGATGCAGAGAACTATCAGCTATTAAAAATCTCACAATTTATGGAACTTTTAAAAATAATAAACTGAAGCATCAAAAAGATTTTTGTCCTTTTTTTCTTTTTCACAGGTGTCTGATTTTCCTTGATTTCTTCTTCAAATGAAATTTACTGAAGAAAATGTAGCCGTGTTTGAGTTTGCTGTAGGTTGACAAAAATGTGCTGACTTACTCCTTTGCCCTAGTGTTCATTTTCTTTCATTCTGTGGAGGGCAGAATCCTTCCCCAAAAGAAGGATTCTGGATCAGCTGGCATGAGATCTTCTCATGGAAATATTCAAATATATGATTATTATGTGATATGTCCTTACATGTTCTTAGAGCTCACTAAGTCATATGAAATTCCATTCCCTTGTGGAAAAGCAACCTATAATCTTCCTTTCTCCTGTTTCATGGGACATTCTAAGAAGTCAGCTGAGATATGGGCAAAGGGTATGGGCAATTTAGGTTAAATAGAGAAATGAGGTAAGACATTTTGTAATTTGTGCATTGCTTATTGAGTGTAAATTAGGCTGGATGGCTAGATCTTGTGAGTTTTTGGTAGTCGCTGTCTGTAAGGTAGAGGACTTCTTAACTGGAGAAAACTCATTTCAATGTTTTTGCACCATTAACCCCTGATAGTTGCATTATAACAGGTCTCTTAAACTCTCTCATTAGCTGCTTCATGCAGTTTATGATAGTACTCCAGTATATATTTATCTTATTTTATATCACCTATCTTCTAAGATTTTTTTCTTCTGCAGGAAAAAGATCCAACAATTCATAGAAGTACATTTAAAAAATAGTTCCTAATCTTGCTGCTTAAGCGCACTTCAAAGTTCCACTGAATACAGATATGATCAGAGTATTTTTTTGTTTGTTTGTAAAACGTCCATGGAGATATATAGAGTGAATGTAACATGAACACAAGACCACAATTGTGTTCTTGTGAGAGAATCAACTTGGGGTGCTAGGTAGATATCAGGGGAAAAGTCTGATTAAATTCATTGTAAAAATCTCTTTTACAATGGAAATATTTTTTCCAGTTTCTACGGCAGAAGTACACTATATCTCTAGTGATGCTTTTTGAAAAGTTGTTGCCATGAAACTATACAGGCCAAGAAGAAAATTAATCTATGTGCTTTGGCTTGGCGTACACAGCTGTGCAAGGAAAAAGAATGTGCAAGGCATGCTTTCACCCTCTGTATCGCTGTGTCTGTAAGAAGTTACAGCACACACGTGAAAGAGGCTTCTTCAAAATGTTACTTCCAGTCCTCTTCAAAAGGAGCAAAAAGGTGGTAGACCCCTGACTGCAATCATCCCTTTTTCACCAGGGCTGGGCTAAAGCAGCTACTATAAACTGGCAAGAGCTGACCTGGAGAAAAACTCTACTCTCAGATAGCTCAGTAATAGTGGGATTTGGGTAAGCTCTTGTCTGTAAGCATGTCCATAAACCACCTGCTGCTACCAGAGATGAGTACAGTGGGTTTAGAAGCAACAGATATGGAGAGAAAGGTCGGTGTTAAGCTGCTCCTGTGGCACGGAAGGGGCTGCATGAGTGATCAAGAAGGGGCCTGGTATTGGGGGAGCAGCTCAACAGGAAAGGACGAAGATGGGTCTGCACAGCAAGTCTGGAGAGTCAATGTATTCCAAAGCAGCTATTCTTAGTCTACACCTGGTGCCCTTGGTTTATCCTGTTGGAAGTCCGCCAACTTCCTATGGGTTAGGCATAGCCTACAGGTTGGTTTACTATTCCACTTTGAAGGCAAATTTTCTCGCCATTAAAAACGTGTTTGTAGTAGAGTGTGCCTGGCTGTTCGGTCAGATAGAGTGAGAGAGTTCATCTGTTTTACACAGTATGCCTTGAGGTTGTTCACACAGTGTGCGGGTTGGGGGGGGGTGGTGATTAGAGGAGATAGCTAACGTGAATTTACCTCCATCAGTTCTCAGTGAGCTGTCTCTGAATTAGAGGCATTCCTCAATGAAACCGATAATCAAATTGGATTTTTTTTTTTTTTACAGTTGAGTTTATTTGATCTTTTTCTGGAAAATAAACCTTTGTTTTTGTCTTGGAAAAATCTTTGTTAGTTACTTGTCCTAAACATATGTGCATCCCTCAGGGATACTGAGGTCCCCTTCCCTTATATCCAACTGTGAACTTTCTTTAACCCAGCCCTTCCCATTCATGAAAATGCCTCTTTGACCTGAGTTATAAAGCAGTTGACCTCTCCACCTCCACATCCCTTTCATATGTAATTCTTCCAGGATATCTACACAGCACAGGCCATCATTATGGGTGAATACAAAGAGCAGTTAGACTTAACTACCTAATAATGATGCCTATGTTTTAAAAGGCCTCAACACTCAACATCTGAAATGTATTTTAGCATGTATAAAATATGGCATTGCTGGGCCTCTCTGATGCTTGCATTGACTAGGCGTGTAGGGAACAGGGACTGCAGACAGCTATCCTTCACCTCTGGCTAGGTGAAAACTTTGGGGTGAAGACACATGCAGGATTGTGACAAATACTGCTCCTAAAGAAGCAAGCTTAAAAAAAACAAGGTAGGTAAAGCATCCCACTCCCTCTGTACTAGTGTACTCTAAACTTTGTCCCTTGGTACAATAAAGATACCCCAGAGATCATAATTATTTTTAGTTTCCTTATGGTCTCTTCAGACAAAGATCTATGGACACAGTGAGATCTTGTCTTCTGAGCAGGATACACATCTTGCAGTTTTATGCAGTGTCAAGCTTACTGGAATTCTAACACTGTCTGTTGCTTTTGAAAAGGCTTTTTTCCTTTACTGTCATAATCCTTAGACAAACATTTACTTCTAAAAAAAGTATCTCAAAATGGCTGTGTTTTGTAAGTACAATACACTTGCTCTGCACAGATATAAACAATAGCAAAGATACAACAGAACAGAGGCAGCTCCTCAAATACTGTTTATTTTGAGTAATATAAAATTTGCTGCTACCAGCTGCCATACAACACGCAGGCTCCCTACAATACATCCCAGAGCTGTCTTACCCAGAAAAAATTATGGCATGAAATAGGCCAGCACATAGCTTTAGTTCTCCTTTTGGCATCTGATATTTAGTGTTCCATATGTTGATCTCACATGCTGATACTTGTTTCCTTCATCTAATACCACCTTTTTTTCACATTGCTGTTTTTGTAGAAGACTGAGAGATCTCAGTACAGCGGCTGCTTGCATTTGTTCTGCCAGGCTCTGTTTGCTGCAATGGCATCATTATACATCTCATTATATAGCCAAGGTCAAACCAGCAACTAAGATCTCCTGTGTGTGGTTCTCTGTGGGTGGCTAAATAAATGAAGATTTCAATAAATATTTGATGTCTTCTGAAAGATTAGAAGCAGCTTGCTTTATTTTTACAGAAGGTCCTAGGCTAGCACTGATTTTTAAGGAAATAGCCAGCCCATAAGATATGTTGAAAGGCAATTGTCTTGCATCCTGACACTACAACACTGACAGAACTTCATTTAATGACAATGTTCTTGTTCATATGATTTTGCAGTTCCTGATTGATAAAGTAATCTTACTCTGATAAGAGCATTCCCCTTTGTCTGCAGAGGCAAGACTTGCCCCTCTGTCCCATTTTCTACACATGCTCTTGCATGGCTGAGCATCAGCTCCTACTAGTGCTCATACCATTAATGAGTATTACAAAAAGTGTCAGACCTTTCTCCAACTAAAATCCCCGTGAAGACATGTCCATGGTTATGGTATCCCCTTTCTGTCCTCAAGGGCCCTGAGAGGAGCAATGAGTTATTTGGCAAATCCCTTGCCTTGAGGGAACCCTCTGACAGCAGGCAAAATCATTACTCTGCCACCCAGTCACAGGTTCTTCTCTGAGTTGGAGCCACTGTGGCATGCCAGAGGGGTGATTGTGCCATATGTTGTGAATTCTTGCCCTATATTCAGGTCTCTGGTTGTTATGTTTCCCAGAGCATTTCATTGTTGGGTGACACAATTCTGGAGCCATCTGGGATTGTCTGAACACTGTAGATGTTGAATCAAACATGTGCCAAGGAAGTGAAATGGCAGCCTACAATCACCTGAGATTTTTATTGGGGGCGGGGGGGCAGCATTCCCCCATTCTCCCCCAGCATGCTTTGTCCAGTCTCATAGATCAGATCTCCTAGGTCAGGGAGTGTTGACCATGTCAAAATATTGTCCTCATCCAGGATCTGGACCAGAGATTAGTTTAGTTTATATTGTGTGGCCAGTTGTGAAACAGAGCTCTCCAACACCTGCTTCTGTTCTGCCTGATAGACAGTGGCAAGGGACAGCCCATACTGTGTGTATGAGAAGCTCAGGTAGAATCAGACTCCAGGAAGCAAATAACTTCCCTTCACCATACCCCCCAAAGATAATGGATGTAGAGAATCTGTTCACTGGCAGATTACCTCAGGATAGATGACATAGCTGTCTTCAGGATGTAAATCTTCTAAATTTCAAAACAGAACAAAATATGTTAATTTGATTGAGTATGAGGCTGAACTTTGTAGGCACTGCCTGAGGCAGATAACAGGCTTTCTGAGGCCAATAAAAAGAATAATTAAAACTCCAGACTGGGAGGACAGAGACTCCAAAAGTGTAACTTACGATGTAATACATATGACAAGACATACAAAAAAAATTCAACAGATCTGAAGCATATTTATATGAATGCCCAATACATTAGGAATTTAAAAGCAAATGTAATGAGTGACACTAGAAAAATTTGCCATTGTTTAATGCCTTATCTGTTTGGTTAGTGTCCTAGTAGTTAGTGTCTCAGTCTCCACTCTGGCATATTCCATATTAGCTACAGGAAATATTGCACGTCTGAACCTCCATCTGGCAAAACCAAAATGAAATATTAGCACAAAAAAACTAATAAACACTTCCAGAACACTGTCATGGATATACACATCTCAGTAAATTCACTGTAAGCCTTCGAGCAATACTTTCATTTACAACTGGACCAAAACTATTCCAAATGTTTTATATTCATTAATTTCACCCGTAATCAGGTTATCTACTTTGTTTGAAGCATTCAAAGAACATCTCTTTTTTTCTTGCTCTAAAAAACAGGTGGAAACATTATGATCATTACAGAGCTGATTGCCTGAACTGATTTTTAAAAAGCACACATTTAGGCCCTGGGTAATGGTTTATGTTTTTGAGTTTTACTTGCAAAAAAAATGATAAAGAAAAAAACCCTTATAAATTCCATTTACTATACTACTGAGTAAAGTTGCTATACCATGAGATATGGTGTCAGGTCTCACTCAGCCTAATGGTTGTAGTTTCTAGAGCTACTAGTTCTAACAATCATTCTCACCACTTCTGCAAATTAAAAGATAAATAGAGAGAAATACAGGCAAATACAGGCAGACTGACTTTGATTGGGGTTTTGGTTTTTGGGGTTTTGGGGTTTTTTTTTCTGTGACAAAATTAAGCAAATTCTTGGCAACATACCTGAGATTTTTAATGACTTCTGTAGTGATATATTTCTGAAAATTCCTACTCAACTTCAGGACTCAGAGAGTGAACTGAAGTTGTTTCACAGCCTCCCTGGTGTGTAGGTTGCAAAAAAAACTGTTTGCAAAAAGGAGGCTGAGTCACAAGCAATACCAGGCAGCCTGCAACAGACCTTTAGAAATGAGAGACGTCTTGTATCATTTGCCAAACAGTGGGGAAAGTGTGAAGATGACTAAGATGATTCAAAGCCCTTTTAAAAGCCCTTGCATGCCTCATCATGTTCAATTTTACAGAGAGTAATTTACTCCCACCACAACTTTTTGCTACATTCAAATGAAAACCCGAAAACTGGTGTTAAGTTAGTGTAGTACTAGTGGAAGGTACTAGACTTGATCTTGGAAAGCTTCACACTCCATGAAGTCTGAAAGGGATTCAGGGGGGAAAGGGCATTGTAAAAAATTGATTTTATGTTCACCTTAAGAAAACAGGAGCTAAACCTCTCTCCATGTTCATGCAGGATGAGGGCACAAGTCAACTTACTCCAGTGAATTCTTTATTAGAATCTCAGTCCTTGTCCCACCTCAGGAATTGTCACCATAGATCTGAACTAATATTGAATGTGATTATAGATACTAGTCTACAGTGATGAAGAGACTGCAAAACAGTAAGATGAGAAAAAATGTTTTCTATTGCCTGTTTGGGGAACAAACAATATTTTTTTTCATCTTACTGTGTTTTTCTATTTTGATTGGATTTAAGTTAGTGACTTTCAGCAGGGGCTACAAGACTCCATCGCTCAAGACCAAACCCCACTACAGCAGTTACTCCAGCCCATGCATTTTCTAAAAGATAAGGACAAGAAGTATGGAGAAAGTAGTTACTTTTGATGATAAATTACCTATTTTGTTATCAGCTCAACACACTGGGCAATGTAAAGCTATCTAGTTTTAGAACAGATTTCCTACTGGAGTCAATGGCGACCTCTTGAAAACTGACAATGTATTAAGGTCCTTTGTACTTTTATTCTTGATTTCTGGGATGAATGCCACCAAGTACTGAGGAACTATTGAAAATTAGTGTCCTGAGTTTTTTAGAACACTGATAATGTTTTATCTTTAAGCCAAAAAGAATAACCTCAGGGTAGAAATTTTTCTGTCAGTTATCTTGAGAAAATAATGCAGTTATTGCCATCTCTTTTTCTTTATTTGATTCTTCTGTGCTTGGTTTGCTATATTTAAGGGCTTTTATTGTATAACTGATATATTTAAACATTTCTATTTGCCTCTCTCTAGTGTATGTTATTCTTTTATTGCTTTTAATGTGATGATAAAACCATGGCCGAGCCCATAATAGGCTCAGGTGTGGAACATTAAACTGAAAAAAAAAGATATAAAATGCATAATATGCCTTTAGTGTTTATAAGCTCCAAATTTTTTTGAGTACATGTTTATAGATAAACACTTAAAATATCTTAGCATAAAAAAGTATTAGGATTGACACTGCTATAGAGTCCCAATTAGAACAAGCCCTTCAGTTTGAATGGATAAAACATGAATGACTGAGTTTTGAATTTGTGGGAAAAAAACTCGAGTTTTATCCACAAAAAAGGGATAAAGAACGTGACCTGTGACACTTCAGCTTCTATGAAATGAAACAAACAGCACATAAACAGCGGCAGAAGACTTACCAATGCATGGTTATAGCTGCTGGTGTCCACAGTGTGTAGCTCTTACCAGAAGCCATGGTTGTTTCAGTTCCAGGGTCTATCTTTACATGTTATAAATAATCACTAAGTCAACCATCATCTTCTTCTACAGTGTCTGTTTATGTGCCTTACAACAGATGTGTAAGTGTTTCTTGGGCTTAAACCATCTGGCTTACATTTGTCTCATGGTTATTTTGCCATCAGTGAACTTACCAGACATTTTCTCTATCCAGAACAACTAAGAACAAAATCTCAGGTAAATCTACTCCTGCCTGCCATCCCCTTGGGAAACAGGTTTGAACTGGCTGCAGAGTATCTTGTTTGTTTTGGGATTCTTTTAGGGGTTTTTTTTTGGGGGGAGGGGGTTTCATTTTTCTTGATGCTGTGGTTGTGGGAAGACATTTAACTGGGTGGTCTGGATGTAGGATTCACAGATGACCAGTGAGGGTAGCTGGAAAAAAGCACTGAAAAAAATACTGGCAGACATTGTAGACAGCACATTTCCTACCAGAACACCAGCAGGAGACAGAGCAGACGCAGAGACTTAGTCATAAAATGCACTTTAAGGTGTATGTATTTCCTGGACCACATTTTAAAGCCCAAACACGTGGAGCACCACAAATGGCTCTCTGTGAAGCCACTCATTGGCACTGGTTTAGTTTATGGTCATGAAAAAAAGCCTAGATTTCATATGCAAAAAACCCCTACAGAACTCATAAATAGGGGAAGGGCTAAATAAAGGATCTTTGATTGAGACATGAGAACAGAGGCAGACAGGCTCTAATTTGGTCGTAGCATTTTTATTTGGTGAAATTCCATTGCTACAAATCCCTGTTGTATGCCGGTTTTTGCTGTTAAATCTATTTTTATTAACATGGAAGATGAAATAATATCAAGGCCCTGGACTAATCCACCCAGTGTTTCACATATACATGCAATATTTTCAAATTTGCTGGAGGAAAAATAATATGTACTTGTCTGGAACACTCTCTTGCCTAGCTCCATCCTGCAGTGATTAATTACTGTTGCATTTCAGTCCCTTGGAACAGAGGATTTATAATAGAAATACTGTGCAGTGTGCTACTTTTGTCAACTCTGCATATCCAGACTGGGCTTGTTGCAGCAGGTTTCGCTTACATTTTGAAATGCTTTGCAAGAGCTGAAGCTGTTGAAGATATTTTCAACCTTATAAGTCTGCGGAGATCTTGAGTCATAGTCTTCACAAGGCTGGTGGTATATACAGCAGCATGCAGGAGAAAAACTCTGTGGTGCAAAGCTGACTCTCTAAGTTGAGGTTGCATAAGCATTGGTGCAACTATCTGGGTCTAACCCAGATTCCCTTGACTACTTCAAAGGGCCGAGAGCCCTCATTCATTCAAGCATGTCTCTATTGCTCTTGTAATCAGTAGCTCACTTCTGACTGCTGGGAAGTAAGAACAGTCTCACAGTTAATGTATGACCCTTGGGTTTTTATTTCTACTTGTACAGAATATGACTTTGAAGATCACTTTTATTTCTGTGCTTGCTTTTATTTCCTCCATTGTAAAATGCAGGTAATGGTTAGCTGTTCTGAATGCTCTGATTTTATCCACACTGCTGTCCAGAGCACTGAAGAAACTCAGACAGGAAAACAGAAAAATGCAGCAAAACAGACCGACAAATCATGCTCTGCTGATCATGACAAAGGAGCAAGTTGCCACTCAGCTGCTCTGCTGTAGGTTGCCTCTACGTTGCTTTGGCAGCAGCTTTTTTCTTGCCACACAGAGTGTGACTGCTGTTTCACAGTGCCCCAGTTACCCCAGGGTCAAGATAGGGAACAGGAGATGGGAATCTATACTGAAAGTACATTGTAGGTCTAGATCGTTGTACTGGGGTCCTAACTGAGGATGAGGGGAAAGTGAAGGCTTTTGTATGAGACTTGAAGCAAGATGCAGGGAGGAAATTGTCAGTGGTACCTGCTGAATGAATTCTGCACTTGAATTTCAATGAGAGGGACAAAAGACTGAAAAGTGTGGGGCACAAATATCTGTCTCTTGAACCCCTCTCTTCCCTACTGGAATCTTGACATATAGTCAGTCGACTCTAAATATGCCTCAGCAATTGTTTCCTGCTAAATGAAAAGGAAGGTGCTGGAGGGTTTTCAAAGATCCAAGAAGGACTGATACTTTGATGGTGTCACTGCAGATTGTGCATGTCAATACAGTTTTCCCTTCATGATGTTTTACAGTGCTGTCAACATTCACAAATTATCTCTAGTTGAAAAATAATGTATCTAAGAACCATCTCTTAAAAGGAAACTGTTATTTTTCCCTATCTGAAGAGAAAATACTATTGGATTAAAAAGAATGAATATGTCCTCTTTGATTAGTGAAATTAAAATCTTCTCTTTGATTAGTTTTCTTTCTTAGCATTCACTTGTATATCTTTAGTACTCTTTACTTGGGATGTTCAGAACAATGTAGGTCACAATCCTCTTACTGACTAGCAGATGTGACTGTGAATACACACTACTAACACTGGGGGTCTATGGAGGCATAAAGAGCTGTCTGCCTAGACTGCACTGCAGAAATAAGAGGTTTAGTCAGTTTTCCATTTTCTCTCATTATTTTCCAACCTCTGCTTACACAGTAGCATAAGTTTTAACAAAATGCTAGATTTTCTTAGCTGGTAGAACAAGCAGAGAATAGATTTTGAAACTGGATGGCACAAGTGTAATAACCTCTTTGGATACCTATAATTAGCTAGGTCACAAGACATACACAGAGCATGCATTTATTTCTTTCAATACCCTGCTACCTTAAAGTTAGGCTCTTAAAGTTATTCCTGAATCATTCATTAAATGCAGATTAGACTTGCTGTCTTATCTAATCAAGCTTGCAGGCTGTGAATTTCCTGGAGTCTGGCATCATTAGCTCTTCAGTCACTGGGAATGCAATGACTAGGAGTGACAGCAGTCTATAACAGGCTTGATTTTACTTGGTTCCCTATCCCTCCTGGGTAATTAGCTTCATTTGAGTCTTTGAAACATCTTTTAATAAAGATTTTTTTCAAACCTAGTAGGAATCTCTAGCTCTTGTAAGGAACCATAAGCAAACGTATGGTGTCTGAAAAGCACGGTATTTTTTGCTGGAGCAGACATATGACCCAGTTTTTCCCTGTTATTAGTAGTAAACACTTCAAAAGGTACAGTTCTGATCAAAGTGCAAGGGATTGAAGACAAAGACAAAGCAACTACTAACTAAATACAAGATATTTTGTTTATCTTGATGTGGATTATTTGTTTTGGGTGATAATTGGTATATGGATTTTCTATTTCATATCCTCTCTAAGACAAATGGTCTCAGAATGACAAAAATGAACGCTTTTTCAAAGTTTTATATTACTGAAAGTACAATACGCTGAAGCTTTCCTTCTTGTGAATTGAGGTTGATGTTTATCACACAGCCAGATATATTGCAGTAGTTAGATATGAGGCCCAGGATCTAATAAAACATT
Source organism: Caprimulgus europaeus (assembly GCA_907165065.1). Next base: position 29,027,672 of record OU015525.1, read on the forward strand.
ATTCATATTAAACAAAGTATGGTGGTTGCATGACAGACCAGGTTCTTAGTATACTGACATACTTATTCCTCACAATAAAAATCATCTCAATATTCCACAAACTTGGACTTTTTACCTATTTGCCTTTTTTTTTTTTTTCTGAAAGGCAAAGATATTTTCACATTTCTCTTTCTTCCTTTAACCTAGATAGCTGTTTGGTGCTTGCAAAATCCTATGGGAAATAAGAATGGATTTTCACATGGGAAAGATCTGACAGTTCCTTTTACCTGGCGACTTTACAAGGATTAGATAACTAGATGGAAATAGAACTTTACTCAACAGAAATTAAGATCTGGATCATGGAAATCACTTAAGGAGCATGGTCAGCTTTCTTCACATGAACAGTCCCATCAGCCCAGCTGACTCCTGTTCAGACAGAAGCCATCTCTGGAGTGCCAAATGGAGGAAGAGATTTCACCAAGGCTACATTTACCCCATTACCTGATAGACTGTGAGCTTCTAAGATATTTGGAAAGCCCAGATCCTGGAGGTTGAGGCCATGCAGAGACATCCAGTGCTTCATTGATGACCTCTCTATTGACTCTAAAGAGCACTCTGGCAGCCTTGAAAAGCAGGAATTTGCATCATTGGCTGTTTTCTTCTCCTCTAGCCACTACAATGGTTGTAAACTCAAAACTGGCACCTGGACTGCAAGGCCTGAAAATAGCCCTCCATGCATGTGCTATGTTAATGGGAGTAGTGCAGTTCTCGTTTCATGTTCACATCTTTGGGGAAACTCTGTGAAGCTGGAGGAATATGAAGAGCATTTCCTCTAGCCACCTTTACTACAGGTGATTCCTCCATATTATCCCCTTCCCACTATTCTTCAGGAAAAATTCCTAAACTGAAATCCAAAGGAGCAGGCCACCTGACCTTTAAGGTATTCAGTCTCCTAACTCCACTCCTCATGGAAAGACAATGGCCTCTCCTGTGCAGGGAGTGTGGCAAGCCAATTGAACTTCAATTAATGGATGGGATTACACATTGGTGATTAGTCACATCAGCGTTTTCATGATCAGGCTCTAATTTTTTATATTGTTTCCCCCACACTCTTGATGGTGTGATGAGTTCTTCTGCAGGGAGAGAAACACAGAGCAGAACATGATATTTAAGAAGTCACAGCAAGGGCATTTTACTCATTCTGGGATTACTGCATTTTTTAAAACTGTAGGCTTCATCATTCACTGAGTGCTTGTTTATGTCTCTAAAATATTTTAAAATACTTCAGTTTCAAATTGCCATTGGGGTATGATTTCTATTACTAGTCAAAAAGCATTTAAGAGAGCCTGATGCATTTCTACAGGGAGTAGGAGCAAATTATGTTTACCACCCTCTTTTAAACTGATCTGAAAAATGCTGTTCTTTCAAACGTCTCCCAGTAACACATTCTGAGTGAGGATGGTATTTTTTCCAAGCCTTGTTTTTATGGGTTTTTTTCTGCAAAATGCCAGTCTTGTTTTCTTTAATATTTCTATCTTCCTTCTTGGAGCATGGTTATTAATGATTAAAACAACCAAAAGGCACGTTCAGTGTGAGTATCTAGAGGCCTTTCAGTTTTGATTTTGATTCAAGGAATACATTGTTTAACATTGTCATTTGAGAATAATGTAATTAGACTATTTATAGTGACTTTTTGAAGAAATACAATCAATAAAGTGGTGAAGAGGCATCATCCAAATTGCAATATCCTGCATCACTTGATGTGACTATCATCCTACTAAATAGTCTCACGTTCTTCTTGTATTTCTGTCCGTCTTGTCCTTGGTCCAAGGAACCTAGGTGCTGCATAAACTCTTTTTCCCTGTTTGATCTTGGGGCTTCCCAGATGGAAGGCAGCAACAAAGTTGGTGAAAGGCCTGTAAGGAAGATCTTATGAGGAGCGGCTGAGGACTTCAAGTTTGCCCAGTGTGGAGAAAAGGAGGCTGAGGGGCAACCTCATTGCTCCCTACAGCTTCCTGAGGAGGGAAGTGGAGAGGGAGGTGCTGATCTCTTTTCCCTGGAATCCAGTGATAGCACGTGTGAGAATGGCTCAAAGCTCCATCAGAGGAGGTTCAGACTGGACATCAGGAAGCACTTCTTTTCCTAGAGAGGGGCTTGATGCCCCAAGCCTGTCAGTGTTTAAGAGGTATTTGGACAGTGCTCTTAATAACATGCTTTAACTTGATCAGCCTGGAATTGGTCAGGCAGTTGGACTAGATGATGATTCTGGGTCCCTTTTAGCTGAAATTATCCATTCTATTCTAGTTCTTTGCAGCAAATTTTTTAGGTCTTTGAATACTGAGTGATGTTACAAGATTCATTAAAACTTACTCCTCAAGAAAAATATGTAGTTAATATCCACCTGTCTGCTCTAATCACTTATTTATTGCATATTGCCTCAGTGCATTTCTTCTCTGTTTCAATAAGTGAGTTCAAAAAAGCAGTGACTGTCTCTTGTCATACATACCCACAATGCCTCATACCATGCAAGATTATTAAAAAGGGCTTAACTATTGCCTTTTTAAAAATGTCTTGAGGATATTTTTTTATTGTTTAATATGCTGCAGTGCACTGACATTCTCACTGGACAAAACTGACTCTATTCTGGGATTCGGAGCAACACAGCTACACCATGTTAGCAGCAAGTTTTGCTGAGAATCTGGGTCCATCAGCTCAGGCAACATAGCTCTGTTGCTTTGAGCTCTGAACTAAAGTGAGCATCCTGAAGAGCTTGACATTGGATGACCATGAGAGCCTGGGGAATCACTACACTGCGATGGGGACTTACCCAAAATGGCTTTGGTTTGTGGGTTGGATAAAAAAACAGCAAGACTTACAGTCTAAAATTAGTCAGGGATCTCTGAAAAGTTTTGTCATCATACCTCTCACTGTTTGATATGGAGCCGTGATGGCTTTGAACGTGCGCCTGTTGAACTCATACCTTTAGGAAGCTGGAGTTTCACACCCTAAGTGAATCATCAGTGGCATCGAGGCAGCACAGCCCTTCACCATCATACTGAAAGAGGAAGGGGGACAGTAGTGCAGTGTCCAGTTGCCAATAGACTTAAAATATATCAAACACTCTGTAAGTCACCAGGTCCTACGTGATTGTATGAGATGCTGTGGTTTGGAAGAGGAAGTGGCTGACATGAGAGGGACCATAGGAATTTTTCAGTAAAGCCACTGACTGTACTTTCATCACTACTTGTTTCTACAGTATTAGATTTGACTTGCAGGGCTGTTGCTTGCAAGGCTTTTCTTTGAAGAGACAGAAAATCCAAAAGCTGTCATTTAGTGAGTGATACTCTTCTATAAACTATCTGGACTTCTATAAATATTGCTGACTCCACATAGGGCATTATTATCTAATCTCCCAGGAAACATCTCTAATCACAGTCTATCCGCCCATGTCAATCTAGGACACATCCAACCCTTAGAAATAGCAGTGGAGAAATCATAAAATGTTCTAACACATGCAGTTGGCAGACAAGTGTGAGACAAGATCACAAACTGTACAAAATGAACAGCTCGCAAATGAACATGCTTCTCTCTTTCCCCCATCAATGTGCTGGCTGAGTGCCTTACAATGACTTCAAATAACACACTAGCCTTCTCTTTTTTTTTTTTTTTTCCTTCTGAATAAACTTCCTTTTAATCAGAGCTGCCTACTTGACAGTAACGCAATTACTTGCAGTTGATCATCTGTTCCATGACCAAAGTGGTCTCTTTTTTGCGTTATGAATTCCTAAACAGTTTTCCAGTTGAAATAGGTCTTGAGTGTGATATTAGAATGGGTGTTGTTTTAAGTCTGCTGTGCAGCAACTGCAAGACCTAATTATAACCTCTTCGTATGAGCAAATAGTGAATGAGAATAGAGGTCACAAAGAAGAACTGTATGGTTCCATTCACCTTTATCTTAATCGAACTCACCGTTCAGGAAATGGATCATGAATGCCACGGAAATTATTTTCCTCATACCTGGGTTGGCCTTAATACATATGTCTTTCTTGAAAAGGCTATCTATTGCACAAAAGTCTAACTGCAACATATGAATTTGTGATAAGCCCATGTAGCATTTTATGCTGGAGAGGGGTTCTTGTGAAGATTTTGTGGGGTGGTTCTCTAAGTTTTTTCACTTAAAAAGAAAGAAAAAAAAAAAAAAAAAGAAAAATTAAGAACAGTGTTCGCTGGTAGACCACACAGGTAAGACATGCAGCAGGCTCTTCCTGTACACCATGCATATGACTTAGGAACACCAGCAGTGTTTCAGTCTGGCTGAATACAGAAGTACTTCATATTCAGCAAAGGCAAACATATGGCACTGGCAACATTCCAGGTAAACAGGCTTGTGCAAACAAGATGATAAATATATGGGTGATGTTGGTTGTCTTTGCTGTTACTTATTATTTATGGAGCAACCTTGAAGTGCAATGGAGTATGAGATACGGAACTTTTTACTGCAGCAGTGGTCAGAGCTTCTGAGGTACTTCCAGGGTTTTACCCTAGCCATCAGGCAGAAGTTTGCATTCTCTGTCACATATCAGCCTGGGTACTATTTAAGCTGTACAGGCACCAGTGAGATTACCACTTCTCAGGAAGTCTTACTACCTAGTAGTCTGGGTATCATAGTTGTCAAGATATAGGTTTAAAATTTGAAAACCTGGGGCTCTCTTTCTTCTCTTGATGAAAGCAAGTTCAGGCACACATGCACAATTCCAGGAAAGAGTTTAGCATTTGTGACTGCTATGAGCACTTTTTGCTTCAGCTTTATCAAAAGGATATAAAGGTTTTCATCTTATTTCCCACTGCTGAAATAAGTGGGTCATAAGCCCATTAAGTCTCCATCCTTGGAGATACTCAAAAGCCATCTGGACATGGTCTCAGGCAACTTGCTCTAGGTGGCCCTGCTTGAGCAGAATGGTTGGTCTAGATGACCTCCAGAGATCCCTTCCAACCTCAGCCATCCTGTGATTCTGTTTCCACTTGGCTAGCTTCAGCAGCTTTAAGCCACAATGTATTAGATCTATAATTCTGATCTTACAGTTATATTGGATCTATAATTCTGTCTTAAACCTCCCTTGCATTTAGAGGGCACATGTGCAGCACTCAGGCCTGCACGTGACAGACACAAAAGTATGCAAACCACTCAACATGAATTAGTCAGCATAGTTGTTTTAGGAAGAGACAAGTACCTTCCTAGCTCCATTCAGAAAAGTTGAATTTCTAACAAATGGCCTGTGACAAAGAACACTTTGGGTTTGGGGTTGTTTGTTTTGGTTTTTTTTTTGGCGGAGGTGCCGGGGCTGGGGCAGAGTGTGATGGTGTTTTAAACAGGGAAGCTTTTCAAAGGAGGAGATTTGACAGGGTTTTCCAAAAATGTTTGTACGCACTCCAAGAAAGCTTCTTTCCCATCTCACACATCTCAAAATCCCAGGAGTTTCAGAATCTAGCCTTAACAATAAATTTGCCTTAGAAACTAGGACCAAAATCCAGCGAGATGAGATTTGAAGATGAGCAACCTGAGAAGAAGGGTAGCCCCTTATGGTATTGTTTGGATCTTGTTTATTTAGAGCAGATTTATATTTAGGTACCTCTTGCATATGTGTTCACAAAAACACAAGAAATCAGCTAGTAAGGCTCTGACAATGGGAGTTACTGGGAACTATTGTCTGCTCAGCAATATCTCTGTTTAAAAAAAAAAATCTTCTGTTTAAATCATTCATACGATATGATACTGTGAGGCTAAAAATCAAACGTGGGGGGCACAGTCTTGAAAGATTTGGTCTAGCTGGAGAAATGGACTGAATAGATGTTCTGCAGAAAGATGAGGCACCTTGCTTTTGGGCTGTCACATAAGGGCAATGTTTAAGCCCATTCTTCAGTATGGTTTTGTTCACAAATCATGAAAGGAGATCTTTTATTATTCAGCCAACTTAGATGATAATTTTAGTTATTACTCAAAACTAACACTTCCCTCTGTTGTTTATCAGAGCACTACTTAGAGAAAAATTCCTAACATATCCATATAAGTTTACATTCATCTTCAATGTCATTGAAACCAGTATGTTTAGTAATTATGTTTAATATGCAATGATACAATCAGATTAGTGACTCCTTTCCCAAATAAAAATAACAGTATGGAAGCAAAAATAGAAGTATAGATTTATTAGAGAAGTTATCTAAAATACAATATCATTTTCCTCTTTAAATTAGAGCATATATTATTTCAATGAAAAGACATTTGGTATTATTTCTATGGTAATAACAACTTTTAAGGATAATACTTAACTTAGAACATTTTTACTTAAAAAAATCCAACGCTACCATTAAGACATAATCGAGGTTGTTGATAGCATGGCTAAAAATGTAAAACAGTCTCAAAAATATTTACATGTCAGTTTCTTAAAATCTAAGAAGTCTAATTCTCAATATTCTTTTTGCTTTACTTTCCCAAAATACTTTTTTTCCTAAATCATACCTAGATTCTGTATTCCTGTGCTTTTCACAAAGCTTCAAGTTATTGTTTGTTATGTGTACTATCACACCTGTGGATGAGGTTTCTTAAAATGGCTTATTTCGCTATCACCATATGCTCTCCCAAGTAGCCAACATACTGTTTGTTATACCAAAGTGTCAGTCACAGTAAGAGTCACCAAAATGCACACAGCACCCCACCCACACCGCCCCCAACCCCACACCTTAAGAACCCTTTCCTATTTGTCCAAGAGCCTTTCACATTTCATTAGCTGGCATTTTAGATGCAGAGTGAAAGAAAGAATGGATCTGGGAGACAAGATGTTGCCAGGGCACACATGGCAAAGGTTTGATTTGTGCTTAGCAAAAGAAGCTCCTCACAAACAGCAATTTCTAACACAGCGCTGAGGTTACTGGAAGGAAGCTCTGACTTCTCTGCTCTTCAAGGGCTGACATGGGCGCCAGTTGTCCACCATATGGCACACAGGCTCATTCTCAGCACTGAAGCAAAGGCCACGGAGTTTGCACATCTGTGGAAAAAGGTATAAACATCCTCAAATGCATACTCTTGTTTCAGCAGAATTATTTGAATTATACACCTTGGGCCTGAGGTCCAACTCAAGAAGTTTCGCCAGCACTAATGATCTAGAGATGACATCACCACTCATGTGTCTTTGCATTTCATCCACACCATCTCCCGCCCCTGACACAGGCTCTCCTGTCCACAACATATCCTAGCAAGAACTATGAAAGCACAGAAAACAGACATGGGCACAAATTTCCTGAACTCTGTGCACAAAAAGTCGTTTTTCCTTTATCCAGATCTGAATCAAAACCTTTCAGAATCCTTTGCAAGTTGTAGTGGTTTGGTTCTTTTGAAAATCTTTTCTTTTTTTTTTGCGCCCAGTTGATATTAAAAAAAAAAAACCTGACCTTACCCTTGGGTCAAATTAAAGCAGCCAAATTAATTCAAAGTACCTTGATTTTCTAATACTGTGAGAGGGAAAACCGTTCCACATCAATAGGAGCATAATGTAAAGTTTAATGCATGTTCCTAAAGGAAAATCGGTGTTTGCACAAGTCTGATGTAATAAAAGCACCTTAATGTCTAAGTGGGCATCTCCAAAACTAATAAAAAGATTGTGCCAAAATAATAATCTTGCAAAGACAGCTGGAGCTGCTGACAGAAATATGTAGGTGGGATACAGGATTTCACATGAGTCAGGAGGCTGGCCAGGCTTTTCCTCATTCAAGAAGGAAGCCCCCAGCAGTGATCAGCCAGGAGAAGACTTTACCTTCAGGACCAACCGGAACAAAGTTTGGAGCCCAACCTCTGCCAGGAACTGCTGTGTCACTACAGCAAATGATAACGGGCTCACTACACCCTGCTGTAATAGCCAGCTTTTATCTACCTTTGAAAAACCAATTCAACTTCAACCCAGAGTCAATATTGTGCTTTATGGTGTCTTGTTTTGATCAGTTTTGGAATGAAAAGGCAAGCTGCCACACACACTGTTTTGATCTCAAATCCATCTCTGAAGTGTCAATGGTAATACCGAGGGGGTGTGTAGAAGAAACAAGTGGTGTCTTTTACTACTTGTAGGAGGTTAAAGGAGATATAGTAGGAAAAACAACTCTATTTTGGAGAATGTGCTCCTGCCCTATAATAAAACTGTATTTGCAAACCTTGGATTATCCACAGCAATACCAGTAGTTTAGAAGATGTAAACAGTGTCAACTTTATTGCTCCCTTGCAGTATATTAATGGTAATAATTGCTATAATTATTATTTCCAATAGTTCTTCCTTGACATTTATTCTATCGTTTAATACATTGTCCCATACAGCTCAGTTGCACTTTTTTTCCACAGCAGCTGAATAAAAGCCCTAGACTTATGGGTATATTGTTAGCACATCTGCCATTGATAAAAGAGATTTAAGACTCTGAAGGATGAACTAAAGCCCTTCAAGGCTAGTTTATATTTATAGGCCCTAGATTCTATTTAAATCTCCCAAGCACACAGATGTGAACCTGAGGATGGAATCTTGTCTCTATGTAATTTCATTAACGGATGCTGCAGAAAGCTAGGGCCAGAAGTGATTTAATTGGCACGAGCTCCTTCAGACTAGGAAGACTCTATCCTCCTCGAGCTGCTCAACAGAATGAAGGATTTTTTCAAGCAGCAGATTTGTGGAACATGCAAGATTTCCTCTTCCAAACAACGCAGTTTTGCTAGGATTGTCACAATTCTGTGTGGGATTTCCCAGTCTGTTCTGTGCTGAATAGAACTTGCAAAATAAGCTCCGTGTCCTAGAAATGCTGGAAGATCAATAAACCAACCACAGATCTACGTGTGAGGCTGCAGATGCAGAATACATGCTGCTTGGTGAACCTGGTATTTTCAGGGCAAGTATACCCAGATAGGTGATTTGTGTATGTGCAGCAAACCTGCTGATGCTCACAATACAAGCTAGACTAACTCTGCATGTGCAAAGGGTCCCTTCATGCATGCTACAAATTTCCCAGATTTTTACCAGTTGGCAGCTCTAACCACGTATCTGGAAAGCCTGATTAATTTTTTTAAACTCCCAAATTTTTTCATGGACTATGTTCAAATGGAGGACAGTCTTAACATTTTACAGCAAACTCTGCTTCCACACATAGAAGCAGAGTCCTGACAGAAGGGGATAACCACTTCAAATACATATTTTTGACATGTGATGTTAGCTAATACCCCGCATAGCTCTGCAGTAACATAACCTGTCCCTTCAAAAAACACCAGGAGGCTTGAACTGAAGCAATCAATATGACTCCAGCACACACCTACTGGCACCATCCATTGGAGACCTACCTGCTCGGGGCTGACAGTGATGGGCTCCTTCAGAACGTGCCAGATCACACACTCGAGCAGTGGGGGAGTAGTGAGTGAGCCGGGGTACGTCCAATAGTCCCTGCATGCAGGAAGCAGTCCAGTGGGGTCAAAGTTTGTGAAGGCAGCTTGCTTCCCCTACAATAAAGAAAGTAGATGGGCTAACATCAGGGGAGACATCACGTGCACACGCTGGGCTTGCAGCAGTAAAGTCTCCTATGGGAGGCTCCATGTTTGGAGAAAGGCAGAAATGGAGTTTGGCATGAAGTGCTGAGTGCCTCCTACAGCACATCTGCACTGCACAGCTGCACTTTCAGTAATTTATTTCTTATAAGACTTTCAAGACATTGTTTCTCATTTCAAATGCTGAATTTATGTTCCTTGGTCCTAGAGATGTGATTTGACCTTGCTTGAAGGAACAATGAGATTTCAGATGCCAGGTACACTGATTGCACTGGAAATACAGAACCTGAGAAGCCTGTTGGATTGCAGTAAATGGCAACATCCATCTACCTGAAAGGGAGCCTGATTACAAAGATGACAGCATAGTCTCATTCTTTACCTTTCCTGTCCACATTTCTCATTGGCACAGGCCTTTACCCACTATGAAGGTACTTAATTACTCAGTAAGTACTCATTACTCAGTAAGTACTCATTACTCAGCTCATTAAGATCACACACATTCTTCACACAATACTTAAAATACAGAAAGGCTTTTTTTCCTGAGAGTTATATACCCTGATCAAACTTCTTATCCAGACTCTCTCTAGACATAGCCAAGACAAGCATGCCCTCTTGGAGGAAGGAAATTTATCCTACAGATACAGAGACAAGGGGAAGTGCCTTTTGCATCCATCACCACTGACTAGAAATGGCACCTAGAAGAGTAGAGTAGATGAGGAAGATGAATCCTACCCTATAGGTTTAAATGCAGTCAAAAGACAGAGAAATGTAGTCACAGAGATACAAAACACCATTTCTAGTATTCCCTGCTCTCTACCACAGCTTAATTCAAATCTGGTTTGCATTTAGGATTACAGGAGCATCAGTGTTGATGGCAGGAAGGTTTGTTTTACTTTTGTACATGCATCAGACTGGGAAGAAGTGGAAAAAAATCAACTTTCTGAAGAAGATAACACAGCACAGTTGTGACTGGTGTCAGTCAACACAGACAGCAAGTATTACCTTGGTTTGAATGGAGTTCAGAGCATCCACAACTTTCTGTATTTCAGGCTTGGCATTTCCTACCTGTAACATAAACCATATGAAAAGAAAATAACCATGCACTCTCATGATACCTTTAGTTTTCTGTTACAGTTCCCAGCACCATTTCATTACATAACAGGTGTATTACAGCAAAAGTGACTGGAACTGTCACACTAAAATCATGCCAGTTGACAGTCAGCACAAATGGGTCAGACAAGGACACAGGACAGAATAAAGTTATTTTCATTTACAATGTGTGGATTTATTTTTGGATTTGAGCTCTTTTTTCATGGAAGTCACCCTCCCAATAAAAATTCAGTGAGGCCAGGACAGACTGCACACTGCTGGGCAGAGTCACCTTCTTCAACTAGCTGTGAAGACAATTCAACTAAGACAAAATGCTCTGAACATTTAACAATGACAGGAAAAGGTAAATAGGTGTTACTTAGGCTGGTCCCACTGCAGAGTCATGCACACATAACTTTGCCAGTTATGCACATTGCTTTTCACTGATAAGAGTTATGGCTGTGTCACTGTTGTGATGAAGGCAAGTATGCTGCTATAGGGCCACCACAGTGATGAACAGCAGTCGTACTCCATCGCTGGTGTAAAATTTTTACATGTAGAAAAAGCCAAGAATTTGGAGCGCTACTTGGTTTGCTCCGAGTTTATGCAGTATAGCACAATACTGCCTTGTTCTATATTTCAGGCTCTAAGGTTCCCCTGCAACACAATGAACATACTAGACTCATCCAAATAATGAAAAAGTTTAACTAACCTTCATGAAGATGCCTACCACAGCCAAACCATCAGGGTGCTTCACAGCTTCAGCAAATTTACCATATTTTACATTCCAGTGAACAATATGGAGCTAGAAGCAAGAAAACAAGAAGCACTGTGAAGACAATGTTCCATACACAGTATTTTACAAAGGATGATGCAGGGAAGCAATTTATTAAACATTAAGAGCAGATGGTGTTTTACTGCTGAGATTTAAATTTTTTTGTGTACAGTTAAGAATTTGTTGAATCATTCATCTACTTTCAAGTTTCATTTATGCAAAAAGATTTATGTGATGAATTTTATTTTGCTTCTCACTCTTGCTCCCAGATGAGTTTAAAATGCAAACTGTGGCAGTATCATTCTGCTTTAAGTCTGGTGAAACTCCTGTTATCTTCAGCATGAGTTCTTCCTGCATAGAGACTGCAGAATTACAATACTGTATTTTAGTGCTATATATCCTGGAGTTCTTGTCAACACTGAAAGACAATTGTCTAGTGTCAGGGAGAAGAGGTATTAATTACAGATCTGACCTGCTATCTAGAGAATTTTTAAAAAACAGTCCCGTCCTTTTCTGGAAACCCTTTGAAAAGAACATTAAATGAATCTTCAGGTCACATTAGCCAGGATGTTGCTTTATTTTTGATTTCTGAGTTATTTCTAACTGAAGTTCAATTGGCTGTTTCCCCGTATCTGCAAATCAAGTTAAGCAAATAATTATGGTACTTTGAACAGATGTAAGGCAATGGCAAGTTTCTCAGATAGGGCAAAAGCTACTTTATCTCCTGAAAAAGCAGCAGAGACAATGATTTTGTGGGGCCATTTCTTTTATCTGTCAATGTAAATCACAGATTTGTTCAGACGATGGGCATTTACGAAAGGGTTAAAAAAGTCTGTCACAGCATCCAGAGGTAGATTTCTAAATAAGGGGACAAGGAAAGGTGGGATGCAAGGCACTGAAGTCACTCCATTTCTCTACTGAGATTGTAATCAGAGTCTTAAGTGGGGTCCAAGGGACATCTGGAGTCTCAAGGATATTACACAGAGTGCCTGCATGGTCTTACGTGGCTACTTGCTCTCTTCACAGCTTCCCTTGTTTCTTTGCTACCAAAAGATGAAAAGGTCTGCCCCAAAATTATTCTGTTGTTTATCTAAATGCCTGATGTTAAAAACTGAAGCAGGAAAAGGGGATGTGTGTGTACAAAGGTGCTGTGATTCTATTTCTTTATAATTTTCAAGAATCACTGAGAAAGCAGGGGAAAATCAGGGATAATTAATGTGGGTTGTTCTACTTCTACAGTCTCTTTGACATGAACTAGCTGAAAAAAAAAAAAAAGAAAAGTATTACAATAGTCCTCCAACTCTCGCAAGGAGTAGGTCCTGGGGTGGCATTGTACCAATACCTTCTATGGTAACCTCCACAATCTCTTGCTCTGTGAAGATTTGTAAAGAAGCTGCTACCATGGAGGAATATTTAAAAAAAAAAAATCATTATACACTAAAGACTGGAGAAGGTAAAGCATGTCCTACCTCTGCATCATACTTCACACCATCCACAGTGTGCTCTGACCCTTGGCCCTCACAGGAACCCCAGTGAATGTGAAACTGTGCCAGCCTGTAGACTCCATCCAGTGCTCCTCCCTGCAGCACTGCAAAGCAAAGAGCTTCCATTAGCATCTCCCATAACCTTTGCTACTGAGTCTTACTTCAAGCTGGAACATCCATCTCAAGTCTTCCAAGTGAATATAGTTCATTGTTCTGCATGCTGCCATGCTACTCCAGATCATCCTCAATGGTACACTGCTGCAATATGCCAAAATCAATAATAAACGTATAAGACCTTAAGTGACTTTGCAGTGAGTGTCTCATCAGCAATTTAACAGGCATGCTAATATTAGAGGTGATGAGGGGAGAGCTAAGGATGTAACTTTTCTGTCACCAAATAAATAAAAACAGTACAAGAATAGCCTTTGTAAGAGGCCCATGTAGACTTATTCTATGAAAGTACACTTGAAGACCAAATAATCTTTCACTTACGAATGTACTCTGTCCTTTCATTCATTCATTTAGGCCTTAATCCTGCAAATCCCGTGGTGAACTGGATTGAGTAAAATGCTTTTGGTTCCAAATTAAACCCAGACACCCGTTAGCCGTGGGCTGCTGAAAGGTAGAGCACCAGGCACGGTATTGCAGAGGTATTGCAGAGACGTGAATTCAAATCTCTTGTGCCTCCCACCCTTTACTCCTCAAGAATGAGTTTAAAAAAATGGTGGTGAGAACGGCAACGCCTGCAGAGGCAGATGTTTTACAATATGGATTGGAAATGAGGCGTGTAATAATGCTCTCCACTATCTGACATTACTCCTGCTATGTGACTGCTGTAAGTAGAGTGCTCAGCCACACTTTCAATTATACAGAAGCAAGTTCCCTTGAGCTCCCTTATTTTGCTTGTTAGTTTTAACCTTGTACTTAAGCTGTAACTGATCACCATTATGATGTGCAGGATCAAGCCCTATTACTGCAAAATGCCCAAGGCACAGCCAATGCCTCCTCCAGTGCAGCACAAAGCACAGAACAATAAGAAATAGTTCTATTAAATAGAGCTATTTATCCAAGTTATTAGAGCAAGCTTTCACACTGGTTTGTGGTTTGGTCTTTTTTTTGTTGGGGTTTTTTGTTTGTTTATTTTTTCTAAGCAACTCAAATTTGCAATTAAATCTTTAAGATGTTAATATTTAAAAGTAAAAGATATTTTAAAATGTAATTTGAAGTGTTGCATATCTTAGAGACCAATTTCTCTCTATATATACATAAATGTATATATAAAATAAAGTGACAGAAGAGTGTTGACACCAGGTATTACATGTAAGTGTGCTCTGTGTATGTGCCACAAACAAAATGGTTCTGTGGAGTAAAGATGCTTTCCTCTCAGTTTGTAATTAGTCTAGACACTATCACAAAGCGTGCATATGTGAAAATATACATCAAATGCAGATAGGAAAAGGTCACTGTCTGTTCAGGTTTGAATAATTCCAATTATATGCAAGCATGGACAAGAACAGCCGTGAATACTTGGCAACGGGGCAAGAAGAATTTGACCAAAAAACTGGAATACAGGGAAATTATTATAAGATATATATAAAACACATTAGTTTCCACTGCTGTGCCTTACACATGCAACATTCGGATTCAGCAGACCAATTTAGCATTTGCCTGGGGCTCCTTCTTTGGTAAATATATTTAGAAGTCTCCCAATGTGTATTTGTATTTGAAAAATGTGAATATATGTTCTACTGTGGTCTTTGTAACTTCCTATACTGTAGCCAACACTGAACAGCCAACAGACCAAGACCTGACTTACCTATTGCCAAGCTACACAATACAAAGAAGAATGGCTACTTAAAGTAATTAAATAGGAACATATCTTATTTTACTTTTATGTTTCTGCATGTCCTAGTTGCCAAGAAGCATAACTGTTGCAAGCACAGGACTACAAATCAAAATACTTTTTTTCACAACAAGGACTGTGAATGTGCATTAGTTCCTTTTGAAAATGAAGTAACTGGTTGCTATGTCTTTACAGATGCAAAATCATTCAATCCACACAATATCATGTTTCATTTAAAAATGATGCGATGGAGCTGCAATGTTTCAGCTTCAGTTCCTTTGGCTAACAGACTTGCTGTTCGTTGCAGGTACAAAGGGACTGAGGTTCCACCATTCCTCAACCTCAGAAAGCACTAGCACAGCACAAATTAATCCACAATTATTAATCAATAGAAAGCATGCCGAAAAGCAGAACCATGCAATCTTCTTAAATCCATCTGCAGTGTTATTGCTCCACGTAATTTGCTACAGTCTCGTAAAAAACCCAAAAGAGGCAAAAAAATCTCTTTGCAGTTTTTGCTTACTTTTCTCATTCTGTGGTTCTCAAATCCAGCACTAGCTTATTTTGACTCACAGCACAGCATTCAAAGAAAGTAATAATTAGATTAGTGTAAATGAATACAAATTCAGCAGGCTTAATTACAGAACAGCCCTTCTTGTTCTAGCCTACATTAAGCAGTTATTATTTTTTAATATTTCTCAGTCTTTCCAAAGAAGAAAAAATAAAATTAAACTTAAAAAGCAAAGTAGAAATGTTAGAGCTTTATTTTTTTCCAGCACAAGCTTTTTAAACCATGAATAAATGCTACCAGCTTTTGCAAAGTAAAAGTTGAGAATCATGAGCAACATTCACACTGAGAACTTCCCTGTTCCATGTGATATAAACATTGATTCAGGCCACACTGACAATAGCAGTCCAACCTTTCCATCCCCTTTTTTTTGCAGATTGGGGAAATACAGCTCCACATGTGAGCACCTCATTAGCTCCCTTCCTTTTGAACTTAGTACTAGTGTACACCATCCTGGAAATACCTAAGTAGCTGTGCTCCTTTTTGTTATATAGCACACCTTCAGATGCAAGGTGAAGACAGCACCAGCCAGCCTGGAAAACACATTATTTTCTTACAGGTTCATCCAACTCAACAGCATCTATGTCAGTAACCTGGTTTTAATAGATGTGTAACAGCCCAAGAGGCAACAGCTTGAAAATGCACATTTTTCTATGTTACAGTTATTTTAAATGTTACAGTAAGACCAATTTGGAGCTACTTTCCTCAGATCAAGAAAGGGTAACTGTTTTCAACCTTCTACCCTTTACTGGAGAAGTTATCCTAGTAACATCCACTAATTATATTGCACTATTAAATGATCTCATAACATTTTCTAAATTAGGTGAACATAAGTATTAGCAGCACTAATTCTGAAAGTCAAATAACCACACAAACTGTTCCATTTATATCTGTGGGATTTCTTGGATAAAGAAGGTGAACTCGATTTGTCTCCACTACATTTTTTTAGTACATCCAGATACACACAAAAATCAAAGGGCATTTTGCTGCATCTGGGACAGGTGTTTACTGAGGCCACACAACTTCACTGTTCTACATAAAGACAAGTCATCAGCCAAATACCTTTCCCACACAGAACAGAACAGCTCTGTAAAAAATACTGTGGACCACTTCATAGCTTTTTTCAGGAAGTGGCAGCATTCCAATCTGTGAATTTTTGCAGGAATACTTTGGAATTACTGTTATTTAGTTACCTCCTATGGTACGTTCTCTCTATACAGAGCAGGAGACTACTAAATCTCACCAAGGCAATAAACCTGTCAAATAAATAATCAAAATGGCTGAACTACCAGATTGTTTCATGAGTTAGAATTAATTCCTTCCTGTCATACAAATTAGCATGGCAAGAAAAATACTGCCATATATAAATTAATATTAATGTTTTGTAAGCTTTTGTGTATACACGGACAACTGTATGACAGGAAACAGGCCTTGAGGAGACAAAGTAGATGAAGCATTCCTTGAAAAAAAAAAACCCCAACTTGAGCACCATGCACTATGAATGGCACAAAAAAGGCTCTGATGAGGATGCTCAGGGATCAGCCTTCTGTTCTTATGCAAGGATGGGCTTCTGTGACTGACACACTGAAGAGTTCAGTTAGGGTGAGCTGTCACTTCTGTGAAATGTGGAGTACAGAGCATCATGTGAGATGTTTCCTTCTTTATGTTATCTCTTTCAGACATTCCTCCTAGGACGCTGTATCATGACAAGCAAGAGAGCAAGACAGCATGCAAGCATCTGACTGTACGGATCATACTTGCAGAAAACATCTGTAATGGGTTTCACCAAGAGAAAAACTATGTAATTGGTATCTCATAAGAAAAAAAAACCACCCAAAAACCACAAACCCTACTCTGACCTTGCTAGAGGGTTAGCCTGATAAGGCAAAAAGGGATGGTCCAAAGAGATAGACCAGAATGAAACATCTGCCAAAATGCAGCAGATCTGCAGATGTGTGTATCGCCAGCAGGTCAGTGATTCTGATTCACCTCAGCTGAACTACTTCATCCAGACTGAGTATCAGCTGACCTGCTTAAGGATACAAGGCCATTTAGGTTTTTAACTTTCCTTTCACTCCTTGGGACCAGTGGAGTACACTTCTCATGTAGTGTCTTCCACAGAGATTCTCCGAGAGTCTTAAGGTGCTGTAGTGAGTCCCTGATCAGCCTTCAGTCCTCACGTTTCACACTGCATGAGCTGACAATTATTTTGTAAGAACTGAGTTGGAAGTATTAAAATTCTCTTAAAAATAACAATTGGCTTAATTTCTGATGGCAATAGCTATAATATTGATCCAAGTGACCGCTTACAGTACTGGAAATTGTGTATTGGACATAGTGCTCATACTATGTTGAGATCTAATGGAGGATGAACAAACTTAAGGTGTAAGCATTGCCTCTAAGTCCACAGCAGTCCCTCAAGCCTATAAATAAATGAACAAATGTATCAGCTGGGAAGAGTAGACATGGTGACAGCTGGCACACAAGCTCCATTAAAAATTATCTTTTCCAAGTAGCCCTAGCTAATAACAGCTGATTAGTTTCTCCTGGTTTTGCACTAAAATCACCTCTAGAGGAAGAATTTGGAAGAAGGGAAGGAAGTTGCCATGATTCTTAAACACATAATCCATGTCAAATTTCTGGTCAGAAGTTGCATGGTTTAAAAAAAAAAGAAAAAAAGTTGATGTAAATGAAGAAGGGCACTTTTGGGCTCTGTAAAGAAATGAAGGTCTGAAACACGCAGGAGAGATCTCAAAGCCTCTCATCTTTCTTTCCAGTTCCTGGAAATACTAGAACTATTCTCAAGTTATCTGCTTACGTAGGCTTTGCAGCTTCTGGTGATACCAGTTCACTAGAGAAACGACTTAATGATCACACACGCTCTGGGACCTCTGACTTTCTAGTCAAGCAGTGCACAGAAGTACTTGTGACACACGAGCAGGTGTCTGAATACTACAAGCAATCAGTTCCTTGATTTATGATTCAGAAGGGAGAACACATTACTTAGGCTGTACTGTACTGTGGACGTTCAATCCATGACTGTATACTGATAACATGCAGTATTATTCTGGCATAGCTACTATTACATCTTCAGAGCTGGGAAACCTAAAAATAGCCCAGTGACTTGGATTAAAAATTGTGCCTTAAGGACAGCAGACCTGCGTACTTCTTCCCCAGTTTACCTGCTGAGGTAGAAGTGTAGGAAAAGAACAACAGTGGCACAACTTTCAGAGTAACTCACTGCCAACCAAGCAGTGCTAATGCACTGGCTGTTAATAACAAATAGAACAAAATTAATTGGTTTGTTCATAGTGAGTCATAATTCAGGACAGTTGAAGCTTCCTCATTAATATCTACAATTATAGGAAGAATTGGGCAATGTCATTTGATTACAACTACTGAAGTCTCCCAAGGGGTGCTAGTTCCAAGGTCAATACAGTATTTTCATTTCCCTAGGTCTCCCTGTTATTTTAAAGTTCTACTACAACTGAATATCTGCAAAAGTGTCAGATTTACTTGGGACTCTGATTTCAATATTATCTCTAGCTCAGCAGCAATGAAGGAAAAGAAAATAATTAAGAGACTTGTTCACCAGCAGAAATTACCAGTACATTTAGTAACGTCTCTAGAGTCTTACACTATAGTTGCAATTCACTTGTGTCAGGTTCTACAACTAAAATATTATATGAAAACATTCTTGTAATGGAATAAATTAATTGCTGATTGACTTCTTCCTTTTATAAACTCATCATACACATGATCAGAAAATACTGATACAGTGCCTACGGCTGTGAGAATTTTCCATTTGAATTTCAGGTTTTAGTTAAATTCTGAAAAGTCTTCCAGCAAACTTACATAGAAAGCACATTCAAAGTACGTTACAAAATCTTCTTTCAGGCTCTTGAGGCTTTCTTGAGCAAAGTCACTTCCTGTGGTTTTACGTAAAGCACTGAGAAGTTGCTGTTCACATCCATCTTTTAAAGTGAGTGAAACAATGCACTTGTCCTTACAGCAGACTATAATATAAAGTATTTAATACGATAAAATCAGTACCCTTAATGAGGCACTCCTCTGCTATAAAGTTCCTAAAATAAGGTGCATTATTATAATATAATAGTTATCAGCACCCTTTGCTTCACTCATATGTGAAAGGTCACATCCCAGGATGTGAGTGGATGAACAAGACTTTATTCCTAGTGACACTTTTATCATAATAATTTTTTATTTTATTTAAAGTTACAGAAATTTTAAAGATTACAGCCTACAACTACTTGAACTTTCACCATTATTAAAAGACGGGAGAGAGAACAAAAAAGCAACTGCAAGAACCGAAGGAGAAGAGAAACTAAGTGAAAACTGGAAGAGGAAGTTCCCTGTTTGCTTTCTACATACAAGTCCAAGAAAACACTGCAAGGAAACAAGACAGCATGTATATTATTATCTGAGAGAAAAAACATGGAATTTCAGCAAACAAAAAAATGTTCATAAACATGGCAATGCTAATTTGTGAATTTTCTTTCCGTACTCCATTTCTACTAAGTAACGGATGTGAAATATGAAGGGGATTCACTTTGGGAACTGGTTGAGCCTTTAGAAATGTATTCTGGAATACACCGCCTGTTACATAGCCCAAGAAATTAAAAGGCTGTACTACAAGAACTGAAATAGAAGATTTTGGGATAATTGCTTCCGAAGAGGTTTTTCCTAAGCAAGCTCAGTAACATCTAAGCATATCTAATAAAATTAACAAAGAAGTAAAATCAAGTCAGGTTCTAAAGCCATCGCAATGATTTTAAAATCACTTCTCTGTTAAGACATCACTGTAAGACAAAACTGTATAGGTCACAGGCATAATTACAATCTGCATCAAGAGTTATGTCTACAAAGCTCCACTTATTAGTAAAGAGATCTTCTAAGAGCAGAGAAGAAAGCATTTACGTGGCTAGTGTATCTTCACAGAAGAAAACTGTGGTAGGATATAATTTTATATAATATATTTTAATAATTGTGATTAGATAGGATATAATTTTAAGAAATTCTATTACTTCTTTTAGATTTTTAGTTTTTCACTGATATGGACAGAAGCTTTATTCTATGTATTCTTGTATGCATACACATAATGTAAAAATATACATTTGGGAGGAAGAGTCTTTTATTTGGAGGAAAAATATTTTAAATCAGAATTTTGAATATTCTGCTATCTACTTGTTGTTAATTGTGATCAACAGTACTCATATTACATATTTTCTGAATCAAAGAAATAAGTAACAACTACTGTCAAAGAGTTTTATCCAAACATGTATTTTATCTTTCTTACTTTTTTTTTACTACACCATTAGTGCCTGTATTTTTTATTGCAAGAACTCATTTTTGCATAACCTGAGGAGCAGGAGTCAAACAGACATTAATACCTAGAACTGCTGCTCAGTTTACTTCAGTGTCATTAGTTAGGAGCCTGAAGATTATTAATGAATGGATCTACTTCTTTGTTTGTGAATAATCTTCAAGACATGAGTAACTGCACACAATGATCCTACTAATTTTGCGCTTACTGCCACAGACAATCCACTACTGCCTATGGAACAGCTCATAGGAGCATGCACTATAGCCTGTGGGAAGTATTTACAGGATTTTGCTTCACTGTCTTCCATAAAACACACCAGCACATCACACAGTTTCACGGTTTGTCCTTGTGACTGTTGCGTGATGTCTAACCAATAACTGCGTACACACATTATAGTTAGCCTCATGTTCAGAAATAAAAGTGAATCAAGCACAGTCAAGCCAGACAGCTCTATTTTGTGTAAGAAAGTAGGTTACCTAGCTAGCTGCATACAAATGAAGCCAATAAGTGTGCTGCCAGGTAGATTCTATGCACTGTAATTTTCAACAAGAAGCATGATACTGAAGGATCCACCCTTACCTGGCTTCACAGAGATCTGCTTATTTTTTTTTTTCTAAAGAATAATCAGTTTCTGATTCACTAATAGAGCTACTGAGAATATTTCTACTTGTATGTCCTATCCTCCTACTCTGAAAGCTGTGTCACTGCATATCTGTCAGAGGATCCCTGTCACAGATGTTCTGGTTCTGCACTGGCTTGTCTCATAAAAAACATTCTTCTTACAGACATTTCTTTAGATTATTACATGTTCCTGCCATCTTTTCCTCCCAAGTTACCAAATACAACCTAATTTTCACAGTCTGTCCAAACTTTGGCACACACAAAGTGAACACATAATAGTTTTGTTACACTGTGAGGACATGAACCTGTTTCCTTAGGGCTCAGTGAAAACAGCATGACAGCAAGAGCAACTCGTACGTATCTGGTGAAAACACAATCCCTTTTTCTGTACTGTGAATCATTTACCTTATTCCCCATGACACTTAAAATGAACATGCATTCAACTCCTTTAGCTCCTTAGTGCTTCAGAAAAATAAACAGTAAGAAGCTGGAATATCTTTTTCCTTTTTTTTTTTTAACTATAAAAATACTGACGTGTAAATTATACATGGACCTATGTGTATTTATATGACTGTGAACACTTATAGCTGACCACTTAACATTGTTTAAAGACTGTAATTAAAATACAAACTCAAACTCTTAGTGCATTGCTGAATGTCTGTTATACTGTTATATTACATTATCTGCAAAAGCCCCACATTTTTAGTAGGCACGGATCATTTGTTTTCAGCGCCATTCCCTACATGACTTTGCCAACAAAATGCTTCAGAAAAATAGGGCAGTTGCTCAAGCAAGTTAAATCAGGCAGTGTCTAAAGAAGGCAGTGACTTACAATGGGATTGTTCTTGCTGTCTAAATTAAAAAGAGGCACATTTATTGCAGCAGAGTGATGAGTCCTGCAAATTCAGCCAGCTGAAAAACAATTAAAGACAACCTACAGAACCCTTGCTGCAACTGCATCTTAGATTTTGTCTGTCCATCAGTACTGGATGCCTTTCAGTAAGGGCTACTAAAAGGTTTGCAAGATTCAGCACTTAAGTTCACCACACAGTACGATGAACAGTAAGACGCTGTGGAACGGCTGCCTGCTAGCAAACTTTGTAGGAATGTGTCACGTATATTAACTTTATCTAGAAAGCCCAGCGTCAAGCAATGTCAGGGATAATACTTGTTTAAATTACAAAAGAACAAAGAAGTATTTTCTCATCATTCCTCAGTTTCTGTACTAACCTGGGAGCATACTGGCTTCAGAAATATGAAATAATATTTTGATAACCAAAGAAACTATTTCCAAACTATTTCCACTTCAAGTTGTTAACTGTAACCCTTTGTTATTGTAAGGCAAATTTCTTCCTGTGATGTATTTTACTTCTTCTTTTAACCATTTGGTTGATAGCCTATGATGAGCTATGCCTAAAATTGTTCTTGTCAAATAAACTTTTTCTTTCCTTCACAGCTGAGTCCTTATCCAATTTTTTTCTATTTAAACAAAACCAAATTCACTTTTCTGGAGTTTAGAGCAGAGCAGCTCAAAACTCCTCAGGCAGGTTTAGTTTTCTTTTAATGGGCACTCAGTTTTCTTCTAGTCTAAAGGAGCAGTGTGGGATGCTGAATCCTAAGAGATGAATCTTGACCTTACCAAAGGCAAAACACTTTAGTATTTTTTTGTCTTTAAAAAAACCTACAGCCTCAGTAGGCATTTTAGTAGCAGATTCTCCCACCCCCATCCCTGCACACGAAGATGAGGCCTCACCTGACTTGTCGGAAGAATCATCAAACTCCACGTTGAAGGAGTGCCCGTTGTTGACGATGTTTCTAGCTGTGCCAGCATCGTAACTGAAGCTGAGAGGCTTCAGAGAGGAGTCGTACTTGGCGGACTTGCTGCTGATGGCAATGGGGGACTGGCGCTCTCCATTGGCGATGGGGAAGTGTTCGTGCCAGTGAGCGGGTCCTGCAAGACAGTGTAAACCAGCTCTGTGGGAAAAGACACGAAGCTTGGGGAATATAAATGATAACCCTCACTCTAGAAACCAGGATGTCTTAACACTAGCATCAACCTTTCATAATGCACCATCCATGTGACCTGCCGGCGCCGGCGACACAGATGATGGGAAACCCCACCGGGGGACCGGGGCAGGGACCCGGCAGTGTCTGAGCCTTGGAGGCCGAAGCCGGGGTTTTACCGGCGAGTCCTTCTAGAGGCCGCCCCGTCCCGCCGGGGCAGCGGCCCGTCCACCCCTGTTCCTTGCGCCGTGACTGAAGTAAAGGAACGACAGTGGCTAAACCTGAAGATGCTCCGGGCAGACCGCGGCGCCTGGCTCGCTGCTCGGCGCAGGTGGCATCTCAAGGTTACAAGGAAAAAAAAGAAAAAAACAAAAAGCGGCCGCGAGCTCATTCGCACTCAGGGCAAGGGCTCGATGCGAGGCGCAGCGGGCACGTCCCGGGAGCTGCTCCCGGGGACCTGCGGGCAGGTGCCGTGCCGTGCCCCGTCCCACACCGTGCCGCGCTGGAGCGCTGCACCCCACCACGCACTCACCGTCGTGGCTGCCGTATCCCCAGTGGTGGGACATGGTCCGCGTCCCGGCTCTGTCCGCGGAGGCTTTAGCAGCGCCGTGGCCCTGCCGGGCTCTCAAGGGCTTTTATAGGCTCCCGCCAACTCCATGCCCTTCTCCGCGGCGGGGGAGGGGGGGGGGGGGAGGGTGGGGAGCGCGGGCAGGGGCGGAGGGAGACTCCGCTAGGGGCGGAGAGAGCGCTCCCTTATAGCCCGCTAGCCGCCGCGGCCGCGGAGCTCCAGCGGGCCCGGCCGGCAGCGCCCCCGGGAGCCGGCCGGCGCGGGGCGGCCGCAGCCAGGGCGGGGGCGGTGGTGGCGGTGGCGGCCGCGGCCGTTGCCGTTCCCGTTCCCGCCCCGCATTGCGCACCTGCGGGAGCGCCCTGACCTTGAGGAGGCGCTGCCGGCCGGGGGAGCGCGGCGGGAGCCACTGTCGGGCGCGCTGCGGGTGCGCGCGTCCGTGCGCGGGTGTGAGCGCGTGTGTGCGTGAGCAGGGACGGGCACGGCGACCGATCGGCTGCTGCTCCCTGCCGGGGCTGCAGGGAAAGGCCGAGAAAGTCCTGCGGGGGGGGGGGGCGGACGCCCATGCCGCCGCCCCACGAGGGGCTTTGGTGCCGGGTTTCGGAAGGGCCAAAGGGCATTTGGAGGCGGAGATCCAGGCACTCCGCCGAGGGGAGCTGCGGTCACGCTTCAGAAGGAAGAGGACATTACTGCTTATTACTTGGTAGTGCATTTTTTTCTGATCACTTTTGGAGAAGACAGCAGGTAGAGCTGTGCTTACGTTCACTTCTTAGCATTTAGGAAATAGGTACTTACCGTGAGAGCCGTTCAGCTCCCACTCCCGAGGATGGACTTGCGAGAACGAAATTGAGCAATACATATTTCAGATGTTTTTCTCTTGCTCCACACCCCGGTGTTTTATCGCGGACAGGAGGGCTCAGACCTGGACAGCCCCCTCACAAAGGGCTGCCTCCGGTCCTGCGCCGGGTCTCCTTGACCCTGCGCTGCAGCAGCTCGTACGCCTGTGGCTTTGCAGATGATCCTTCCTGAAGGCTTCTCTGCGTCCTCTTGCTCCGAGCAAATTTTAGTATGGGAATGACATTGTAACTGTAGTATTAGTTTATCCCATTTTCTTACTAAGATGGTTTATTCAAATGTGGTTTGAATTTTATTCTGTTGTGATTCAACCACAGGGGTCTAAATTCTGTTGACATTGAGGTCATTGTAAATCTAGAATAACAACACCAGAGTGACTCCATCATTTACATTCAGCGTTGCTAAATGTGTGTCATTTGTTTGCATTTGTTAAGAGGCAGTGGGGGAAGTCTATACAGAAAATGTAGTTACTGATGCTAACAGCAAAAGGAACCAGATGGGAAATTGTTTGTAAAAATTAAAGGCATTTCTCAAGACCTCTTCAAGTATAAGCAGAAAATATTTAAAGCTTATTACTGATTAGCATGGCTTGTGTCCTCTCACATTTGCATGCCTCTGCTCAAGATGATTTAGCAACCCCAAAATGTAAATGTGAAGGTAAAACTGTATACACAGAAGTTGTTTAGAAGTGGCTGTGGTCTGTGTGATGTAGAACAGCAAATGGAAATGCGTGTTAGAAATTTAAGAAACTTATTAGGAAATCCTTCTTTGCTCATTATAGATACTTTCCAGCAATCGCTTTTAAATCTGCCAGTTGTGCTGTCCAAGTGCATTGACAGTATCTCATAAAACACACACACATACAAATCCATATAGGTAAGATCCTTGAAGAATAAAGCAGAAAACATCCCTTTGTGTAGGAAGGAGTAAGATTCTTGTGCATTTCAGAAGGCTTCCTTCCATTTAATCTTGCTATTAGAAAAAAAAAATCAGTTCAGCCTAATTCCTCTGCACTCTCATATGTCAAGTTTCCACTGACGTCAAAGGGAGTACCACATAAGGAACAAGTACAGGATTAAGCACGACACAATGTTTGGCATGGTAGGCTTCCTCAAAGATCTACTTAGGGTTCCTACCAGGGAAATGAAGTCAGTCAGCAGCACCACCGAGGGACTGGGATTTTAATTATATTAATCTTCATTTTAGCACATTATTTCTATCAGTAGGTACATGCTAAGCACACACAGACATACATCTGCAAATAGAAGGTCCATAGTTCTTAAAATCAAATACCCATTTTCTTTGATCATTCAGCAGTCAGTACTTGCAGGCTTGAGCCCATGCCAAGAAGCTGCTGTTGAGTCTGGCATTGACTTGGGATCATCAGTTCCAGCCTCTTTCTCTTCTGTTTCCTGCCTACATCAGACCTCGCTGATCCGTGACTATGGTTTTATGGCAGAATGCCATGCCTCAAAGAGAGCCATAAGCTAGCCTTGAGAAGCTGGGTACTGGAAACAGTGTAGTCCAGATAATACTGCACACTGGTGAAGCTGCTTAGCAGTGACAAAAAACAAGGCACATTAGCAACAACAAAATCATAAACATCAGCACAGTACCCGAACTAGCTCAAGTATCTCACGTAAATCCACGTGATGCTCTAAGCCTACCAATCTCTGCCACAGTTCTGCTGAAATTGGTGGAGTGACGCATACCAGTAAGGCCTACTTGCATGTACAGAATGTGTAGGAGCAGTTCCTAAAGCAAATGTTCACAAATCCTGTGGTGACAGAAGCATTATAAATACTTTTCAAGCAATACAAATACAGGGAACAGATCAGATAATTACTGTAGCCTTTTGATTACTCATAACTCTGACATTAACATTTTGGGAAGAAAAGATGCCAGTGTAATCTTGTCTCTCATTTCTGTCGTTACTAGTGCCACATACTGTGAGGGGTTTTAGAAACTAATAAAACCAGATTCCTTTCCTCATTTCTCCTGTATTTCTTAGCGTTAGATCACACCTGAATGTGGTAAACAAACAGATGTTTCTAGACTTGATGGTACTTTTGAATCTTATTACTGAATACAAACAGAAGCTGCATCAATAGTTTCAATAAATACAAACTGTTCACTCAGTCAGATACCTCCATGTCGTCGATGGTACTCATTCCTGGGAAAAGGGCAGTGCAAAGCCTATACACCATTTAGGCCTCATTTGAATCCTGCTTTGAAACCTTACATGTCACAGCACACTTGTTGACTTTGTGCATGGGAAGGAAAGCATTCTGCTTGCTTATGTTTTATGAAGTTTTCTGAAATATATTTTAATGATTATTATTTTTGAAGCACTGCAAATGTCAGTGGAGATGAAAAAATGGCACAGATCCTTCCATATCAAAGGTTTTTTCTCCTTAGTAGTCAATTGCGAACTGCTAGGAGTATTCTGGCCGCAGGAGGAACGACACGTCAAACATGCATCAACCTGCAAGATGGTTTCAGCAAAAGTGCATATAATGATCGTGTTATAAATCCACCTTTTCATTTTTGTGGTGGATTTTTAGCACTACCTGAAAATCTATTTGTAATCATTCTTTTACATCTTCATCTTTGTTTCTGTTCAGTGGTAAGCAAGATCCAGGAGAACCCTGCATCATTCTGATTCATTCTAGCTATTCTGTGAAAGTTAAATGCAATTATGAAAAAAAAAAAAAAATTTGGTCCTTCAGTGAGGTCAGGTTAGAGCCTTTCCATGTATTGCAAAAATGATGCTTTACAACTAATTTCTAACAAGAGAATAATACAAGTATCAGCAATGCAAACTTCATGGCATATCAGTGCAGTAGAAAAAGCCTGCCTGCCTCTCTGCTGACTTCTGGCCATTGCTGAAACAGGCTGCTTTGAAATACACATTCTGATACACTTTGAAATATACCATGTTTAAGTAATCCAGGATGTAAAAATTAACAAGCCTGGCTACACAAATAAGCTCAGTTTTCAGACTAAAGCTATTTGTCATGATTCAGTGAAATTACATCCACGTGATAAAGCCTTACGCAGTGTAAATCTACTGTCAACAAGGGCATTTTTGTTTTTGTTTTAGTTCGGTCC
The DNA here is from genome assembly GCA_907165065.1 of Caprimulgus europaeus. The sequence continues at coordinate 29,055,475 of OU015525.1, forward strand.
TGCAACTTTACGGAAATATTTGTGTACTCATTCCAGGCTAATGTATTGGTTCACCAGCTGTGTTCCATGATGTTTTCAACTGTCTCACAACCTGGCTTTTACTTGTCTGGTCTTTACAGCTCCAGATGCTATATCCCTGTTTATGTGCTAGTGTGCTAGTAACACCCTCCTCTTTACACATGAATGTGTCAGTGGTCATCATCTTGACTTCTCACATACCTTTTTGCAAATATGCTCCACTACTCTTGCAAACTACCTTCTTGTGACTTCTGCAACTGGCATTGCTCCATGTGGTGAACTTGTAGCAGCTCACACTGGCACTCTTTTGTTACCAGGACATACATAAGAGTATTGCAAGGCAACAGCAGCAAAAGCTCACCAGCATGACTCGGTATAATACTGCACAAGCGAAGGATTTAAAAGTGGTTTATAAACTAATCAAAGCCATCAGCCTCCAGCTAGTCACAAGGCAAGTCACTTCCTATTCCTCTGAGGACAAGATCTTGCCAAGAGATGCCAGCACTGCTTAGAAGATACAGGAGATAATCCACATGCTCGCTTTAGAGTTCCTGCACATCAAGGTCAGCAAGTTAGAGACTTCTCCTTTAAAAAGTTTTCAGCAGCCAAAAGGTTCTTGCATCTGAGACCCTCAATGAGTTCACCTGGTCCAATGCAGAGGAGGCTATGCAGAACACCCCCATCAGTTAGCTTTTGAGGCAGAACAGATTCTGGAAATTCCAGCATCATGTTACTCTCTATACTCAGTCTGCAGAGATGGTAACACACTTGATGCAGTGGTCAGCTGGGATTTTTGCACAGAGAAGAACTACATATAAATGCCATGCCTTGTCTCAAGTAGAGGGAAGGAGGCTTCTGTCAGCAACTGATGCAGTCTGGGCCCAGAATACTCACCCACAAAGTGTAAGTGTCTCAGCAGTACTATCCCCTGGATCATACTCTGCATGTGATTGATCATTTTCTTTTTTCTCAGCTTTTTAGATGCTCCTTGTGTTCCTAAATAATAGATAATGACTATGCAATATGTGAGCAATATTGGATGCTTCCCAGTCCAAATATTATAATGTGGCAACTGCTCAGGATTTATAGGGTGAACTGGTCCAGCACAGGTCTGTGAGATCTCTGTTGTGTGGCTGGTTTACGGGAAAACCTATTGTGCGGAAATAAAGAGCCATGTTGAAGTAACAAGTGGCTTTTTATATGCACTTATTTCAAACTTATCCCCAAAATCATAATTCAATGTTTTCTTCTTCAAAATAAACCTGTTCATATCACCAAAATCTAAATTACCCAGGATTGGGAGAATATGCTTACACTGAATGGAATGGAGAACAGAACTTAATTACACAGAATCACAGAATGTCAGGGATTGGAAGGGACCTGAAAAGATCATCTAGTCCAATCCCCCTGCCGGAGCAGGAACACTTAAATTAGATTAATTGCAAGAGCAGAGAAAATATAAACACCTAAGCCAAAATGTCATTAGATTATGACCTCCGTGAACTTTTCAATTGACATCTAGACCAAAAAGTTACATCTTGTTAGAACATAAAATATTTTGATTGTACTGGTACAATGACTAAGTGTTGGTCCTGATGAAAATAAACAGATTGTCCTCTGCTCTAGTCAAAAATAGTTAAAGTAGCACATAAGTGGTCACAGTTGAACTCACCAAATATTCCAGGTATAGGAACTCTAGAGTGAGTGCAGCATGAGTTAGAAGAGAATTCTCAAAAGACAGAACAAAAAGTTCTCAAGGAAACTTTGGTACCTTTCCAGCAACAAAGGAAAAGGTGGGAAATCAGTTTATGAAATGGAACTACAGAGGAGAGAAACAGAAACAAAAAGAGTACCTAAGAATAAATGCGAAGAGAAAGCTGTGGAAAAAGGATCTAACCTTATCTCTAAGTACAGATGAGAGAAATAATAGAAAATATGTTTTATGAGAAAGTTTAGTGTTTACCTTGGTATCAACTATTATTATACGAATGTTCATATACTTGAGCAATTTTATGTGTGAGTAATTCCAATGGGTTCTCTGATGACTTATTAATGCTATCTGGCCTGCTAAATGTAAATCAGCTAAATCACTTGCACTTTAAAAAAAACAAAACAAAACAAAAAATCAACCATATCCCTTTCACGTTTATTGCAGGTAAAAATGTAAAATATAGGAAGAGATGAGATTTGAACTTCTGTGACAACTTCTTTTGTTTCAAATTTAAAAAAACACAGAAGTATTTTATTTTTGTTGTTAAGAGACCAAGGCAGAGTACTGCTTTTGTTTGCTGAATATATAAAATGAAGATACTGAAAATGGTATTTGATGAGATACCCCTGTACTTGGCATTCTAAGATTTACTTTGTATGAGATCCTATACTAAGCTCTTAATTTGAACACAGAAACATTGCTTCTCAGGGTAAGATAGAATGGTGACAAGCTCCTCTTTTGCTCTTTGAAAGAACTTTCTACCCCAGCTATAAATAGTGTTATGTAAATGTTCATGGATTGGGAAGAACAATAGTGGGTATGCAAGGGACTATGACTGCGTGGAGCAGTGACCAAGGAGAAGCTGCACAGAAGCTCTGTGAGTTGCCCTCAGGATAGGAGTTAGGATGGAAAGCCATGGCTTTCAGAAACGGCTTGTGCTTGCACAGAGATGGATGGTGGCTGATCACCCATGACTGGTGCAAAACTGCCAAGTGTCAATAAATACTCTTGATTTTGTTAGTTTCTCTTGCTTAAGTTTCACATCTAAGTGAGCAGAAAATTGCAGAGAAAAACCCATTAATAACAACAGACCTTCACCTAGCTTTGTCCAAAAGCCATTCAGATGAATCTGTGATTTTTGCCATTGATGGGTATAAACAAGAATGATGGATACAAACCCTAGTCTTCGATCCAAAGCCTACAGCTGAGGCCTCTAATCCTGATGAAAAATTGCAAATTGGACTGGGCAATCCCAGCAGCTGTGTGAATCTGTCACTGAATTGGATGTGGTTTCAAAGTAATATTGCAACCTGCCAAGGTTTGCAAATACTTAATAAATCAATGAAATAGCCACACAATACATAACTGTTTTATTTCCTGGGAAAATAATTAAGCTTTGTTTTGACAAAAGGTTTGTTGGTTTGTTTAAATTTGTCTAGAAGTAACTTATAGTAAGATACTGGGAAATCTATTTTGCTATATATTCTATGTCAAGCTGACACTAAATAACAGCTTCTGCATTCCCAATAAATTCTCTGATAAGCTGACTTATTGGGGAAAGGACCTTCAAATTTTTTTAGGGTTAAGTATAAGTCTGGATTGTAACAGGAACTAAACCTCAAGCTTGTGTCTCAGAGTTAATCTTTCTGTCCATACACTTATTACCTACTCACTCATTCTCTTCTACCTGGGTAAAAAATTAACATTATTATCCTACTTGTATCAGCATTGTATTGGATGCCTTACTCAGTGATAAAGGAAACAACCTAGTGACTTCAGAAAGAATGCTTTAGAACTTTTCCCGTTCTTATATTTATGTAGTGATTTTTGGATTTAAAGGCTACACAAACCAACAGGAAGTACACACATCATCATAGGCTGGTTTTGTTTACATTTCCTCTCATCCAATTCATCTTATTGTCTCTCACTCCAGAAATGTATGAGACATGCACACACACAAACAGAGACATAACTTTTCAGATTGTTGCATGATTCCAATGTTGGGCTTTTTTTAACTGTGTTTTAGGGAGGGAAGAGCTACACTGCATTCAGTGAAAATAAACTCACCTGCTTCATTTTTAGTTTTGCTTTTTTTGTAAGATACTTTAGTATCTGGCAATGGAAAATTTGGTATTGGAAAATCTGACAGTGAAATACTGTTGATTTTAAAATAAGTTCTATCCACTGAAACTGAAAAGGAAAGCTCATTATGGGTACTATGTATGGTTAAGGCTTTGTATTTACTTAGCCAAGGTTTAAGCCTAAATTGGTGGTTTTAAATAGCTTAGTACAACAGCTGCTATCCATCTCACAAAGTTCAAATCAGTTCAACCTTTTTCACTAGCATGTGGAAGCAAAGCAAACTGTAAGACCAGGCTTGTAGTTCTAGCTAAACTGTTTTCAGCACAGACTGTGAAAAAGTAAAACAAAGGTGCTTTCACATTAGTTTTCTGAATTTTGATTGCTGATGGCTTCCTCACCCATTAACACAAAGTATCAGGATGACTACTTCAGGTACGATATCTTTCAAAAAATTTAAACTGGGGATAATACTTCATCTCTTTCTCAGGTCAGAAATGACCCCAGAATGTCTGCAGATTGGAGGCTGACGTGGTGTGAAAAGGAAAAGCAGTTCAGAGCTGGCTGAACCAGTTTTCAGTCATTTCTCTAAAATCTGTCAGGAAGTTATTGAAAAACTCAGCTCCTGTGAGTGGATAACATCACTAGTTAAACCAACCACATTTGAGGCTTTGTGTTGCAATATATATTGTCTGCACTCCACTCTATCCCTTTCTGTGGAAAATCTTCTATCCACATAGAAGATGTCCACATATCCTGGAGAACAGTGATGTAGATTTCACGTGATATCTCATCTTCTTACTTAGGATCAAAATCACTGTGCAGACACATTGCAAACAGTCGGGCTAACTAAAGATATTTGTGTTGCCCTACAACGCTCCCTGCAAATTATGAAAACACACTAGTGACAGAGGTTAGCTTTTCTACAGCTTTTCTATGGGAAAGATGGTTTTAGGTAAAGTGAAGTTGGCTACCTGCTGCTCTCAGAGGAAAATGGTACTTCTCTCCAGAAACAAGCAGTGGGATGACAACATTTTCAAACAGCATATGAAAATGTAGGAAAAAATGGCTGTTGATGGCTTTTCAAGGTTTTAGCATTTTAAGATGTTTACTTTGGTATATGACTTAACTCCCATTAAAAATAATGAAAAGATTAATGTTAGAAGCTCATCAGAATTTCAGATACTCTACAAAGTCAGGGAGTGTAAACTGCTTCTACAAAATTCCTTTTGTTCCTCATATCCGTAGAAGCAATACACTTCTATTTTTCAGAAGTAGAAAATGGAGGAAAATTAAGAATTACTACAAAATTTGTCTCTGGTTTACAGCCAGAGGAAGACCCAACTTGTAGGCGGAATCCAAGGATTTGGTCTTCTACAAGAATGAATGCAAAGTAGAGGTTTTGAGTTTGGATTGATCTAAACTAACTGGAAATTATAATGTTGTATTAATACATCTAATTTATCATATTTTGATTTATGACATATCTCACAAAATGGACTTTTCAATTCAGAAATTAAAGTTCACTAATGTAGCTACTATTTTCTTATTTCATAATTTTAAATGATATTTCTCACATGCAACTCTGAAAATTTCTATTCAGTAAGCATTAGCATTACTCAATCTTCTTAAGGCTTCTAATCGGATTAGTATTCTCCCAGGATTGATACACTAAACAAAACTGGTTTGATAATGCAGCTCATTGTAAAAAGCCTTTTAAAATATACAAATAACTGTAAATTGTGTACCAAATTGTCTGCTATTGCGGATATCAACTGCAAATAAATGATGAGCAGTACCACCTATTTTATATCAAAACATTACATAAACTATGTTTGCCTTTAAATTCTAAGTGTCTTTCTATACTGCATTGGCAGCAGGATATAAACTCTTTCCCACCACTTGTTTTGACCTGAATATTCTTCAAAGAATGGAACTGAAACTGAATTCAGATCATAGGAATTAATTACAGCTCATTGCCAGAGTTCAGAGGAGAAATAGTCCTGATCCCCTGAAAGAAAACATGCAGATTTCCCAGAACTAGATTACTAACACTGAGAACAGCTGTACCACCATCTTCTTGGTCTTGTTATGAAAGCTGATTTCCACATTTCATTCCATTGTCAAGAACGTGACTTTTGGTAGTCATGATTTTGTCTGTCAGCAATTCCCTGGGAAACAGGCTCGGCTGACCAGTTAAACTATGTATGTGGCTTTGTCAGAATGGGACTTTGTCAGAATGTGCAGCTGACATCTTTTTGAATAAGTTTAATTTTAACATGCAAATTCTTGGTTAAGAAAATGGTGGAAAAAACCTGTATAATGAGTTCACAGGAGTGGAGACACTTAGCACAGTGATGTATTGACCCAGAAAAAGGTTTATGATAGTGCTGTATAAGCCATTATAGCTCTTTAAGTGGCAGTGATGTGTTGCAATTGCCAGTGCTGGGGAGAAATCCTATTGAAAGGGATGAAAGCAGAAGGGTGGTAATGTGACGATAAAGCTGTGTACAGCCAGCCTAGAATAAAATAATAATAAGACAACAGCACTGTTTTGTGACTTCACAGATAAATTCAGATTGTGAATTAGGACTACTGAGCAACCTTCTACAATGGGAAAGAACTAAAATTGACTTGTTTTACTAGAAGACATCATGCTGTCTGCTGACTCCTTCCTTGTTCTGATTAAAAACAAGCATTATATCAGTCAATTGCAAATTCCATTTGAAATTTCTATACACTGAGGAGAAAATTATGAAGCCATGTTCCAGAATGCAAAGTAACACTGAAGGGCCACTGACATAGCTGCTGCATTGAATAAGAAAAGCTGGTGAGGTTGACTGTGCAAAGTCATACAGGCTATGCTTTATTTGAAGAAAGTACTCAGATAAGGCTTCTCATTTAGCACAGGGATGGTTTTACAATCTGAAGTGGAAGCATCCAAGCTGATTTGCTGGCAGTAATAAGGCCAGTCAACTTCTGTTTGAAAAGGAAAGAAGCACTCCTCAGACTGTGTTATCTTGGTCAGACATACTTGCTGACAGACCAGATTAAAGTCCATTTGTCAATGAATCCCGATCAAGTTGTATGAGATTAAATATCTCTGTGGTAGAGCACCAGTGTTACTGTATTCATATGCTGCCAATACTTATTTTAGAAATCAAAAAAGCAGTTTTCAGGCAAACAATGGAAAAAGTTCCACAGCATTTATCACTACACAAAAGCAGAAAAAGGAATAAGTAAAACATAGACTTTTACATAACTTCCATGAGGTTATTAAAACTTCTGATGCAATCCAGAACCCAGACTCTGAAGATTCCTGGAAAGTCTCTCTTGTCCAAGAGCAGCTGTTAATTTTGAAACATCTCCTTGATGAGATGCAAGGTAGAGTAAAGGTCAATCAAGCCTTTTCAAGCACTCTGTTGTTATAAGGAACATCAAAAGAGGATGCATCTTAGAGCATGTCCTGCTTGTTCTGCTTAGGACATGAGGCATAATGATCTGTAACCTCCAAAATAGGTCCTCAGTCTCAATTCAGACTGCAAAAGTTTGGGGGTTTTATACAGCTTTGTAGAGGGATTAATGTTCATGCTAATTATTTACTTACTAATGGCCTACTTGGAGCACCATTTTAAGCCATACTTGCATGGGAACACCTCTGAATAAATCACTAAGACTATTTCTCAGAAAGTTCTGGAAAAGAGGATACCTCTCTTTTTGTATCCATAGAACTAAATTTGAAGTCATTAAAGAGTGCACTTAATCTAAAAGCACCTTGAATGACAATGTCATTAGTGACAGGCAGTCTCCTGCAAAAGGAAAGAACCATAATTTCTGACAGACTCTCACAGTGAATATATGGCCAACACAGGATGAGGTTCTCCACTGGGCTAAAGCTGTATGAAGCTATTGTACCTGCCTGTCTGCCAGGCAAGTATGAAACCTGGCTATTTAACAGAAGATTTTTTTCACAACCATAACAACTTTTTTTCACAACCAACATGGGCTAATTTATAAGGTGCTATAACAAGCTGATTTATGATGAAGTCTTACAGCATATTGACTGCATTGTCTTCAAGATAGTATTGATAATAGTTCCACCATGACAGGCAAAACATATAGCACATTTTGACACTTGAAGGACTAAGCAGCTCTTGTTAGGGAAAGTAAGAATATGAAAAGCAGACCTGTAGCTGATAAGAAAGAGCCACAACCCAAAGCTTCATTTGACTGGTCATGAGACATGTACCAGATCCTCTGAAAAGGTGAGGGAAGGAGGAATTCTGGGGATAATTCACATATGTCAGCAGCTTCTTACTGTGGGCAGGGCCAGGCTGTGCTTGCTGCATGCACACCAAGTGCTGGTGTGACTAGTAGGATTCATCAGCTCCTCCTAGCTCACTTCTTCCCACAGTTAGAGGCAACTCCTGAGATCTTATGCTAGCATAGACACATTGTCAGTCAAATGGCACACTCCTCTAGTGTGGAAGCTGTGCTTGAATTGCTTGCAAGTTACAAGGGTCTTGCATGCCAAAGTACATCCATCTCTATCCCAAAAGACACATTTGACTAGGTGAAGTTCTGAAGTTAACATCAATTCATATAAATTATTTGCTACACAAAGTAATGGAGATTAGGATGAGGCAAAAGCCCCCCTGAGCAGGAACAGCTTGCTTTTGGACTGGAAAGCACACAAGACAAAGGGCTGTTCTATAGCATCAGAAGCCAGAGCTGCAAACAGAAGAGCTTTGAACACAGCTGCAAGTTGTGCAATATAGGGTGTTTATTGCATATAGGCCTCCACAGTCATTTGTACACTCACTGACCTTGTTAACTCACCCTCTGCTTCATGATTATTCTTTAAAAGTGATGTAAAATAACAACAGTGTATCATTTCCATACAATAAGGGTTCTGGGGAAAAGGTTACCCAGGATCCACTGTGTAGTTAAACTATTCCAGACCCAAGAAGCTACTACTAAACTGAAAGACACTCTGGATGGTAACTATATGGTGCTTCACTAAGAAATTACTATTTTGTCAAACTGCATAATTTGCCCAGTTACAATAAAATTCCAGTGGCAGCATCAGACCTAGACAAATACTGAACTGTCTTTATCATTACTTGTAGAAGAATCTGTAATTGTGCTTACCAAAGAACTGCAATAGTACTAAGTTCAGAATCCATAGATTTTTTTAATATATCTATTATATAATGAAAATACAACCTATACTGTATTAAGGGCAAAACATACAGTGACATTTCAAAGCTTAAACAGTCTTGTATAGAAGATGTTTTAAGACTACCTCTTAAAATAATTTTATCAGAATAAACCTAAATTTAAAAGAGGCTTAATTCAACATTCTCTGAACTTTCTCCTTGAATATATTTTGATGTATTATCTGTATAGTTTTTGCCAACAAACTCCTTTAGCTGATAACCAAACTGAATCTTCTCTGAAAACATCACCCATCACCTTTCTAGGAGAACAACAACCACCACCCTTAAATCCTGCCCACTTCTGATTTGAATCTACCTTACGCAAGAATAAGGTAGTGGGTGTGGATAGGTCAGAGTTACGTGTATGTGATAATTGTATCTTGGTCTTCATTAAAATTCTAGGCACTGAATGTTGTTAGCACTTGAAAAGTAGATTTTATTCAATGGCTTGAGTGGAAGCGTTTCATATAAATTTGTGTCCTCTTGCTTGGCAGAGTTAGGAAAAGTGACCCTAACTTACCTTGCCAGCCTTAGCTCTGGTCAGAACTAAGACAGAACTCAGGAAAGGAATTTGTATTATCAGAGCTATTTGCTCTACCTGTTCTACAGCCTGCATATTAATATTTCCATGCTAGCATCAAACCTATATAAATGCTATGCTGTATTTATCCATCATTATATACCAGAAAGAGTTTATGTAATGGCAGCAGCAAATGACTGCAATGGCCTAATTAAAAAGGAATTATTTTTCCTTAAGAAGAAAGGTAAGAGGTGACAGGGTATCTTTTAGTGTTAATAAAACTCTAAATAAACTTGACTGCATAGGATTTGGCTCTGAAACAAACTAAATATTTTGTTTGTTTACAAGGCATGTAATAGCTTGTGGATATGGTATTGGTCTGAGACATTTTCTACTTTATGTACAAATTTATACAGGGGATGAGCAGGGTTTTTAGCTTAAGTGTCCTTAATATAAAAGCCAAGATGATTAAGGTAATAGCATAGACACATAATATTTATTACCACTTTTCCTAACTGATTCCTACTTTAATTTCCAGGATTCATGAACTACCAGCTTTTTCATAGTACACAGTGGTATTTATGTTTCACATTTTCTATTAGTACTATCCTTCAATTCAAGTTTCTTCCACTTAAAAATTACAGTTACTCCAGTAAACACTATTTTCCCTCAAAATATCCACATTTTTTCTGAAACATCTCAGTCTCTGTCTTGGTCCTACTCTTGATTCAATCTTTCTGAACTCCTGATGTGTTTTATCCTCATTCTACAATCTAGAAGGGCCAATTTTGGAGCAATTTTTCTTTCCAAATTCTTCACTACTTTTTTGTCTCTCTCCCTTAAGAATGCCTCTCTCTCCTTTCCCACTTCAACTCTCCTTCTGTGGCTAAATCATCCAGCCCTTTTGTCTCTCTTTTTCTGCAAACATTCAGCAGTTCATCTTGCTCTGTTCTTTGCTGTGATTTGATGAATTTCTGACATCAGTTCATGCCTTATTTTTCAAGCATTTTAGTTTGGCTTTTGATCATTGTGCCTGCAATACCAGGTGCAGTTGAGTATCTACAGGTTGCTCTATCAATGATCAACATGCAGCAGTGTGAAGCTAAGGATGTCAGTTAAAAGTTTGTCTCTTACACACAAATTTTCAGTAAGGTCCTACCCAGTGCATGGAGAACAAAGCTCTCTCACTAACTCACCATCACTCTCTGGCAAGTCTGATTTACAAGAAGGGGATGTTTCTGAACAGCAGACTACAATTATGTGATATCAGAGTGCATCTAACCAGGAACAATATACTTAGCAATTTTTTCCAACATTGTGCTTCAGAATTGACATCTTACAATTTTGGGGTAGAGGACTGAAATTAGAGATGATCTGGGGAGAGAAAGAAGCACAGAACTGCAAAAGCTCCTTAAGCTCCAGGGTGATGGAGTCAAGATTCCTGCTTTCACAAAAGTTGCCCATTATTTGTGTACAAAAAGTTTTGACACAAAAGGGATGAGAGCATAGTTAATGGCTATTTTCATGAAGGTTATTGTTTCCCATATGGAACACTTGGTTTTAACTAAAAGGAAAAGACAGGTACATACCTTCCCATACTTCTTTTTCTTTCCGTTCCTTACTCTGCTGATTCCCGCTGAGCTATGTGCTTTCCTACGAGAAAATGAAAGTGGAAAAAAATAATTCAGCACCCAAGCCCTTCCCACACTATAATATCACTGTATTGTCGTACCACTTTTGCCTTTTTACATGAATAAGCACTTTGCAGGTGAAGACAATCATTTTCCAAAACTGGTGAGAGCCAGTGGGTACAGAAAAACCCAGACCACAGCATGTAGGTCTGTCTAATGTGTCATAGTTTTCAGTTGTACAGTTATCAGGCATCACCATCTTGGGTTGCATGGAAAACTTCCAGAAAGGCAGGATGAGTAGAAACAAGGTAGTGTTGTTGAAGTTGTAAATTACAATTACCATGGCTGAAATGTTCCTTGTGAGCACTCATGAAATCTGGAAATACAGTCTGGAGATTTTACTCTTTGTTCTTTTCTGCAGATTCAAGCACCGTGGCTTTTCAGCCCTAAGACCACTCCAGACCATACAAACATTATTGTATATTGCCAAATGCAGGATTTGGACCCCCCTGGAGTTGCTGGGTAACCAGAAATTCCAGGCATTCAGGAAAGGGAGGTACAAACTGCAAAACAATGAGCGCATGTGCTCAGGCCCCTGCTGGGCTATACAAGGTGTGCTAAACATTTTATCAGAGGGGAAGGGGTCTGCAGACAGGCAACAATTTATTGCTATTGTATAACTGCTATTAGGCAGTCTGCCTGCAAGCCTTTATTAAACTTCAGTTTCATGAACTTAAGGTTAATTGTTTCACTTTTGAAATTATTTGTATGTCCTGCTCTGCTTGTATTATTTCACTGGCTACTCTTGCTATATTTATCTGCTTAATATCTTTTGTTTTCTTGTATAGTTCTAAGCTTACAAGGAAAAAAAAAATCAATACTTGTGGATGAGAGTTTCATGGAAATTTAAGGAAACATCAGTACCTTGGAATACAAATCTAGAGGTACCTCCATTACACAAATTCTTTAAAAGAATTCAACACAAACTGATGCCAAGAGAAAAAGAATATGTAGATACATATGCAGATACAAAAAGCAATAAAGTATTTTTTCCATAAAATGCAAAGATAATGCAAACAATGCAAGACATACCTAGTCAGAGTTACAGCAACTCCATTTTCTAGGCTGCCTACATAAATTGAAAACTAAGCAACATACAGATAAAATAATGCATCAGATGACCATTGTCAATACAAACATACATGGATTTGCATTCAGTCACTCAGAGACTTCACCTTACCGTGACACTTCTTACATTCCACATCTCTGTTTCTTTGCCTTTAACAAATTTGAATAATGTAAGCTGTCTTGGATGCACTCTCAAAAACTATTGGTGTACAAACCCCATCAAATCAGATAACCCAAAAATAAAGTCATATAGTTTCTTTTCTTAAACAAGGAAAGGAGAAACAGTGATAATAAGCTCACTGAGGCACAAAGTCACAGATTTAGGGCAGGTAGGGAAGACATTGTATAGGGTAAAAAGTCATACACAATAAATCATGCTATATAAAAATGCACATTAAATGCCAACAGTTCTAGAAAACAGCTCTTAACTGTTAAGTTTTATGGCACCTTAATGTTTGCTGCAGATGACAGAAAAAAAACAGTGACTTGGCCAGTACTGGGTGCAGTCAGGCTCTCTCTGTTTTTCCTCCTGCCTGCCCAGAGAGACCTGGCAAATGAAAGCAGGGTTGAACATTTTTCCCTTGGCTGTGGAAAGGTCCTGTGAGGACAGCTTCTGTAATCACCTACTACTGCTGCTGGAGTCTGCCAGAGAGCAACTGGAGGGAAACTCTTTCTACAGCTTTACTAGGGACACTCCTCAATTTAGATCAAGTTTAAATCAATCTATATTATTCAAAGGAGACACTGACTCAGCATTATTCCTGAAGTTACAGAAAATATGACCTAATAGAAATTGTTCCTCCACTATTTTAGGATTCATCTTGATTCCTTTTTCCTTCCTTGGATGAAAGGATTTTGATAAATGTGACAGATACAACTACCCTTTACTCCCTGAAACACAGCAGAACATGCTGTACCAAACTGCCACCTTCAGAAGTCTGTCCCTGCTGGACCTACAGCCTGAGTTTCAGAACCACTGCAAGTCTGTGACTTTTCGGCCCTTCAAGACGTACCAGGAATGACTTGATAGCCCTTCTGCTGATTAAGGCTTTGCTTTTCAATCCCTGACATCTAGCAACATTGAGTCTTTCTCCTGCCTCTGACAGTTTACAAGGTTTGTTTCTGGTTTCATCATGGAAATTTAATTACTAGGATACAGCGTGCCTAGCACAGGGCACACAGATATGGAGAGAGCATCAGGAAAATGCACAACAGAGCTGGCCCAAGAAGATCCCAAAACAATGGAGCTAAAAATCACAGCATGCTCAGAAGGCACAAGCTCAGCTGTGTTTGCCTGTGTGCTGGCTGTAATTGCTGTCCTTCAGAAGTGCATATAAACGTGGTTTACACTCTCTCTCTATTGCAGTGGGTCTTGTGACTGTATGGAGTTGCATCAGTGATGACACCTCTATAGTGATGATAAGTTTATCTGAAAAGCGAAGGTAAAGGACTACATTTATGCAATTAAAACCAACTTGCATATAGAGGGGGGAAGAAAGATTATATCAAATATGAGCACATTGCAAAAGCCTGTAGGCATGCCCTGCAATTCCCTCCATAGTGAGTTCAAACCCCCATTAATGTGCTCCCTGCCTCCAGCTCACAGCGGCCCCACATTGCCCAGCCCCTATGCTGCTCAGCCGTGCTGCGGTGCGTGCTCAGCTCTGCTCCCGCCCCCCAGACCGGGCCTCGGCTGCTGTGAAACGGCGCAGTTCGGCACCAGGTACCCCCTGGGCTGTAACGGAAACTGTAAAGTGCGAGACACCGAGCGACTTCTGCCTGCATCTGCCAATCCCTGCATTCACTTCTCCGTATGAATTAACAACGGGCACCTGCTGCTGTGCACAGACTGCCGGGAGCGCGGTCACGCAGAGGGAAGCCTCTATACAGGCTTTACTGTAGCTCCTAACTCGGGGCTGCCTGGGCGCCGGGAGGGAGGTGACGCCGGCCCCAGCGCTCCGGCTCAGCGGGAGGGCGGCGAGGCGCCGCGGGCACTGAGCCGAGCCCGGCCAGCCGAGCCCAGCCGAGAAGGAAGGCGCAGCCGATCGCGGCCACCGGGTCGCCGTTGCCGCTCGGCGGGCGCTGGCGGCGGGGAACCCCCCCACCTCGGGGCCGCCTGAGAAGTGGGTGCTTGGCCGGGCTCCTTTTCAGGCTCCGGCGCTGAGCATTGGAGCACCGACCTGGGAACGGGACGAAACAGGAAACATCGTTCAGTTTCCTCTCCTTCTGTGGGACGTGGGGGCTGCCCAGCTCCCAGTCATGGGTGACTCTGCTTTGGGCTGAGTCTGTAGCAAATTCTACCTCTCCCCGAGGCCCGCCTTAGGAACAGCTGGGCCTGTGTGTCTGACATGCAAAATGTCAGCATATAGACAAGCAGAAAATAAATTGCTCTGAACAACTTCACGGGTAAAAGGACTTTCTCAAAGCTGTCCCGTGAGCCTGTGTGGGTCAGGCTGCCATTGCCAGACAGCGAGAGAAGCACCAGGCTCTTTTACCCCATCGATTGATGTGCCCATGCTCAGCAGAAGAACGCCTCTTCAGAATCACGCCGCCAGCTAGAGCCAAGAGACTCTCCCCTGCTCTCGCTTGGAAAGAGATGGCAGATGGAGGTGAAGAGAGGACGTTAATGCATAAATCCTGCTCCTCCACACTGCGGTGTGGTAGATGTTCCTGGCAGAGCTGAAGGCCACAGACGGTCCTGGGAAATGCGCTTTTAACCTCCACCGTGGTGTACAAGGCACGGGGCAAGAGGTTATGTTCTGGTGAAGAATCCCTTCCAAAGCCGTATATGAAAGTACACGCAGGACAGTGTGTTTCAAGGTCTTCCATCACATATGGTTATAAACAGATGCCAGTTTATGAGGCTAAACTACCATGCATCATTTATCAAAATTAGGAAAAACCCAACAACATGTAACTGAAAATGAGGAGCAATTACTTTCCAGTTCTTTCAGGCCCTTTATTAATTGCTGACCAAGACAAATGGCATTTACAAAACAGATGAAATCTCATGATGAAAAGTGGCCCAGAGACTCTGGAGACAGTTATTTTGTGTAGGATGCAGGAGCTGCCACAAGACATACGACATTCATCCCCCTGACATTCCATGGGGAGAATTTCTTCTTTGACTGATCTGTGCTCTTTATCTGGATATTACACTTGTAAAAATGCATAATCTTGGACATGCTTCATCAGGTATTTTCTTCTCAAAAAAGGAGAGCAAAGTATCTTTAAAATGTGACATTTTAAGAGTGTGACATCAGAGTGTGACTGGAAACTTCCTGACCATGACAAAAAATTATTCTCCACACTTGTTTGTTCGCTGAATGGTGCTGCAAAAATTGGTGGTTTTTTATATAACCATCTCTGCTACACACCTACTTTTATCTTTCATCAATTACAGGCAACTGTTTCCATGTTCAAAACCCATTGCATCTGTCTCCTGTGCTGCTCCTCATCTATCATGCACCATTTAGCACTAGCCAAATGTCTGTCCCAGGGGACCTAATTCCAATCCCATGTATCTAAAGATTCATGGTTTGTGGCAGGATAACTATTGGTCCCAGAGACAAGAAAAAAAAAAACAAAACAACACAATGTGAGATCAGTCTTGCTGAGATCCTAGAGAACATGAATCTCAGAGAACATCCTTGGAAAACAGATGCCTTTTAGACCCAATTACAGCTCACATCTCACAAACCAAGGATAGGGTTGGCAGAAGTGCCTTAGCTGTACGTTCTCTCTTTCCATTCAAACCCAAGACATCAGTTAAGGAAAGAGGAGAAGAAAAAAACTTTGTTCCCACACAGGAAGGGCTAAAGCAGAGTTACCTAGCAAGTCCCTCGCTCCAGAGGGGAGCAGAGACAGAAGATTTATTCTGCTGCAGTGTAGCACACATGCCCATTATTATTGACTACTGTGTTTAAGCAAAACAGTGATTTGGTCAAGCCTTTGACCAGGTATAAACAGAACTGCCAGTTTATTTCATTTTTATGAGAAAGCTTAAAATTCCTGAGTTGCTCTGATGGAAGCCACAGCTAGTCTGTTTCTTAGGATTCTTGCCACTCTTTCCTCTAGCCCATTTTCAGTGCAATCCACACCTCTTTTACCCACTTGCAGCCACATTTCTCTGTATTCATGGCTGTGTGCATCTGCCACTGCCACCAGTGCCACACACAGAGGCGGGATTGCAACAGCCAGCCTGCAGATTGGGGTGGTAAGTGGCACTGAGGGGCTGACTGGTGTGAAGATGTTCCCGGAGCATCTGTTGCTCAGCCCTTGAAAATCTGTCCCAGTGTTTCTGCCGTACAACAGGGATGGCATTGTTTTATTCTCTGAAGCAAAGTCCTGAGCACTTAAAATCTTACCAGAAGGTCTGCTCTTAAAAAACATGCAGGGCCTAGTGTCAGATCATAAGTCCTTTGAGGGCAAGGACCACATATTTATTTCATGTGTATGTGGTACCTAAGTACCTGCTATAGTTGTGTTATGCCTCATGGTTGCAGGTGTTGCCACCATATATGTAGATGAGTATATGAATGGCAGATAACTGCCTCTGAAACACTGAAACACATTGTATTGGCTCAGCAATGCCAGCTCTTCATTATTGAATGGTAAAATCCTAGAATAGAAGGAAAACGGACAAAATGCTAATTTCTAATATATTGGGTTTTTTTCAGAATTTCAGTTCCTGAATTGTCTTTAGTCACTGACGAATGAGAAATTGTTTAGGTAATCACAGCTGACCTTGGCACGATGTCTGAAACTTACCTGTTCATGTAATACTTCCTAAAGTTACTTTGCTCTTCTTCCAGTCCAGTCATGCTCATCCATTCAATTCCCTTCTGCGTGGTTCAGAACTGGGCTTATCCACCTCTCAGCAGTTTAGACAGTCAGGAAACAGGTTTTTTATTTTGGAACTCTTCCCCGTGGATACACTCAATCAAACATTAATTGTCCCCAGAGAAAAAAAATGGGGAGAGGGCGACTTCTGCTGGGTGAAAGTGGGAAAGTTTCTGCTCTGATGATTATGGAATTGTCTATGCAAAACAGAGCAGTTCTTTACAGGGAACAGAAACTCTTCTGGAGCACCCCACCTGCAACAATTCAGCTTTCCACCAGTTTCTCACTGGAAGTATTTTCCCTGTTGAAAGAACTGGGTGATGCAGATGCAGCATTAAGAGTGTGCTCCCTGGGCTTTTTGTGCAGGACTAAGCATATTCCGAGCTTGGCACACAGGCCACAGCAAGAGGAGAATAACCCATCTTTTTAGACACTGCTTCATGGTTAACAATGGAAATGGGAGATAACTGGTGGACAAGAGAAAACACATCCATGAACTCCAACTGATTCAAATTTTCCACAGAGCGTATTTTCACACTGAAAGGAGCACAGAAACACTGGTATGAAACACTTTTACTTTGAATTTATCAGATTAACTTGGCCTTGAAACAGAACTTCAAAACAAGTTTCGGTTTGACATTTTCAATTTTTTCCACTTGTTGCATTCTGAAACTTTTTTTTTTTTCTTGGAATTGGGTAGACACCAAGATAATTTCAGGAAACATAATCTCTTGTTATCCTCATTCTCCTGAAAAAAACTGAAAAGTCTCTTTCAGGCAGACATTCAACTTTGGTTTTGGCTGTTTTGTTGAGAAAACTTAAAAAGCTTTGGTTTCAGATAACTTTTTTATTATTTCCTTAAGTTCAGCCTCAGAACTGAAAACTCAGTTGCTTACAGAGCTACAGATTAAGATGACAGTGCTTTAGTAGTTCACAAATCAGCAGTAGCAGCCCATCAGTGTTGATGGCTTTGTAGGCATCACAGAAGAAGTTAGCTTTCAGGACAGCTTGAAAGAGCAATGCAGTGACTACCTGGAATTTGCAAGGGAAAGCATGAAAGATGTGGTGGGGGTTTGATGGAAGACAGAATAATCAGGAAAGCAGAGAAAAGGCTGATGCTTATCACTCTGAAGAAACTGACACAATCTTCCCAAGGCAAAGCCCAGGGTCCGTGGGTTGATGATAACATCCCCTCTGATTCAACAGGAAATTGGGACCAAGGGTAAAGCAGCAAAGGTTTACAAGTTCAGTTTAAATAAGCAACTGCAAGACTGGAAATTCTATCCCAACTAATTCAGACTGCAAAGCAGAACTGGAAGCTACCCTAGAGCAACCTCTTTTATGAGCTTCCCAGTGCTTTTCCCAAGTCATGGAGCCATCTCTCAGCTGTGTCAGCTGGTGGGAATGTGCTTGTAGAGCTGATGAACCATCTAGCAAAGCCTCCTCTAAGAGGTGGGATGCCTCTTGCACCCTCTGCACCCCTAGTACAAGGTGTAGGGCAGGCAGCACAGGCCTCAGTGCTGCCTCACACCTGCAGTGCCATCCAAAGGTACTTTTTTCCCTATTGCATGGGGGGGTGGGCATTAGGTAGGCACGGTAGGAGTGCTCAGCCCTGGTGCCTGGTGGGCAGGTGCCCCACATTTTCCATTTTGGTTCCAGCTCAGTTGTGCATGAAGGAAATTTGCTGGCAAGAGAAGCAGGGCATGGGCGCCTCTCTTCTCCTTGCCTCTGCCAAGAAGGTGCCAGGGACACATTGTGTCCCTGGTAGCTCAGGAGTCACAGCTCAGCTGGGAAATCCAGCCAATAAAAATAAATTGGCACCTACAATGATAGATTCAGAAAGCACTAATGGAACCATAAAGGCAGGAATAAGCATGATTTAGTTCCTCTTTCTTTGGAAAACACAATTCAAAAGGAATTGGTTATAGCACAGAAGAGAGAAGTCTTACCAGCGCTGACTGCAGTAGTGCTTGGCCCCTTCTAACCATGTATAATAACCTCAGAGAACTGCAAGTGTACAGAGATTTACAGGGCCCCTTTGCCATGCAGTGGGCTCAACAGAGAGCCCCTGAGTAGCTATGATGTAGTCCTTTCCAAAACCTGACAGCACAATCCCTCTCTGTCCGTTGCTACCAACCCAACCAGGTCACACACAGTCCCTTGGGCCGAGACATGGAGCCAGCTGGGACTGCGCTGCTTCCAGGACTTAAGCCCTGCAAAACACGCCGCTACGCTGTCTGGTTCAGTCAGCTTGCACTGAGACATCCCAGACTGCCTTGCTCTCTAGTGGGCAGTGCAGAAAAAAACACAAAGGCACCAGACTAGATCCCTTCTGTATAGGACCTGGGTGGTTTTGTCTTCTTTAAAAAAAAGGGTATTTTTTCTAAATTATCTCAGGTGAAATATGACCTTTCTAAGAAGTGCCAATATTGTCTGAAGCTACTTGTAACAAATTCTTACTGCTTATTTGGGACTCAGACAATACAAACCAGCATTCGGATTGGCAACTGACATGAACCAAAAAGTGGAATTTTGCCTCTTTATTTAAATAGCAGGTCAAATAGTTAAAAATAGTGATTCTTGTGACCTTGCCAGGGTGTCTGCTTACCCTTATACAAACAGAGCTTCAACAAGTACAAAATTAAAAATGCAAAATCTGGAGTGGTATTTTTCTCCTGACACACATTTTCTCCCAAATGCAGGAGCAAGCTTCCCACCTGGGGCCATCTTTGTGCATCACAGAAATATTTCCCATGCTTAGAGCAGTGTTCAAAGTGTTGAGAGTTGGACAGCAGAGTCTGTTACACACCTGGACTTCTTGTTCTTCTCAGCTGCCTTTAATTATTTAATTGCTGATCCCTGAAAGCCCCTTTTCTCTCTTTCTCCTCTTCTTTCCTGGTTTGCTTTCACTCCACTCTTCACAGATCTGTTTTCTCTTCTCTTTCTGTGGTTTTCATCTTCCTGGGAAGAGCCTGCAGCCTCTTCCATTCAACAGTTATTAGTTAGGCAAAGCCACAGTGAACTTGAATCAGTTCTCATTTTAATCAAATCATTTTACCTTCTTTCTGCTGTTGTTCAAGGCACATGAGAGAGTCTGTCAAGCTTTCTAGAGTGACTGGAGGCAAAGCCACAGGCACCTAAAATGAAGATGTAGAAGTTAGCAGGTGGCAAGGACCTCCCTGGAGTAGTAAGCTACTGCTTGCCAAATTTCTGCCTTAGCTCCTAAAAGCAGATCACTTGGATGGGTTTGCATTATCCCCATTTTGCACAGTCCCCTGCCCCAAAAGAGCCCTCATGAAGCTCTGATGAAGTAGGATCTCAGCTCAGCTTTTCTGAAGTGGACGGCTACTAACAGGACCAGGACAGCTCTGCTGTGATGGCAGCACAAAGTGCAAAGACAAAACTCCATCAGCCTTACTCTGAACTTTTGCAGAGCTGCAGACTGATTACCTTGCTTCCCTTTCATCACAGGATTTTAGTTTAATTTATCTGGAAGATATGCTACTCGCTATGCTGTCTGATTAAATGTGAATGTATAGATTCTCATGCTTCTTTGACTTCAGTGTTTGATACCAAAGTTCATGTAAACAGCAGAGGGCAGGGAAAGAGCAGAGACGTGTTACTGCTCAGAACAGTCAGTGTGTCACAGCAGTGGCTGTGTCACTGTTTGCAGGGCTCTGTTGGCCCTTTAAGAGCCCAAGATGCAGGCGGTTTCGGCCTTGAGCAATTAATTCATGACTTTTAGTGCAAAAACAGAATAAAGAAACAAGATAAGAAAATTCTAATATAATTAGTCAGAAGTAAAAAGAAGGCCTTAGATGGCTCGATATTATGATCTTGCTTTATATTATTTTCTTGTATAACCAAACGTGTAGAGCAACTTACCCAAAACATCTTTTTAGCTCAAAGTAATAAAAACGGGGGAATTGTGGGAAACTGTTGTCAGAGCACCACACACATCTGGTGTAGGTGCTGATATGTCAGGGTCAGCGGTGAGTTTCCCCCCCATTTCCACCCTCTATTATTTTTGTGTTGTTTTAATTTGTCAAATTACAGAGAATCTATATGTGCAAAATTGCAATGGTTAAAAGACCACACTCAGAAGATTGTCAAGAACATAAACCTGTTTGATGCATGATTAACATTTCTTTTTGGCAACCTATAAAAATTGCTTATAGATGTGTAATGAAAGGAGTACAGAGTGTCACTGCTGCAGCCCTGTTTGTACAAAAAGAAAAAGGGGGAATTGTTGTAGATCACTAAGAGATATTGTACAATCAAAGGCTGCAGTAAGCCATCTTAGGCCCTTGACATAAGTCAGGGTAAATTATAAACAACTTTAACTAATCTGGGAAAAAGAAGGGAGTAGCTGGGAGCTGGTAACCGCAAAGTAAGGAGTATCCTGTTGATGTCCTTGGGACGTGAACAGAGCAATACCACCTGTTATAACAAAGAGAAAGTTCCCAGGAAAATTAATGAGCCAATCAGTGTGGGTCTTTGAGAGTATGCATGAGCTTAATTAGCCGCTGTATATAAGGGAGCATAGATGTAATCAATAAACGGAAGCCTGCTGATCATCGCTTATTGAGCTGTCCGGGTTTTCACTCCATCGCGACAGGGCTCTGCCCTTGTGAAGTGTCACCCAAGCAAGATTGCCATGGTTGCCCCAGGAAAGCAGCCCAGATGTCAGTCCCTGCTCTGGCTGCAGATGTGGCACAACCTTCTGGCAGAACTGCGGGGTGCATCTCAGCGAGCTGTGGGGGGTAGCAGCAAGACGCAGCATGCAGTCTCCTCTAAAAGGAGAGAAGAAACCATAACCTTTGCAGAGATGCTGTCCTCAATGATGCTTTGCCCTACATCTGTGGCTTTCCCTGCAGGGGCATGGAAGGATTTAGAAACCTTTGTCTGTCCCATAGGATAGTAGCGGTGGGGTATGATTTATCCTTTTCTTTGAGGTCCTGGGAACATGAAAGAGCTCTAGCTGAGTGCAATTCTCAATTAAGTCTTTCTGGGCAATTAAACCTGTGGTTCCAATGTTGGAGACCCATATTGTCTAATGTAGCAGGAAGACCCAGCAACTGGGTCAGTCTGAGACGAGGCAGCTGGTCCCCAGCTTTGTCCTGGTCACTTTTTCCTGCCATATTTTGCAGCATGAGCTGCTCTTGCTGGGTAACATCAGGAGAGGGGTTGACAGTAGCATCCTGGGCTGGTCTGTACTCAAGTCTGGATCAAGTGTTTCCTATTTCAAAACTTTGCTGTGTCCTGGATTTCAAACAAGTACATACCATAATGTACAATCATCATTTACTGACTCCCTCCAGGTCTTAATGAGGAAAAAAGGTTAGTACCAGACAGAGATGGCTACCTCACAGGGATTGTGGTCATCAGTTAAAAGTGGAGTCTAGGTCAGTATCTAGAGCTCTTCTCCTGGGAGGCTGAACGAGTGTGTCTGTGTAGATTTAAGTCATCAGGTTGCAGCTCTGAGTTTATGGACTACATCGATTTAATGTAGCATGAAGACAGAACAAGATTGCTCTCCAAATGGCTTTGGTAATGAGGATGCAATAATCTCTGTTTTTCCAGGCATATGGAGTGTATTTTTTCAAGTGGCTGCTGAGTGTTTCATTTGGTTTGATATGGACTGATACAAAGCCTAAAGCAGAAGTACAGAAGTGTAGTTTGTGCACTAGAAACCTCTTTTCACTCACAGAAACTGAGCAGGAGCTGTGCTGCAGTAGAAATGGATTTACCTCCAGAGGAGGACTGAGCCCGTGCCAAAAGATGTGCTTGATACCTGTGGGATAAACCCACCCCTTCTCAAATGCTTGTGTTTCATTACAGGCTGTTGAGCAAAACTAGATGTATAATTCTGACTAGGCACTGAGCTACAGGGGGAGAGTAGGAATCCAGCACCCAGTTGCTGTCCAGTGAGGTTAACTCTCTTCACTACCAAACGCCCAGTGTTTGAAGCATGGTGTCTCAGGAGTGCTGGGGTGCTACACTAGGCATATAGTGTGTCTACTGTCAGTACACTTGCATGGAACAATTCAAAAAACAAAGCTTCATGCTAGGGACAATGAATTTGACTGTCCTTTAGGACAATGCAGAGCACTTAAAGTCTCCTTATAGGTTAATCTTAAGAGACACTCCCTCCCCAACCATTGTAGGGATACTGAAATTGTTCATATTTTGTTAAATTCAACTTCTGGCAATTGTTTCTCTTATTCGGATAATTCTTGTCCACTGAAATTTGCATTACATAAGGGCTCAAAATTTAAATACTCTGGTACAGTGGGAACATGAATTTCCTTTTCTTTCAGTTAAAAAGTGTTTTATATGCTTTTGTACTATCATATATAAAACTTATGTCTCACGGTGATTAACGGGTACTGTACAAATAAGATAGGTCAACATTTTTCCCACTTTGTAAAATCTTGCCTCACATTAGTATGTCATATAAATATGTCTGCTTATTTTTTATGAAAAATGGATGACAATGATATCACTCAAGTGTAAATGTTATGTGAACTGTAGTCTTTTGGGTAAAGTTAACAGAATATATTGCACAGTTGTGTTTAAAAATCAGTATTCACCTAGCTCATTTGAATATAGAACTGCCTGGAAGGCATTTCTCCATTTCTTATTTATGATACTGAAATTATTTGATATTTGGAAACTTGTCTTTGCATGCAGGTGTGATCTCATCAACTTCTGGCTGCAAAACACAGATCTGTTTAGAGCCTTATTTCTGACTCAGCTACCTACGTTGCATAGCATCAGCTACAGATTTATCTGTGGCTCAGACGAACACAGAGTCATTACTGAGTCACTGTTGCCTCAGGGACAAAAATGTCAACATTTTGTCATTTTGCCCACCTTAGTATATTCATTTTAGTATGAAATCAAATTAGAAAAAAATATGTAAGTGCTGACTCATTGGTGCAATTTTCTGCAGCGTGTTTTTGATCTCAGATGGAATTCAGGTAATGCTCTTTTTTTCAGTAGTATCATCAGCAGGTTTGAAAGAGGAATGGAACATTCAACTGGTAGCTGGCCAGAGCTGAGCATACTGCTCAGAAGAACACGTGGCCTAATAGAGTGGAAAATGACCAGTCTGCTGGATATTTAATGAATGTAGCTGCCACTGTCACATTTCTTTAGGATTTCAATGTTTCAGAGACAGTTATCTGTCATTCATATACTCACCTACATGTATGGTGGCAACACCTGCTACCATGAGGCATAACACAACTATAGCAGGTACTTAGGTACCACATACACATGATATAAATATGTGGTCCTTGCCCTCAGAGGACTTATGATCTAACACTAGGCCCTGCATGTTTTTTAAGAGCAGACCTTCTGGTAAGATTTTAAGTTCTCAGGACTTGCTTTAGAGAATAAAACAATGCCATCCCTGTTGTACGGCAGAAACCGTTTTGGGTTTGATTTGGGATGGATTTTCAGGGCTGAGCAACAGATGCTCCGGGAACAACGTCTTCACACCAGTCAGCCCCTCAGTGTCACTTACCACCCCAACCTGCAGGCTGGCTGTTGCAATCTCACCTCATCTATTTTGTAAATGGCATTTGTCTTGGTCAGCAATTAATAAAGGGCCTGAAAGAACTGGAAAGTAATTGCTCCTCATTTTCAGTTACATGTTCTTGGGTTTTTCCTAATTTTGATAAATGATGCATGGTAGTTTAGCCTCATAAACTGGCATCTGTTTATAACCATATGTGATGGAAGACCTTGAAACACACTGTCCTGCGTGTACTTTCATATACGGCTTTGGAAGGGATTCTTCACCTGAACATAACCTCTTGCCCCGTGCCTTGTACACCACGGTGGAGGTTAAAAGCTCATTTCCCAGGACTGTCTGTGGCCTTCAGCTCTGCCAGGAACATCTACCACACCGCAGTGTGGAGGAGCAGGATTTATGCATTAACGTCCTCTCTTCACCTCCATCTGCCATCTCTTTCCAAGCGAGAGCAGGGGAGAGTCTCTTGGCTCTAGCTGGCGGCGTGATTCTGAAGAGGCGTTCTTCTGCTGAGCGTGGGCACATCAATCGATGGAGTAAAAGAGCCTGGTGCTTCTCTCGCTGTCTGGAAATGGCAGCCTGACCCACACAGGCTCACGGGACAGCTTTGAGAAAGTCCTTTTACTCGTGAAGTTGTTCAGAGCAATTTATTTTCTGCTTGTCTATGTGCTGACACTTTGCACGTCAGACACACAGGCCCAGCTGTTCCTAAGGCGGGCCTCGGGGAGAGGTAGAATTTGCTACAGACTCAGCCCAAAGCAGAGTCACCCATGACTGGGAGCTGGGCAGCCCCCACGTCCCACAGAAGGAGAGGAAACCGAACGATGTTTCCCGTTTCGTCCCGTTCCCAGGTCGGTGCTCCAAGGCTCAGCGCCAGCGCCTGAAAAGGAGCCCGGCCAAGCACCCACTTCTCAGGCGGCCCCGCGCTGGGAGGGTCCCCTGCCGCCAGCGCCCGCCGAGCGGCAGCAGTGCCTCAACGGCCTGTTGAGAACAAGTGCAAACCATAACACAAATTATTTGTGTGGTTAATCGTTTCACATATGTGTTTACTCACTCCTTATGAGCTCCTATTTAATTTTTGTTTTCAGATAGAAGCAATAAAGGTTTACTTGTGACTTTGTGATGTAAGAGTGATGCTTTGCTTGTCTATAAATCACCAAAATCCCTTATTATAAACTTGACTTTGGTCTTGATATTATGCCATGTAGTTTTATAGCTTTATAATGATCATTTCATGGTTTATTAACATTGCACACAGATTCCAGGTAGTTCAGACTGTTGTGCTCAAGAGGCAAAACTGGAAATTGCATGTGTCTCACTAGAACTGTCATCATATTTCCAGATGTACTCAATTTGTGACATAGGAGGGGAAAAAAGTAAAAATATCCTATCTAGTCAGTGAGATACAAATAATTTGGTCTACAGGACGTATCCATCTATTCTGTTTTTTGTTGTTTGGATTTTTTTTTTCTGGAGAAAAAAAATGATTGCTCACACCTAGCTGGGAGGTGCTGCTCCTGCCTCAGTGTAGGTGTAGAGAAATGAGGTTGAAGATTTACCTCCTTCGAAGCTTTCAACTGTAGCTCATGAGGAGGCTACTGAAACCACAGTTTGTTCCCAAGAGCTGCCATTGATGAACCACCTTGTAAATTATGCCTAGAATAACAAAAAATAAATAAATTTCTTCTAGCCCCCAAATCCAAAATGTTGTATTCATGGAGTAAAATTCTTTATCTTAGTTATGTTCTTAATACAAAGCTCAAGAGAAAACCATATATTCTGAAAAAGATGAAAAGCTTCCTCAGACACACAAAGTCCAAGGCTAGGAGTCTCTCAGAAATATATGTACAGGCACACCCAGTCAAAGGCACCCACACACATGCAAACATTGCTGATACACAAGCAAATGGTACTGTATGAATTATTTTAAACAGATGTTATAAATTTAGCCGAGCTTAAAAACAATTATCACAGAATCATTTAGGTTGGAAGGGATTTCTTCAGATTAGTCCAAGCCCACTTCTAAAGCAGGACCAGCTAGAGCAGCTTGCCCAGGATCACATCCAGGCAAGTTTTGAACATCTGCAAGGATGGAGATTCCACAACCTTTGTGAGAAAACTTTTCTAGGGTTACATCACTCTCAAGTTGTTTCCTCATGTTCAAATAGAGTTTCTTGCATTTTAGTTTGTGTCCATTGCTTCTTGCCCTGTCCATGGGCACTACTCAGAAGAGTCTGTTTACCTCTTCTTCACTCCCTTCTATCAGTTATTTGTACACATGGATGAGATTCACCCTGAGCTTCTTTTCCCTAGGCTGAAGTGTCTCAGCTCTCTCAGCCTCTCCACATATGGAAGATGCTCCAGCAATGCACAGAGTTCCCACTTCAACAAAAGCTTTGTCTCCTTCTCTCCCAGGCCTACAATTAACTCTAATGCAAACCCTAACTCTGACTTTAAAAGTAGACCCTGGGCTGGCTGAGCATTACCAGGTAACTCAACATTAGTCCAGGTGAAAAAACAACAGGTAGGAAACTCTTATTGCAGCCTAATTCTTCCATTGGCAGATCCTTTGCAGCCCCTGTTCAAGGGCATTCCTGCATTTTATCTCTCTCCCAACCATAGCCATAGTTGCTGGAAGATCTTAAGCCAAAGCCCAGGTGCAAAAGATCGTGAAGGAGAACCTGATTTAAAGCTAAGAACAGTGGCTTAGCAGAAAAGGTGCAAAGAGACTTCTCCCTTTGAACTTTTTCAACAGTGCGAGGATAGAGGCTCTTGGTAGGGTGAAGGTAAAGGCTGGAAGAGAGACAAAGCATAGAACTGTCATTGGAGTGGGGCTGCAAAGAAGCTGTCAACGGAAGAGGCTGCAAAAGCAGGTCTCCCCAATGAACTTCTTCACCTGGGCTGTGTGTAGTGGAGTTTTGGTCTGAGGCTCCATCAACGACAAAGCCTAGCATTAAGGTTTGGGAAAGAAACAAAATGTAGAGCAGCTGTTGGAGAGAGGCTGCAAAGGGGCTGTCAATGGAAGAAGCAAGCCACAAAATATTTCTCCATAGAGAACTTTTCCTCCTAGTGTCTTGGTCTAAAGGTCAGATGAGACTCAAGTCTAGAGTTAGGGATAGGGTTAGAGCTGGAACAGAGAGAGAGAAAGCATGGAGCTGATCTTGGAGTGGGGCTCCAAAGAGGCTGCCAATGGAAGGGGATGATGGGCTACAAAAAAATTTCTTCCTGGATTACTTTTTCAGGAGGGTCATCTTTATCAGTCTGGGTCAAAGCTCAGCTATGGCAAAGGTCTAGGGTTAGGGTTAGGGTTAGGGTTAGGGTTAGGGTTAAGGTTAGGGTTAGGGTTAGGGTTAGGGTTAGGGTTAGGGTTAGGGTTAGGGTTAGGGTTAGGGTTAGGAAACACACTCAGTCTGAAAGTGCAGCCCCTCCCTTCGCCTGGAAGCCCTAATGGCAGCTCTACCATTTGTCCCTCTTTCAACCCTAAACCTCACCCTAAGCCATGCTCCTCCTGACATCTTCCTCCAAATCTGCTTTTTCTGTCCCCTTGTTCTGTCTCCAGGCACTCACCATCCCAGGCACCCAGGTGATGATTCTGGCTCTATGCCCTGGGCTCTGCTTTGAGGTCTCCTCAGGTTTCCAGCATCTTGTCTCTGCTTGGAGCCACAGTCACTGGCACTTCAGTGGGAGAGGGAGACAAAGACAAACAACATGGCCATCACTAGAGGGCAGAACAGTCCACAGGAAATCAGGGGCAAAGAGCGAGGACAGAAGGGTAGAAAGTCACTGATACTCCTTATCGCAAAAAACATTAATGACACCAGGCTGGGTTTTCCTCACATGCTGCACGAGAAGTGCTGACCCTTTTTCAAGGTGGGGTCATATTTCTGCAGCGAGGCCACTTCCAGAAGGAGGAGATGTCCATTGTGACTGATGCCACAGAAAGTGAGGCAGAAAATAAGCATTTAGAGGATAGTGATGAAAGGAGGTGCTGCATGCCCTGAACTTTTGCCTCCGGAACAGAAACCAAGCAGAAATGTATGGACTGAGAAATAGAGTGTCATGTTAGCAACACAAGTGAGAAACAGATGATCCTCTTCAGAGAAGGTCCTATGCATTTATGTCTTTTAGGAAAGGACTTCATTCTTACTGCGCACTGAAATCCTGTGATGAAAGGGAAGCAAGGTAATCAGTCTGCAGCTCTGCAAAAGTTCAGAGTAAGGCTGATGGAGTTTTGTCTTTGCACTTTGTGCTGCCATCACGGCAGAGCTGTCCTGGTCCTGTTAGTAGCCGTCCACATCAGAAAAATTGAGCTGAGATCCTACTTCATCAGAGCTTCATGAGGGCTCTTTTGGGGCAGGGGACTGTGCAAAATGGGGATAATGCAAACCCATCCAAGTGATCTGCTTTTAGGAGCTAAGGCAGAAATTTGGCAAGCAGTAGCTTACTACTCCAGGGAGGTCCTTGCCACCTGCTAACTTCTACATCTTCATTTTAGGTGCCTGTGGCTTTGCCTCCAGTCACTCTAGTAAGCATGACAGACTCTCTCATGTGCCTTGAACAACAGCAGAAAGAAGGTAAAATGATTTGATTAAAATGAGAACTGATTCAAGTTCACTGTGGCTTTGCCTAACTAATAACTCTGTTGAATGAAAGAGGCTGCAGGCTCTTCCCCGGAAGAAGAAAACCACAGAAAGAGAAGAGAAAA
The DNA here is from genome assembly GCA_907165065.1 of Caprimulgus europaeus. The sequence continues at coordinate 29,084,868 of OU015525.1, forward strand.
CAGATCTGTGAAGAGTGGAGTGAAAGCAAACCAGGGAAGAAGAGGAGAAAGAGAGAAAAGGGGCTTTCAGGGATCAGCAATTAAATAATTAAAGGCAGCTGAGAAGAACAAGAAGTCCAGGTGTGTAACAGACTCTGCTGTCCAACTCTCAACACTTTGAACACTGCTCTAAGCATGGGAAATATTTCTGTGATGCACAAAGATGGCCCCAGGTGGGAAGCTTGCTCCTGCATTTGGGAGAAAATGTGTGTCAGGAGAAAAATACCACTCCAGATTTTGCATTTTTAATTTTGTACTTGTGGAAGCTCTGTTTGTATAAGGGTAGGCAAACACCCTGGCAAGGTCACAAGAATCACAGAACTGTGAAGAGGGAGGTGAAAGCAAATCAAGAAAGAAGAAGAGAAAAAGAGTTTTCAGGGATCAGCAATTAAAATTGAAAGGGCAAAAAACCCATGCTTATTCCTGCCTCTACAGTTTTATCAGTGCTTTCTTTATTGACTGGGTTTCCCAGCTGAGCCATGCCTTCTGTGCTACTAGGGGCGTGATGCAGCCCAGGCACCTTTCTGGCAGAGGCAAGGCAGGTGAGATGTCTGTGCCCTGCTGCTCTTGCTGTTGGATTTCATTTGTACCAAACTGAACCATAATGAAAACAGGCACTGTGGGCCACCTGCCCATTGGGTGCTGAGGCCAAGCACTCCTCACACCAGCCTCAGACCCACTTGTGTGAGAAAGGGAAGAAGTCCCTCACTCAACACTTGGGGTGTGAAGTGCTGAGGCCTCTGATGCCTGTCCCCTGACTTGCACTGGGGGTGCAGAGGCTGCATGAGGCATCCTGTCCTGGCAGGAGACTTTGCCGCCTGGTTCATCAGCTCCATGAGCAGGTGAGAGACGGCTCCATGACCAAACTGCTGGTTCCCAAATTCTGGGTTAATAATGTCCTACCAAAAGTAATATGATTCCTTCACCCACCAGCATTTTTCAACATAAAAAAGAAATAAAATACTAACAAAGAAGATGTAATAAGAATAATAATGAAGAAAAATTTCCCATAAGATAAAGGAATGTCTCCAGTCTTCTTATCAGGGCCTGCCAACTAATCTATGATGGAAGAATTTTTTTATGTGCTAAACTGTTTTCTCACTGATGTTATTTTCAGAAAAGTAACATAATGAGGATTTATTTGAGGATCTTGGTATAGTTTTCTTAAAGCCAGACAAAAAAAGAAATCTGGTATTTGTTTTATTTCTACCGTAGCACTTTGTCTGACAGCTTGACATGAAAGCAAGCATGACAGCGTGGCTCATTTGTCTGTTTATAAGGTATTTGTCTTAAAGGAACACAAAATAACTTTATTCTCCAGATTCTCAAACACAGTCTGATTGGCTGACATGGATCCTGTGTCTAAAAACTATTTAGAAATGCTGTTCTTTTAGCTAGGCACTATTTTTTTTAATTCTACTTCTAAATGTTTTTATTAGCTAGCTCTGTTGGGTTTTTTTCCCAAGTTTGTTGATAAATCTTTGAAAATTCTCAATCCTCAAATTCTGTCTCCTGACAATGAATTCTGGAACAGAGACCAAGGAAAAGCAATACAGCTTAAGTGGCACTTGAGCAAGCTACTGCCACAGAAAGATATTAAGTGCTTTATGAATGCATCTCATGATCTTTAGCTGGATATTTAAGATGACTTTTGAAAGCAGTGAGTGGAGAGTGACCCATAGGGCTGCTAGGGTGGCTCTGAGAGTGTCATATTGTGACCCCTATCATGGATTGAATCAGATTAAGGGCTGCAAGAGGGTGCATGCTCTGACATTCCATCAGGGCATCCAGACATGCTAGATATGCAAAATACCTTTCTGGATTCAGTGGAATAACTCATGACAATGAATGCTTTTTGACTTGGGATCACAACATTCAAAATCTTGTGAACCCTGTGACAAACATGGATAAAGTTCACAGATCGTATTTTACTGTTTTATCTGAAATTTCTTAAGTTTTGCATTTTCCAAATGTCAGGCACATTAGATAGGTTTTCTGAAACCCCAGAGCAAAATAATGAGCTGTCAGATTCCCTCTTCATCATATGTTTGTATAAGGTCTTTTTCCCAGTTGATCTCCACTAGAGATACTGATTTCTTTAGTTTCAGCTGGGGTTACTTCTGTAGAGTCTTTCTGTAGTTCTGAAGGATGGTAGTTAATTGTTTAGGTTTTTTTTTCTTTTTTAAAAAAAGTTTTGTTGAGAGGATACTACCCCCACAACATAAGGGGTTTTTTTTCCTGATGCCCCAGAATGCTGCTGATGTCCCATGTAATCCCAGTGTGTTGCTTCCTCCCAGATTGTTGCACCCCCTGTGCCAGACACCACTGCCTGTCTGGGGCAAGGGAGAGGCTGTCCCACTCCCACATGGTCATGGCCACCTTCTTGCCACCAGCCTCCCTAGAGCACAGCAACCTCATGCTTGCCTCTGCGGGTCTAGGAAATGTATGCAAGTGAGAGGAGTTGGAGAGGCTGGGAGTGCGGAAAATGGAAAATATTTAGACAAATTAATGAGCAGTTGCTACGAGTGAGTCACCAAAGTATGCACACTGTTACAGAGTGGGATCTGTGTTCTGCTGGGGAACTGGCTATTCAAAGTGCAAATCTCTAAGCTTTTGCAATGACATCCCTTAGACTGTCTTACGTTGTCCTGCAGTGGTCCACTCATCTCTTCCAGGCACTGTTTGGGAGTCCCATGCCTTCTTGCAGGTGAGAGCTCAGCCTCTGCTCGGGGCTATGAAGGAGCCTGCTGCACACTGTGAACCCACCAGCAGATCTGTGGGAGCACCTGGTCTGCACTGAGCACTGTGAAAAACTGGGATCATCAGGGAACTTGTGCACAGCCCTCAGGACTGATCCACAGTTTCCTGAAGTCAGTGGGAGCCACAGACCTGCCTCATCATGTCCCCCTGGAACAATATGGGTCCCAGTGGTCTACTTACATGGAAAGAATTCCACCTTCATGGGGCTCATGGCAGGACCAACTGCTTTGCTTCTGTTGCTACTACCTTTTAGTGGCAAGGATTCAGAGAGAAACAAACAGCCCTTCTGGATCTTTATAGGTCTGTGACAGCACTTTTTGAATGGTAGTCCCCTCCCTGAACGTTGACATTAGCTACAATTCAGTTTCAAATACAAGAGATGAAGTTTTCTGTTTTGAAATGCAACAACTTTCTGTCAGAGAAACAAGATATGGCATAAACCCAATCAAAACACTGGAGCCAAGCACCCATGAAAGCTGCCTTCTGGATCCAAGTATTGGAGAGCTCGGGCAGGCTCACCTATCACAGAAACAGATGTGAGTAATTAATAACTGACTCAAGCTAGCTGTCCCATCCTAGATAAAATGCTTGAAGATTTATCATAAGGTTCCAAATAACTTTTTTTTTTTTTTTTTACCAGACCTCTTGTGAGATTTCTACCACGTGTAGGAGGAATATCAGGACTGTGATATGCAACTAAACTACATGGGGGGAATCTCACTGCCACCCTGAAGTGTTTCATGTTGGGACTGGTAATGATCAAGGGTCAAAGTGTCACAACAACAGGTCTATACTCAAAAAAAGTCTGTTCTTGGAGAGGTTTAATGGGGAAAAGTCAAGAGCTAAATAATTGTCTCATGTGCTCCACTATGTGAATCAGTAATAGTGCTACTAATTGATCCCAGGCAGCCTTTATAGATGCTTAATTTAACACATGCTTATTTAATGATTCAGGTCTATCTCATTTTCCTCCAAGTTTCAATCAGAAAAGTATTATCTGAATTCATATGAAACAGCATTGTGAGGTAGTAGACAGCTGTTCACCTATGCCTGAATGTCACAGAATCACAGAATGTTAGGAATTGGAAGGGACCTTGAAAGATTATCTAGTCCAACCCCCAGTGCACATGAAAACAAAACAATTGCATCCTTCACTCATTTACGTGTGTATATTCTCTGAAATCACTCAAACTGGAATGGAGCTACAATAGCCGAGTATTTAACCTACAAAGTACATTGACATCATTGGGATGCAAAGTGTTGCTTAAAGATAATTCATTATCAGTATGTTGCAGTGCTCCTGGCCTATTGGCTACTGTTAGGTATCTCTGAAAGTAAATTATTATCATAGAATATGCAGTATTCACTTTTGTTTATGTTTTAGTAATAGAATAAGAGCAAGTTAAAATTCCACTATAACCATCACTTGTTCTGTTGTCCTGGGAATTTTAATCTTTACAGTCTTCATAAACCTTACAGCTTTATCAGATGAATTTTTTATTGTGGAAGAGAATCCTGTTATGATTTACTAGCAAAATCTTACAATTAAGTATGTGGCTGCAGTCACAACATATGTAATGATCCCCTGAACCCCAGAAAGGAGAAAAATGATGTGCTGAAGAGCATTATTCTTACTAACATTGCTTTTTATTTCCCTGCTTTTGTTAACATTTGTTGAGCTATCTGTCCCCAGGTGCTAATATTTTTCCACATTTAATAAGGTTCCATTAAAAACTCCATTAAACAAGTGGTGAGGCTGCAAGGTAAAGTGCTTGCTAGTATATGGTGTCAAAGGCAAGTTTGCTCATACAGTAAAAGCTTTGCACTTGAGAGGCTAGACTACAGTCCTTCAAGTAATGATGTAATCACAGGATGTGTTTCTTTCACAGCCTCAATGAGCACAAGGGCAAAACTGTGTGTGCCCAGTGACCAGTCACTTTTTATCCCGTTTATCTAATATCGAGTAACAGAACCCTCAAACATGTGCAGACAAGGGCAAATCAGGGAAAGCTGAGTATGTATAGCAAGTTGGGTGGGGAGTACTGCTTCATTTATCTGCTTGGGCCCACACTAAACACAATATGCCCTTGTCAGTGTTTGAGCCAGGGCAAACCATCCACCATCCATGGTGGTGTTGAGGCAGAAACACTGATACACCAGTTTCACTCACTCAACACTCTCCAGTGGACTGTCTGAGCTAACTAATGCCCTGGAGAAGTGTCCCTTAAGCCTTAAACACACAGGGAAGTGTCAGTCCATCTGTTTGTGGCTAGCCCACTGTTTCATGCTCGAGAGCTGCTGGTGTGCCCATTCCCTCCCAGAGGGGGAAGAGGGAGGAGGACGTGTGCTTTAGGAGAGCGCTGGCACTGGGCTGTGTGTGCTCTCTTCCTTCTCTCACGCAGCAGCATCCCTTTGCAGACTGCACAGGAAGAGTTTGGGGGCTGTGAGGACAGCATAGGACACACTTTGGGGATCCCATTGCTATAGTGCTGTGTGACTGTATTTAATATTATCCGAAGCCTGTGGTGGTGAAGTAACCCATTCTGCCAAGGGTTTCTGGTAATGGCTCTCCCTTCTGAGTCAAGGGATAATAACCCTCACCACAGGTGGCTGCAAGTTTAATCCATTTATTTGTACTACACTCTGGAGATATTTGAATCACACTTCAGTCACTGACTCTGCTGATCTAAACTCCGAATCTAAGCATTATGAAGTGTAAGATCCAGATAGTCTGTTGTACTGGTTTTGGCTGTGACGGAGTTAACTGCTTCATAGCAGCTGGTATGGTGTTATGCTTTGTATTTGTGATCAGTGTTGGTAACACAGGGATGTTTTAGCTATGGCTGAGCAGTGCTGTCCAGTTGTTTGTGCAATACACCACTTACTAATGCACCATTGGGAGCTGCCAAGCAACAGTTTTCAGACTAGCAGAGGCAGCAACAGGATAACTCGGTGGTTCCCTCTGCCTCTGTGTGTAAGAAAGGGACACTGGATCCCATCTGCACGGCTGTCCTTCCAGCCAGCTCAGAGAGCTGAGTCTGCTCTACTTCTCTGTTGGCTTTTCCTTAGGAGTTTTGAATGCAGCAGGAAAATGAGAACTATTACCCTTTCTTTCTCCTGCTCCATTTTCTGATCCAGCTACACCAGATCCCTGATAATCATCTAAGGGAATTCAATCCTGCAACTTACATGTTGTTATAATTATCTGAGTTTGAATGTCCCCACCTCCCTCCATCTCTTCCTCCATCTCAGGATATAGGATCTGTAATTAGAAAGGAAGGCAGGTGTAGCTGTTGATCAATAGTTTGCTGTATATCTGTGACTTTGAATAAGTAAATGTAATTATTGTAAAAGATATTAGAGATTTCTCTTTACAAATTCAGGAACTTTAATGAGAATACCTACGCACTTTACTATGCATGTTTATGTTTATATATATATGTGTATTAACTTTTTTCATTGCAATCCATGTGACCCACATGAAGTGAGATGATAAATGTGGCCTACCAATGTGGTAATTCTGCTGGCAATAACATGATCTCTCATTGCTATGTTGATAAGTGTCTGAGAAGAAAATTTATGTCTGGGGTTTGTTATGCCATTATGCCATGCACTATATAAATCACTGTACCTGTCAGTACCAGGTTAAAAAACCAAAACAAAACAAAACTGAATTATAGTTAAACATTTATTTGATCTCATTCTTTTCTATCTGGTGATCACATTAAATGCTTTTTTTACATAGATTTTTTTTTATGCAATGCTTTTTTTTTTAGCACAAGCAATACATACTCAGCACCATGCATTTGTTACCCCTACTGTTATCCCTAGCCCTGTTCTCCGGAGCAATTTGTATTCTGTCTATTGGTGAACCTTTGCAGCCCATGTTTCTGGTCCATCCATAGTTACACTGAACACACACTACACATCTTTAAGAACATGTATCTAGCTTATTTACATTATTTTAAGAAAGCTTATAAATTCCTTATAGCAAGGGAGATAAAAAAGTATTCCATAAAGACACTACACCATAGGTACTGAATATTACAGAAACTATGTAATCCTATGTCCTCATTTTTTGCCTAGGAATCTCTTATTTGAAAACTCACCTTTTCCCAGCAGTGCAAATTGTCTTTCTCATGTTTTGTAGATTGTACCCATCAGCATTTTCTAAACCAAAAGAACACTAATTGGAGAAGAGAGTAAATGGGCCACGTGGAGCAGAAATACATAAGAACAACACAGACTGGAGTGATCTAGAGTTAAACACAGTCTAACAGTGATTCTGTGCAACTCACAACAGTGGAAGCCCAAGTACTGTGGAGCCCTGAGACACTTACAGATGTTCCTCCACTGTTTTATTTAATCTACAGCCTCTGCCCATGGATGAGTCTCTGGGGTGCTTTACCAGGAAAGCAAAGAATGAAAACCAAGCAAAACATTTCCTCAAATGTACACTTTATGAAGTGCTTAATAAACACTTAATAAAATCTAACAAATGTTTATAGATGTTGAGGAAAAAAAAAGATGAGCTAGTGTGTCAGTGATGCCAAACCTTTCTATAAAAAGTGTTGTGCTTCATTTGTAATTGCTTCCCTTAAAACAAAAGCATGCAGAGCTTGTGCACAGTGCATACTCTCTCTTTGCTTAGGTGATTATTGCCATGCTGTCATATGTACTCACTTGAATGGTGTGCTAGCTCAAACGCAAGGCTCCAGTCAAGAATGAAAATCTCATCTGAGCTGTCTGCACAAATGTGCTCTGGCACAGCCTGCTTGGAGTAATCCAGGAATGAAAGTTTGACCTAAGCTTGTTTTTATCAAGACCAGACTCACTCACTGTGAAATTGTAGTGGATTGGTGACTCTTCTCTCCCAAGGCAAAGCTTAAGTTTGGCAGATACTGACCTTCAGTTGTAGTCTGAATACAGAGTCACATTGGAACAGCTCAAAGACAGAAAACAGAAAATGAGAGATGCAAAGAACTGGGATGAAACGTCAAGGCTAGGAGTGCAAGCAAGGCTGTCACTCCTTCACAATCCTTAGCACGAACTGATTCATCAAAACAGGCTTAAGACCGTGATGCTTACTGAGACTAATAGAAAAATAATCTTTTCTAAACTTAAGAAATAATCACAAATTCTACTCAATTTCTATAACTTGCCAGTATCTGTATTTTCTGTCAGAGGGAGTGTATCTGATAATCTCCAATGCAACATCCATTAGCAGGCATACAGAATTTATATGCAAGCATAAAAGTAACCTTTTTCATAATAGTATGCCAATTCCCATGTCCTCCCTACCTTTTTGATTGCAGAAGTTTGAAATATATCAGAACTGAGACAGTTTTAGCATAGTTGGTAACAAGAAAGTTAATCCACATTCCCTACTTGCTTTGGAAAACCACTCAATGCAGTCACACCCCTGAAGAACCTAAGAACATAAGAGTTAAAGCCCAGTATTTCTACAGGTGAAACCATCCACTGTTTGTGTTATTGTTACAGAGAAACCATCTTAGACAAGTGATCACAGGGCAGATATTCTTGAAATTAATTGCATATTCAGAGCTCACCACTGGAGAGTGGAGGAGCAGAACACTCCTAGAAACCCTGAAACAGCTATTCTGCTTAAGTGCTTTCACTTGGGCTATGCTCAGGAGACAGGGATTATAGTCCACTAAGCAATGGAGTGCTAACATCTAGATTTTATTCATGATTCAAAAAATTATAAATGCACAGCTCACCTAGACATATAGAACATAAGATCCATTAACTAAGAGCTTGTAGCAGTTTGAAACAAAGAACAATTGCAATTCGAGTGCGTAAGGAGAGATGGTTTGCTATCAGATCAAAGATAAATTTTCTTCTCATATATTTGTTGTTTATACCAAACAAAACTTAGTCAAATATTGGTGCCCAAGTACAAAATGTAAGTAAAAATAATTCTGCAGAACAAATAGAGAGGCCTTCGTATCTGGACTGACGGTTACCCCAGCACCTAAAATTTCAAGTGTGCCAATGAATATACATACTCTAGGCTCAGAATTTTGTTGTATTTCTTGCTAGACCCAAGAAGAAGCCACATAGTAAGCCTTTTTTTTCAGCAAACAATATGAAGTGCAGGACAAAACCTTCTCCACATGAGGATTTTGCCTCTATTCTTTAAGGTTTACTGGGACACTGTGCATGTATGAGACCTTGCAGTTGCCAGCCAGAGGGTGTTCAGACTTAAAATTTTGCCAGCCAAGGTTAATATGCTAATAACTAGGTCCTGGGAGATTCTTTATCCTCCAAGAATTTAAGCTGCTTAGCTCCTGAAATAAAATTTTAAGTATTCAGACCTCTAGAGAGAAAGGAAAAAAAAGGAAGATCAACTACCTTACCAAGATAGTTGGGAATTTCACATGGATATGAGAACAGCCACATCTCGGTTCCCAGAGATACTGTGTTCATTATGCTTAGTGACTGCTTACCATAGGTCATTCCTTGGGCCAAGTGTTGACATGACTCTACGTGCCTTCTCCTGGGACAAGTTTCTGTGTTCCAGCTTTTGGATAAAATGAAGAACCTCCCAAAGGCCATGAAGTACCTTATAGCTTGAGCCATTGGACTCCACTCACAGGCTGAGTAATTTTGCATCACAAGACCAAGATCAATGTTAGTCTGAGGGCTGTGTTACACACCATAAAGACACTGCGGGAAACTCATCCTGCCCTGGCTGGACAGAGCAAGATACTGGGAGACACTAATGTATCTGAGGTGAAACGTATCTGTAACTCTTCATAGGTCTGCCAGAATAAACAAAGGAATATATGTCAGTTATGTGGCTTGTATGTAGAGCAAATATACACTTAATCTTCTAGTGAATCACCTTTTTCACACAAAGATCATTTGTGATCCCTAGCAGAACAGCTGCTCAGACACATTCAGCTCTGGCCTCAGAAACCTCCCACACCAATGTCATGACTAAAAGGCTATAAAAGAGTTGGTCTGTCAGATTCGAGGGTCAAAGAGCAGCCTGTAAGTGCTTGTAATAGGGGAGAGTGTGACTACTGATATTCATTCCTCTTTCTTAATAGATTTATGCAGAAGCAAATAGTTAGGCAAAAGTTATTTATGAGAAAGTAAAAATTAGGTGACCTTCACAAGAAATGAATCATTTCCATCACACTTTCTCCTTCATATTGCTGGAGTATGTGTCTCAGCTAAGAATTTGCCTTGATTTTATTATTTTTTATTATGAAAAAAACATATATTGGAAAGTGTCAGCTCCTGAAACATAGCTCTAGAAAGATCTGCCTATTATCAGAGACTCTTCTAAAGAATCTCGTTATTTTTATTTCCTTACAAGAGAATTGGGCAGGGCAAAAATTAGAGTGATTTAAAAGTCTCAATAACTAAGAATAGGAACTTACCCGTTTCAAACAAGAATCACTAACTAAAACAAGCTCACTCTTTATTATATGCGATTATATTGAATAAATCCGTTGTCTCATACTTTGTCTTCAGCTAGGATCTACAGAAGTTATATTACTACAATCTGAATTCATAATTTTTAGCAAAACACTAAACCCACAGAAATAGTGTCTTTATCACATTATAGGACAGTAAAATATTTTTGTGATAATGAAATTTCATGTGCTCTGGCTCAAATTTTTCTGTTTGTTATAATGGCCGTTTTGATCTTTAGGGCCTGATAAGTTAAGTTGTTTTGTTTACCAAAACAAAATGTAACGATTGGTCATCATGGGGCAGCACTGACAGTGTTTGTCTATCTATCTGGTTTTGCCTTTATCAATAAATGAGTAAAATAAAGACATGTCACTTTTAACTGCATATATTTTTCCTAGAGTATCTCTGCAAGTAACTCTTCAGATACTCTTTCTGAAGCTTATTATAAATTATTATTATTTTTGAACTGACATAGACTTTACCCACTTTTAATGAAGACTATCATGAATATCAACATGCATGCCAACTTACTGCAGGAGTTATCATTAGCTGAGTGATTAAACTAGTCAATTTAAGTAGAAACTAGATAAGTCAGGAGTTCACAGATACTTTGCAGCCCTTTGCTTGTTTCATTAAATCCATAAAGGATTTAAAACAGTAAGTTATCTAATAACATAACTTCCAGAAGAACCATGATAGCAAAGGTCAGAGCATTCCAAGCAGGAACAGGAACACTGCTGAAAGGTTTATGAACTTTCAAATAAATAATTGACTTGCCTCTCAGTATTTCAGGTCTAGACACATCACAGTCATGAAAGAAAATAGCCTGTTCTCAACTAGCAGTATTTCTATGCATTTGAATGAGAAGGAAGGCAGAAATAATTTAGAGTTGGGATTTGCAAAACTGGCTAAATGAGCTTGTGATTTTGAATGTTCGTCCTGTATGTGATTTGCCTGGGATACAAAAGAGGGCAGTGGAACAGGAAAGAAAGGAAGAGTAAGGATTTCTGCCTTGAACAGAAGATGATGCCTAGGAACATGATCCCATACAATAATGTGAAGTGGTAACACCCCAAGAAATGCATTTTGAAGGTGTGATAAAAGTAAGCTTGAGAGAACAATAAAATCTAACCAAAGGATAGGTTGGGACTACTACAAGAGAAGCTAAAATTGCAAAAAAAGAGACAAAGTAAGAAAGGTAGTTCTGAAATGAAATGGAGTAAAAAAAACAGCAGCATTGGTGTTTAGATCTAAAAACATTGGAAATTTTTATATTCCTTTTCTGCTGTTGGTTTCAAAATTAAAACCTAACAAAATAATCAGTTGGTCACAACCAGGCTTGATTCAATAAAGTTTAAATATGGAGTTTTACTTCCTATAAACTGTATTTGCAGAATGATCAAAAAGATTTTGATGCTATAACATAAAAGATTATTTGAGAACTCTTTTTTTTTTTTTTGCCTTACAGATTTATGTCAAAGAACTGTAAACGCAAGTAACATGAAAACTTAGATAATTTATTGCTAGTGTGGTATCTTGTCTCTGAAGAAATTACATTTGGAGATTTCACGTCCTCTCTGCACATGAAAGATAACAAAGAGGCTGTGAGTGTCCGGCATGTTAAATGCTTGAAATAGCTCTTGTGCTTATCTGCAACACAAAGCAAAGTCATCCATATGTAGGGCAATCATATACACCATTTCTACTGTTTTGACAGAGTTGAGAGTTGCTCATGCACTCTGCTTCTGTGAAGGGTCTGGAGAACAAGTCCTGTGAAGAGCAGCTGAGGGAACTGGGCTGCTTTAATCTGAAGAAAAGGAGGCTGAGGGTAGACCTTATTGCTCTCTACAACTGCCTGAAAGGAGGTTGTAGCAAGTTGGGTCTCAGTCTCTTCTCCCAAGTAACAAGTGACAGGACAAGAGGAAACTGCTTCAAGTTGCATCAGGGGAGATTTAGAATGGATATTAGTAAAAAATTCTTCACTGAAAGGGTTATCAAGCAGTGGAACAGGCTGCCCAGGGAAGTGGTTGAGTCACCATCTCTGGAGGTATCTAAAAGACGTGTAGATGTGGTGCTTATGGACATGGTTTAGAGACAGACTTGGCAGTGTTAGGTTTATGGTTGAACTCAATGACCTTAAAGGTCTTTTCCAACCACAACAATTCTATGATTCTTTCTTCCATACAGTGTTCTCAGCAATTACCATATCATTAAGTTATACAACTGCCTCTTCAATTAGCAAAGACTAATATTTCAGTCCATACCCTGTTTGTTAGAGTTATAGATCTGAAATGTTTGGATATCTGGAATAGCATTCCTGCTACTGATGGGATGGATAGAAAAATCTGACCAAATATGGTATTGGTTTTTGGGCTGTAACTACATGTTTTCCTTTGCTATCAGATTGGACCACTGGAAACTATCTGCAGCTGCTCATACCCTGTTCAAGAATTCACACAAATTAGCTAGACAGCCTTTGACAATCACCTCTTGGAGAAAAGAAACAAGTTTTAATTTTGTTTTGGGGTACATACCATTTGTTGCAAGGCCACTTCAGTGTCTTGGAGTTGAGGTAGTGAATTTCCATCTTGGTGAAAAACTCTTACCATAATGTATTCAGGCATGTACGATCAGATCTGTTCTTAGGTCAGAGGCCAAAGGTTGTCCTTTTAAAGTCCGTGTCAGGCTTCTCATTAATTAGGAGTAGAATATTTATTGTAAAACTTATTGCATATAAATTACAATACTTATTGTAAAACTTAATGTGAAATGGAATTAAATGGTCTTCTGAATTTACTTGGCAAGTTTATGGAGTGAGGGAGGGAGTAAAGAGCTTAATCCCTTTCTGAAACAACTATTAACTTAAATCGAGTGATGAAAACAGAGGGTCTTTATATCAGTGACGGTTCACAGGCTGTGGCATTTGGTTTGTCAGAAATTCAAGTGTGGCCTCCATGCCAAGGTGCTGATAGATAATCTAAAGCCTAGTCTGTGAAAAGAAGTAAAGCAGTAGGCTGTGCTGAGACTGATATATCCAGTCTCCTCTTACCCTCTGATGTTATGTGTATACCAGAGTTTCTAGGATCAAGAAAGTTGTCTGCCTCTTGTCTCAAGTAAAACAATTTCGTAGGTTGATGGTAACCAGAAAATCAACAAAACTTTCGAAAAAATCTTTTTTCTGCTTCCTAGTCCATGTCCTAGTTTACTGGCTGTATCCATGCTGATAGCGTATCTTCTTTCAGCATTCTGATATTCCAGTGATCACCCATTTTGAAAGTAAGTGCATTCTTATATTTGGAAAGCCACAAAACTGATCTAATCATTCACTAGGAACTGCAACAATTGCAAGACCTCCTTACCATATACTTGGAATATTGTCCACTGCAGACAATCCTGGGGCTGGAGCTTTCCAAGTGTTTCCAGTGGAGACTCACCAACACGGTTCCACAGAGCCTTGCTGCCATTCTCTGCATCTTCTTTACGTAACGAATCACAAACTCTATAGATAACACTTCACCCTCACTACTGAACATGTACACTGGCATTAAGAGAAGTAAACCCAGGGGAAAAAAAAACCCTACCTTTTACACACACCCTTTCCCACAAGAATACAATGCAAACATGCAAGCCTAATTAGTCATCTAATGAACAACAATCACTGCCTCATTATAAAACACGTGTGTTTCAGACAGCCACATTTACTGTGCAGCTTGAGGACCATCTTGTCTATTTAGGAAAGTATGAATGTTAACCTAAGCTCCTGGTTTTCAAGACATAATTTGACCCTTCCATGGTTCAGGAGGCCTCACTGCTTTGACCAACCAGCAGCGAATCGTGCCTTTACATCAGTTCTGCACATCACACTGTGATCACCTGTAACTTTGCTATCTGCCCAGTCTTCACCAGCTCTTCACTCAGACCCTTCACCCACATAGTTCTTCATCACCCTCCTTCTTGCATGAGCAGCAGGATCTACTTCTCCCTCTTTAGCCTGACCAGACATCATCTTTATCCCCTTCAAAGTTAATGCCACAGTTTGTAGGCTGGAGAGTGGAAAAGGTAATTAATGACCCCAGTGATCTCAGAAAGAAGCAATGCTGCTCCAAGCTGATGAGTTTTCTTTGTTCTTGGAAAAGGAAGGAAAGGGAACTGTTTCCTCAGCTGCTTTGTCCTGGAGGACAGCCAGGTGTGGTGGCAGAGAGCCAGCCAGAGGCAGGTTTGGTAAAAGCAAGACTAACTTCACTAGAAGGATGTTTTTCCTCCTATGAGTCTGAAATTAGTTTTAATTTCAGTCGAAATGCTGTTTCACGTTAACAAAACACAGTAACAGAATTTGTGTATTTGTATATATAACTATGTGTATTTACATAGCATATACATAATTATATATAAATATTTATAAATAGTTATATATAAAAATGAGTATTTACATAGCATGTATATGTTTTGTGTATGTATCGATACTTATATACACACAGACAGAAAGCTATAAAAACACAGAGCCATAGGTCTATCCAATAGGGAAAAGGCTTTGAGCCAAGGGAGTGAAACATTATCCAAAACAAGCCAGACTTCAGCATGTTCTGTTAGAGGCATGATGAGTCCTCTAATGACCATGGCTAGGGATTAGCTGCATGTCCTTCCTGAGGGATGGCTTTCCCTCGCTGACAGAGGGGAAGAGTTCAGCCCCGGTGAGCTGTCGCGGCTGCCGCACAGTCGTCGGGCAGGACAGGACGTCTGTGCCAATCATTTCTTGTGATCTCAAATACTCCCCATAGGATGCTTTATGACAAGGAGCAGAAAAATGCATGGCAGCCTGATTCTAGCTGTAAGGACTATGCTTCTGATGAAACATTGTAATAGAAAACCTCTTCTTTCCCTTTCAGCAAAACAATGCAAAAAAATAGAATTTTGTGACTGAAGTCAGCGACTCATATTTTGCAGCACTGCTTCAGACATCACTGCATAGTCGTATTTGTTTAAATTTTCAAGATTCTTTCACCATGAGGAGAGATTTGAAATTTCGCAATTAAATCTGTAACTTGGGCAAAAAAAAATTCAGAATTCTTCTCATGGTCTTAACAGCCATGCACATAGTTTGCAAAATACTGTCTTATTTAATATAAAAGAAGGGCTCTAAAGATTGTCCACTATTGTATAGATGGCTCTAATGAATTTTCCAAGACATACGTTTGGACACAGAGTAGATCACATTTAATCAAATGTAGTCCTGATCTAAAGCAGACTTAATGAGTCTAAATTCATCAAAAATATGACTGACCTGAAAGATTTTGACTCTTCTTCCCCAGTAAAATCCATGTCTATTTTTGTATAAATTTTTAGATTGACAACCTCCTGTTGCCTGCCTCAGAGACCATCGTAAAGTGAGACTGCCTGTTGATCGTTTCATGCTCAGCTGCACAGAGGTAACCTAAGGATAGCTTCTCTGATCAGTGTGATTCTGGGGCTAGAGAAGAGGTTCCCAATGAGCAACAAGAAAAAATGCACTTCCTGTGTTTACCATGGATATATTTCAGTCTGACCAAGTTTAGATAGGCAGATCTTACCTAAAATTGATGGAAATTCGTCTTCACTGTTGAAAATCATGTCTCTGGTACTCTTGCAGCTGCAATTTCATTCCACATGCAGCTTCTTACTCACATTCAAGACTGACAGTGATGTGGACACAGGTACAGCCATCCCTTTAAAATGTTTCAAGTTCCAGAAAGAGCTAGGCTGAGTTGAATTATATTTTATCTGCAGTAGATGAAAAGTAACTTGGAGAAGAGGCTGTCAATGAGCTATGCAATGTCGCTGCACATCTTATGTCTGCATTTCTGTTTCAGAGTGACTGCTCCTAATTAGCACTGATATCACCAAGTCTAGTCAGGCATACATGGTATATAAATATAAATATAGTAGTAATTGTTTTCTACTCCACTCAGATGAAAATTTGATGTCTTCCCTTTTTACCAGGTACCTCTGAACCCAGAGCTCCCTGCACTTGCTATGCATAGAATTACACTGCACAGTGGAAATGTGCAGGTAGAAGTGAGATGTGTGGGATGTTATTACTAGAGTGACCTGCAATGACTTGAACTCAGTCGTACCAGTGATTAATTTTTCTTGTACTTACAGAAAGCTGCAAGCTTAAAGCAAGGGGAAATCTCTGTAAAATAACAATGAACACAGCCAGGGAGAAAAGAAAATTGCATTAGATACGAACACATTCTATACGCTGACTCACAACACCCCACATTTCCTCCCTTGCTGCCTTCAAAACTCCCCCTAATCTTCTCATACTTTCAGTTTACAGCTCAATCTACAGTGCCCCTGAAGTGCCCCCCCACTCTTTGGCTTTTTGTTTTCTGTCTACTCCCACGCTTGCCACTTCTTTCTGATGCCTGCTGAACCGTTTTTTTCTCAATCCATCATCGTTACTTCAGTCCCTCAAACATTGGAAGGGGGCCTGTAAAAAAACTGCCAAAACCCATATCCACACACTTTCCCTTATCTGCAACTGAGTCAACACAGAGCCTAATTTAGTTTACCTTTTACTAATTATAAACACAGATATTACGAAAACAACTGCACAAAAAGGTCAAATGACATTTTCTTTGCAGTGGTTACTTCAACTTTATGTTTAAAAGTTAATAAACGCGGCTCTAGAGGATGAGGCTGACCTCAGCTTCATTTTCAAAACCCAGACAGCTCTTTTGCAAAGTATGCCTGGGAAAACACCACATGGTTAAAAACCCCCTGAGATGACATGTCTCAAATTTGCAAGATCATAAATCGCAAGAAAGAGAAAGTCTGCTCTAAGATATGCAACTTGTTTAATAAAGCACATTACAAAATAACTTATATTCTAATTCACAGCAAATTTTCTATTTTAGAAAAATAATTTTTGCTTCAAAATTCCTTTTTCTGATGAAGCAACAGATAAGAAAACAGACATATACTGCAGAATTGAGTGGAGAAAAACAAGTAAAAAGCAGAAAGGCATTTATAGTATTGTTGGCTCATAATTTCATGCATCAAGACATTGCTGTTTTCACCTGAGGGCAGGAAGCACTGGGTATTCTATCATAAGCCTGTCCTGCATGGTCAATGATGTTCTGTGATCTGCATTCCTGTTCAGAGGAGCATCAGTAACCAGATACAGAATACTTCCTGATGTTGCTCTGGATATCTACATAGAGGTTTATGAGATAAAGAAATGTTTATGGATTAAACCTTCCTCTGAAGTATAAAGCACAATCCAGCAGCATATTTTTATCACTATAGCTAACACTGTGTTCGTACTGGGGGTCAAACACAAAGCTATGCTTTCAACTATCCTGGAATGACTCAGCTGGGAAGAAATTACATTTAATCACGTATTTTTAAAAAAATATGTTTTCAAACATAGGGACCTGCATAGGCTTTACTGCTATAAGTCATCTATCTAAGGAAATGGAAGTACACACCTGTAAGACAATCTGTGTCAAAGTCAGCAATATGTGTATATAATGTAAACAGGTGTTAACTCATCCTAACAATTTCACCAGTTAATCATTTTACAAATGAAAAGTGCAAACAAGAACAGCACAATGCAATTCATTTGGGAAATTAGTTGAGAAATACTAACAATGACTACGTTAAGTTTCCCAGAAAAAACACTACCTATTTGAAGGAAGACAGCAAAACAAGGACATGCTCCAGAAGCTTTCACAGTGGGGAGCCTGGAGACAGGGAGCATCCCCCATCTCATCACCAAGCTCAGCAACATCCTCCTGCCCTAGAACATGGCAGCTAAGACGCCAGTCACCGCCAGAGCAGCAGCTGCTTTGTACTTCCAGAGCTCAGTGTAAATTACCATTCAGATTAATGGTCTTAGAGACAGTTTGAACTTTTCCATGGTGCAATCAACTTGTGAAGGAGTTGATTCATATGACATTTCAAGAAATTCATTGTCAGAACAGAGTGATCACACTAAGAGAATTGATGTGGATGTCTCAATGACCTAACATATTTAAGATGCTATTTTTTTGCTTGCAGTCACATGAAATATTATCAGTACTCTTGTAGTTCAAACAAACACCTGAAAAAGATATCATACATCATCAATTTCCATGAAGGTGTATTACAGAGGACAATGACAAGTCTTTCTTTAAAATTCTGTTATTTTTATGTTTCTAAAATTGAAAAAAAAACCATACAGAACAATTCTTAAGCAAATGTATTTATTATTGTTGATTTTTTGATGCAGATTTCAAGTCTAGGCTTACAATCCCATTTCATTGTTTTCTATGCCAAAACAAAGAACAACTGCATTTTGATCAGGAGAGTTAAACTGTGGTTTTAGATATTTATGCACAAACCTCTCTGATAGCAGGATCAATTGTATTTGCACATGAAGTGAGAATTTGCCTCAAAAAACACTAAAAAGATTAAGAACTCTTAACACCCTTTTTACACAGAAGAGCCACTAGCATACATGGAGAAAATATATATTCATGATATGAAGACCAAGTTCTCAAAATACATGTCATTTTGATTGCTACAACATTAAAATGCAAATTAGACTTTTAATATGGACAACCAGTTGCGACACAAACAGAAACAGGTCTTCCCCCGTTCTAGTTTCAACTATGTATAAATCAGTGAATACAATTTTCAGAATACACCTCTGTTTCACCTGTCCACTGTTTTAAGAAGTTAAAAGCTTATTTCTTTATCAAAGGTAATGAAGCAATTTTCTACACTTTTATATTTTATCTAAGCATCAAATACCAAAAGAGTGCTCTCATTTATTTCCAAGAATGCCTTGTGAAGTAACTGATGCAGCTCAGAGCAGGATATGGATAATGCTGAAAACAACTACTGAAAAATATAGTTTTATGCTGAAAATAATTACTTCTCTTAACTGCAACCTCTTTAGCATGGAATAAGGCAAGCATCAAGAGACATGTGAGCAATAGGAAATGGTTTTGTGGTTGTTAGTAGTATCTTCTTTCTTCCTTTGTATTATTAACAAAAGCTAATGTTAAAGCAGTTATAAAGAGCCAGATTCTCTACTTCTACTCTATTTTAATGACAGTAAATGTTATCCACTGAAACTGAAATTCACATTTCACTACTCAGAGTTTCAGCCTCCGGACCTACAGCCGCAGTTCTGTCTAAATGCAACAGAGGACACAAAACAAAACCACCTCTTGGTTCTAGAGGTTGCCTCACTCAGGGACAGCCAACTTGAGCCAGGTCCTAGAGGAATGATGCGCTCACCATCCTGAAATGCCGCGGCTGAGTCGGGCGCCAGTTATCAACCAGGGGGAGATCAGGTTCATTCGCAGCATTCTTGGATAGGCTGCGGAGCTTCGCCATCTACAGGAGAGCAGAAATCTGAGTGTCCTGATGGAAATCCGTTGGGATCAAATCCACAGCCCAACAACTAAACCAAGGAGGCTGGCCCAGCCCCCAGATGCTGGGGAGAAAGCCTCCTCCAAAGTTGTGAAGATGTCCTTCACCCCATCACCACAAGAACTGTACTCATGTTCTTTTCCTAGCAGTAGTATTCTTAGAAATAGCCAAGACAGAAAAAATGGCTACTATCTGCCCAGGATTGTGAAAAGTACTGTCATTTATGTACTGTCTACAGAACTGTGTACAGCTGCAGAAACTGTGCTAAGTCCTCAGAAAATGCAAATAGAACAGCCTATGACCTAATAAACCTCTCCTACTCTAACCCTGCCTAGTGTCTTGATTGTTAAGAAGCCTCTGGAATGGCAAGATGCTGAGGCTAAATTATAAACCAATTGTACATTTCCATGGTGGGTCTGTAGCAGAGGATATATTCTGCTGCAGTGACACAAAAAAGTCGATTATTACTAAATCTGGACAATGACTTGGTCCAGGTTTCAAATGGTTTGTAACCAGGGTCTGCAGCATGACTCTCCTTGGCCATTTTTTTTTTTTTCAACCAAGGTAAGTTTTTTTGAGGGAAGCCATAAGAATTCTGCCCATGCTCTTCAAAACTGTATAATGCTCTTCCTCTGCTGCTTTCTGATTTTCAAAGGATGCAACACATATACCCACTTACAGATACATTATGTTCACTTGTCACTGCCATGCACGACATTAGACAGAAAGCATTTCATCTGTGATTCAGGCACTTGACACTTCCCTGTTTGAGTGGCGTATCGTGAAAAGGATACATACATTTTCCCATGTGTACACTGGAAAATGTAGCCCCATGCATGGCACACATCAACTTTGTTCACAACTAGCTTCAATACGCTGATGTATCTACCTTTTACAGTATGGAGTTCAAGTCCAATAAAAGCAGAACTTCCGTCTGTGCTGTCAAAGCTGGGTTCACTGTGACTATACTAACTCCAGTTTACCGACTGAGCTAGCTCAGGCATCTCAACATTGCTTTTCATTACACGGCTCAGAAAAGTAAGCCATCTCAGTTTGTTTCAACAATGATGAGGTCACATTTGTAACAAGTAAAATAGGCATCAGATGGATTATTCATCTGAAATTGAATTTCAGATTTCAGATGAAGAATAATTTGTATGGGAACAGTAGGAGATGAAAATAATTCATCAGTTTTGTTAAAACTATTGGAGAAAATATTTCTGGGTTTTTTTATTATTTGTGGAAGATCTGTCTTGCTTAGTTTAAAAAAAAAGCATATCTTCAGGCTATAGCTACATAAAAGGTGAAAAAATTAGTCTGCAATTGGACAGAGTTATTCCACGGTTAAATTCCTATCCTTTCATTAAAAGTAATCTGAGCAGCCAGACCACCCACTCTACATCTCACAGGGATTTCTGGTGAATTGTTTTTTCCTGTAGAGTACTGATTTGCAGTGACTGCAGTTATCCTGGTGGCTACTATTACCATCTGGCTGCAAAAGCATCCAAATGATCCACTGCAAATGCACACGCACTTAAAACAGTTACTATTAATGAGGCCGCCATGGTAGTATACTTCCTAGGATTAGAAATAATTGCTAACATAATCCCCTTTAATGAATACATTATTTAGACTGCAGGCACTCTGGAGTGAGGGAAGTCTTTCTATTGTATTTGTATACAGTACTTCACATATGCTGCCAATTCTGCATGAAAAGCGGTTACCTCAGGATGACAGCAAATGTCCCATCGATATGTGGCAATTTCCTTTACGTTAAATGCTTCTACAGTAGGGCCAGTTAGAGAACAGTCTGTATGTTTTGCAAAACTCACTAACTTTAGATAAGCTGAAAAAGAGGCCACGACCCAAATACAGTGGTGATCAAAAAATCTTTTCAGGAAGCTGGATCAACAATGTGGTTAGTTAAGTCAGAGATGCTCAGTAACGCCTACACTTTTCCCAACAAAATCAGTAGTTGATCTTTTGTAATATCACCCTCTAAGCAGATGTATTTTGTGGAAACCAGTCAGAGTATATTTGTATTTTTCACACAAGTACCAGCTTCAAAATAGCCCACATATTTTAATTTTTGGATGGGCAAGGAAACAGAAGGCAGATCAATTTAATAAGCTGTGAAAATTAAGCTCTAAGTTATATGAATACATGACCATGCTTCATCTCTTGCCAGCTAGGTTCCCATCATACCTGAGTTCTTTTCTTTAAAAGATAAAGAGCCCCATCAATACAAAGTACTAGAAAATAGATCTTTTTTGTGTGTGACACATGCACATCAATCAATACAAGGAAACACCTTATCACCTTGAGAATTTAAATGAAAACTTATGTTTTCTACCTATAATATCTACATAATGTGTCAGTCACTTGATTCATTTTCATGTTCTCACTATCCTGGAGTCTTGAAATTTGTGATGTTGTATCATTATAGTCTGCTGAGTACAGGAATAATTTCAGATGAGAAAACTGACTTGCGTGTTATGAGTAAAATCATACGCTGAAATGTGATGAAAGAGGGCATTCAAATTTCTATAAATGGGATTGAGGGGGAATGAGGATTAACAAGAAATACTTGGCCAGAGAAGGTTTTCAAATTAACAAGAAATTATAGCTCTCTGATGCTGCTCCTGTTTGTGAAAAATAGCTGATATACCTTCCAGAAACATGGGTATCAAGCACCTGATATAACACTTTTGTAATTTTTTTGGTTGGTTTTTCTGGCCATGTAGAATGTGGGACACAGAATCACCAATCCCATTAAATGTGTATTCTGATAAAAGATGTTTTTGAAAGATGCATTGTATAAGAGACATATTTGCAAAGCAGAATGTTCAGGAAGTTGGAAATGCTCAGCTACATTAGATGAGAACACTGGACTCCTGCTTCCTTCAGTGTGCAGCGTAGTTATGGTACTTGACTGCCCTACTGCATTTCATTGCAGATGGTCACTTTTTCACAGCAGCTTTATTTCATAATTTGTCCAGTGATTAGTCCAAACATTCGTCATGATAAGTAATGAACAATTTATGTGAGGAAGCTTGAGACAATATAAATGGTTGAAAACATCCTGCATATCAAACTTGTTAGTGGAAACCTAACATAAGCCTTAGCTGAATGTGTCAATGTTCTGATTTAAATGGTTGCAGGAGAATACAAGTTAATGGCTTGAGCTTTCCTACATCGGCTCCTGGTGTAATGCAGCACTTTGAGCTCTGTGTAAAATAAAAGGTATGAGCCACATCCAGCTCCATCCTTTCATGCTAGCATGAGTTAATATCATGGAAACACAGGCAATGGGAAACAAAAAGAGAACTACTCTTTTCTTTAGTTGATGGCAAGAGGTCTCTGGCCCACGGAAGCAAGAACTCTCATTTACAGTAACTACTGCTTGCTGTCAGTCACGCTCCAAACTGCAGTAAACTCTACACTGTATTATGATTTTACTGATTTATAATGCTCTTTGATGTCTGTGGATCTGAACCATCATGATGTCTGATGTGGGCTAGAAAACAATGAGCTGTTCCAACCAGAGAAATTCATCATTTCTGCTCAATTAGTTAATGTAGGAGTCATACACAGACAGACAGATGTGTCTAATAAGTTGATTGCATATATTAGGTTGTAGACTGCAGTCCTTTAAAGATTTTTACAGGTTCCCTATGGATTCTCAAGGTAGTTTCTAAGGCATTCAGTTCTTCACTGTTCTTTTAATCTATCAGTGCAATTTCTCACAGAATTCAATGAGCATTTTCCTTGTCAAAAGAATAAGATAAGGTTATGGCATGTAAGCAAAAAGAAGTGGGTAAAATATTATCTATTTGAAGCTTACCTGGTCTGAGCTGACTATGATAGGCTCTCTAAGAACAATCCAGGTGATGCACTCTTCGCAAGGTGGAGTAGTGAAAGACCCATGGTATGTCCAGTAGTCATGAGATTTAGGGAAAAGAATTGAAGGATCAAAGTTTGGAAAAGGAGCTTCTTTCCCCTTAAAAAAAAGACACAACAAAACCAAACAGAAAACTCTTCAACAGCTCTAGTCAAGAAGATGCAGCTCTGGTATTTTAAGAAACAAAGAGTGACTCAGATACTTCAAAGATACGACCTAAGGAAACTAAACACACATCTGCAGAATAGATAATGATGCAGTGTAAAGATAAGTGGACTGAATGACCCTCACAGATGGGCCCAGAGAAGCATGACACAACAGACAATTCCATGATGCTACTTCTTGTACCTTAGCTAACTCATGTGAAGTGGCATCCAGTACCAACACTTCACTCACTTCTGTGCAGAAATACTCTTCCTTCTGGCCTCCTTTCTTATGGAAATTCTTCCTATCTATTGAATATTGGATTAGGTGACCTTCTAATGAAGTGAGACAGGTACTCTAGAGTTATATTTGTGCTAATACCAAACAAGACAGCCTATGAAATGTACATTTACAGTGAGATTCTTATCACATCATGTTACCTGAGACACAGATGTCTAGTCAGTGCCATTTCCAGAGCAGAAAATTAGGCAGCCTATTTCAAGACCAAATGGACCAATACCCAAAGGTGCCTTTTTTTGTCACTGACTGCTGAGGGAATAAGACTCCATGCCTAGTTATTAGGTGAATAAAGTTTGTTGAGATGACTCTCGTTTTCAGAAAACTATAAGGTCCATTAAAGCCAAGGAAGGCCTAGGTGTAAACGGAAGAAAGGACTTTTCTTGCCACGGAAAAGCTACCCATGGTTTTATTCACAAGTATATTCTGGCAATGTTGCACAGCAGAATTAGAAAACTATGAAGTCATGCCTCTTGATTTTTCTTTTTTGTCCTGAGAATTTAGAGGAACCTTTACCTTTGTTTTGATGGCACTTATTTCTTCAAGAATTCTCTTCATCTCCGGTTTGGGAGTTTTCCCTACCTGTAAAGAAGAAAGTGTGAGCTAACCAAAGAGTTCTGCTCCATCCATTTTCTCCTTTCTTCCTATTTTTTTTCATATGTGCATCTAAACATATATCAACTACAAAACTAGAATGCATTAACCCAACCTATCACCACTACCGACTTAGTAAGCTACATCTTCTTTCTATACCCCAACAGATATTATGAACCAAATGAGGAAATTGTATCAGTACAAATACTCAGCATCACAGGTAATTTCATAACACAGCCATTCCTGTTAACATAGAATTTTAGCCTAACAAAAATAAACAACTCTTCAGACTCAAGTACAGAATTTGGAAAAAGTTTCATTCTAGTTTAAAACCCAGATTTCATGGTCAGATCTACTGTTTGCAATTGCTGATCTCAACACAGATGCCCATCTTTCCTATCTCTAGTGAATATTAATTAAAAAAGAGAGAGCAAAGGCCAGTATTTTAGGCTAAGACTGCATGCTCCCAAAAGGATTTTTAAAAAGGGTGAGTTACATGTATTGTTTGTGTGTTAGTTTTGCCTGGGAGGAAATTAATGAAAAGCCTAGGTGCAGTATCTGTCCTTGAAATCAGTCCATGATTAGCACAGAAGACAGCTGACTGCTATCAGTCACAGGGCCACTACTGACATCGTATCCCCAAAACAGGGGCAAATACATCTGGATTTATAGTTTCCACCAGCCACATAGTGACACAATAGCTGCTGGGGCAAGTGTGTGTAGTATTGGATACCATTTGAAAGAACATGACTCATGCTCTATAACTTGAAAAGCATGCATTACTGAAAGTCAAGCCCTTCCATGTGGTATAATCCCTAGAAAATATATTCACAGGGTTTTGCTTTTTTAACCCTGTAACACAAAACTCTATACAAAACTCTATACAAAGAAGGGTTGCGTGCTTCTACTTACTTGCAAAAATATGGCCAAAACAGCTATTCCATCAGTTCTTCTCACAGCATCAAGGTAATTACTGTATTTGGGATTCCAGTGTAACAAATGTAGCTGGAAACAGAGAAAAACATGTTAAAAAAAATCCATTATTGAACAGCAAGCCATCAGATGCTGAATTGAGAGTTCTTCATATACATGAGAGAGTTTGGAGCAACAAAGAATGAGGATTAGACTTTCCAAGAAAAAGAAAAAAAAAGAAAAAAAGGAACAGTAATTCATATGTAAGTTGTATCAGCCATATATTACCACTTAAGACTACTTGCTTTAAAATAAACTATAAATATCTTAATACAGAAATTGTAAAAAGGAACAGAAATCTCATCTTACAAGCTGAAGAACACAGAAAATATGTTTAAGTAAGCAGGCAGAATATGCAGTTCAGAAGTCATCTACTGATACGTGATTAATTTCCATTTGGCTTTCAAATTACAGGAATTCTAGCAAAGAATCCATATGACTGTCAGCTCTGTTTATTATTAGTCTATAGGTCTCATCGTCCCTTACAATACTGTAGTGGTAGCAAATCAAGGTAACAGTCTTCCTCCTTTCTGTCGCTACGGTACGATTTTATACTTCTGCTATACTACTATACTTTCAGAATACTTTTTTAGTAAGTTTGTACTTCTTCTCAGTATCTCAGTCATGCTGTCTTATGTTTCAAGCTATGCTGGTTTGAGAACATGGAAACTTCTGTTTCACATAACATTTTTCTTATCCTGTGAGAATTACTTCAACCTGATTCACATTTATAAGAATATGGAGTCAGAAGAAAATGTCAGAGATAAATAAATAGAAAGAAATCTTTGAAAAGCAGAGAAATTACAAATTTTGTCCCATCTGAACAATAATGACAAATGTTACTTTACATCCTATTTTAAAGTAAAAAATAGTGAGTCTTACCTCTCCTGCATATCTCACTCCATTCACAACATGCTCAGAGCCATGGTCATCAGAGGAACCCCAATGAAAGTGAAGCTGACGCAGCCTGTAGACTCCTGCAAGCGGCCCACCTCTCAGCACTGCAATTGATAATCTGCATCAGCATTAGACTCAGGTATCTTCCATTTTTTGAAAAAGAAACATATATGTATTTTAAAAATATTTACATACTTATTTAAATATTTACTCTACAGATGTTGAATGTTCTGAGAGTACTGAGTACCTCTTGGAAACCTGCACTGATTTTAGCAGCACTTAAAGCAACCACCTTCAGCTATATGCACTTACAGGCAGATGGAAATTATCTTTGCCTAGGCTTCCATTATAGTCAATAGAGATCATCGTTTTAATTCAGCTGCAACAAATGTGCCTCTAGTACCTTCTGGGATATGCCAAAGACACCTGGACAGGACTGGAAGATGTGATACAAGATCTGTAGAAGTGTATTTTTCTAAAGCAGTATCTGGAGGCAAGGTGAAATACATTATCAAAAATGGCATGAGAAGCCCATGTTTGGGTACCTGAAGACAGACCCTAATTAGAACAGTCGCACCTCTAGAGCAATTCTGCTTGCCTTAAGGTAGATGCTCAACAGATGGTGACCTGAATTGCTCCTTCGACTCCATTGATCAAGTGCGACTCCATCTCTGTTGACTAGAATGGGAGTTTAAAGACATAATTCACCTATGTTAAAAGCCCACAGAATTCTGCCCTTGAATTCCATCTAATATCTACCTATATCAAGGCACACAAAAATAGCCATGATTAAGATGAACTACTGAAGTGCTAGATGATAAAAAAATTCCCACAAAATGCTACAAATTGTGTCTCTTACTGCAGACTACAACCTATTTGTTTAAAAACCTATGAAATTACTGATGCTGCTTCTGTTAAAATGGCTGCTCCCTCTGGCAGTGGAAGAGGAGAAAGAAAATGGCAAATCACTGAGAGTACAAACTATTTTCTTAAAGAAAAGCTCAGCCTGTGATGAACAATATTGTGTATTCTAAATAATTTTAACATTTTTACATTATGTACCAAGTGAAGGTGCTGTATTTGAAAGGGTCTCACAATAAAAATGGGAAAACTTCTTCACATTCACCAAATAATAATTAATATTTAATTCTCATTCACTTTATTTGGAGATAGAAGTTACAGCATTTCTATAAACCATTCAGCAGTTCTCAAGAACAGGTCTTTATATGCTAGAGAAAAATATCCTTACATCTGAAAAGGAATGAAATCCATTATTATCTCAAGAAATGAAGTACTGAGAGCATTCTTTACTGAACATTAAGAGCAAGCTGTTACTCTCAACAAATTCCTTTTCCTTGTTCCCACACAGTACTGTGGCAGATGCAGACACGGTAATAGTAGTAGCTGACAAGGCCATCAATTCTCCTTTAAAACAGATTGGTAAGACCCAATAATCCATTTTAAGGTAAAAACATGTCATTATTTCCACTGATGGGCCATCAGCAGACACTTTCGACTGGGCGTTAGGTGAAGTTCTGCATCACCTCGTGCCAACACATTCCTGCTTTACTCATCTATAAATAAACAGTAGCCTTTACTTAGCACACTTTAAGCGGACAGAATGATGCAGAGACTAAGATGCCTATAAACCATCATCTCCTGAAGGACAAAAAGGTGTTTTCTTTCTTTTAATTGTAACTGTGCAGTATAAAAAATAGAAATACATTAAATGACAATGTAAGTAAATTAAATTTCCCCATGTCAGCAAATGAAATTTCCATATGCTTTAAAAAAAGGTAAATGAAACAGATACAAGAATGAAGTTCTCCAATATCTAAAACACAAAAAAAATCAAAAACTATGTCAGCATAGCTCAAAGTTACTAAAAGAAATTTTTAATTTTTTTAAACATGTGACTTGGAACCTAAACCCTCCTGGGTTTTTGTTTTTAGAAAATACTAACACCAATACACATCCACATACCAGCTGCAAAAAGAACATGAGGTAAAAGTTTATAAAAAAACTATGGTATCTTTAAATTGTTTTTCACTAATGTGAAAAATATAGCTTTATTTTTATATATTTACATATTTATATGTAACAGGGAATTATTCTTACAATTACTGCATAGGAAATGTTCACCATAAAAATCTGAGACTTCCAGTTTTAAGGCTGCAAGAGCTGTTTTCCTACCACAAAACACTTATGAAAAGATGATTTTCTAGAAGGCCCAATGACTCATTCTGAGCTTCTACCGATGACACTGCAAGAAATGAAATGAAATGAAAAGAAAAGCAACGGCTCACTCCCCGAGATACGGGCAGCCAGTGTTTCTCTTAGTCCTCTGAAATACCGAGTAGTCGCATGGCTAGCTGAATGGCTGGACTTACTTCTGAATATTGGAAACGTGGCGTTTCTGTTCCTGATTCTGCTCTACAAGAAGTAACAGGATGGCCACAGCAGACTTAACAAAATGCAACTCTCTTAAACTTGAGAAACATGGCTCAGCTGCAGGAATATACAAACAAACCCAGGAAGAAAAAGGGAGAAAAGTATTCACTTCTTTTTGGTTCCTTATCATTGCTCTCATCCCATTGCTCAGTGACTGACTCTTTTTATATGGGTTTGCACATTGCCCTCCACCAGTGCCTGATACCAGACATAAAAATGTCATGTCAGCCTGAAGTGCTTGCTCAAATTCCATGTCCCCCGCCATCCACACTGAAGAACGGTCTATCAGAGAGCAATCCCATGTGGATACACACACCTGGACCTCAGTTCCAACAAAAAAGCTCACCTTTCACTTGATCCATCATAAACTAAGCAGCATAAGACTAATAAAATAATAAAAGATGCGCTAATAAAAGAATGGTTTTTTTCCACTCTCAGCGTAATCACTGAGGCAGATGTTTGCCCCAGAGAGGGCATGTGTTGCACTGGAGGATGTAACTAAGGTGAGAAAAATCTCTGTATCTCACTGTGATTGCACAGCAAAATGAAGGTGTGATGCTGTCTGATTGGAGATGGCCGCTCCACTCACTTTACCTTAGTTAGCAGGGTGTCCTTGACAACAG
Source organism: Caprimulgus europaeus (assembly GCA_907165065.1). Next base: position 29,114,397 of record OU015525.1, read on the forward strand.
AAATGTGACAAGAAGGTTTTGAAATAAGTGCATTCACTTGCTGAGCAGCTTAGGTAGGCGTCTGGTGGTTAATCTGTGCTCATGTCAACTGCCATCTATCCTCACAAAGGTAAAACTGGCAAAGTTATGGCTACACAAATGCTTTCCCTGTTTGCTGTGAATTAAATACTGTGAAAATCAGGTGGAAAAACACAAAGAGCACCCAACAGACTCAAGAGGTGAGCTGTGCTTATAAAGAAAAGAACTAACTGTTCTGACAAGATTTATGATCCTCACATTCTGCCAAATCCATAAAATGAACTGCTAAAACACAGTGAAATTAAATTAGTAAGGGATTAGCGCATGACAATTGAAAAAGATACATTACCTTTGTTATGCTGCTTTATAACAGAATCTAACAATGCAGGATAAAAACCACAGCTTTTTAATGTCAGTGTCACATTTTAGACATTACTAAAAAAGCCTCTGTTCAAAAGACAATCTCTGTACTGAAAGAGTCTGGCTAACTGAAGGGGTAAAACGTGTTTCCTAAAAGCTTTCAGAATGTTTTACACAGTTCTCACTGAAATTTACTGAATGTAAGCAAGCACTGAATGCAGAAGAATTACTTTTGTTTATATTTAAACTTTGTACTCTTACAGGGACAGACTGGGAAAGAGAAGTGTCTGATAGAAGTTTGTCAGCCTCCCACCCTTCCTCACTTGCACTGCAACACACCTTCTCCAGTTTTGTGCCTCTTGATCACAGCCTGTTTGTCAGTGAGCTCCTACATCATCTTTCTTTGTGATTTATGGTAGGGCTGAAATCCCCATGTCCAGGGGCAAAAAGCTGACAGTCCACTGCAAAACTGTAGCAGGTCCTTGACTGTTTAAGTATTTTTGCCTTAAGCAGTGGAAGTTCAAAGTTAATAGAAACCCAACTCCTAAATGCCCTGTACTGCAGCTCTGCAGTGCTCATATCAACACTCAGTACCTTCAGACAGACACTACAAAAGATAGACGTGTTAAACATTAAGGGAAGAATTTAACTTTCCTGCCACTTGCACTGTGCAGTATGGCCATCGAGTGTTATGTACCGTAGTCACACAAGCTCTGGGATTTAGCTGTGCTATTTTTGTAACAGCCACTGGCTTGTTCCAGCATAAATCCAGTACACAAAATGTTAAGTAACTTTTTGCAGGAATCACCAAAACTTGAGGGTCTAAGGACAGACTTCCCTCAGTTTTAAGTTGCTGAGTTTTGTCCTCATTGTTTTAGAACCAGTCAACAACTAAATGTTTATTCACTAGAAGCTGAAAATCAAAATCTCATTTGCAAAGATGAGATTTTGCACAACATGGTACTCTAGGAAACGCTGTCCACAAGCACTAGTTATACTAAAAGAGACTGAGCAGCAACAAGCTCTCACTACTTACAGTAACTGTCTATTTAATTTTTTTTTTTTTGCACCACCCACTTCCATGGGCACACATTCCTTTGATAAGAAATCAAAGGATTCTGCAAACAGCATCAAGGTAATGATGTAAGGAAGTGTGCCTGTACTGAGTTACCCCAAGCCCTTAAATGTCACTCATTCAGAAAGTCAATAAAAGGAGAAGAATTTGTTTGGCCAATGAACTTCCAAAGAAAGTGCAAAGGAGTTAAAAAAACAAAGTGAGAAGACAAAATAAGTCATCCATTTGACATAGCCTTAGTGTACATCTCCCCAGCTGCTGTGTCTGAGTTCCAGTACAAGACTTACGTATCTTTACTGCTTATTAAACGGTTCAACACCTTGATCTAACCATCTAACCAAGGTATTATAAAGAAAGGCAAAGAGTTGCTAATTATAAGGAAGTTAAGCAAAACCAGGACAACAACTCACACAGCATCATGACAATAGTTCCACCAGCTAGGTGCCCTCAGGACACTTCTCTGGCACAAATATTTTTGGAATTTTAAAAGCAAACAGACTCCACTAGTAGAAATAAGATTGCAGCCCTAATTAAAAAAAAAATCAGAGTCACTGCTGGATCTAAAAGAGTATATGAGCTGGCCAAAAAACAGCAGTGGCAGGCTGCCAAAGTACCCAAGTTCTGGTATGGATTTTATTGGGCACAGCCACCCAGTAGGTTTTGATTTCATCTTCCAGTTCTCTCCTGGATTTTGATACTCCAGCCTTCACCTGCAATGGCTTAAGATCCCTACAGAGGATCTTAAGATCCCTCTTCCACATAGTTATGGTAAGACAGGCAACTGAGTCCACAACAATCCATTAAGTAGTACAGACAGGCAACAGAGGCGTGATACAGCTCCTATAAGCAAATAGCTGTCATCAAAGTCTTAAATTGTATAGCAGATTCTTAAAATCAACCAGACTTTATAAATAGCTGGACATAAATTCTCCAATTCCTTTTGCTAGACTGACTCCAAAGTAGTAACAGTAATAAGGCCTTTTTCAACATAATGTGAATTACACCGGATAGCACTTTCCCCATAAGCTTCTCGCTAATCATCTGAGTTTAAGAAACTGTTCCAATGGTGAATATTCAAAGTATTCCTAGTAGAGAAGACACAATGGAAGTAAAACTTGGTGACATCCAAAGTAATTTGTTTTATCACTCACCTTTTGCAATTGATTCAGCAATCTATTTCATCTACCACAAAGAAAACCTAGATAGAACTACAGATATGGGTATAATCACTCTAAATGAAAAAGTCAGCAAAATAAAGGAAGTCTTTAGTTTCCCAGTTCACTCAGAAATAATTCAGATAGATAGACAGACAGATAGAATGTCTTTGTTCCAAAGGAAAAAAAGCTTCACTCCCATATGATTGCTATTAAAGATGTATGTATTATACAGCTAGTGGTTCCTTTATACAAAAAATAAGTTACTGTATATATCCTAAAAAACTTAAAACATGCTCAGGTCAGTAGGAGTATGCACAGTGGAATCTGTCCTGCAATTAGCATTGTACTAGAGAAGGAACACCGCCCACAGACTCTGCAAGCAACGCTATAACAAAGGCGACATAACAATAAACACTGAATGTTTCTTGCCTTCAAAGAGTTGAGAAATACACCTACTTTTTTTCCAGTGAGTCACTTTTTATTTCTGAGATCAGAACACAACAGTTACTGAACAGTTCATATGAAAAAAAAATTCAGAACATTCCAAAACTTTCTGCTCTTTGTGATCACAGTGTTGCATCCATGCTGGAGATTGCTGTGCCTGGATACTCCCTTCTGTGCAAAATGTGAGTAATTACAACAATAATTACTTTGACATTTATGCAGAAGATGCAACCACTAATATATATGATGATGTTCCAGCAAATACAAAAGATGGTAAAAAATGGTAAGTAATGGCCGTGGAGGTCTTTTCATATGCCACAGCTACATCTCTTTACTGATGTACCATATTGCTGACACTAATAATATTTTTATTCAAAGAACATGAAAGATTCCCACTTTATAAAAAAATATAAAAAAGCTTTTGACTGCACAGTCATTTGTGAGTTTTGATAAGTGTATTAACTAGTCCAGCTAACATACACTTTGATCATCAATTTCATGAAAGCCAAGTCATTCATTAAAAGTCCATTAAAAGTCCATTAAAATACCCATGCGCATAGATATTTAGATCAATCAACCTATTTGTAAAATTCCTCCTAGTAATTATAGCTTTCAATCCTAGTTATATTGTAATAGAAATTAGAACTTTTAATGCAGTTAAGAAATAAGTCTGCACACTGTGGAAGACAGACTTTTCAATATTTTACTGAAATTAGCATTTCTTTTTCCTTTTCATACTATCCCATGTACTATAAATAATAACATTCTGTTGACCTTGATGCAATAATAAAGAGTGAGGTATGCAGTTGATTTTTCCTTTTTATTGCAGTACTAATGCAATTTCATACTTCCTTCAGTAATGTTTTTTCCTTTGAAATACAGCCAATAGTATTAACATGAAACACCAGTGGTTCTGCCAACATAGATTAAATATTTCTAGCACCTGTTAAACCAAACAGTCATATCTCTTCAAAATATATAACCCACTAAAAAGCTATGCATTATATATGCAGCACATTGTATGTTGTCATAACTACGACTGGATAAAAGATTTTGGACATTAAAGCCGAAACACTGGAATTTCTAAGCCCTATAATCCTGATTAAGACAAAATCTCATGAATGCCAAAAGGAGTTTTAACTGATTAAATACCATGACTTTGTGGCAACATCTGGTTCATTACTTCATTTATCAGAAATTACATGGGTACTGTTTTAAAATATTGTAACTTCAGCCACATACACAGTTAAAGATATTTTGCTGCTGGGCACCTCAAACAGCTTGAAAGGAAGTCAGTCCTCATAGATAAAGCCTGTTCTCCTTGCTGCTGGAAAGCAACACAACTGCAATGGCTTTTGCAAGCTCAGAAATTTACCTTACACCTTAATTCATCATGCACAAAGCTTTTTGCAGCTCTCTCCATTCCCTAGGATTTTACCTATGGACTTTAAAAGCAGCCTCAGGCCTTTCCCAATAATTGTACAGGGCACTGGAATCGCAGAAACCTGTACATCACATGCAGGCAGTACACAGAGACCTTCTGACAGCCATGAGCATTCAGAGCACTCTGTCCTCCAACTAACTTGAGAAAACAGTCACTGATATATAATGACAGCTTGAGATGAAAACAAAACTAACCTGATCTATCGAAAGAATCGTCAAAAACAACTCTGCAGGTTTTCCCATTATTGAGGATGGTCCTAGCTGCACCAGGATCATAACTAGCAAACCATGGTAGCAGGGAGCGATCGTAATGCACTTCCTTGTTATTGATTTCTATAGGTGACTGACGGTGTCCTTTGGCAATCGGGTAATTTTTGTACCACTGATCTGGTCCTAGAAACAAAACCAGAGAAACATCATGAAAAACTTTTCCAGATAGGTATGATTTATACCTGTCACAACAAATACAAGCTTGGCTTTGCTTAGCTACAGAACATAAATGAAATGTATTAATAAGTAGGTTACTAATTGCTTGGTTGTCAGCCATGCCCTGTCAAGAGTTTCACTGTATGAAAAGCAATTAGATTACTCTAGCTGGAACATTGGCTACTGCAAGTTATTCAACTGAACCTAAACTCTGATAGCAACCTCAGGACTTCACTTAGTAGGAGACTGACAACACACCAACAAAGGAAACTACGGATGTATGCTCCATGTCCATCAGTGCCTAGAAATATGATGGGATATACCCAAATGACTCAAATGTGGCATCCATGTACCCATCTGGAGAGAGAAAAGGCCACTGATAGCTGAAGAAGCTGGGAATTTGAAATGTGGATTTAACTACTGTCATGGTTTTATCAAGAACTTCATGTGGAAAAAGCCTGAGCGAGGCCGTGCTGTTCTTCCCTCGGCAGAGGAGAGGGCAGGAACAAGAGGCCGCCCAGGGTCCCAACCTCTGCGGCAGAGCAGCCCTGCTCCTCCTGCGTCGAGGCTAGCCCAAACCTGGGTTTTGAAGCTATGTCAAGTTTTAAATTATATTCGCAGTAGGGAAACGGACTTTATTTAACTTAGAGACCTCTGCCATGGCCTCTCCTTCCACCAGCTTCGCCTCTTCCACACCTGCGAGGGACGACCAAGCGGCCACGCCACCCGGCCGCGCTGCCGCTGCACAGACCGGGGTCCGCCCGGAGCCCACAGTCCCCCTCTCCGGTCGCGCTCGGGGCCTCCCGTTCTCGAGTGGGTTTTGCTACCAGGCCCGCTGCCTGCAGGGCGGCGGCCGCAGAGGAGCCGGGCCGCGGCCCCGCGCCCCCACTCACCGTTGTCGCTGTCGTAGCCCCACGGGTAGTTGGGGCTGATCATGGTGGTGTCCGGGCGCCGCGCCTCAGCCTCTCCCGGCGGCTCTGGGAGCACGGTGGCCTCGTCTCACGGCGGCTTTTTATAGACTCCCGCCAACTCCATGCCCTTCCCTTCCGCGGCGGGCCGGTCCGCAGGGCCCCGGCCGCCGGGGGCGGGGAGAGCCGCGCTGCCTCGCACCGCCCGTCGTTCGCCTCCCCGCTGCTCCCGCTGTGAGGCGCCGGCGTCACCGGCTTGCGGTCACTGCTCCACGGTGGCCGGGTCACGGGCGATTCTCCGAGCTGCGCAGGGGACGGGGGTTGAGGGGGTCCCGCTGTGTGGGGCTTGCAGAGGGTGATCCCGGCGCGGGGCAGCGTGGGGAACCCGGCGTGGCTCCCCGGCTGTCCTGGCGTCCGGGGGCTGCGGGGAAAGCAGCCCACCAGGGACAGTGCGGGAAGCCCGGTGAGGGGAAGGGGCTGCTGCCGCCTGTCCCGACGCTGGATGAATGGGAATATAGAAAAGCACGGATGTGCAGAACTAGGTACAGGCGGATGTAGGAGTGTTTTCCAAACTGAGGTAAGATGTGTGTGCATACACAGACAGACAGACACGCACATAAAACAGGAAGCTTAGCCTGGCTGTTTTCTGAAATTAAATGTACCGGTTACAGGCAGGCTGGCTGGGTTGTTTGTGGTTGTTTGCAGAAAGCCTGTTTGCTGTAAGACCACATCAGGTGAGGAGAGGCTGGGTCCCCCCGAGGAAGCCGCGATGGCAATGTGTTTCCCACTCGATGTGCAGGACAGCCCTGATCTGGAGGTCAGCTGGGGATGACAATCACAGAATGGTTGGGGTTGGGAGGAACCTCTGGAGATCATCTAGTCCAACACCCCTAACAAAGCAGTTTCACCTAGAGCAAGTTGCACAGGACTGCATCCAGGTGGGTTTTGAACATCTCCAGAGATAGAGACTCCACAAACTCTCTGGGCAGCCTGTTCCAGTGCTCTGTCACCCTCACAGTAAAGTTTTTCCTCATGTTTAAGTGGAACTTACTGTGTTCCAGCTTGTGCTCATTGCCCCTTGTCCTACCGATGGCCACCACTGAACAGAGTCTGGCCCCATTCTCTTGACAGCCGCCCTTTAGATATTTATAAACATTGATAAGGTCCCCAAAGGAGTGAGGAGATGAGTCCAACAGCTTCTGGGTGCAAACAGCTGTTACAGGTTCACGCCTTTCCCCATTAAATTCCCACACACGCTTGTGTTCCAGCAATGCTTCCTGCTGCGCTGTCTCTCGCTGCCTTCATAAACAGCTTCCCTGCAAAAATTTGGTATCATTGATTGCCCTTGGCCTTTAAAAAGGTGCTGCTTCCTGCTGCAAGGATTCTTAGAAACTGGAAATCACTAAACTAGTTGAAGATCCAGTTCCTGCCAGCTCCAGATAAAATCTTTATTATCAAATTAAGCATGGGATTTGTTTGTTTTGCTTAAGCTCCAATTCTTTCACTTAAGAGGGTGTTATGCATTTAATTGCACTTAAAATGGTAAGCATACTTGCTAGAATGCATACATTCCTTATGTGAGTTGCATGTGACACACACAAATCAAATTATTCCTGTACATATTTGTTATTTTGGCACACAGAAAATTATGAGGTGAGTTAGAGAAGATGGAGGTTAGTAGTAGTGGCATAAAATGGGTGAGGGATTGGCTAGGCAGAAGACAAGACACGGAACTGAAAGGTGAATTATTGTGATTTAAATTTTAGTACACTTTCTGAATAAGAAGTGAGATTATTTTATTTGATAGTAATGAAGTGGGGACAAAGGTACAGGTTGATTACAAGAGAAACGCAAATGGCAGAGGTTGGAATTGTGGGTTTGTCATATTAAAAAGTTCAAGCTGAAGAGGGCCTACAAGAAAGCTGGGGAAGGACTTTTCATAAGGTCAGTTAGTGACAGAACAAGGGGAAATGGCTTTAAGCTGAAAGAGGGTAGATTAGATATTAGGAAGAAATTCTTCACTGTGAGGGTGGTCAGACACAGGAACAGGTTGCCCAAGGAAGTTGTGGATGCCCCCTCCCTGGAAGTGTTCAAGGCCAGGCTGGATGAGGCTTTGAGCGGACTGGTCTAGTGGAAGGTGTCCCTGTTCATGGAAGAGGGGTTGCAGCTAGATGATCTGTAAGGTCCTTTCCAACCCAAACCATTCTATGATTCTATGATCTAGGAACAAGCTATAGTTTCACACAGTTTTCTTAATAAATAGTCACATGTAATAAAAAGCACTGTATCTTTTACACCTACTCAAATGGACAGATTAGAGGTTGTATTTTACTAGCTGGGGAGGAAGACTCAGTAGATACTGGAATTTCTGTCCTGAGCTCTAAGACACATATAGCATTTTTCCAGAGTCACTGTTTGTTCTGAACACCTTGGCATTTAGACAATCTAAAAGAGACTGTAGAAGGAAGGAAGCAATCTAAGAAAAAGTTTTCACCTTAGACATTTTAACTTAGACCTTTAAATCAAATAAGTAAGTTACTTCTGAGGAAAAAAAAAGGATGTCCTGTGTGTATCTACTTTCACTGAGCTCTTTTTCTATGGGACTTGAGGGTCATCAAGAGTACCAAATGAGACAGGAGACTTCCTCCTGTCTTCTTTGTCTGTGACCCTCTTCCTGTTTTCCAGTGTTCTTACCCATTCCCTCTGGATTTACCTCCTTTCCCTCAGCCCGAGTACACTGTGTCCTGAATACACTGTGTCGCAAATACAGTGTCCCTCAACACTTCTCTCCAAGTGAAATACCCACTCGCTTCCTTCTCAGAAAAGCCCCGTGTAGAATCCCTTAAAAACACTGTCCTTGCCAACAGGAGATCTCCTCTTCCAGTAAAAGAAAAACCTTTAAAAGTCTTTGCTGGGCTTTTCATTATTGAACATGGCCTAAATGCCCTGCATGTCAAGTAGCTTGACAAGTGTTTTGAACAAATACAGAAATAGCATAGAAGAAAACAGTCAAAATTAAATTTGGTCTAAAGTGGAGGTTGAAGTGAAAAAGCTTTTACAGAGCAATGATATTCAGCATTGGACAACAACGTATCCCAATCTGCCACAAACCACATCATGATATGCTTAGCTATATTTCCAATTCAGAGACTACTAGATTCAATGAAATACTTTTTAGGCACTATGTCAATAAATGCTTTTAAATTACAGATAAGATATAGAAGAAAAATAAGCAAATATATTGTATGTATTAATATGTTTTCTATGTGGTCTCTGAGGCACTTGAACAAATGTTTTCCCCACAAATACTGATGTTTCAATGAGCAAAATACTCAGATATATGTCTTCTCTGTGAAATTCTGGTCAGTCATTCAGGTTTTTTATTCATATACCACAGATTTTCTCTGTATGCATTGCTAAGACTAACATTGCTTCATAAGTTTTAAAGAGGATGCTTATTAATTTCACAACAAAAGAGAATTCCTTTGGATCCCAGCGAGTCTCATCCTTTTTTTTTTTTTGAAAATGTGTATCACCCACGCATATGTTTATAGGTTGTAGAGTTATTATTGTTGGTATTTGCTCTTTATGTAGCAGTAGCAGAGGATCTATCATGCTAGATATTGTACAAACATTTAATAAGACCTTATTCAGGGGCCTGAAAGACAGAAGAGAAGCAGTTGGGCAGTTAGGAGCCCGGAGAGTAGCTTGTAATTATGAAGCAGAATAATAAGACAGTTAGAAATAGGATTCCAGGGTTCTTGATGATTCATCCCATGGACAAAATCACTAGAAATTTGACTTCCAAATGGTTTTGTTATCTTAATTTCTTGGTGAGATACAGAAATTTATTTCAGGGCTAACCACAACTCACAGTTTGGTAGGTCTCATCTGTGTGTTGTAACTAATAAATCTACTGCTGCTTTAGATAACAGTAAAGTCAGATTTACAAAAAATAAAAGACAGACTTGACCCCGAATTTAAAATCGATTTTAAGAATAATAGTCAAATTCAGAGATGAAAAGCAGTCAAAGAGTGAGGTTAAAATTAACTAGACAATATTTATCCATTAAAAAAATAAACAGGTAAAATTCAACACACACAATCCTATAAAATTTCTAGTTAGATAGCCATTATGGTGTTACTGTATTACCCAGAGGACATATGCACTGAAATGTAAGTCACCATTCAAGAGTGGAGCAATCTGCTCCTGTGTGCTCTGGCACTGAGGCTTAGACCAGTAAGAAGATGACCTCATGTCTCCTCATAAAAGCAAAATCTGAACATGTCTGATGTGAAATTCCCACAGTTTGATGGCTCTTCTCCATCTGTATAGTTTATATTTAGTTTACATTGACCTTAAAGTGTAAGTCTGAAGTGAAAAGGACTATTCAAATGTTAAACAGGTGATTAAGTTTACCAGAATAATTTTCTAAAGTTTGTACAAACCACTTATTCTCAATCCTCAGTATTAACTGATGTGATAGAATTCTGTCTTAAGTTCTGAACACACATAAGGAAAATCTGTAAGAGAAACCCATACTCTTTATGAACTTTAACAGCAGTTCCACCTCCCAGTCTAAAATGCTCCAGCTCTCACTCTTTCTCTGACCATGTTCACTGTAGCATGTCTTTAGCAGAACACATTTATGGTTCAAAAGCCTTTAAATATTCCACTAAATGGTTTAAACCTGAACACTTTAATAATTATGGTCCAGATCCTGCCCCTTACCTGCCTTTTTAGAAGGACTGAAATATATCAGAACTTAAATAGTTCTGCAGTGTAACTAGTGAGAGGCAAAGTCCTAGGACAGAAAACACAGCATGAATCCACATTCCTCACATGTCATAGAGAAGCACCCAACAAAAGCATCTTCTGTGTCAGTAAACTAAAAGCCCTGAGGAACATGGTGGGAGGCTAGATCTGCAACTGTGAGGATCCATCAGCCAAAGCCTTGATGCTACTGATGATGGTGGGGACAAAGAGACAAAAACGACTTCCAGAAATAGATAAGAGATTGTGTTTGCTCATGTTTCGTAACTCACTTCCAGACAGCGGAGGAGGTTGCTATTTCTAGCAATCCTGACAGCGATTCCTCCCAAATGACTTTATTTAGGCTTTCCTCAAGGGATCAGGAGTTAGTGCAAGATCCTTGACTGATTAGCAAACTACCTATCACCTCTATATATTGTTTCCATTCTTCATGATTATTCACTTCTCCTTACAGATGCATAAGACAAAAGATCATTAACTCAAGAGTGCGTAGTCTCATTTTGAACAAGTACAAGAATAGTTCCTGTTCAAAGAGGCAAAGGCACATAGTTGGCCAAGAGATTTAGGTTGGACAGTTATATTTACTTCTCATACATATGCTTGGACTTTACACTTCAGCTAGATATTTTTCCCCATTATACTAACGGGGAAAAGCCCATTACACTAAGGCTTTGTGAGGAAGGATGAAGAAATGATTCTGAAATTATTCTGAATTTAGGTGCAGGGCATGCAAAAAAAAAATGTTTTAGTAACAGGCTATGTACCTTCAAAGTATCAATCTAAGAATTACTGTATTTCTCTGTAACATAATTGTGTCTTCATTTCTTTAAACATATGCATTTCCAGAACTCATCAAATCAGAATATACAAATTTCATTTTCCTTATAAATATAAAGGTACATTTATTCTTCCAAGTTATTCATACATTTTTCAAAAATCTCCGCAACTAAGATGCTTTAATCTCTAACTACAGAAATTTCCCATATTGACATTTTACTGAGAACATGAGAAAGAAGCTATGAAGCTATAGCACTAGCTGGCCACACAGAGGGTCAAACTATAGAGCCAATGAAAAGTCTTAATGTATACCCATAGAAATTAATGTAATTGCCAGCCTCCTTCTTTTGTAACAAAAGACTAAAGCTTAGGAAGTTTCTGTGGTACTTTTGTAATTCCTGTTATGACATCTATGAAGAATCAGCTTCTGCTGCATCCAAAGAATGTTGTTCCTTGCATGTTTTCTTTACAGGTCTAACTGAAGAAAGAAATAGTGATTAAGAAAGTCACTATTAAAACAGAAAAATTCCTTCTTCCATTATGAGGCAGATCAACAGCAATTACAAGTAAGATGAGACTTAGCTTTCATCATATGCTGCCACTTATACAGGATACCCCAACCCCAGCTTTGGCTTATTCATATATGTGTTGGTCTTGGAGGTGGAGGGGGCAGGGGGGCATTTTTGGTAACAGGGGAAGAGGCTGCCCTGTGCTTAGCGAAACTCCCCTGGGTGCAAAGCGTACCTGCCCTAGCCCAGGCTGAGCCAATTAGCAATAAACACCTCTGCAAATCCATATTTGTGAGGGGAAGGACTGTCCTGAAAAAAAAAGAAGGTAGAGAGAGCCTGGAGGAGAGGCCACTGACCTGAACAAAAGATGATCATCAGCCTAAACAAAGAGCGAGCTTCATTGCCAGGAGGAAGGAAGAGGAGGGGAGAACAGAGAACCTCAGACACCCAGTTCAACTGCATGGAGTAGGAGAAGGCAAAGGAGGTTCCCTGCAGCCCATGGAGGTTCAACAGTGGAGCAGATACACACATGTAGGCCATGGAGGACTCCATGCTGGAGCAGAGGAACTGAGCCTGAGGGCAAGTGTGACTGAATTGTGACCCCAGAGACTCTCAGTGCTAGAGCAGGGATGGAGCCTGAGTTTATCTTCAAAAATAATAAATAATACTGCTGCTGGCAATGGCATAATCTTTTAAGGGAGTGAATGAAGCACTGCTTTTCAAAAGGATATAGTCAGAAAATATCATATTATTCTCATATCCATACATGAAAAGCGTCCAAAGGGGATAAAAGCCCAGTATTTTTAGCTACTAGGAAAGCCCTCTTACTGAACTGCTGGTCAGCTACAGTGCTACAGTATTTGTACAGCAGGAATCTTATTCAATAAATCTGAAAAATGCACATATGCAATAGAATAAAAATATGAGGGAGATGTCTTGCTGACTAAAAGGAGGCATCTTAGTACATGTCACTTTATGTATATAAGCTAGCCTAGAAAGATCCAGCCTCAGAACTGCAGCATGTTTCAAAAATGTGTTTGGATCGGCATCACATAAGCCAGTTGGCTAAGCGTTATGACATCACCTTGATGACATTTCTCTGTCTGTCTGCTTGGAAGTAATGCAATAACTATGGAAAGGGTAGCACCATAGCACTCGAGCAGCTTAAATACCTTTGCAGTTTTCTGCAGATCAAATAAACAGCCAGCTGGTCATACCAGTTAAAACCACACTGCCCAGCTATAAACTGAGTGTTTTCCCTAGTCATCTTCCCAATAAACATATTTACTGATAAATTATTGAGTGATTTATTGTCTGAGCAGGAAAAAAGAAGAGGGAAATAAAGGGAAGAAGAGAGAAATGAAGACTCTATTGTGTGGCAGAGAGAATAGGCTGGGCAAGGGACGTATGGAGCACTTGCTGAAAGGAGAATGGGAGCTGAGTATGGGAAAAGGATAACAGATACTGATATGAATTCCTGGAGCAAGCAGAAAAGAAAGAGAAAGGGGCAGCAGTGGAAAAAAAAAAGATGGAAAAGATTTGTAGCACAATAATTATTTGCATGGTAGAAGATAGACTGGTTGCCAAGAGCCGATAAAACAGACAGGAGAAAAGAAAGGCAGCTTGCCATGTCTGTGAGTGAAGAGGTGAAAAAGCCAATGGCAAGCAATAAACATGTCCAGTAAATGCAGTAATGCCTTGGTGCAATCCTCCAGTATACACAGAGTTAGCATCCTTGAAATTTTGTACATCTATGATTAAAAAAAAAAAGAGAAGCAAGTCAAAGAGATTATGATAATTTAAAATAAATTAAGGCAGCTACTTATTCAGATACTATGAAAAAGATGTGGTCCAGTAGAGTGTCCATTATTGTCCTGAGGTGAAATTTCATTTGTTTTATTTACTGGCAAAACTGTGATGACCTAAACAGTGGCACAGCATGCACTCTAGGGAAGTTCAAGGTGAAAGCATGGGCTGCTATCCAGACAAACCCAGACAAGCTGGAGAAACAGGCTGATGGGAACTTCATGCAGTTCCATAAAGGCAGCACAAGTCCTGCATGTGGGGAAGAACAATCCCAAGCACCAGGATGTGCTGGGGCTGACTGGCCAGAAGGACATGGAGATCCTGATGGACAACAAACGGAACATGAGTCAGTGGTGTGCCCTTGCTGTGGTACAGGCTGAGCTCCATTAACAAGAGCATAGCCAGCAGGTTAATGGGAGTGATAATTTCCCTGTATTCAACACTCATGCAACTGGTTGTGGAGTCCAATTTTGAGCCTTCTAGTAGAAGAAAGACATTAAATAAGTGTTGTGAGTGCAGTGGAGGGCCGGCAAGACAGTCAGTGGGCTGAAGCATGTGAACAGGCAAGGAGAAGCTGAGCATGCTGATTTGTTAAGTCAGTAGAGCAGGCTAAGATATGCCTGCTTTAATTCTGTTTCACCTCCATGCCTGACCACAGAGTGATTGCAGCATATTACAGAACAGATTTGGAATGACTGTTTTGTGCCTAGTACAAATATGAGTAAAACATATTTTTTGTTTTAATTAGGAATTTGTGAAAAATAATGCAACAAAAAAGAGGCTGCAGAAAGCACCCTATTGTTTTGCAGCTGATTGCACATAGCATGCCTGGCAGTGTGCAAAAGACATTCACGCAGTGCCTTGCATTGAGCATGCCATAGTTGGTGCGACATGTCAGAAGTCAGTTTGTCATATGCCTTCTACTTCACTGAAATTCGTGCCAGGCTATGGAAAACATGGTAGGCATGAATGGAAACCTGTCAACAGCCAGATCTTTGTCTGCTAAAATAAAAAGAATAACATACTGAGTTAAATTATGTTGCTATCATGTCACAATCCCCATTTTTTTTTTTCCAGTTTCTATTGTCAAAGAGTAGAAACTGATATTTTTAGGTTAAGAGCAGGTTACTCTATAAAATATCTTTCTGCCAGGATCTATTCTGTTTTTATTGCTACTCATCTACAAAATCCCAGAGCTGCGATGGCATACTCTGCTCCACCATTTACATTCTTTAAAAGTCCACATGAACAAAAATCTATACTGAAATAAGAAAAAATGCAAATTTAAATCATATCAGTAATTTTGTCAAATTCTTAGGTAAAGGTTTTTATACATGGATGACCTAGAAAAAAAATCCCAAGTAAACATGTCTAGGTGAATGTTAAAAATGTGTTGGCACTCTTAGCTGGAATGCTGGGTAAAACACTTGCATTTCAACATATGTTCCCATCTACTTCACTTTGCAATGCAGTGCAGCTACAGCACATAATTGTGAGCTCATTTGGATACTTTCTGAATGCCATCCAGCCATTTCTGTTGACTGCATTGTTTTGCCTGCTACCTTTTAATTCCTTTCAAAGTCCTGGAAAATATTTGCTTGTGCATGCGTGTGTGCGCACGCACACACACACCCATCACCCATGTTTAATTGTCAGAGTCAACAGTTTTGCTTCACTGAATATACAGCAGGCGAGGCTGAACAACCAAAGCATGCTTAAAGAAGGACATTACTAGATGGGCAGCAGACCACATTAGATTCGGAATAACAGCTTGCATTAGTACAGTAGTGATAATGGTAATGCAAGATAAACCACAAGCATGCATTTCTGTACAAAGATCTCATCTGCCGAAGTCTACCTGGTGCTCATGAGATGGGTTAACCAGACTGCTGCATAGTGCAAGGAGCTCATAAAGCATTCCAAGAAGTTTGGCAACTGTCAGCCTGCTTGTACAAAAAATCCAACAAGTCCACATTTGCTATGCTAGTACAGTTTGCGCCCGCAGTGACCATCTCCTGTGTGAAGAGAAGCATGCTTTTCTAGACCAGACACAGAGTAATCCAGAAAGCATTACCAGGAGAAAGATCGATGATGGAAGGGCCCACCAAAATCCTGCCAAAATTTAAAGAAAAAAGAAACTGTTAGAGCAAACTCTAACAGAGCCTGCTGCTAGAGACAACCCTGGCACACGTTAAGCAGTAAGACAGCCATTGATACAGACTGGCAAAATACTCTGTAGATCTTATCGAGTACATATAGATAGAGAAGCATGAGGAGGAGCCATGCAAGACCTGACACTGGATGCATATAACGATGAGCCATAGATTATTCTGGAAACATAAGCGAGAGGGGTTTCTGGGCTATGGCTGGTGTAATTATGTACATGGTGTTGGATTTAGCCTCTGTTATGGTGAAGGCCATGCCATTTTCTTCTCCAGGTGCAACCCGGGGCATGTTCCAAATGGAGTAAGTGTAAATAACAAAGTTACTTGTATCCTTAACTAAAAGTCTGTATAGTGATGGAAAAAATAGAATCAGATCATAAATTCCAGCAAACATTAACAGGATAGATGGATTATACAGAGATTCCCAGTGACAAGGAGTCAATGGAAAAGCTTTCTGCAGGTAACTCTGCCTCGTGCCCTATCCATCTGAGCTGTTTGGCAAAACTCCACATCCTAGTTTAAGATTATGCGAATGTTCTCACATATTCCTTCCACCAGTTCCAACTAGGGAATCTTGACATTTTTTTGTGCATCAGACAGACCAGACAGTGAGTCAGAAGCTGAGGCAAGGAGACGTTGAACAGCTTGTCTTCTTCTGACTGGTTATAACCATGCATTACTATGATGCTTATCTACCAGTCACAAATTTTTCTCTATGTATGCATCAATGGAATTCATCTACTCTTTTTTCTGACACATAAAGTATTCTTGAGTTCCCATGCTGACATGGAAATATGTACACTTACATTCATGATGTCTATCCAAGCAACAAGTTTTAGGGGATGTCTTTTATTCAACAGCTCAGTCACAGCAAATATTGCCAAGTGAAGAGGCTACTCACTTGACCAGGTGCATTATGAACTGGATCTTACATGCCTATAATATGAAGATACAAATGCAGATATTAAGAAATGGATCCACTGTCTGACTTGGAAGTTTTGTGGTTTGCCTAGATGCTGCTGCAAAGATGTTCCAGGCAAATATTTTCTGAATCATGGGACTTCATTTCCTGATTAAAGACATTTCAATACAAGGAAAAGAAAAAAAAAAAAAAAAAAAGACAGCCCTAATGTAGTGTTGCATTTTGTTCAGCATTTAGAGAATTACTGAGCAAGTAAATACCATAAACATATCTAAAAATGGCTAACCCTTTAGTCAGATCCCGTGACACGTGAACACCGTGCTTCCAGTGTAGATGACAGAGTCACTAGGACAGCCGTGCTCAGCAAAGTAACATGAGCAGCAGATTTTGTCAGGTTTTCAAAAATGACTATTAGCTGGCAATACTAACTTTTATTAAATTTAACTAATATTTTTAAATTATTTTATACCATTAAATATTAACCACTAAAAGTTAAAATTGATTAGAATATAAAACAACAGAAAGCAAAACTCAGTGTAACTCAGATCATATCCCCAAGTGAAAGGTCACAATCAGGGTCCAGCAAGAAGTTGCTTTTATAAAGAACTTGTCAGACAAGATTCTCTGCATTAGACCATCACCTCTAAGAGGAGAAGATACCTGTATACAGAGCAAATATGATTTTTGTTTTTTCAGGCTATAGGAAGCACATTTAGATTCTCTGGTTGGAAATGTTAAAAATATTTTATGGGACTTATTGCAGTGGCATCAAAATAGTCTGAGGATAGATAAGCACATAATTATTTTTGCTGTTAGTTAATACTGTACCATATTCTCTTTAGTCTAAGTCCTAGCACAATTACTACTTTAAAGGCAGAAGCCATGTGCCATATTCTCACCTTTGTTTAGCTTACACTGGCTCCATGCCTTTTTCAGAATTTTTCAGTGATGGAAGTTATAGCAAAATGCTCTAAGACATTAGTCATGGAAAGTAGTGTTTCTAAACTTGCACCCCCTACCTTTCCCTACAGAGACAATGAAATCAGTGGTTCAATTATAGGTCTTACACACTGTTGGGCAACAAATCAACTTTCATCTGTTTATTCAAGGGTCAGTAGCATTTGTTTAGCTATAAATTTAGGTATGCTGCAAACACTGATGCCATCTGTTGCTCAATGATGTCTGACAAGAAAAATTATTCCTTGATTGTACTCTTTCTCCAGCAGAGATTTATTACACAGACAATGCACAACACTGTGGGAGCTCTTAAATTAAGGTTTAATGGCTGGCAGCCTGCAGTGTTAAGGAAAAAAATAAAAAAATCACTGTTCTCTGAAAGAAGCAAACTTTAATGGAAATGTCTTTGTTTTTTAATTCAATGGAGAAATTATCATAACCATGAAGGATAATTGAGACATCATGTGCAGAGAGAAAAGGGCTAGGTAGACTGAAAGAGCTAGTCAGACAGGCTATTACTAGTGTGCAGGGCAACGTGTCTTACAGTCCTGCTCTCATAATTACCCAAATCAGCAACCAAATTGGCGCATATCAGTGGGAGATTTTTCTCTGTAGCAACTCTTACCTTGTGACAGGATTCTTTGGGACTTTAGGAATGGAATTAGCTGGACTTTTCTCAGCCTATAGAAGCAAAAGATCTTGCTTGCATATTTGCATGAATAAACATGCAGGCAAAATATAAAAGCTTTTTAGATAGAAATGGGTACCAGTCTGATGCAATCAACATTTCTTTAAACACAGGATTTTCTAGCTCAAGAATAAACTTGGATAAACGGCATTTGTTTCAATGCATATTTAGTTAGTCCCGCTGGACTGGAAGACTCCACACGGTGTGGCAGCTCTGTTAGCTTCAAGTCCTGCCAGAAACGTGAACGTTGAGAAACTGGCTCCACCGTGTGGGCTATGGAAAATGAACATTGCAAGTCCAGCAAGAAGCAGCATCCTTCACTTGTTTTTGAGTCAGGATGTTTGCATTGTCTACGGGACAAAAGTAGAATGAATATTGGAAATGTCAGTGAAACAGAAAAAAAGAAATACTGGAAGGAATTGGAAGAATTGAAAAATCTTAATCCATGAAAGCTTTATTATTGCACCTTACAGGCCTGAGAGAACTGGCCCATGGTCTCAGTAGTCTAGCCCAGCAATATGAACAATATGAACATTCTTTAATTCTGATTACTCAGTAGATAAACACCAGCAAGCAGATCCAAGAAAGTCTTTCTCTGAGATATAGTAAAATTAATATATATTCTTTTCCTTTTGTAGTAGAAATTCATAGCCTCGGTTGGTTTTATACCAAGAGACATGCCAGGAATTCACAGTTCACTTGTGAATTTACACTCGTCTGAAAGATGGCCACAGCTGGTGGGAAACTGGTTTCAGTTAATAAAAAAAGCTTTGAAACTGTAAGAATAAGCTTATAATTTTCTCATAATTACTTGTGAGGTGTGGGAAGCTGGGAGGGTTTCAGTATCTGTCAAAACCTAATAGGTGGTAATTCATTTCAATCATTTGCCTGTCCTGCTGAAACTAATGTATACATTATACACATTAAAGTAGGCAAGGATTTAGTCCACCACATTGATTAGGGTGATTTTTACTTTTTTTTTTTCCTAATTCATCAGTACCCAGAGGCTTTTTTTCTCTATTTAAGATAGATAAGGCAGTAGGATTAGAGTCCACATAACATATTCTTATTTCGTTACCAAGGTACTCAATACTAAGCTACACTATTCATCAAAGAGAGAAAGGCAATGGAACAAAACTATGTAAGCTTTTTTCTTCAAGAGAAAAACAAAAGTGTAAAGCATATTTGCAATGAGGTTGATGCTTTTGTGTAGTAAGAATTTCAAGACAGAATTACAGCAAATACATGAGGGAATAATATAAATATTGGACTGCATTTTCCTTTGTGCCAACATACAAAGCATGTGTTTGCTGATGGAACCAAAACTACTATGTCAGTAGGTGACAAACTTCTGCCTATTCTGCCTTTCAAAAGCAGTAGAGGAAACATGCAAATAAAGCAAAGTGCACTCAGTATCTGATTTTGTGGGCAATTAAGATATTATTTCACTTTAACGAGTTTAATTTGTGTGCTTAAAAAGTATAAATTAATCAGGAAGTTTCAGAATTATGTAACACTTCAGCTAGCTGAACCATGTGCTTCTTGCAAATTAGTGATATTCAAGATCAGACATGAATGATTGAATTTTGTGAAGATGTGAAAGACTGCTTGTGTACAGGCAAGAAATAATCACTGTTTCTATATTAAAACAGAGAACAAGCGGTACTGATCTGATGCCTCATATTTTTAAGGATCTGACTGATTTGATACAAAGAAATCCATATTAAACTAAACTCCAACAGCTAAAGAGGTAATTTACTAGAGTGTTTGTCCACCCTTGTATTACAAGTACATGTATCCAAGAAGAGTAGCAAGGTTTTCTATTAAGTTCTTGTTCCTTTAAATCATCACTCAGCACTAGAAATAAAACCAGAAATCAATTTTTTTATGTAAGTAAATTTATTGGTTCTCTGAAGACACAAAAGTTGTTATTTCAAGTGCAGGCAACTAATCTTGTTTTATTGCCCCAATAACAAGAGATTAAAACATCACAGTCAATGGCTTTTAGGTAGAAAGACCCAAACTCTTGTCTCATATACTTGTGTTGAAATTTTCTGAACACAAAGATCAACTGCATATGTATATGAGAAGAAATCTTACATGTAAGACATAGTACAGTAGAAAAAAATATTGCTTATGAGCTTTCTGTAGAAACATTTTTATGTATTGAGAAGATGTACAGATTCAGGATTTTAAAGAAGATCTAATAGACTCTTAAAAACAATACTGTTGCAAGTGCTGCACTCATAATATCAAAAGTTGATCTTCTGGTAAGATTAAGCCAATGCCAAAACATTTGTAAACAAGATTCAATCAACACTTTAGTTTCTGCTGACATGAACTTGTTTTTTAAAATTAAACTGCTTTATACTAAGCAAAATACACTTCTAATAAATGGAAATATTAATTCTTAATGGGAATCCAGCAATTCTTTGAACATTTCTAAATTAACACAAAGGATCAAACTCTGCTCTCAGTTTTATTCTTGAATTCTTACTGAATTGTGCTGGTAGTAACAGCAGAATTTGTCCAATGTTGCCCATTCATTACCTCCCTGCTGGAGTACCATTTTTCTAGTAAAAGTGAAAAGTGTAACAGTGACGAAGAACAGGGAAATGCATATTCTAGCCATTTGTTACCCTGCTATTTTCATGTTTTGACATATCTCTTATAAATGTTGCTGTGAACATGTTTGTGGCAGTATCTCCAGAAAAATGCCCTGTGCCACCTACCGAAGAGTTAGAGGAATACAGAGAATCCAGAAGCTTCATTTGCAGGAGGCTTTACGCACAACCTTTGACTGCCCAACCTGCTGCATATACAATACTGAGTAATCAACCTGATGGTGAATATGATGTAGCAGATCATTACTCACATAGTCTGCATCCAAGTTCAACCTAGATGGTACTTGTGTTATGCTGTTTAGGAAGCATGCTGAAATGATAAAGTTTACATGGTGAAGGACAAGGGAAGATGATTCAGAAGGTTCTATCTGCCAGTGATTCCTTGCTTGGACCATATGTGCAAGCTGATGTGTCTCCCCAGCAAGTAACAGAGCTAAACAGACTCTGCTTAGAATCTCTAACTACAGGGTCATGATAAACAAACACTTAGGTGACTTAACCTGGATTTTTCAGTAGTGGGGAAGACAAATGACACATATGAGTTAACCACAAAGTCCTTCTCCATATGCAACAAAACCCTTAATAAGTGAAATCAGTAATATGTAGACTAAGATGTCAAAAATAAAAAAAAAAAAAACAGGCAGAGCATCAAAACTAAAAAACTATCATCCTGGGAGGTAACGTAGTTAGAGTAGCAGAAGAAAGGCACTTGCCCCTCAGCAATCCTACAGCTGATATACTCAGTGCAAAGCAACATGATACCAGCAGCATTCTACAGCTGGATGGGTGAAGTAGCAGCAGTAAAAGAAGATCAGTGAGCATCAGCAGGACACGGCAAAGACAGCAAATGCTGAACAGCATTTGTGTGAAGAAGCAAGGTGTCTTCTTCACACACAGAAGCTGAGTGTGCCTGATTGTATCACCAGAATACTAGTCTAATCTTAGATTACAAACTATGAGCAAGAGAGGCAAGGAAAAATCTGGTACATTAGAGAGGAACTTATTCTTTGGATGTTTGCACTGGAGGTGGGATATCTGAGGAGGATCACTACTAGAATTGCTGTAGGAGCAGGCATTTTACCTCCTGTTCGTGTACTGTCAACCCACTGTTATTTCTGCTTTCCTGAGCTACTGCTTCATTTTTCTGCCTTTACCACATTTCCTTTGAAATTGATTTTAAATATTGAAACTGAGCCCATTTTTCTTCTAAGACCACATGGAAGAGAAGTGACACTATCACAAATGCTGAGGCACTTGTGGTCAAGAATCACATGTATCTCACATTTCCTTATTAAGGTTAGTATTTGCATACAGTATTTTTTCTGCTTTGAAAATCAGATTCAGTTTTACCACTCAGAATTTCAAGCTGAGAAACACAGATCTGGATCCAGAGGAAAAGCAGTAGACAGCAAAAACTAACTACACTTTGGTATGCAGGGATTTTCTCACTCAGGTTCAGCAGTGTGAGACTTGAGACTTCACTTGAACGAGGCTCTTACTACCCTGCCCTTCACAGGCTGAGGTGGGCGCCAGTTATCAACCAGTGGGTTCTCAGGTTCGTTCTCAACATTCTTGGAAAGGCTACGGAGCTTCGCCATCTGCAAGGAAGAAAAATTAAAAGAGTCCACATGAATTCACCTGAAAGCAGCGTGGACCTCGATGCCTAGAACAAACTCTGAGACAGAAAAGGAATTTTCATATGTGATAACAAGCATACTGGTAGAGATTATTGGTAGAGATCACTGCAGCCCAGCAGTCAGCACTGTTTCTGTAGATCTTTATGCTCTTCTTCCACAGAATAGTGCATCATCTGACCCTTGCCTGGGCTTCTTTTGAACTTTTTCCTGACCCACACTCACAATGTGGAAAGCGTAGGGGCCTTCTGTGACCCTGCTGGAGCTGGACTGCAGTCAGATCACTTGTGAAAATATGGCTGTCTGTGACAGAGGATGCGCATCTAAGTCTATGCAAGGCAGTCTGACAGAAAAAGCTGGCCTGCAGAAATTAATATTTTGTTCTGTAAGGCAGAGAAATATATGCCAACTGGATTATTAAGTTCAATCATGAATTCAGCACTTCGCCATTGTTCCCCTAATTTAAATAAATACAGTGTTGCTTTGTTAATTATTATCCTTTCATCAGAATGCAAAATAAATCTGTTCTGAAAACAGCCAAATCAGTAAAAAGGCTACGCCCTAACTTGTATTGCTGAAGCAGAAAATAGCATAAATAACCAAAAGTTTTAATGCAAGAACTAAAAAGAAGGTCACCTTATCCAGACTGGCTCTCTATTCTTTTTACGTGTAAATGCACATTTCAGCTCTATGAATACAATTAGTACATTAATTTGTATTAACATTCAGGTTTTCAGGTTCTAGCTATTTTGACCCTTCTCCCTGACAGCTTTTAGAAAGCCAAGATCTGGACCAGCAATGTCTTAAACTGGGAAACCAGCTAAGTGTTAGTCTCACTTGCCACTTAATGCGGAAGCACAGAGAATGAACTGAGGCTGCAGAGATGGCTGAATTTTGTGGCTCGAGGGCACTCCTGCCCACGCAGGTTTTCAGGATCCCAAGAACACTTCTGCTGAAGCTATTCCAGGAGGTGTCTACAAAGAAAGCCTGATTCTTAAGGTCAGTTTTACAGTTCATTTCAGCAGTCCATTCTGCAGGCAATTTCTCACAGTCCTCAGTGAAAGCTTTCCTTATCAAAAAAGGCAAGGTAGCACAGGGCTTGCAAATCAGCACACTGACACTGTTGAGAACTGGTAAAGCAGTAGCAGAACTAGCTGGAGTTTACCTGATCTGAGCTGACTTCAATTGGCTCCCTCAAGAGAATCCAAGTGATGCACTCCTCACAGGGCGGGGTAGTGAATGAACCATGGTAGGTCCAGTAGTCCCGCGATTTGGGGAAAAGAATTGAAGGATCAAAGTGCTGAAAAGGAGCCTCTTTCCCCTTTAGAGAAACAAAAAATAATTCTCTGCAGTATCTCTAGGGATATGCATCTTAAAAGACATCAGTATCTATGTTATTACAAAGGGAGTAATTAAGTATAAAGATTCATGCAAGAGATCAATCTGCTTTTCTTCCTTTCGAGCATTTGCCCTGCAATTAATAATAACTGACATTTTGATTCCATTAATAAATTAAAATAAATTACGAACTGAATTGTGTGGCATCAAAGCAAATCCCTTGTTACATTTTTCTATTCTGGAATTATCAAAATTTTGTTTTATTTTGGGTCACTTGGGATAAAAGTTAAAGGCTGTGGCACTGCAGGTACTGGTACCCTTTTTATTCAATAGAAGAGTGGTCAGGCATTTACTCCAGTTCCATTACAGTCTTCTCCTCTGTCTGAAGGAATTTAAATCTGCATGTCTCTCTCCTCCCAAAATTGTGCTCTAACTACATTGTCATGGTGACATTCTCAAAACTTTTTGTTGGTACTATTACACTTAATGTAAAAAAAGAAAATATTTCCTGGAACAGCACTGACTGGATCAGGAATGTCTTACAACTAAAAATGTTTATCACCAGACAAGGGAGAACAGAGACACCAGACATTTCCTGGAAAGTTTTTCTTTTCCACAAAATGGGATACTCAAGATAATATCTCCACAGGAGTGTGATGAGACTTCCTTGTTCCCTCAGGGTGACAAGAAATAAACAAGGAACTTCAGTTCTCTACTGGTAATTAGGATGCAGTTCTGGAAAAAAAAAAAATATTATGCCTAATTTCTTCTCCTATCATGGAGAATCTTTTCTAGATGGGAACAGAGTATTACTCTACAAAGGGCAATGGGAGGAACTAAAATCTTTCCACACATCCTTGCATAAAATGTGAGTGGAAAGAATAACATCAAGACTCCAAATATATCTTCCTGACAAAATCTGTAAATCCAAGTTTGCAAATAATTTCACAAAAAAAATTGTGCCTTCAGTAAATACAGTACAGTGTCCAAAAAACTCCTCTGTCTGTAATGTACCATAGCAATTTAAACTGCATGTGTAATAAGCACACAGGCGATACCATCCATTAGTCCTTCCTGAAAAACAAGTAATCTTAGTAAAATATATGTGCTGAAAGTGAAAAAAAAAAGAGATAAAATGCAAGATGTGTTTGTTTGCATATGCACCTATCTTTCTCTGCTTTTCTTCAACTGTTGCTTTTTCCAGAACCACTACAGAGAATCTCTCTATGTAAGAAGTCAGACCTTAATTTTTTTGCTGTTAGAAGTCATAAAATCTCCAGTCAGGCAGTCTCAGATAGAATGCAATGGACTGGATATCACTGCCAGCTTGTCATCATTGTATGACACGCTCTTTCACAGAGTTATTGATCAACTTTTTATTAACTGTGGTAAAGCTCTTCTGTATGTAAATGGCCAAAACGTGATATAAGGATTATGAGAGAAAGCTGAATCCGTATCAAGACAGATATCATTGACACAGTAGGGGAAGGAATGGGTAGGGTGAAAGAAAGACCTTCAGTTCCCTCAGCAGAAAGAACAGAATTGTATCTGAAGACTAAGAAAAGGTTGAAAAAAAAAAAAAATTAATATGACTCTGAGTGAGGAGAGAACAGATATCAAGCTCAGACCTGGACATCAATGGCAGTACATACATACATAAATTAAATGCAAGAAATTCTGCTAAATTTGGAAGAAAATGCTTACAAAATTTCTAAAATTCAGTCCTGGTGATCTAGTGGTATGTTCAGTGTCAAGTAAAAAAGGCACTTTTCTTTTAGCATCATTAGAATCATAAAGCTTATCATAAGGTAGAATTGCTAACATATACCTATGGGTTAGGTTTATGTTAAATAATAAACAACAATAGATGCAGCGTCACAATTCTCTGCAAAGAACTTTTGTATCTATACAATAGGTATGGACTTCGGTCCTTGGATTATTAATTAAACTGCAGAACAGTTTAGAATAGGTTTGCAATGCTATTTGTGCTAGTAGTATCACAGGAAGACAGAACCTAGGACTGGTTCAGAAACTGTAGCATGTAATTCCTTTTATAAATTAATTCAGTTCCATCTTAAAACTAATAAAGTTTTTAATCTCCCTTACACTGACTGGGAGCTTGCTCCATCATTCCTAGTAGTTTCTTCTCATTTTAGACTAACTAAATTTCTGACTCAATTATATGCATTTGTTTCAGCTACTGCTGTCCTCAAATTCAAAAAGGTTTTAATTTCTTCTTGGTATTAGCACACTAGCATATTTTTACAGAGCAGTATCAATAAAACTATCAATTGCACATGCAAAGACTGATACAAAATCCTCTACAAGAATACTTACAGAAGTGAGGAATTCTACGTTTACTTAATTAAAAGAAAATGTCATGCTCCACAGTCCAATGCATCACCTCTAGTGCTACTGTTAGCTAATCAGAATGATGCCAAAAAGTGAATCTGAACTTCTGATCTCTGCTTCTGCTGCTTTTCAACTATATTGTATCACAAAAATTGTTTTGATACCTTGGTCTTAATGTTATCAATTTCTTCAAGAATTCTCTTCATTTCTGGTTTGGGAGTTTTTCCAACCTGTAATGCAAAGCACAAGTACTGCACTTTTTCATCATGTTCCACAGTATTTGAAAGAAATTCAGTGCATCCCATCTGTCAAGTTAGGCAGCAGTACTCTCAGAGCATCCGGTACAGACTGACACAAAATTACGTGTGTTAAAAAAACATCGGCAATAGCACACTCAAGTATTTGGCTTTGCAATTTAAAAACGTGTTGAAAGACTCTACACTGTCTGCGGAGAAAAAATGCATGCTCAGTGTCATCTACACTCTCCAGGGCCTGGCCCTTGGCTTCTGGTTTGGAAGCAACCCACAACCACTGTGAGACATATAAGCACTCAGCAAAGTTTGGTAGTTCTGAAGTTCCTGCAGACACTTCAAACATTCTGCAGCACATATGCAGTCAGATCAGACTTGATACAAGACATATGTGGAGGTTCATGTCATGACTTCCTCAAGCCATGGGGTCACTTTATTGCTTGCGTCTATGATGTTTAGCACCTCCAAAAGCTTTGACATGGCTCTGCATCCCAGAAGAGCAAAGGTACTACGCATAAGACATGCTGCTATTGCAATGTCTTGTTCCAAAATAGATATTCAATCTCTACTTTAGCAATACCCCAAAACCCAGTAATGGAATATGACAAACCCAGAGCAAAACAACAGCTCCTATGCCAAAGAGCAAGAAGGAAGCAGGGAACGAGGGCCAGAGAAGATAAAGTGATAGTACTTACTTTTCTAGACCTTTTAGTTGATCTTAGCATGGTTAATAGGAACATTATGTTATACTTTATAAGTTATGTTTTACAAGATAAAGCTTTAGCCTAAAATAGACCAAAAGAAATGACAAAGGAAGAATAATTGAAGTACAGAGTCATAGGGGAGAATGTGGACAGGTGCTGACCTTCTGTCACTTTCAGTTTAAACTAACCACAAGAAAAAAGGTCAGGCTGGCTCACAGGGTAACAGAATTAAAATCACATTTGATCTAGCCTGTCCAGGGACACTGTGGCAAAATCAATTGCATCCATTTGCGATTTCTTTTATGAATGCAGCTTACCAGTGATAAAACAATAAAAAGAAAGCTATTCTCTGACACTTGTGTTCAAGCCGAAATGCACACCTGAAGGTAAAATGACAGCTACATAGCTGAAGTTTGCATAATTTATCACTACTAGGTTATCTGTCTGTTAGTGTTTGTCGGTGCTCTAGACCACAAGCAGATTTGATACTAGGATTGCTTTCTATTTATTAAAAAAAAATTGGAAAATATAGCTACAGCATTATTTTGTTATGAAGCTGATGTATTTAAAGGTTAAAATGTTCAGTGAACTTCTTTTACGAATCAAGTCTTTTTGGAGCAGGTTCGTTGAACTCCTTTTGATTCCCAGCTTAGGTGGGGATCAGCAAAAGACCAAGGAAGGGCACCAGTTAACATAACCTTGCTGACAGGCAGATACAATACTTGCTAGCAGGCAAAGGGCAGGAGGAAACTCTCTTCCTATGTAGACTGTCCTCCTCACTCAGCACACACCACAGCGAAGAGGTTATTATCGGGGTCAGTTATCCGTTATTGGGGACAAAGTTAGCAAGTGCCCCAGGCTTGAAGTTGTGTCTGTTTTTCAAAACCGCCCGTGATATGTGCCACTGGTGTCACAAATGGTGTCAGAAGTCTGCTCTGAACAGGTTAGTGCATGGAATCTGGGGGGCCCCAGGACATATGTGACTTCAGTCTGTACGTTACTTTGAATGTTTTCCTGTAAAATGATAGGAATGTAAATTTTTCCTGTAAAATGATAGTAAAATGATAGCGCAGGGAAAAACTATGGGAACTTCTTCCCTGGCACTAGAGAAATATGGAAAACACAGAAAATTATAAAGACTGAATATTTGCCACTTACTTTCAGAAAAATGCCTATAACAGCCACACCATCAGGTTGTTTCAAAGCTCCAGCAAAATTACCATGTTTTGGATTCCAGTGCACCATATGTAACTAAAAATCAATGAAATCTTAGTTATAAATGCAAGAAATTGCCCAACAACACAATCTTACAAGCTTATACATTAAATTAAGAAAAGTTTCCAGTACACAGCAAGTAAAGGAATGGATATGAAGAAGAAAACTATACATATGTATTTCCTATTCCTCTTCCCATGCTTCCATACACTCACACTTTCCATAAAGCATCATTTTGCATTTAACTGAAGCATAAAAGAACCAATATGGAGTTTACCACACCATACATTTAAAAATTAATCAGACAATTAAACTATAAACAGTTCAACCCAAGCACATGACATGCACACATGCAGTGCGTAAAACACCAACTGACATGCACTTCATCTCAAATAGATTTTTAGCTCTTCATGTTATGCAAGTAACTGCTCAAGGATTTACCCTTCCTTGTATGTTATATATATGTTATTTTGTATCTCACTACTCTCAGCACATTATACTGGAAAGGGGTGGAGATGGTAACCTGGCATTTCTTTCTCACTTCCACTTTCAACAATGCTTTATTTTCAGAATATATTTCAAGTTTTTACATCTCCTTCCAGAAAATATCTGGCTCCTGCATATCGCTAGAAATGCTGCAACCAGCAGTGTGGAATCTCAAAATAAGTCTTGTCTGGAACATAGTGCCATACAAAACAATAGAATTCTGGTGCATATTCTGAATGCAATTTTTTAACAGATTTTTTTTTTTTTTTTTAAGCACAGTAACAATTATTTAAAATAACAACAAAATCATTTGCCCTGAACATAAATTAATGTATTGCTCTCTGTTTCTTTTCTCTTGACGATAAGGATATCATTGCTAAGGATAAAAATGGAGCAGCCACATATCTTTGGTTGCATTCTAGCACAATTTCATACATGCCAGGTTTTATTCTCCTGTCAATAAATATCTGAGTACTGCAAACAAAAGCAAAGTAAAAAGTCTGTGCTTGAACTAACCAAGAAATAGCTTGAGGAAGCATAATTTGTCTGTTTAATTATCCACAGAAAGTGGAACACTAACATAGTTTGACAAGTTTCTCTATTCATTAATAATACTTTCTGAAAATAACTTAGTAATTCAAGCTATACCAGAAGCAGTTAAAAGCTAAAAAATATCATCAGAAAACAGATCTTCCTATTTGTAAATAACAGACTGCTTTTTCTCAAATATTTTAAAATATTCTGAAACACCAGAAAAAACTCTTGCTTGAAGAAACTAATTCCATGTTAGTATATACTTGCAAAGATACATTTGTTGGCAGATGCAACTTATCTCACTGCAGACTGATGAATATTCACAAGTTTCATATACAGATTTTAGAGAAAAATCCATAGCTACATACTTGCAAAATGGAGAAGGTTAATCTGTTCAGATGCACAATCGGTCAAATTCCAGTTAGTACTGAATGCTACTATTATAAAAATAAGTCCTACCTCTGCTGCATATTTCACCCCATCTATAACATGCTCAGAGCCATGGTCATCAGAGGAACCCCAGTGCAAGTGAAGCTGACGCAGCCTGTAGGCTCCCGTGAGCGGCCCACCTCTCAGCACTGCAATTAATAACCTACATTAACACTAGCCTGCAAAACGCTGACATACACATGTACTGAACAGGGACACGTACTGTGAAAGTGTGGAGCACCTTTTGTAAATCCAGCTAATTGCTGTGGGGGTCACAACACTCACTAGTTTACAAGATTGGGGCTGAATTCTGTTATCACTCAGGAAGAGTCACGTTTGATGTCAAAACTGTGGAATCTGCTGTGAGTCAGGCACAGAATCAAACCCCTTTTCTCCTGGCAAATGGATGCACTACAGTTCCTGACATGGACAGAGAAGGAAGGTATTCACAGGTCATTCTTATCAAGAAATGGTCTGTTGTGAAAAGGTTCCAAATACGACTGTGAAATTAACTCAAAGGTGCTTTGAAGCGTACCTCGAGTCCATGACTGCCATACCTTTGCTAAACAATGGTTACAGCACAGTTTCCTGCTTCTGAATAAAATGATGTATTTCTTGAAAGTGAGGGAAGAGAAAAGAGTTTATGTCAAATGAGTTAGAAAAGTGTTCTTGAGCAAGCAAAAGCTATAGTCAATGAAGCAAATAACGAAGCTATTATTTCTGATGTTCTTAGCCAAATAATGCTGACCATGCATCAGTCTGACAGTTTACATCAACTCTGACTTTCAAAACATCACACCTGCTCTTTCAGTTTGGGGATTCTTTTGAGCAGGGACTGCTTAGAGGATAAACTCTCAAATACATTTTTCATTCATTACCTAAGGCAGGAATGAGACGTGTTTCCTTACACAGAAAGCTGATAATGCAGTTCACAACTGCAGTGCCAGAAGACCTTGTTTAAATAGCATTCAAGTTTGAACTTCTACCAATAGCTTTGAAGTTCAAAGTTAACATTGAAATAATATTTAAATCCTCTTGCACCCAATGGTCTCAAAGTAATTCTTGATATCATATGTGTTGGAATACCTACACAGAGCAAAAGGTTCAACTTTACAGTTTCTCTTTTTAGGTGGTAGGTGTCACAAGCATTTCGGGGGGCAGAAACAAAGCACTGTGTTGTTTTAGGCATGCATTTCCTCTTATTTTTTTAGTTTGTTCATACATAAATAAATGATTATAACTAACTCAATACAGTATTGAGAAAGTCTTCCATAGAAGCCTTTAAAGGAAAATATAATATGTCAATAATAATAGTAGTTGTTGCTATTATTATTATTATTATTATTGTTATTATTATTTCACTTTTGAATGTAGGAAAAGTAAGGCAAAGACTTTAAGGCCCAAATCCTCACAAGTATTTGCTTGCCATTTCGCACTGGAAACAATGGGAGGCAGGAATTTTCAGAAGCTGAATTTATGTGATCTACCTACATGTATAAGCTAAATAAGTATCAGAGTTGGAAACTCATTTAACAGTTGTTTCTTACAAGTAGCCCTTTCCAGAACTCAAATACTGTGAAGCACTAGAAATAGCACTTCATAATGGTATACAGATCTCTTTAGTATAAAGTAAATCTTTTTAACATTCAAAATTTTCCATGTGGTTAGATGAAAAAAAGGCTATCTTCAAGGTAGATTACTTTTTCCAGTTAAAATTTGATCTGTGACTACTAATCCTCAGCTGCTGCCACCACAGAAGCCAACAAATGAAGGGAATGTTTACAAATTGCTTTTTCATGTCATTTTTCAGGGCTGTCAAACATTGTATTTGATTCCAGTCAGACACATCCCTATGAAAGACTTGAGCCCTAAGCTGCTGTCCAGCAGCCTGCAGAACATTAGTATTGGGAGCAGGGAGTGAATGTACACACTGGGTGTCTGGAGGAATAGAGATGATGGGGAGTGGAGAGGTAGGGAGGGAATGGAGGGAAGATGATTCAGAGGAAGGGCTGTGCCAAGGGCTGCTCTCTGGTCAAATCAGGGTCTTTCTCCAATACAGCTCCCTGGGCAGACATGTTCTCAGGCAGCCTCTGTCTAAACATTTCAGTCTTTAGGAAGCTGCAAAGACAGAGCAGAACCACCAAGTGAAAAGGTTCATAATCAATTTACTTCCCATGCTTTGACTCATGGCATTGATTTTATGCAGTGCTTGTAGAAGAGCATTCCATGTTATAACAAGAGTGGAATTTATGGTTTGTCTGAGGTCACTGTGTAGAAACTGCAGTAATAAACTAAATACTAAAGCACCATACAAACACAAAACAAAGCGATGTTCCCTGTCCTAAATAGCTTAGATTCCATCTGCGAGATGTGGAAAAATAACAAGTAGCAGTAATGGTAAATAAAGGAGTCCAAGGAAACAATGAGCTCATCAAGATAAAAAAAGAGAGAGTGATCTTTCAATGTACTGCAGATATATTTCATTAATGATATAGCTTACTAATAACAAAATCCCAATACAAATGCCATCAAAGCACGCAGAAGAATACAATGGAAAGTAACTCTGGTTTACATCAATTAGATTGCTTTCCTTCTTCATAAAGCATTGATCAATATTGCACGCTCTTGAGACATCTTTGCATTATATGGTCTTGTGAATTTATTATTCATTTATACTGTTGTTGCCTGTCTGCATTCAGAGCTACACACCGATATAGCTGTGGAATCAAGTTCTGAATAATTTAATTTAGAAATTAGAGACTGCTCTCTCTCAATTAAACAGCAAAGCTGGTTTGATAGCTTTTTCAGATTATGGAGGATCTTAAGACTTCCGATAGAAGAAATCAACCTCCCAGAAGAAATCAAGATCACATTTGGTGGAAATACATGAGTTCTGTGTTTACAAAGTGCCTCAGAGCACGCACTAAACCCCCTAGGTGACCGTCTCTCCCCTTACACAAAACCCGAGGATGTGGTGTTGGTGTTGAAAGAGGTGACTTGGGGAGGAGAGGTCCACCTTCCAACTGACTGTATTTCAGGGGTGCCCCTGTAGCTACAGCCTTCCTGCCCTACCTGTGGTGGACCTCAACATGACTGGATCCACCAGAATGCTCTCTGGGAACACCACTTTATGTACCCAAATGACTTTTCCCTGCCAGACTGGGCTGGCCAGGTGCCACAGGATGCATTTCGATTCCCAGCACTTCGCAAACCTCAATTCCTAACAACTCCCAAAAGCCGAACCAAAAACTGACCTGACCGATCAAAAGTGTCGTCGAAGACAACCCGGCAGGTGCGCCCGTTGTTCAGGATGGTTTTTGCTGCACCGGGATCGTAACTGGCGTGCCAGACGGGAAGAGAAGAGTCGTGCTGCACGTCTTTGCTGTTGATCTCAATGGGCGACTGCTTGTCTCCCTTGGCCATGGGGTAGTTTTCATGCCAGCGCTCGGGTCCTGGGGGAAAGGTAAGGAAATGTAGCCCCGGCTCGGCTCGGCTCAGCCCCGCCCGGCCCGGCAGCCCCGCGCCCCACTCACCGTTGTGGCTGTCGTAGCCCCACACGAACTGAGCCATGGTGCCGGTGCCGGTGCCCGCGCCCCCTCCTTCACCTTCCGCGGCGGCCCCGGCAGCGCGGTGCCCTCCTCCTTCCCTCCCTCCTTCCCTCCCGCACCGGGGGGCTTTTTATAGACCGCCGCGGCCCCGCGTCCTCCCCTGAGGGGTGGGCAGGGGAGGGCGGCAGCGGGAGGCTGCGAGGCAGGCGGAGGGGGCTGGAGGGCGGTGGGGAGCCGCGGGGGCGTGTGGAGCCATTTCCCCCCACCCCGGACGAGCCAAAGGGATGCCCGCAGGACTCAGCGGTTCCTTCCATCCCCCTCCCGCAGCGCTCGCCTCAGCCCGCCCGGCCCCGGGGTGGGAAAGGGGCCCGCGCCACCCCGAGAGGCCGGCGGGAGCGGGCGAGCGGGGGCTGGTGCTGACCCTGCAGAATAAACGGCGGGAGCGGCCGGTGGACCCCACGGCGGGACGTGAAGCCAGGCGCGGGTGGAGGAGCGGCTGCGTGCCCGGCAGCCTGCTGCACAAACACGGGGAGCCGGCCGGGAGGGAGGGGAGGCAGGACCCGCTGGGCCCGGCCTGGCACAGCTGGCGCGGTTTTCCCCTGCTTGGAGGGAGCGTTGCGGGCGTGGAGCCCGGCCCGATGATTCTGGGCAAGCTCCCCGGGCGGGCAGGCAGGCTTCAGAGCTCCGGCCTCGCTGCTCTTGCAAATACTCCCGTTTAGCAGCTCCGAAAGACACTGTATCTGCCTGAAAGGGAATCACATTGCCTGCAAAAGCGCGCTGTTACGCAAAGCTAGCCTCTGCCAGCCCCAAATGAGGCCATTCCTGGCTATTCGATCAAATTTGGGTTTGACATTGTCCAGTTGATTCTCCATGCAGGGAGCTTTAGACTAAATGCGTTTCTCACGTTAGGTAACTTAGCAGTTGGTATTTTGGTCAGGAAAACAGCTGTTTTTCAGATGATGATGCGTTGGTGATCGGTACGGTCATATAGTTGGCTTTGTGGCTACATCTGTGCTGAATACTCAAAGATTTTCTTTCAAATGCCAGCCTCGCTGCAGTCTCCATTGGCTTTGTCAGTCTGTGCTATCACTGCTGCAACTGTATCTACCACGAGCTAAATCCTACCTCAAACTACATACCTCCAGCTAGATAATATCCCAAGCTAAATATTTGGGAGTCAGCCAAGAAGCGTTGCGAACCATGGAGGTTTCCAACATAGTTGCAGCAAACTTGCTGAAATGCTCCTTGTACCCATCAGCACTGGAAAGTAGCATGGAAATAAATCTGCAGCTTCGAGAGGCTGTAAACCCTTTGTATGGTGAGGTACAGGGAAAAGGTTGAGAAGCTGCAATATATACAGAACCTAAAATTAATTTGGTCGTATTTAGTGTCACAAAACCAATTGGAAGATAAAGGTTCCCCCTCTAGCTTACCTATATAGGTAGGCTAATAAATAACTAAATGTGGACTTTGTTTACAGTAACTACAATGAATTCTTTAAACTTGTTTAGTAAATTTTTCTTTCTCTGAGGATAATCATAAGTAGACATCCTCCTTTGAGGGCAAGGTAGGACAAGATCTCTCACTGAGGAATCTGCATCTTAGAAGATTTATAGAGATTTATATTGTATCTTTACGTAGAGAAGATATGTCAGATTGAAACTCATTAAACCTTAGCATGTTATATCATAACATAAGAGATGTTCTGCTTACCATATTTAAAGATATAAAGATATGCTCATTATCAAAATGTCCTTCAAAACATGTAGTTCCTCAGATCTCCTTAGACAGAATTCAATTAAGAAAACACTAGGAGGTGATTTAGGTACAATAGTATGGAAAGTCACATCTTTCCACTTTCAAAAGAAC
Organism: Caprimulgus europaeus; assembly: GCA_907165065.1. The sequence goes on from OU015525.1 coordinate 29,149,810, forward strand.
TCTGAAATAAAAGAAAATACAATCTTTTACTCTGACATCAATCAAATGGATAATGTGATATTTGCTGCATGACAGGCATGTAAAATTGACACCTGCTGCAATTTTAATGCAGAAAGCTTAGACATTAATCCTTTTGAAAAGATTTCTACCTCATTTTCCTAGGGAGAAACATTTGGGAGCTCTTGAAGTTCTAATTGGAGCAGCTCATTTTCTGTCTGTATAAACAGAAAACTTTAGTGGGCTTGTTCATTGAAGGCTCAGAGGGACTTTTAATCAACTTCACATATACAAGAAATGCTTATTGGAGCCATTTATGGAGGGAAGGGGCATGATTTGTATAACACAGAAAAAGGTGCAAGTCAATTCTTTCAGTTCATTGCTCTGTATGAGACTTTACACTGTCTTCTCTATTAAGGAGTCCCATGCCTGCAGCAGAAGTCTTCATATTTTGGCTTTCCAGTTATCTGTTCCTGTTGCACCCAGAGGAGCGTCTCTTTGTCAGCTTGTGCACGTTGTGGCTTCTAGGCACTGACTTACGTGTAAGCGACAAATGCTGGGATCAACAGTGTAGGTACTTGGAGGCAGCCCCAGGCACTGAGTCATATCACAGTGTCTCACTGACTTTGTGGTGGTGGCATTCTTTTCCTGTTGCTTTCATCATCAAAGGCAGAGCAAAAAGAAAATGTAGTAGCTTTATCTGCATTAAGAGATAAACAATATAATTATTTTTGCATCCCTTAGGACCTACCTTTGTATTTATCCTTTTCCTCTGATATTGGCTCAGAAACTCATTATCGTCTAACTTGCATAACATTGCTTTCTCTAGGAAGCAAGTACTTCTATCACAGAAAAGAATATAACTAAGAAAAGGCTGCAGTTTTAAACATTTAAGAGTGGTGTTACCTTGTACATTCAAAGCTGCATTGCAGTGATTTGTTTCCATTTTCTAAACCTCTGACATGTTTAGAAAGCCAACAGCCATCTGCAATACCAGAGGCGACAGGATTACAGGATCAGCCTATACCATTCATGAAAAACTTCAGGATTTCTGCAAGCCCAGCTGCAGTACCTTCACCCACAGTACTGCAGTGTGCCAGTAATGAAAGCATCTTCACAATATCTTCTGAAAAGAAACAATATTATACACATTGTTCAGGTGGAAAATTGAGGTACAACATTTTTTTAAGAGTGACTTTCATAAAAGTCTTCCTACATCTCTTATACACTTTTAAAAACCCTAGCTTAAATTGTTTACCTTGGAGTAGGTAAGAAGACTGCAAAGTCGCAGAGAATCCAGTACAGCCTTCCTTACTCTATGCTTTAATCAGATCACACTTAATCAGGAACATACCTGCATGCCTTAATACTTGTTGGTAGCACTGTAAGACATAGCAAGTTGACATCCGTTTTGTCAGAAAGATAAGGTTTGAGAACTCAGGGAAGGAAAGGTAAGAGGAAAAGCAGGGACTTGAAACAAACTGACCATAGCAAATGGCAGATTTCAGCAGCATCATTAATGGCTGAAGCAAAAAAGTGTTAGTAAAGTCATTATCTGTGATTTTAGCTGCAGAAGGAAAGTTGTGCATTTGTTCATAGTGTTCTGATTTTGTCCTTAAAGGTAGAAGTGATTTTACCATCAACTGGAGATTGCTAGGTGAAGCACAGACTGAATAAATCCTAAAGCTGGCTTCTCTCAAACTGTCCTTTTAGAGTGATCTGACAATACAGCACACATAATGTAAGGACTTAAGTAAAAAGCAAGTGACGTAGCATGGCATGTGATGTCATTAAGGAACACAGCTGATGTTTCAGCTTTGAAAGATGCCTGCCAGACAGCTTCCTATCACTGTTGTATCTGTAAAAATCTAATATCAAATAGTATAATCCAATCCCAGTGGATAGAAACCAGCAATCTTCAGGCTAAACTGCAACTCTGTTACGGTAACAAAAGCACCCATGTGAAGTAGACAAGTGCATGCATCACATGCATGCAACTAAAGAGTAATGCACTGGGATGAAATGAAACCAAAGATAGAGAGGTTTTAACCCACGTAGTAATTGCAGACATGCTCTTGTCTGAAGCTGGTGCCCAATCACTGGATCACAGCTGGGCATCTGGTGACAACAGTTTACTTCCAAAGCTTATCAGAATAAATAAAATATAGTGGTCCTGTTGGATACCTAACCAATAAGATACTCTTAATCCAAAAGGGGGTTTTGTACATTTGTCACCTGAACTAAAGATTGAAACAGAGGGACTAGTGCTAATTAACATGCTACATAGCTATGGAACTACTGCAGTTCAGATGCAGTAGTTTCTTCTGCTAAACAAACAAAAGGCACAATCATGCTCATCTCGCTTACGAAAGTACCTTACCTGAAATCATAGACATTTTCTTTGGGAATGGAAAGCAGGAAAAAGCAGTCTGGAAAATGGCTCAGAGCCAGGGCTTTACCCAGAGCACACAAAGCATGTACAGAAGAATGATGCATGGAAAGTGACTTAGAGAAGCTTTGGAGTCTGCCAGCCATGGCTGGCTTGACCAGTGCCTTGACATAACTAGAACAACCAAAGTGCTGCTCGACCTCAGCAGGCCAATTTCCAGCAGTCTCCAGGGGCTAGCGTGACAGCTAGGAATTGTTGGCTGTAAGGGGACACACAGAAGCAAATATGCCAGCAGGATGTAATTCAAGAATTCCTCTGCTTGAAGCTAAGCTTTCCAGCTTCCACCTTGCTCAGAGCTATTTCCTATGGGTGATTTCATTCAAAGGGCTTTGCCAGAGCACAGAACGTGCCCAAAATGAGCACATTGTTAAATGAGCAAAAGCATTTACTCAATGCCTGTGGCCAATCTAAATATAAAATATATCCCACTGTATTTAACAGCTTGTGGAAGAAAACAATACAAGAGAAAGGCATTTGATAATACACAATATGGAAGGGGCAGCAATATTTTTTTTGACATATTGCACGTTGCATGCTAGGCAGCACAAGAAAGGCATGTCACTCAGTGCTTTTGATTGAGGGATGCCATGGTGGCATGCTGTAGCCAAAAAGCCAAATTGTCATATGCCTTCTACTTCACTGAGATGCCATGCTACGGAAAACATTGTAGGCATGAATGGAAACCCCCACTGACAGCCAGATCTATGCTGGAAGGAAAAAGAGGAGCATATTGGGTCAATTTTGTTGGTTTTGTACACAGTGAATTCTTTAGCTACCTTTAATTTATTTGATGAAAAGAAGAATGTAGCTTATCTAGACTAACATTAGGCAGACTTTTAATGCAACTTTAAGGCATATAACTCAACAGTCTGCAGTCTGGGCTCTAGGACCTTGCTTGTAAAATCCCATCATTGTCCTGTTGTGGCTCAGAACCTGCATCACCATTTGTAGAACTTAATATTAAGTCTGTGAGATACAATAAACTTGGAAACAGTTAGCCAGACTTCAGATTTAGCAAAAGGAACTAAAAAGTAAACAAGTTTTCCTTGTGATAGTCTATTAAAATGAGCATAGACTTAAAAGAGTAGTAAAAAAAAAAAAAAGTAAATTTATTAAATATCACATACAGATCTGATACAACAAATTCATACTGCCCATTTAAGGCACATCTTCTAGATCTGAAAATCTAAACTAATAAAATCTGCTGAAAGATGACTCTTGTCCTTTTCCCTTAGGGATTTGCTTGTATGGCATTCACACTGAAATCCAAATCTGAGCTGGGCTGTCCACTTTTATGGACACTGGCACAGTCTGACTTGAAATAATCCAAGTATGAGAATCTGACCTATACTGTTTGCTTTTATAAGCTCTGGACGTGTCTGTTTGGAAATTCCAGCAGATTGGCAACTCTTTTATATCAAGGTAGAATTTTACATATGACCTTCATCTTGCATGATACTCTGGCGGTCACATCTACCTGGGAACAGTCCTAAGCAGACCACAGAAATGAGTGTAGCATGGGAGAGTTAGTAAGAGCTTTACATAAGACATCTCAATTTATTTTGTCACTTAGTTAATGATGCAGCAAATGAGAAATACTTCATACATATTTTCCAGTGAGACACATCCTCCTAAAAGATAATTTTGAAAGAAAATCATTGAATGTGTTTCCAGCCCTTGAAATATGCCTTCTGCAGGCAGCGGAGACTTCAGCTCTTAATCATCTTCCAGACGTCCCTTGAGATGCCTGTGTCCTAAAACCCCGAGAAAGTCACTCCTTATGAATCCATACAATTTGTGCCCTTCTAAAGGTCAGAGAGTATCATCCCCTTTCTAACAACACCTGTGCTTCTCTTCACTTTAATGGAGTCAAGATCTAAGACCACAAAACAACTTTGAAAGCATCACCTGTAGGTCATAAAAAGATAGCTTGATTTGGGAAAGTATAAATATTTATATATACTTATAGCAAATGTAAGGAGTATGTAATTAAAAAGGTGCCAGTATAAGGAACCCTATGCTTGTCACATACTTAAATTTCAGCAACACATATTGAAGAGCAGGTATTACCAGAAGAGAGGGAAAAACTAGATAATAAAAAGCCTTCAGTAACTGAGAAACAATATTGGCTGGAAATGTTAATGTTGTTCTCAGAAGAACAGTTTAAGAAATTAAAAGTATATCAAAAGTTGTTTTTGTTTTTGGTTTGTTTGGGTTTTTTTAACAAGCCCCATGGACACAGACTAAAAGAATGATATGCAGTGATCCTAAGATGTAATCCTTAAAAATCTGTCTGAAGATACAGTAATAGAGTAGTATATAATTTTTGCAGTTGGTAGTACATTACAATCGTATAGACAAAATCCTCATCTTCCATCCTCTGCACTGTAAATCCCATTTCTATGAATTTATACTGGTACATCTCCATGGGCTCCTGCAATATTTAGCTTTCTTTAGCATGACCACTTACAAGCTTGATCTGTAAATTCTGCAACACATCTGTTCTTTAAAGTTGCCAGTACAACTAACTGAAATGCTATTTTTCTGACAGTTTGCCATGACTCAGTACAGTTGTCTGTTCAGCACAAAGGATTTTGCTAGTTTTTCTCCCTCCATTCCTGCCCTTCTGTGCCTTTCTGTTCCTTGTTGTCTTTCTTCAAATTTAACTTAATCTGTGATGTCAACCTCTGTTCTCTACAAATATGTTTGTTGCCCAATGCATCTTTACATAATGTATTTTGAAAATCAAATACTCTTTTATTCCCCTCAGTTGATGCCAAGACTTCATGATGGATTTTGATGATCAGTGCTAGACATTTTTAACGTGATCCAATCAAACTCTGCTATTCAAATCTCATGGTCATTTCAGCGACCTTATTTACACACCTGTGGTAGTGCTGAGATACAGAAATATGTTTGAAGTATGGAGCCAAAGTACTCGGACCCTTTCAGAACTGAACTCTTGACTCTTGACCATAAGGATGCTTCAGTGCTACCTATAAAAGCCGTAAAAAGTATTTTCGTAATACTTACCTTTTGGATATTTTATTTGAGTTTGGGGTTTTTTTTATTAGTAAACACTTTATGTCATTGTGGAACTCTTCTTCCTAGACAAGGACAGAATATTTTCTGGAACAAACACTCCGCATCTTCCCAACTTGTCTGCAAAGAAGACCAGTAAGGGCCTTGATGTGATATGCTAGAGGTAAATGAGGAAATCATGCTTAATGCTTGCAGGGAAGACAGTGACTACTGTTATATTGTGCTGCACTTGAGGCTCTTTTGGAAGCAGTAGCGGCATCATACCAAGGAGTGACACTGAGAGGTCCCCTCTGGTATTTCCTGCTTCTGCCACTATAATAATGGTCACGGCTTATAATCAACACATAAAGAGCTCAGTGATAGTGAACACTGAAACCCTTTTTGTTACTGTAGCTTGGGACCTCTGACCCAGAGCATGCAAGCTGGTAGCCATATGTGCGGTCTGGAACTACAGACTTTGGCTCTCCCAACAGCGGTGATTGTATATCCTCACCAGATTGTCACAGGCACAGCTCCTAATCACTGTTATCGTAGGAGAACACAACTTTGACTGTGGAAAGCAGTTGGGAACACAAATAATTCTCTTTGATTCTTCACATTTGCTTGGTGATAGCTTGCTGTCTTTCCCTCAGTTCTAGTGATTTTGAGAAACTCTCTACATAGTCAAGTTATCATTTTAGACCTTAGAAAAGCTTTTAGGTTGCTCAGAGTTAAGATCAATGAAACCTTTGTATTCAGGATGCACTCAGGTGCAGACATGAGGTGCACCAGTTCACTACTGCAAAACCTGGGTACAAAACATAACCAACCTAATTCCTTACTAGATCTTATTGATTATTTTTAAGAAATATGCTGGGCTGAAATGGAGAAATGAGGATTAAATACATCATAATGAAGAGTCAAAAATCAGGAAATACCGATAAGAAGTCTCAAGCCAGTCAATACTAGCAGTTTATATAACCAAGCAGTATCTGCCAACTTCTCAAACATCCCATGTGGACACAGCAAAGATTTCCCAGCTATTCAGAAAGCAAATTTCTCCAGTACAGCATAACTGTAGTGAAAGGCATATGGCAAGAAATGAGACGCCATTATATCTTGTCCTGTCTCTAACACTGGTGTCCTCTGAGGACCTGTGGGTGTCACTCCCCGGCCAGTGTTCACATTGCTGTAATTGTGCAGATAGCACAGCACCCTACTCCCTAGCACACAAGACTGTTTTAAAGGAGAATAACATGATTATTGCAAACTCTTTTTTTCATCGTAACAGTCACATGCGTGCTACGTGTTAGCCACCTACTTGTTAGAGGAACACCTCTGCTAGCGGGGGGAAATCTGATCTCTTCTGGGTGTCTGCACTGCTCGGCCTCACCAATCTATTTCATTGTTTTCTTGTAGAGCTGCAAGTAGCGTGCTGGGTGGAGAGAACAGCAGACTGAACACTCAGAGCAACCTGAAATTTCTGTTAGTATTTCTCAGTTTGCATCCCTAAACGTTACTGTTTGTAAAGCCAGTTTCACTAGTCAGTCGTCTTCTGTGCGCATCTGACTGGGCATTTTCCCAGCTTTAACTACGTGCTTTTTGCAAAGGTTCTCTACAGAAATTATAGCAAAGTATTTTAAGACATTAGACATGGAAAATATTTTTCTGACCTTGCATCACTATACCTTTCTTGACAGAGGCAATGAATCCAGTGTTTCAATTATAGGTCTTACACACACTATTGGGCAACAGGCCAACAATTTTTATCTGTGTATTCCAGGACCAGTAGCATTTGTTTAGCTATAAATTCAGAGATGCTGTAGGTTATGATCTTCTATCAGGACCGGGAAAATATGTGCCATGATGAAGCCCTTTCTCAAAACAGTTTAATCTAATTACTTACTTTCCACTTAAACTCCAGTGACTGAAACCTAATAAAATGTAATAAAATAAGGTATTTCTGATTGGACATCAAAAGGGAGCACATGCAGCTGCACTCATTTCTTGTCTTCCAGATGTCTTACATCTTACTAATATATAAAAAAGAAGGTAGAGGTTGTGTGAGAGGAACATTACAGTCATGCAATGTATGTCTTTTCACTCTCTCACCTGGAATGTCTATTATTAGTTTGGACAAAGCAAGAGTAAAGTCAAAACACATCTTGAATTCCTCAGGAGGCTAGAACTGGATGACCTTTCTGCCTCTATCTTTTTATCATTTGAATACAGTAAACTGTAAAGGCAGAGCCAATCTGTCTTTAAATGTGGATATATCTTCAATTTCTGGTAGTAAATTTTTGTACAGAGAGAACACACATACTTGTATAACCAAAATATATTTGCGAATGCAGACAAGTAACTTCTTAATATTAGATCTTGAATAATGAAAAATATAAAATTTCAAATAAACATTAGCAGCACCAGAAGTAGTATCATAAGTCAAATTCTCTGAATTAATGTCAGTTGCTAAACAGAAAATTAAAGACAAAAACAAGGTAAGAAAAAAGGTATTCTGTGTTAAAACAATTGTATTGGCTTTGCGTGGCCAGGATTTGGTAGTGGGGGGGCATAGGGGTGGCTTCTGTGAGAAGCTGCCAGAGACTTCCCCTGTGTCTGACAGAGACAATGCCAGCCGGCTCCAAGACAGACCTGCTGCAGGCCAAGGCTGAGCCAATCAGTAAGGATGGTAACGCCTCTGGGATAATCTTATTAAGGAGGGGAAGAGAAAAAAACTGGGCAATTTGAAGCTGGAGAGAAGAGTGAGAAGATGTAAGAGAAAACAACTCTGCAGACACCAAGGTCAGTGAAGAAGGAGGGGGAGGAGGTGCTCCAGGCACAGGAGCAGAGATTCCCCCGCAGCCTGTGGTAAAGACCATGGTGAGGCAAACTGTCCCCCTGCAGCCTATGGAGGTCCATGGTGGAGCAGATGTCCACCTGTAGCCCGTGGAGGACCCCACGCCGGAGCAGGTGGATGCCCCGAAGGAGGCTGTGACCCCGTGGGAAGCCCACGCTGGAGCAGGTTCCTATCGGGACCTGTGGCCCTGTGGAGAGAGGAGCCCATGCTGGAGCAGGTTTGCTGGCAGGACTTGTGACCCCATCGGGGACCCGCATCAGAGCAGTCTGTTCCTAAAGGACTGCACACCATGGAAAGGACCCATGCTAAAGCAGTTCATGAAGAACTGTCAGTCATGGGAAGGACTCACGTTGGAGAAGTTCATGGAGGTCTGTCTCTCATGAGAGGGACCCCACGATGGCGCAGGGGAAGGAGTCCTCCCCCTGAGGAGGAAGGAGCAGCAGAAACAATATGTTATGAACTGACTCCAACCCCTATTCCCTGTCCCACTTTGCCGCTGGAGGGGAGGATGCGGAAAATGGGAGAAAAGTTAAGCCCAGGAGGAAGGGAGGGGTGGGGGGAGGTGTTTTAAGATTTGGTTTTATTTAGACTTATCATTCTAGGTGCATCAAATGAAGGAGGGTCTGTAAACTCAAATAACTGCTGTCAAAGGCAAGATATCAGTGATTAGGCTCTTAATTTTTACCAAAATCATCCTATCACCCACAGGTAATCCCTTCTCAGCTGCCAAGTCCAGGGACTTGTTTTCATATGCCTTCGCCTGTGATGATCTAGGAAAGAAAGGCAAATAAGGGTTTTCCTCTATCAGCCAAACAGTGCTCACTTCGGCAACATGTTAATGCTTTCAAAGAGGGATTTTTCACTCTTGAAAATCAGTCAAAAAAAAAAATTTCTGATCAACTGTTTAGAACAGCTGAAATGAACACTACAGCTGGTGCAACAGCAAGCTGGTGCAGCTGTAAACAATTAATCCTTGTGCATGCTTTCATGGAGTGCTACTAACAGTTTCCTAAAAACACGTATCACAAGGGCTGAAGAAAATCCTCATCCTGTAGTAACGCCCTTCTTTTCAAAAGGTTTATGTTCTGAACAAGTTTCTCAGTTAACAAAGAATCAGAGAACCCAAGGCAGAAAAGAGTAACATCATAGACTTTTATACTATCAACAGAAAATTTGATGCCCAGAATGCCTGCAGAATATTAACAACAAATTTCAATAAAAGCTAGTTATGGTATGTTCTAATGCTAATATTTCATTCTGAATTCCAGCAAACTAAGCTCCCTGGTGTGAAAGGACAATAAACCAAGTCTGATAAAAGTTACCATGCTACCAAAAAGCTTATCACTCTTGTCTCGCATCAAAAAAGCCCCAGTCTTACATATTTTGCTCAATAGGTGGTTACCCTGGACCTTGGGCTGGTGACTGGAGTGCTGGGGGATACTGTAAACGCAACTACCAAAAGATTGCCTGCTGTTGGAAGGAGTGGGGATGGCAATATTTCAGTTTTATAAATAAGTTCTGTTTTAGTCAGCTATTTTACTGCAGTACTCCACATTGTCCTGTGCTCAACAAAGAAAAAAGTTTAAATAATGCCATTATTTGAGTACCCAATGCATTGTTCTTAAGTTTGTATTTCTACTTCTTTGAGTTTAATAAAGGTCTGTGTTTGACTACATCTTTGAATATAACAAAAGAATAAACTATAATCTCGTAAAAAAATGTATTTAGCATGGTAAAATAACAGATAATCTACCCAAACCACAGAAGCAAATACAAAGAATTCTGTTTAAATAACTGGATGCATAGTTTATGAAGTCAGGAAGCCCTTTCTCAGCAGAAACTGTAAAGCTGAGAGCTTAAGCCATCTCTTATGGACTAGCAGTGCTCTAGTCCCAAAAAAAGTTCTCTTAAGTCTCCTTGTTTCATTATGCACAGGACACCACCTTTGTTAAGCCCTGCTGAATTTATCAGCTTTGACAGCAGTCTTTTGCTTTTGGTAATAATATATGGCTTTCCTTTTTTGGGTGGTAGTCTGCTGACTACCATCTGATAACACTGGCTACTAAGCATCCTGAAATACAGACAGTGAACATCCTGGGTGTGCAGAGTAATTTGATACTCACACGATGTACTGTCTTTCTACACGCATTTGATATGTCTACTATACTGATGTACAGCAAGTTGAGTGTGCACATGTGGCTCAGTAGTGCAGTATGCATGAGGAAGGTTTGACATTCTGCATTTACTGCCTTCGCACTGCACAGAGGCAATGAGAGTACATGGCATCGCTGTGCTAGACTAACGCCTGCCCCAGTGGAGAATTTTTTTGTCTTGGGGAGGAGTAGGTTGTTTTTAGGAGTGACTTCTTAAAATCCTTTTTATATGGAATGGGTACAAATGCTAAGGAAGTGGTAATTGTCTCATTACTCTGCTACTGAGGGGTTTTCTAATTGCCCAGTCGACTTAGCAAGTTATTGGTGTTGCTGATCCTCCTCATACGAACATACCTCAAGCTGTGGTTTAGGAAGCCCAGTATCACATACAAAAGTGTTTCTCCATCAAAGGTTTACATTTTAATAGTCAGTCATGCTTACATTACTGAACCCAATTGCAAGACTGCTGCTAAACATGAATCATTTGGTATTACAAGACTTTTTCTGGTTTTCGTAGAATCATACGATCATGGAATGGTGTAAGTTGGAAAGGACCTTAAAGATCTAGTTCCTGAGCAGAGACACCTTCCACTAGACCAGGTTGCTCAAAGCCTCATCCAGCCTGGCCCTGAACACTTACAAGGAGGGGGCATCCACAGCTTCCCTGGGCAACCTGTTCCAGTGTCTCACCACCCTCACAGTCAAAGAGCAGATACACTGGAAACTGATGTCTCTCCTTTGACAGTCACCCTTGTAGCACCAGTGCCTCAGTGAAGGCAAGTCACATCTGTGGGGAAAACCTCCTTCTGATTCACATAAGATATATTTATCATCGTAAGATATCACATAAGGTATCATGTAAGATATACTTATCAGAGCCACAAAGATGATTAAGAGAGTGGAATATCTCCCTTATGAGAAAAGGCTGAGGGAGCTGCGTCTCTTTAGTTTGGAGAAGACTGAGGGGTGACCTCATTAATGTTTATAAATATGTAAAGGGCAAATGTCAGGAGGATGGACCTAAGCTCTTCTCAGTGATGTCCAAGGTAGGACAAGGGGCAATGGGCATAAGATGGAACACAGGAGGTTCCATGTAAACATAAAGAAAAACTTTTTCACTGTGAGAGTGACAGGCCACCGGAACAGGCTGCCCAGAGAGCTTATGGAGTCTCCTTCTCTGGAGACATTCAAAACCCACCTGGACACATTCCTCTGTGACCTACTGTAGGTGATCCTGCTCTGGCAGGGGGGGTTGGACTAGATGATCTTTCAAGGTCCCTTCCAATCCCTAACATTCTGTGATTCTGTGATCATCTATCATTCAAAGAGATCATAATTCTTACCATTCACACAGAAAGACTGATTTTTGCTGTTGCTAAACAATCACTTAGATAGTCAGTGAGTCATTTTTTTCTATGGCCTAATAACTAAGCTTTCACTTATTTAATACAATGAGGAATTTACAGAATAGAAATTAAAGAAGCGTAATCTGTAGACATGTAAATAAAATTAACAGAAATAAGTGACAATTAATTGTGATGTGCTTATTATATCATAATATAATAAGTGAAGAGTCCTTCAGCAATCACAGTATCATTAAAGGAAAAGTATTTGTTTCAGAGATGTTACAAGACTGTCTTGAAATAATAGCATATGATACTGTGTTTATAAGATCTGTTTCTCTGTCTGCACTTACTACATGACACATAATCTCACTATGGTATTGCACTTTGGAATGGAAGGAATCCAACAGTTTAGTTAGGCTTTTAGAAAGCATTAGCTAATTATAGCTTTTATAATCCCCTTCATTTAGAACTAGACTCCTGTTTGTAATAGCTGAGATCATCCTCATCTTGCAACATCCCACACAGTCACTTGCTAGATACCCTGTTTCTCCTGTAAACATGCATCTCTGAACTCTCAATTCTATTATTTTATCTTAACAAAATAATAGATTATGGACTGTTTGCTGTTTTACTTTATTCACATGATTGATTTCACCACAGATAAAAAAATCAGAGAACAGATATTATCTGTGTATGTCTTAATCCAGATGTCATGAATTATAAAAATCAGTGCACACAAAAGTTCAAAATTCCCTATGTGATGCCCACATCTCTGACTCATTCTTCTTAACTTTAACTCTGGACATATTCTCTATACAACATATTCGTTGATTCTTATATCTGATCATAGAAAATAAACAGAAAATAAACTAGCTTTGCTGAAACTCAGTATAAAATTATTACCTTGTGTTCTAATATTTTTCATAGTGATAGAGAAATGTACTAGAACAATACAAACAAAACTTCAATCACAGAACCATAAAAACACTCAAATTGGAAGGGAACTCAGACACTTATCTTCCCATACCTTCAGTTCCAGAGTTGAAGTCTGGCCTCATTTTATTCTGCACCTCTTTTTTTTGTGCATCCCTAATACTTCTGCCAGTCCTCCATTTCCTGTTGGCATCTTACAGCCTCCCTCCAGACTCTTCACAATTTCTTGTTTAGTTTCTAAAACACAGAACCCAAAATATCTTTATTTAGAAGTGTTTTCTTGTCACTTCAGAAAGCTGTCAAAGAGTGCTGTTTGTTGAGATCATCTGAGTGGTTTTAAGCTTTCACTGAAGAAACACAAGGGTATAGTAATTTTGATTAAGAGCAGGCATATTTTAAGACACTGTTAGTGGAGAGCGTGAAATTGGAGAAAACTGCAAAGAAACATACAGAATGTGAATTCTTGACAGAAGTAATGATTCTCATTTATTACTATCTATCCTGTCGGGTAAAGGTGCTCTTCAGAGGTGAAGTGAAGTACCTGGAGGACTCTTTCATGGACTCCCACATCCCTGCTCTGTCAGCACGCAATAGGATGGACAATGGCCAGGGAGATGGTAAAGGATAGGGAGATCTTTCCAGAATTTGTTCTTAGCTTCCCTGAAGAGGTAAGAGCATGAATGTGCCATTGTGCCATCATGCACTTCCCTCCCTTCAGTAACACTCTTCCTTTCTGTCTGTTGCCAGGCTGAGATCAACCCACTGGCTCCTTTCCTCCATCTCAGTCTGTTTACATTGTTTCAGGTTTTCAAGGCCATCTCTGCACAAAAAAGGGCTGGAAAACTTCCTTTTTTAAACTGAGAGGAGGCCTGCAGTTTGCTCCGTTGACCTGGAACTCAGTTTTCTGATCCTTTGCCAGTATACCAGAGTTTATTTTTTTGTTGCCTCTGTGAGAGGAGTAGGATAACTAGGTAGTACAGAGTGTGATTTCATGGTGGCAGGAAGCAGGGAACATGTGGTTAATCTAAATTACAACAGAAACTAGGGGAAATAAGGCAAGCAGGTCTGATTTTTAATATTTTCAGGCAAATCAGGCTTTTAGCAGAAATGCTGGAAAGCTGCTGTGCACTAAGAATAGAAAAGATATAATGATTTATAATAATTATTTATTAGAAAACAACTAATTCTTCTTAGTCCCATTTAGCATCATGAGGCTAAGTTATATCACAGTGGAACATCCAGCAGTGAAGATGATTATGAACTGAATAGGCGTGGTTTCTTGCAAAAACCTCGTTCAATTTTTGTACAGTTTGCATTAAATTTTGATCTTTCATCTCTTTCCTGTACTTCTGGTTTATGTGCTGTGATGTCTCAACTGGGATACCTGCTAGTTTCACTTCTCTAAGAACTCTACACAGGGCTAAGGCAGGTATTTTTAGTGCAAATACAGAAATGGGCTGTCTGTAGGTGGCAGAGTTGGTCTAATGGTTCAGGGTTATTTGTGAATTCTGGCATTCCTGAAACTACTTCTGTTTCTTAACAAATATGACTCTTAGATTGCAATTGTTAAGTTGCAGTAGGTTTCAAACATGCCCTGGTGAAAAAGGAAAGGTACCACCAAGTTGCACTGTGCACCGTCCAGGCTGCCCACATGCCATCAAGCAGCTGGATACGACTGGATACTTCTACAGCTTGCACTGTGCTTGTGGAGTTTAATGTGGAGCATGAAAAGGGAGAACACTGCTATATAATAATATCTTTAGAATGGAAATCAGTGAAACTACATCTATGGTACATAAATATGCTTGTTTGCATAGGTACATATCTGCATTGTACATTTGTAACAAAACTTGCATGTGTAACTTGTGGAGGTGTTTTTCAGCAGTTCAATAGCTCACAAAAAGAGAAATACTTCTGTGAAACAGCTGAAATTATTATTTTTCTCCTGTCCCTTTGTTATTAAGAACTCTTTCTGAGAAACTGTGACTGAAGCACTGCATCCCTAATTGGCTGACAGAAATTATTCTTTATGACTATTACTGGTATGGATAGTAAAATCAAAAGGTATGGTAAATTAAAGACAGAATAGGCAGAAAGAAATATAGATAAATAATCCCTGAATCTGGTTTTAAGAATCATTTTATGAAAAAAAAAAATCAATATAATAAAAAGAATAGGAACCTTTTCAGTAGGTATATGCTATTTGTTTTGCTACTGCTGTTTTGATACAAGCATTAGCACTTTCTTACTCACTCTTTGTAAAGAAACCATTAATTTTAATGCTTTGTCACTGGCAAAAGAAAAATAAACTTCTCAGAATTTCTGCTGCTCCTGTTTTTCACTGCTTAGTCTCCTAGGAGACTAGAAACAAAAAAAATAGTCTCAGCTACTCAATGCAGCTTACAATAAAACACGAATTAAATCTTTCTGTAGCATTTTGAAAAAATCCTAATATCAGAAGTTGCTTTTGAGCAGCAAGCTTACCCTATAAAAATAATTGCGTGAGAAGATGCCTTTGAATTGTCCCATTTCACCCATGTTTCAGGTCAAAACTGTTTCTTATTGCCATTTCCTCACTGTGCTCAAGCCAGCAGCAGAGGGCACAGCTCCCTGCTGAAAGCCTTCCAAGCAGGAGGTTGTCTGAATATGCCTCATTCTGCTTAAAATATTTTTTATCCACCAGGAACCGTGTTTTGATTAAAAAACTGTAGTTTTGACAGTCAGTAGTACCTCTGAAAGAATGCATTTCTCTTTTGCTATTTATCCAACAGTCAGTTCTCTACAAAATAGTGAGATTTAGTTGTGTCTAATGTTATTTTCAGAATATAGGTATTATCACAGACCACTGAAGCAGTTATTTGCATACTGTTTTGTACAAAACTCCAAAAATTGAATACTTCTGGTTACCTTGGCAAGTGTCTGCTCCACACAGCTCAAAGTTGTTCACAAGAATAGAGCAGCAATGCTTGGCAAAGCTGTACTCAAAATGATCAGCAGCTGCAACTGAAGGGTCTAAATCCTGAAAATTTATCAAGCGGGTAACAATTTTCAGCTGTCTCATGGCAGGCAAATGTGATTTTCAACTTCTGGCCCCAAACTCTGGGGTCTGTAGATTCTTTTAAATGCAAAAGACATCTGAGAAGAGCAAGCCTGCTTTCAGTAAGTTTTGATTTTCTGTATCTTTGCTGGTAAATTTTTAAGCATCTGGAAATCAAAGGGCTGAAAACCCCTAATATAAGGCAAGTAAAATCATAGCAGTCTGTCTTTCTCTTTAAATTTATGTCCCTAAGCCAGATTAAGACTGTTGCAGCTATCTATGCTTCTTTCACATTAAGGTACAGAGGGGAAAAAACCCCATAAAACAATCCTATCCTTTCTGATAAGGATTGTTAAATATCATATTAATATAAATGGAAATAATAAAAAAATGTATTTATTATCATGCCATGTCCACCAGACCTGTTCTGGTATCTAAATGTATTAGTTGCAATTCAATATATTCCCTGAATATGAGGTGCATAATGACATTTATAAACTTTTGTTGGTATTTGCTAGAAAATATGGACTACATAAACTCACAGAACACCTGGTAACAAGAGAAAAATATGGATACTTCATTATTTTTGAACAACTTTTTTTTCCTTGGTTCAGACTTTGGCTGTTCTCATAACTGGGACAGGGAATTATAGGACAGACAGTTTTATATTTTATAGGTCTGTCTGCAAATAGAGAGATGTATTATCTTTCACCACTTAAAATATGCTCAATTAGTATTAAAAGCCTAAAACTGTAGCCCATAGCAGATAAAACTCCCCAGTTCAGCTGACACTTTTACCCTTAGAAAGAGGGGCCAAGTTTGATCTTATCCACAATAACCGGCCGTGCATAGACAAACTGAGCAGTAGCCACGCAGGAAGCAGGTGCGAGGTGATATGAGACAACAGATATTTCACAGCCACTGAGGTCCTATTATCTCCTGCCTTTATGCCACAGGCCAATTCTTACTATGTCTGATTTAATTTTTAAGGTGGTTGTTATCTCTTGCACTCTGTGCAATACTTTGCACAGAGATGGCCAGAGCTTCCTCAGATCAGGTGATGCCTGATGGCCCTCTTTCTGGTTCACTCCAAAACTTTCATAACTTTGCAATTTTCCTCCCACTAGTTTACTTAAAATAAGGGAAGATTGTCTTATACATCTTATTTAATTTTGACTAGAGCATTATAAATAACAATATCTTGATTCTCTGTAAATAATAACTGAAAAGGATGACTGAAAGTTACTGAAGTATTTTTGAAACTTTTTGTAGGATTTTTTCACAAATCAGTTTACTATCAACATTTGTAGTATTTGCCACTTAAAAAATGAAAAATTTCCTTGAATGTTCTTGTAATTTAATATTTTTCAGAAGAATTTTCTGTTTTTTTCTGGACAGTGTCCTTAAAACAAGACTGTTTTATATTTATTCCTATACTGTGTTAATTTTTAATTTCATACTTGCAAACAACGTCAATAGGTGTCCTGCTATGCATAAAGTGAGACACATCCATAGTGGTTTGCAGATTCAGAGCTTTAGACATTAAAACTTTGTCAACACTTATCTGGAAAGCCAGGGATCCGCTTCTATTTATACTGTGAAGGTTTTGTCAAGGATATCACATTTCTTTAATCCCAGTTTCCTGGAAAGGTGCTAACAGTTTCCCTGCAGAGAGTGGATAGCTTAAAATGTGGAGGCAATAATCAGTGGTTGATGGAATACAGGCTTGTGTTTTAAGATGCTTATTACCATCCATGATCATCAGCCGTCTTATGACCTGTATTGCTGGGATGTGTTTTCTTGTTGTTGTCTCAGCAATTTAGTCCTGTAGTTCTAATGTGTTGGTATAACATGACAATGTCTGGACTACAGGTATTCTGGAGGAATGTGTGAGAGCCACAAAAATAATTATTAAATGCTTTAAATAATATTATTTTAATTTACATTTATAAATAATTTATTTAATTCCCTATTGCAATTTGTAAAAAGCTTTTATTTTGGAGAACAGTTCAGTGCTCTTTGAGCTCAGAAGTCTTTCCTCCTAGCATGAAGTTGTTCTAAGAAGCCTTGAAATGGTTTTTGTCAGATAGAAGAGGGAACTGAAAGGAGTTGCCCAAATGGCAAGAGCTGTGCAACTAGCAGTAAGATACCAGCCACCCTTCCTAAGTTGCATCACCTTAGTTCTTGGGACTTCATTTAAAGTCAAACCTAATTTCTTTGTCACCTGGAGAAAGGCTGATTGTACAGCCACATTGTAACTTCAGGAATTAAAAATAAGTGTAAGTCTATTCAAAGAAATATAGGATTCTTTTCCTTTGAATCTCAGTTCATGAGCTCTTCATGAGCTCAAGAGCTCCCTCATAACATTAACATTATTCTCTACATTCATGCAGAAATAAAAATATAAAAATTGGTTTTGACAGGTTTTAGTTTAAAGTTGTAAGAACCAGCAGCTTAGACTTCAATTAAGAAATAGTAGTAACTAAATATTTCAGCAACAGTGATAGGGTCATAGTTAAAAGCTGAAGTGCACTTAAGGAGGTATAAAAGGGGGAATGGGAGGAATCATAAGCCAGTTGTGTTTGGTTTCAAGAAGCAAAACAGTTGTTGTGTCAGTCACACACAGTCTGCTGCATTTAAATTAGAGGTCTAGAATTACTTTAGAGCTTGGCTGATGAGACAGTAAAAAGGTCACAATTCTGAAATCTTGGCTCCTTTTTCCAAGAGATCATTTCACTGAATCTCTGCCATGCTCACCTCGTGCAGAAAGAATATTTTTCATAGTCAGAAAATTGGCATTGATTATCTGATCAAGCAAAAGACGCTGTGGCAATTTTTCCATATTATATTCCCATTGCATCTATCTAACAAGACAAGATTTATATTTCCTTTGGCTATTATTCCTAAAACTTAATTCCTTTCTTTGTTAGAAAATTCAAAATTATTTGCCTCACTCTTCTGAATTCTTTGTTACTGAATTTGATTTTATTAAATTGTCCCTATATCTTATTGGAATACACGATCTGTTTTGCTCAACCCACAAACCCAGTTTCAGATCTCTCTGGATTAGTTCTATCTAACTGGCCACTTGTTTTTTTTCAGTGGTCCAGCTGATAGTGCTTGACCACTGACAGAAGGTCTTTGATATTATCTATATAACTAATTCACAGTGACCAACACTGTATACGGATGACTGATAGCAGACAAGGAATTGAGGGATCCCTGGCTCGCTCACCCTGCTGTGAGCATGAAAAACTGCAGTCAGTTTGGTGCTACAGCTCTCATAGAAGCTAAGGAGCTTATCCTACATTATTCTAAAGGAACAATGATAATTGACATCAGAACTGGTCAAAAGTCGGATTTCTGTTCTGCAAGAAACACATTCTGTTTCAAAACAGTTCTTTAAAGAATTTATAGATTTTACTGTTGGCTGCTAAATCCACCCACAAACACATTCAAAAGAGTTCTAGTCTCAAACTGAAAAACTCTTGAGCCACGAACCCTTTGCCCCAGTGTACCAGGCTTATCTGTCCCTCCAGGATACCTAACCGTCCCAGGGGACAGGCAGGAAGTTGGGCCACTTCCATGTCACTAATAACCTTGTAATTTGGACTTAAATCCTAAATCTTCTGCAGTAGGAGAGAGGCTGCAAGTCCTGAGTGCCTGAGATGAAGGTGGCTTTTGGGGGGCTCCTGGGCTGCCTGCATTGCAACTTTGTTCTCCAGAGCAGTGGGCTGAATCTTTTTAGTGTCTGGTCCCAGGTTTGGTTTCCAAAACCTCAAAACTTAGTCAGCAACACCAGCCTGAGTCTGTTTCAGCACTAAACATGGCAGTAATTTATCACAGCCATTCCAGACCAGAGCAGCCAAGACATTGGCAGGCCTTACAGTTCCCCTTGCCCCAACAGGGTGCTGAAGGCTTGACACAAGGCTGGTTACTGAGGTCTTCAGACTCCCTGCTGGGGAACTACAAGTTAATGACTGGCCAGGTCCAGCATACCTAATATTTCCAGCTGATATATTAGTTTTACTATCTTCATTTCTCACATAGTTTACATTGCAAGGTTGCCCAAGGACCATAAATTGTACACCCTTCACTTCAAGCAGAAATTTCATGATGTAGTGAAACACTGATATCATCTTAGTAATCTGACCAGGAAATTGGTCGGGGACTGAGCAGGTGAAGCTGTCTCTCTTTCAGAAGAAGTTTGTGGTGTTAATTTTCCTTTAACATTTTCCATTCTGATAAAACATAATTTCTGTACAAAAAATATAATAAAATTGAAATCCACCTGTAACTGAGATGCACCTAAAAGCTAACATGCTCCTAGGCATTAACACTACAAGTTTTACAGGTTGTAACATTACTTGCACAATGGTATCTGAAATTCCTGACGTCAGCTGCACACATCTGCAAATGCAGATATCAGTTGTTTCCTAATACTGAGAGTAGTCTGTAAGAAAAACAGGAAAATGTCAACAGGTTCCATTTTTGCAATGCAGGATGACAAGTCAATGCTTACATAGTCTATGATAAACCTTATTTTATATAAAAATAATTACTCCATACACTCAGTTCAAATGGTTACAAATATAGATAATACCACAGCTATTTAACTATGAGGCATTATTTGTTAAGCGTATGGTCCTAAAATACAGTCCTGCTCTCAAGCACATATGGTACAGATTTTAAGCCAGGCAAAATCCCATATGTATTAGTAGAACTTAGCTTTCAAATGGAAAGTCAGGCCATGGTATCTTATTACTGAAGAAATAGGTGCTTGTGTGTAAATATTCTTGAACTACAACATATGACCTACTTCAGAAGAAAACTTTGGAAGCTGGACTTTAATCATACACGTAATCGGTTAATAGATCCCAGGAAAATTGCCTTGAAGATTCCCATCAGTACAAAAATGGTTTGAGATCATTCCCATAACATCTGAAACTGGTAGGACTTCGTGGGCTTTGGACCTCCTTTTTTGTTAATGAGAGCATTGGTAGTCATATTAAAGTAGTATTTAATAATGTAGTGACTGTTTCATTGAACACTGCCATTGTTATTTGTTTTCCACAACTACAGGTTACTGAGATTGACTATTTTTTAGTGATTGTCAAAATTAATGTTCTAAAATCCATACATAGATGTCTTAAATCATTGATATAGTTTTTCAAAAAGGCTGAGCATCCATTGCTTTCTGTGTAGTCTGCACAATTATCCTTTGGATTGTGAAGATTTAGTGTAAAGGTCCTCGGACAACATTTGAAAAGATGGAATGATGTATATTTTAATTTGGTATCTAACTCATATCTATCTTAATATAAGTGCTGAATCAAAAAGTAAACAGATTGCAAACCATGCTGTTTCCTTATTACAATCCTTTCTCTTATCACAGTTTCTCATGCCATTCTGAAATCATATGAAATCAATAAAGATTGGTTAGAAAATTATACTGTCTTTACTGTTTAAGCAGGCATATAAAAGCCCAGGTGTAAGTTAGAAAATCAAAGCAGAGATCTTGTCTTAACACCTTTCATCAGCACCACTAGTTTCTGTTTAAAGAAGACAGTACTTTACAGGGAGAAAAAATGGCAAGTTTGAACTGGAGTTATCAAGGCAACAATGGTAAATGCTATCTTTAATAGAAAATCTGATGTATTTAAAATATAGAAAGGCTGAGAGAGTTGGGGCTGTTCAGCCTGCAGAAGGGAAGGCTTCGGGGAGACCTTATAGCAGCTTTCCAGTAGCTGAAGGGGGCCTACATGAAGCCTGGGGAGGGACTTTTTACAGCAGTAGGTAGTGATAGAACGAGGGGAAATGGCTGTAAACTGAAAGAGGGTAGGTTTAGATTAGATATTAGGAAGAAATTCTTTACTGTGAGGGTGGTGAGACACTGGAACAGGTTGCCCAGAGAAGTTGTGGATGCCCCCTCCCTGGAAGTGTTCAAGGCCAGGCTGGATGAGGCTTTGAGCAACTTGGTCTAGTGGAAGTGGTCTAGTTCCAACCCCTCTGCTCATGGCAGAGGGGTTGGAACTAGATGATCTTTAAGGTCCCTTCCAGCCTTAACCATTCTATGATATTGAATATTTCTTTTCTTTACAAAAAATCTTCAGAATTACACAGATTATTAACATATCAAGAATCTGTATTATGTACACAATTGATTCCAAGGGGAAGTATCATGAATTCAGTGTTGGTACAGAATTGAAAGTAGAAAACTTCTATTATTAATTTATTTTCCCTAGGACCTGAGCACTGGCACAAGTTATACCCTATTGCCAATGGCGACCGTCAATCTCCTATTGATATTAAAACCAAAGAAATAAAAAAAGATGCATCTCTGGGGCCTCTCCGGATCACTTGGAAACCTTCCACATGCAAAGAGATCGTCAATGTTGGACATTCATTCCATGTGAATTTTGAGGATAAGGACAATCAATCAGGTTAGTAAAAAGAGAATCTGGAGAGGGGGATGTGAGACATTTTCTTTTTTCATTTTATTTTTTTCTAATTTATATAGAAAACAAGAGGAGTTGCCTTTCAGGAGTATTTATATAGATTAGAGTATGCTTACTAATTTTGGTTTACTACTTGGCAACACCCTTTAAGTGTCACAGGAGATCTTATGTTCTTTTAAATTAGGACTTGTTGGCAACTGTTCTTGTATTAATGGCAAAAGGACTGGTGATTTCCCAGTAGGAAAACTTCAGAAAAATCACTGAAGGGGAGGGAAGGTAGGAGGAGATTTTCTAAACACAGTTACTCAATTGTGCTTTTTTTCTAAATCAACATGTGGTGGGAGATTTGTACATGTGTAAAAGTTACTCTCAGTATAACTCCATATGGAGTCACTCTGGACTAGGTTTTATTTTTCAAGGAGTCTTGTTACCTTGCTAGCAAAGGAGGAGATTTCTTTGTGCTGATGTGTATGTTCTGCAGTTATTAAAATCCAGTCACTGTTTCTGGCAAACTGCTGCTTTTCTGCATTATTTTACCTTTTGTGTTCTCTCTGGAGTAGAAGAAATATATTTCACCTGAATTTTGGAGCTGTATCAAGGTGATACGCAGATTTACTATAACCAATGCATTCATATGCACACCTAGAATTAAAACCTTCAATAACTTTGGCTTAACATCACAAACTTGTTTTTCTTTCTCTCCAGATATTTAAAAATAAAGTAATATAAAAACATGTTAACATGTTAACATGGAGAAAACTACTTGCACATTATAAAATCTTTAAAATCTATACCTTGCCTATCAATAAGACTTCATTGATTGATGTTTTTACCATACTTCATGCATTTGCAGTGCTGACTGGTGGACCTCTCACTGGAGTATACAGATTGCGGCAGTTTCATTTCCATTGGGGCCAAACTGATGAGCAAGGCTCAGAACACACAGTAGATGGAAAGAAATATGCCTCAGAGGTAAAGTCAATGAAAGAAAAGTCAAAGTCAAGTTTTCGAAGTCTGGCAACATACATCATCCCTAGGAAAACAAACATATATAGATAGCTTTGATATTTTATTTTGCAAAAGCTATACTATCCCTGCATGTCTGAAGTTGACTTTGCAAGAGCAAATTGTCTTTTGTGGTCAGTACTTATTAATCTAAATCTAGATAATCTAAATCCATATTTAAATAATGAAATAGGGCTGAAAGATGCAGGTACAAAAGTAAGTAACATCTGCTAAATGTTAAAAAGGTAGAGCTGTACAAGTATTTTCAGCTTAAAACTAAATTAGCTGCTTTTTAGAGAGTCTAATCACCCAAAGCTCCACTATAATTGTAGTTGGAGGTCACAAGTACATGCATGCTGATCACTGTAAGGTGCTTTTTTTTCTGGCTTTTCAAGAAGAGCAAATAAGGAAACCCAGAAAAAATTAATGAAGAGAAAGAGGTAAAAAAGTTATCTAGTAAGGGCCCCAGCAGCTGTCAAGTACATCAAATGTCTTCAGATAATGAAGCAAGGTCTGTTTTACAAAAAATAAAAACCACCTATAAATTAACAGATTTTATTTGTTTTCCACTGCCTTAGTGTCCTGATAATAGTCATCAACAGGCCAACAAACAATTCATGTTCAATCCAGGTAATGTTATCTTTGGCAGCTTTTTAGATTTTAGGAAAATTACAACAATGACAAACTAATGAGATGGATTATTCGTTTTTAATTTTGGCATTAGGAGCACACAGCCAGAAGTGTGTTCCTAACAGTAAATTTTCTGCTGTTGAGAGTGCTGAAGCTATCTCTTTTGATACAGCCAAGATAGGAAAGGGGTGTCCCTTTAGAATTGCTTTCTGCCGTGACGAGATAGCGCACTTAAGCTGTGTTTAAGCAGCACATGATTGTTTATTACTTCATTTTGAATCAATAGTTTAAAATATGTTGAAACAGTAAAGGTGTTAAGTTGAAAAGAGTAATTCAGCTTTAAAAAATACCAGAATTTTTTTAAAAATCTGATTTAAATCAGAATTTTAGGATTATGTGCATTATATTATAATTTCCATGTTCTGTTTCTACATTTTAGAATTTCCTCCCTGTATCTTAAAAAGTTTTGATATTTCTTGTGACTGTGTTGCTGAAACATTATACAAATAATCCAGGACTAAACTATTGTCAGAGAGTTACATAGTTACTATGGAATTGCTAAGCATATCCATAGATGAGAAGGCAATTAAAGAAACTCTTATTATTTCCAAGTTCCATAAGTTCTGGAAATTTATATTTCACAAAAAATAACTCACGTTATAATATGCAACATATTAGGGTGAACAAAAGTTCCATAAAACTCTGTTAAAGCAAATACTGCCAAATACTTGTTGAAGATTTATGTTGAATGATGTTCATGGCCATACCATCAGTCTTTTGAAGTAAATGGTACTATTGTGAATAAATATTTCACCATGTGTAACCAAGTGGTTACACTCCTCAAAATGCTATTTAATGTAATGTATTACGTTTTTAAAGACTTGAAAATAAAGGCATGCAGAGGAGACTGTTAGCAATAGAGTTAGAAAAATAAATATCTCTTATAAATTGTAATTTTCCACATCTCTGTGTACTTACCCCTAAATTGCTTTCGGGAATATATGCAGTTCTGCCTACCACAAGATAAAGCCTGGGTATGAGTCCTGACAACACCAGGGCAATTCAGCAGAACACCGTAAATCTGCAGGCGTTCACAAGCACGTTCTGTTTCACGGTCAGACCCTAAGAGTGCAGAGTGGTTTTTCTATTTTACTCATATTGCAGCATTTATTTGTAGTAGAACCAACAAAAATGATCCTGTCAATTGCCTTTTAGCTTCATCTCATTCACTGGAACGCGGACAAGTATTCAAATGTAGCTGAGGCTTTCGACAAGCCGGATGGCTTGGCAATTGTCACTGTTTTCCTGAAGGTCAGTTAATACTGAAAACATGCGTGTCTCTCTTCCCTTTCCTTACCAAAATTGCAGTCAGTGATGAGGGCTAGGAAAAAACATGTCTTTGTGTTAAATCGGTAGAGATGATTGTCTCTAATCCTGATTTAGGCCATATTTTCAACTTTGCCCATGTTTCTACATGGATGTTTTACTCAAATCCCCATTTCATCCACAGAGCCTTCAAAAAGAGATGTGCTTTAAAGGCATGGGTGCTAGTGAGCTTCTGCATTTTCATCCACCTGTGTAACAGGCAATGCTCACACCTTTTGTGTTCGCTTTCCACTCCATTTAGTGATGTGAACTTTCACAGAAAGACAGTTTGTCACATGTGCTATTACTGTCTATCAATCAGAAAATTCTAAATCAGAGCTCCAAGAAATCTTGAATTCCTGCAGATGACATATTTAGCGTTTCAAAAGCAACTCGGACAGGAAAAATAATTCCTTATTACTAAGGACTTAGTTATATTAAGGAAATACCAGAAAATAATTATATATATTATCATATACTGCTAAAATATAATTATTCATAGTTCACATTTCAAAAAATATCAGCAAAACCATCTCTCTGAATGCTTTCAAAGTGAATTTCAAGGATAAGCATAAATGATGCAAGCAATCATATACTTCTGAACCACAGATTATTTTTGCACTACTGTTTGCATTACTCTACAAAGCAGAAGCAAAACTTCCTGTTATTTCCTCAAAAGTTCTAAATTTTATCTCTTTCATAGTCAGTTTGCAAAGCTAAATGAATCAACATTTATAAAGCATATTCTTATTCTTGATTCTGTTAGGACAAAACTATTGTTACATATTTAGGAATTTAAAGTATTTTTTTATTTACAGCTTGGCTTATGCAATGAAAACCTGAAGGGAGTCTTGAAGGCCCTGGATTCAGTAAAGACTAAGGTAAACATCATCACAGCATGAGCATGATCATATGCAGAGTAATTAAATTGAAATC
Organism: Caprimulgus europaeus; assembly: GCA_907165065.1. Next base: position 29,175,997 of record OU015525.1, read on the forward strand.
TATGCAGTTTTTCATCTGCCTTTTTGAAGTCTTCAGAATAATGCAGGGGATCAGCTGAACAAGGTTGTTGAGATGTGGGAGCAGAACGCATGATCCTGGACATGAATTTATGGGATATCATATGATATTTTTTATTGTTTGGGCTTCATCCTGTAGACAGACTCTTTGTGTAAGAGTACACAATCTATGATTCCTACCTAATCCTGAGCTTCCATCCGTTTGTCTATTCAAAATTATCCCTGGTGTCCACCACCAACACAGCCTCACAACTTTGTTTGAATTTAAGTTTCGATCAGTCAAAGAAAGAAAAAAAGGGGAGAAGGAGAAAAAGGGGAGAAGAAATAACAACGGAACTGTACTTTTCTTAAGCTGTCTTGTAAAGCGAGGACTATTCCCACTAAGACTCTCATAAAAGCACAAGTGGAGATAGAATCTGAATTTTAGGGAAGCGTGTTAAAAATACAGTACAGCATCTCTCACAGGATTTTAAAAAGGAATGTAGACTTTGACCTTGAACAACAACATGTGTGAATCCTCCCTTTAGCCCCAACAGACAACTGAAAATTAATTATACACTGAAGTGTTTTCCTTGCTCAGGAGCACAGAGTTCAGTATTTTGAAAAAAATACCTCAAAACCCAAAAAAACCAACACACCCCCTTAGTCAGTGATGAGTGAACTCTTTGGTATCTGATACCATTTGGGGTGGAAGTTGTTTTTTGTTTCCTTTTTTGAGTAACACTGCTCATTGTCGGTGGTGCCAGCCTAGATGTATCTCAGTATCAAACGTACCACCAGGGCGAGCAACTCACTTATGATGCTATCGGAAGACATTAGTGTTTTGAAATCACCTCCTCTGATTTAGGAACACACTCCCTTGTAGCCTGAGATGTAAATCCTGTCTAACTCATGGGTTTCATTAACCTAGCATATCTTCTACAGGGTAAGCAAGCTCCCTTTTCTGATTTTGATCCTTCAAGCCTCCTGCCTAAATCTTTGGATTACTGGACCTACAATGGCTCACTGACTCATCCTCCCCTTCACGAAAGTGTCATCTGGATTATCCTTAAAGAGCCAATTACTATCAGCTCAGAGCAGGTACAGTATTACAAGGAACAAGACCCTTCTTGTCTTTTAGCTTGAGGGACATTATCACTTTACATTGTATTGCTGCATTATATTAGTTTTATTTGTCTCATTTTTAATGTATATTGAGTAGTACCTTTACATCACATTATTGCTCTTAATAAACACTTATGATTCTGCCTCAGCTGAGTTAGGCTACTCACATCTTACAAAGTATTGTGGGAACTGAGATAACTTCAGATTGGTGGAGCTGCTTCCATGGCTCCAGGAAAGGTGATTTGCTTACATAAATTTCATTACGGTGCCGTGTTTCTCAAAGCAGAAGCCAGGAAGAAAGCTGAATTCTTCCTATCTTCATTCTCCCCAAATGTCAGCCTGAGCAGGGCATTTTGTGTTGTGCCACGAGGTCGAACAGCCGTAGTCTAGTCTTCCATTCAGTGCTATCATAGAGTGGTTAAGAGCTGCACCAGTTGCTTTATTATTGCATCATTTCCTAATAATGTCACTGGCCTTAGTGAGGTAAGTATTCTTTCTGTTCTAAACTCTTATGAAACCATCTTATATAGTTAAATTATTACCACCAGTCCTGTGAAAAGTGTTTGAATTAACATCTTTCCAGATAAGGCTAGTTAAGTACTTTGAATCTTTAAAAATAAAAAGCATACATGTATAAATAAATTAGATACTATGAAGATCTTTAATATCTGTTCAAGGTGTTATTAACTGAGCTATTCAATGGACAGGGAACAGAAATAAAGTACAAATAGTTTGACATAAAAAGCAATGTTTAAAGCAAAGTTTAATTAGTTCTAAGGCATTGTTTTTTACTTTCACAATTGCTGATATTTTTAATTTATCAGATCCCGGGTTTTTTACATAGTTGATAACACAATGGTACCAGTGTCTGAAAGTTTCTGTGATAGTTGGACATAGGAATGAATAGGGTATTCAAAGATGGTTGTTCATTCCAGTACTTCTTGGCTGCATAAATACTGATTTACCAAAGATAAATGCATCCCTTCCTTCCTCACCCCATTTAGCTGGCTCAATTCCGCACAATCCTGTCTTCTGTTGAAGGAGAAGCACCTTGTCCCATACTGAGCAATCACCGGCAACCCCAGCCCCTGAAAGGCAGAGTGGTGAGAGGCTAATTCCAGGAAACAAAAGCAAATCTGGAGCACAGTCTGCTCATCAAGAGCAACACACCCAAAGACTACAGAAAAAATTTGCAAAAAAAATGAGAACATGTATGCGTTTAGCTGCAATATTCTTGTTCTGTCAGGAACTCTTGTAATTCACCGTGGCATTCAGCTAGTGCTTTTACTGGAATTAATCTATATCCTTTTTGTGGTAGTCAACTAATGTGTTTTAATGCAAGACTTTTAACAGTGAAATGTACTTGAAAAACTTTAATGAATCTCCACGTTCCTTTTGATGTAAAAAGAAAACTATGGAGATAAAAAGCAGAGTAATTGTTTAGAGTTAAATTAATCAGCACTCAGCTTCCCACAAGAAGAGTTTATGCAACTGTATGAAAGAGCTGTTGTTTTCTGCAATGAAATTCCTACTCTTAATGGCAATTACTAATGGGTTATTGAAATAAAAGCTGTTTCTTTTTCTAATTTAGCTGATATATACTTGAATGAAATTAAATTAATAAAGCACCTTGAAACAGTATTGTAACAGTGCTATGCTATCAGTGTTTTCATAGCAATTGTGTGGCAATTACTATTTCATTTCACCTCCAGCATCTCATAAAGAATTATTCGATGTAAATCCGTGGAAAAATAAAGCACGTGGCTGTACATTTAAGCCACATGCTTACACCACCAGTTTCACTGTTTCTTAAGCAGAGCAGTACTGAGCTTTGCAAATGGCTCCAGCAGTGACAACTGAATTATTTAATAGCCATCAGCGGCAAAAGTCTGAAGAAGAAAAGGTCAGACTCTGCAAGGAACAACATAAAGCATTAGAACAGAAACTAGGTTTCCAGTTGACCCCATTAGGTAACTTAAATGTTATTTGACCGAAATGGTGAAGTACATTCATTAAATTATATAAGTGACTATTTTCTGCTGGGGTTTTGCAGCACACGTTTCTTCTTCCAACATTTTCATGCCTTTGTAAAGTAAAGTATAAGTAAAAGCAGTGCTGTAAACATTTACAGTTCCTCACACTTCCTCCATAAAGTTCAGAAAATTTTCAAATCCAAGTTCCGCCGTATTCAAAAGCTGAATTGCTCTAAAAGCAAAACACCTCTGCTGAAGTCAGCTGCGTTCAGTGAGACGTGGTCTTAGGTTCACCTTTTCAGCTAACCCGTGTGTGTGTCCAACAACTGGATGAATAAAGCCTTGGTTTGTGACTCACCACCATAATGTGGTGGCAACAATTATCATATCAAACATGTGAAATGAATAATTAATTACTTGCCCCAATCAGATTATCCTATACCTGGTTGGCTTGTGTTCCCTTGCTGCCTTGTACCATGAATCTGTTAAGCATGATGACAGACGTCAAGACTAACTTAGTTTGATGCAATGCATTTGTAAAAAAGAGAATAAAATTGCACCAAGAACATTCTTTATTCTATTTCAAAACAGGTGCCATGTTTATGGCTAACTTTCCATATGAAATAGGTTTTGAGATATTGTAAGCGATTTACACCTGAAAAAAATGAGAGATCGTTTAGTCTTATTCTTCTAGCTTGGAACTAAAGGAAAAATTGTTAATTGAAAGTGCAGAAGAGTGAGCACAAACTGCAGGTAAGCACATGGCAGCTAAAATGTAACACTTCAGCTTAGTCTTAGACCTCCACCTGTATGAACAAGAATATCCCTTTTGTCAGAAAAGCTCTTTTCCTACTATCAACCCCTGATGCAGAATCATGAACAAAATGGGAGCTCACTCATGAGCATGGGAATAAGGAGCTCAGTATTCAAAAGCAGTCTCCACTTCTGTGCTACTTAAAAAAACAACAAATCAACATTCATTCAGATATTCCTGCCATCCTCAGCAGCAATACCTATTCCTATTACCTTATTAAGCAAAGCCAGTAAAATGTCTCTTTCTGTTCATAAGGTTACAAAAAGAATTACAAAGAGGCCAGTAACTCTCTCAGGTAATTAATAACTTCTTAATGAGTGATCCTGAAACCACAACACTTGTCTGAGCCTTAGTGCAAGACCTCTATCATCCCTTTAACTGTCATGAAGAGGAAGATTGCTCAGTTCTCCAGAAATAAAAAAAAATAAATAAATGATGGAGCTTGTGGGAAAAGTGAGAACAGAGATTCAGCTATGTGAACAAATCTGTTCGGCAGAACAATAACTTCCTATAAGGAGTTGTTTCATACATTGTTTCTTTAAAAAACTTTCTAAGTAGTGTCCTGAGCTGTATCTTATAATTTCTCAGATTTAGAGTGGTCCTGAGCTGCAGAGCTTTGGGTTCAATCAGTTGAAGACCTTTGCACGTGTGCAAAAATGAGACAGGAAGTGGGCAGCTGGTTTGTCTCATGTTAATTTCCAACAGAAATGACTTCACCTTGCTTCTTTTTATGTAACTCCTCTGGAAAATTGCTTTAATAAAATACAAGTGAAAACATCAAATAGAAACAACTGTGAAAATCAAATGGATCTGATTATGACAACAAAGAAAATGAATAAGCAATTCATAGTCTAGGAAATGGTAAAGCAAAGGAAATGTCCTTGACTTGATCAAGGAAAGGCAAGCTCATTTCATAGTATCTCTAGACTTTGACTACCAGTGAAGGAAAGATCTCTTATCTTTATAGCAAAGAAAGAGAACAAAATACAAATGTGATTTTATTTCAGGACATAAAACTACTACTATATTGACATCTAATGGAACTTGCTGGCAATATAAAATAAATGGAAAGGAAAATTACCCAGTGTAGTAGTCTGAGTGGGTGATTTCTCAATGCCAAATATTTGCGGAAATTGCACAGAAAAACATAAATATTTTAAGTCTTAAATAAGAGTACCGTTTCTGACATTTCTACCTTCTACCAGAATGAATTATTTTCTCGTTTGCTACTAATATTTTATCTGTACATAGAAGTATTGGTATCTGTGTGTTGTGCATCAATAGCCAAACCCCACAGTAAATCACCTTTAGTCCCAAACAGGCAAATACAAGCTACCACAGATGGAATTCATCTAGAGAACTTCTCCTAAGCTTCTCCTTATCTTGCAAAGATAAGTGCAGTTCCACAGCTGTGAAAAAGTAGTTATAGTAGTTAGCATTTAGCATCAGATCAGCAGAATGGACCTCAGATCAGGCTCCAGCAAACCCTTTCATTTTGATCTCTGCTGGGCACATAAACTAGGACTCCTTTGTTGGGGTTATAAGACAAAATTTGATTTCTTAGTCTTCCACATTCAGCACAATGTGGGAAACATGGAGCTTGAAAGCAGCTAGCAGTAATGCTGGACAGTGGAAGAAACCACTTAAAATTGAAGTCAGTTGCAGTAGACCATTTCAAAGATGTCTAGATGTAATACCACATCTTGAAACTTTAAAAATTGTTTTTCAAGCAAAACTGCTAGTCAAAATGAATACATTTGCTAGTTATTCTGAATTTCTTCATTGCAATATATATCAAAGAAAACAAAATTTAAAAATTGCTGACAAAAATCTCACCAGGATTAATGGTGTACTGCTGCCTACATTATGGTATTGCATTATAGCTTCCTTGCATGCCTTATTCATGCTTTTCTGTATTATCACAGAGCTCAAATAAAATGCATTTATTTTTTCACTGCTTAAACCATTAGGTCTTTTGCAATGCTCTGAGGTAACAAAGAAATCACACCATAAAAACTTTAAAATCAACAAATTAAATTGTGCCACAAAGTTCACTATAGTGTAGCTAGAGCCAAGTCAGCTTAAACAGCATGTGTGTAAGAAAAATACACGTGTGGGATTGTGTTCACACCAGTACCGTATACTGTGACTAATTTCTTTAAGGGCTCTCAGTTGCAGCACTAAGTCAGCCAAAGGTGTGAGATGCCTCTTGGAAGGGTGTTAAAGAAGCCAGGGTGACAACGAGGCACCTGCTCGCCCAAGGAACGAATGCACTTCATCCCCAAGGCGTCCTGGCGGCTTCCAGCAGATGAGCAAAGGGTGGTGCTGCCACCGGGCGCTGGCCTGCCGGGGTCTGCGGAGCCCAAGGGGATGCAGGACCAGGCTGTGCCATTTTGGGAGCAGTGACAGCAGCAGCGCTTTCTGTTCCTGCAGCCTGAAATGAGTGCTTCCCTCACCACCAAACTATTGCCACCTGATGATCCCCTTTTAGATATCCATTACGGTCACTTCCTATTTTGTCTGTGGAGAGACACCACTTGCATTTGGATAAATCTGTGAAATCAAAAGGCTGGAATATCTTATCCCTGATACTCAATGTATCGGCAATGTGTAACCTCTGCTTAAGTTCTCATAAACACACACATGCACAATCCAGGGTGGAAATTTAGGAGTGAGTTGGGGAGAGCCCCAAGCTTCCCTCTCTTTTCCCACCCCAAGGGGAAATTGGCTTCATTCCTCACACACCCTTTGAACAGCATTTACTCCTCCTCTGGGCACTTGTGAGTGTAAATCCTTTCCACCCAAGCAAGAGGGCAGCATGCGTTTTCTAAAAGGGTGCCGCAGAGCATGGCCGGGGGACAGGCCGGCGGCCCGGTTGAGCATGGCCGGGCCAGGCCAGGCCCTGGATGCAGCCCGGGCGGAGTCCACCGGCCGCCTGGCTCATCCCTGCATAGACAAGCTCTGACTTTGAGTTTCCTAAGCAGTCTTTTTGACATTTCAGTCACAAAACCAACAGATCTGCACAGGAATCCTGGCAGCACAAGGATGTGGCTTTTTGAGATTTGTGGTGATGATTTGGCCTGCTCTTTTTCTCACTGAAATCTTTAGCAAACTGCCCTTTGACTGAAGTTTAATGGGACAAAGCAGTGCGTGAGACCGAACAACTGGGGAAAAAAATGGTGTCTGGCATGACAAAATCTAATGCCATAAAACCTCATCTCCATCTGGGACATTCGGTTACCAGAGCAATGTAACAACATGAATCAATATAAAAGACCAAGTCATGCACTGCCAATACTTCTATAAATGGGACCTCTGAACATACCCTGTTCTGCCCTGCTGTAAACTTGCTCCTTCAGCTGGAGGGGTGTTAATCAGGAGAGAGCTGAGAGCCAGGGCAATCTGGTCATCTGGGCCACCCCTTGAAACCAAACTGCTTCCTCACGATAAGGAAACACTAACCCCTGGCACACCAGCAACATACCATCAGGAAATGTTTAGATTTACCCTTGAAAAATGCGTTAGGACAGATTTGGTAGTAGTGGTATAAAAAGCTGACAGCAACTGATGCAATAGGACCACCCCTGTCTTATTGTGAGGTTCCCCGTGAGGAAAAGCAAGGAAGGAAACATCCGCAGCTGCTTCTGTGCAAGCGATTAAGCTTCCCTGCAGGCCTCTGCAGAAGGCCAGATCCACATGTCCCCCTCCTTCCCTCACCAAACTCTGCACTCCTCCATTGATTTGCACTGTTGTGAAGTGTGGTCTCATATCCTTTCGCAGAAACTTATTTCTTAATTATCTTCATGGAATCATACAGGTTGTTTCTGCAATGTCAACATACTTTGGAGGCATGGTCCAATGGAGCCATTATGTCTTCTATCTGTGAAAATGCACATATGCAAGAGGAATGCCTGAAATGGTCACACTCCAGCTATTCTGAATGCTTTCAGCCCTTGAACAAGTCCTGTAGGATTAACATTAGGCAGGATTTTACAAGGTTGCCAACTAATGATGTTGCATTTTGCATTTCCATTACATGTTCCACAGCACAGTTTGTAACGTGGATTCTTTTGTTACTGGGTCAAGGGAGAGAAAGACTCCAGGGAAAGCCTCCAGACAGCTTTAGATAATTATTGCAAAGGGAAGTTCTGACAAGACCTACAGAATTGTTTCCTATTTCACTCATCGTACCCTGCTTCTGGCCTCCTAGGTTTCCCTGGTGTGAACATTGTTGATCTGTCCTGTGATCCTTTAGCCCCCCTTCCAAGTATTTGTTGTTTGTATATTTCTTTATTCAAGTGACATTTTAACTCATTTGAGCATATCATCTGATTGATGAGAGGGAGGTGGAGAATGGATATTTGGCTCAAGCAGTTGCAAGACCAGACACTTATGTACAGGAAATCAAGCTCTAGATCTGTTGTGAAAGGAGCACAGACTGAATTAAAATGAATGATTCAGCAGAACAATATTGTAAGTATAAAGGGGCATATATTAAAACCTAATTGTGTTCAAGGCTGTGACATACGCAGCATTCATACTCATGTTCTTCTGTAGGTCTGCAAGCGTACGTGAACATAGTTATTCCAATGGGATAGTTAGACCAATGGTAAGATTCAACAGCTATTTCTGAGCCCTTATTCCCAAAGATTATGCTATGAGATCTCTAAATATCACAACAGAAATGACCCAGCTTGCCACAGACCTGGAATTTCCATTAACTATGAGATCTCTTAAGGTAGTCAGTACTTCAAGGAAATTAAGAGCTTATTTTTAAATGGCTAAACAAGGAGTTAAGTACCAGTTTGAAAACACTGACATGATGCGACCACTGCAAAGCCACAAAGAAAGGTGGTGCAAAGTTAGGAGGAGAAGAGAGTTTCTGCACCTGGCTCCCATGCTAGAGGTGGTTCAGTCCCCTAGAGCAGACCTATCACTAAAACATAGCTTTCCAAAAACACTTTCCACTGCTCTCTGAGATAGATATGTGACCTGTCCCAGCACTAAAGTCAACTCCTTCTACAGATGCAGTTTTAGAGGCTGCAAGCCAGAAGGCCCCTCTTTCCTCATAGAGGAAGAAGAGGGGGCTCAGTTTCTGATAGTTCCTATCCTCCTTGATCTCGCCCACATGCTCTTGGCTTTGACCACAGCACCAGTTGATTCTAGTTTGACTGCATACCTAACAAAGACGGTGGCTGTTTCTGTAGCTAAATCAATCAGCATTGACTTATGTGTTGGCTTCTGTGATGCAAAAGTCACAAAAATCTTGAATTTCTGCTGAAAGACAACAGACTAATGGATGGAACAAGCATTAATGCACCCATTTTGCAAATCAGGACAGGCACAAGAAAGGTCTACGAGAGGATTCAGAAGATGCATTCTAGCATGTATAATGAAACTTAGGATGAATGCCAGTGGCTAAATTCAGTAGAGAAATCCAGAAAACAGATGCCAGCCTGTGTCTCTCATTTACGAGACACAGGCTAAATACCACTGTTGTGCAGGAATGCCACGTGCAGTGGCACCCACTCAGCAGCCAGCTTATGGAGACTTAAGTGTCCAGACCGAGTGGGGACAAGGTGTCACACAGCTGCTGCAGCGGGATTCAGAAAGGAAAGAGGTGCTGGTGAAGCCCTGGGTCACATTGCTGCACATGGCACTCCTAGTATACACCAGAAGTGTTAGCTGTGCCCATACTAGCAACTGGAGAGGGACTGGGCTTGGCCATAATCAAGTGGAAGCTCCCCATTGTGGTTTTGCCAAATGTCACATAGACCTCTGTGCAAGAGGGGCCAGACCAGGTGAAGTGATGGTTCCCAATAGACAATATGGAGGAAGGTAGGCAGGAAAGTTCAGCTGTACAGACTCAAGACAGGTTATAGCCCTTGTTCCAGGGCCAGAAAGGGGGCCCTGGATTGTTTTATTTACCACGATAGGCACAACTATTAAGTTCACTGCAAAGCATAGCAGATATGCTCAACTTCCCCTCAAAAAGCAGAGGATGTTGGTAGTTAACACACTCTTTCAGGAAGCAGATGGCTTTTCTCAGCTTGAGGGATCCCTCAAGCCTCTGCAAGTGCCCTGATGGGCAGGCTGCTTTCAACCAGCTACATTGGTTTTTGATGTGAACTCTTCACTGCTGTAGCTGGGTAGTACTGCCATTGTGGATGTGATATTGTGCCTCTCTGTAAACTCAGGAAATAAAGTGATAGCAACAAAAAATATGCAACTAAATTATTTCTTTTTAACTGTCTAGCCATTCATTTGGTTAGTGGCTTTATACCTTGGCTGGGTAGCTTTTTCCCTGCCAAACGAGAAAGGTAACTCAGTGCCAGTAAGAAGCATTAGGTAATGTTTGCACAGTGCCTATGGATGCGCAGGTGCTAAGTATTAGAAGTGAAGCACATCTTAGTGCTCAGAGACCTGTATGCTGAATAGTTGACCCAGTGCCCAGACTGGGATGACTACTGACTCTGAAGAGGTTGAATATAGCCTTAGGCCCCAGTAGAAAAGAAGTTCAGTACAGACATATAAGTAACAGCATGTGAAGCACAACTGAACAGCAATGCACTTTTCAGAAAATGAAATGGAGCTTTCTTTTTTTCAATACAAAGCAGCTCAGTCAGTCACTTTTTCCTCTTGCATGAATTACTGGATGCAAGATGCAAGAGACAATTCTTTAGTTTAATTTTTTTTAATCTCAACCCATTTTAGCAGGACCTTAGTGCAAGTGACTCTACAAACACCCCTGAACACGTCATATTGCAACACACCCATGCCAGTCACTAGGGAAAAGTGAAGCACAATCATGAGGCGTCTGTATTTAAGCAATATCACACCTAAGCAGTGTGTATACCCAAGTGCTGTTCAGCTCTGATATCCTGGGTGTTCCCATTCTGCTATTAGATGGCCATGTTGCAGGGCTAGATTACTAGATTACTTCCTGATTGCCATAACTCAGAGGTGGGGGTAGTGTAGGTTGTATATACCCTCTGTACACTGATGCAGAGGGTGAAATCCAGACCAGTAAAAATTACAGTTATTCAATAAATTTAAAAAAAAAAAAAGGAGCAGGCCAGAAAAAAACATTTTGGTAGTGCATTTTCCTGTCCATAATTACAACTCCTATCTTTCTGTAATCACAAAGGTCTTTTTCCAGTTAACATATATTTGCAGTGTGCTTGTGAAGCCTGCCTTGAGTCCTAGCAGTGATATTTAGATATCTCATAACTGAGAGATATGGGCTGGCAAACACTTTCTGGAGTTGCACATAGAAAGTGAGGTGTGAGCAGTGCCATGGCTGAAGTGAACACCACTGTTCATCTGAATCAGTCAGGAAACTGAAGCAGAAACTGGTTTCAAATAACTGAACAGATTTTCTATATGGATATTTACTATTCCCTTTGTATAAAACCTGCTCGATGATGATCACCTATGCTCAGTTGTATTTACTGCATATGTGAATTTGTCCTTGCATGGAGCTTACTCCTAGAGCTTCAGTGCAGTGCAGTCTGATGTGCTGTCCATGCTCTGCCCAGCGGCTTTTCCCATGCTCAGGGAAGTCTAGCTAAGCCAGAATATGCTGGATATACAGAGCCTGCTCGGTAGCACTGATGTGGCCATGTACAGTCCAGGTTCCCTGGACACAAATTACTTAAATACTCTTTTTTTTTTTTTTTTTTTTTTTTTCTTTTTTAATGCCTGGGGAAATTTCCAGCTAGAATAAAACAGAAAAACAGTTTGCTGAGTGGTTGTTTCTAGCCTTTGGCTTTTGGGCATGTGTGTAACTATGTAATGGTAACTGCCTCTGGAAAACAGGTGAACATTTAAATGTACAGATTCGCCTGAATATGATCTTTTAAATCTGCATGTATTTTGTTATGTATCTGAAAGTTATCTTTTTATTCATAATCTTTGTTTCACTTTTAAGAAAGGGAGTGGTCCTGATCATAAGCACACCCTCAGTATGAGTTATATTACATACTCCTCTTCCACAGGCTGAAACTTCAGGACACTATGTATGTTGTGTCAGTGTGAAGGTGACACCCAGACCATTGCCTTATTTACAGTGACATCTACAGGCAAAAGCAATCTGCAAAGGGTACCTTTTTCTATTAGAAGGTTTTGTCGGTGTTTTCTCCTGTCGTTGGCATATTTCTTCATCCTCTTCACATCTCACCTCTCAGTTGTTCATGATCAGTTCAACATTTTAGATTATTGAATATAGTTTCACAGAATCACACAGAAACACAGAATCATAGGCGCTGGGAGGGACCTCAGGAGATCATCTGGTCCAACCCCCCTGCCAAAGCAGGTTCCCTACAACAGGTTGCACAGGAAAGTGAGCAGGAGAGTTTTGAACATCTACAGAGATTAAGACTACACAGCCTCTCTGGGCAGCCTTTTCCAGTGCTCTGACAGTCTCACAGTAAAGAAGTTTTTCCTTAAGTTTGTGTGGAACTTCCAATGTTCCAGTTTTTGCCCATTGCCTCTTGTGCTGTCACCAGCCACCACCAAAAAGAACCTGGTCCCATCCATTTGCCCCATAGATTCCAGATATTTATCAACATTGATAAGATCCCCTCTCAATCTTCTCTTCTCCAGGCTGAAGAGTCACAGCTCTCTCAGCCTCTCCTCATAAGGGAGATGCTCCAGGCTCCTCATCATTTTTGTGGCCCTCTGCTGGACTCTGTTGCGTGAAAGGGCTGGTAAAACAATTCAGCAGGACCCCCCTTGCATTCCAACTCACCTTCAGATAACTGGAGGAGCTGGGGATGGCTGGGCTTAAATCCTGAGTGATGGCCAGTTGAGCACTACGGGTCCGACAGCTGCGGACTCACTCGATAGTGCACTGCACTCCCATATTCACGATTTATGGACTCACACAACTAAACCTGCAGAATTTAGCAGCATCCCGCTGAGCACAGGTCAGTTGGGGTGGCTGGTTACAGACGGACACAGTACAATGTGGCACTACCAGTCTGGGTATGCTGACGCTGGATCCACTCGATAGTGCCCTGCACCTGCTGTCCAGTCACAATCTATGGACTCTCACGGCCTTATCAGGTGGCAGCCCAGTAAGAAATACTGCAGCAATTCTGGAAGCACTTTAATAGAGCAGCAGGATTAATACAGCTTCGTATGGATTGCTGGTGATAAACTACTGTCTACAGAAGTACATACAAGCATCAAGGTTACAAGTTACTAACAGTGCTAAGTTAGAAAGCAATTCTGTAGAGATTTCTAAGCCTCTGAGAAAGTCCTTGGGGCAGTATAAATCTTACCCAAAGGTGTCCCTATGGGGAGGAAGATAATTCTATGATTCTATAAGAGAGACTCATTCTGCTGGCTGGCCCCAGGGGTCAGAGGTCTGCGATGGAGTTATCTGACTGGCCCACAATGATGCCTTCCTGACCGTGATGGTGTCTTCCCTGACTTGTCCATGATAGTATCTTCCCCAATCATGACAATATCTTCCCCAACCATGATGGTGTCTTCCCTGATTCATGATGGTATCTTCCACAATTTTCTCCTTTCTTTGGGCTATTTCTATATTTTTTTTGCCTGCAAGGTGGTGCTTGAGTGACTCTAGCCATACCTTTACAGTGATTGGCAAAAGATACTTCCATTCCCCTTTTTAGGTAAAAGTTATGAAAACTTGTAATGCATGCTCAGTAAGGAGGAAGGAGGAGGGTTAGTGGTCTGGAGTTACGTTTTTGTCCATTTTGGTTTGTCATAATTCAAGATCCACACAAAGGGGGGTATTTGTCTAAGAGGTGCCAGGTGTCGACCCAGGGTCACTCGTAGACAACACAAACCTCATGCCATGCTGCAATCGAAATGAGAGTTGGAAAAACAAGACTCTGCTGTCTCCCATCTCTTGTTTTATCTTGATAAGCAGCAGGCCTAGTAGAAAGGAAGCCTTGGAGAAGATTCTTCACATGCCAGCTGTATTTTTCCTCTGGAGTCTTCTTTGACATTATACCTTTCCCTTAGTGTGTGGACACAGCCATTTTCTGATTTTTAGTTACCTCCAGTAATTACTCCACACTCCCTCTAGAAGATCCCTGTCTTTCTTGAACTGAGGAGCCCAGAACTGGACACAGTATCCCAGATGTGGCCTCAGCAGGGCAGAGTAGATGAGGAAGAGAACCTCCCTCCACCTGCTGGCCATGCTCTTTTTAAGGCACCCATGTTTAGTCTGTTACCATCTTTTCAAACCGAATATCTCTGACCTCAGTCAATCATCCATCTATCTCCAGAGCGTATGTCAAAACCAAATGTCCTCAAAAAATGCCAAAGTGATGTTTTTTGAAAAAAAAAAAAAAAAAAATCTATTGAAAGCACATTTCTGTCCGGAGTTCATACAACTGTAGAAAAGACAAGAACTGGAAACAAAATGTTGACATTTAAATGGCTGATGCTTTATTCAAAACATTTTCAAAGGAGTGAAACTGAAAAAATTAAATCAGATAGATAGGTTGACAGAAACAGGAAACAAAACATTAATTTAGAAACATTTTTCTTTAAGCACTTCAGCATTATCTCCTGTGTCACAAAGACAGCAGATACCGAGGAAAGGCCATCTGTCCATAGAGTACTTAAAAAATAAAAGGTATGAAAACAACAGTATCTAAGAGATTAAGTCACAGACCAAATCTGTATTAGGCCAGATCTGTAAAAACAAACAATAGCAAGACTTAAGATGAAAAAAAAGGAGGGTATCTCTATGTGCAGAACATCAGTGGAAATACTACTGTATTTTTGCAGGATGCTTTATAAGTGAAGGCTTTTATCCTAAGTCCTAAAGAGGTGCCAAGGAAGAATCAAATAAAAATGAGCATAGGCAAACAATGATAATTAAAAAAAAAAAAAAAGGAACAAACTCTTTACTCCATAGCTAAAACTACAAAGCAAGATCAGACTGTGTGGGGGAAAAACAAAATATAACAGTTAGGTCAGAAGTTAGATCTAGTCTATCTAGCAGAATAGTGTTAAGGAGACTGTCATGATGCTTTTTTATACTAGTTAATAGATAATAAAGGAAAAAAAAATTATCTAGAGCAGCATTCCTCTGGCATTTGTACCTTCGCGCTGAGGCTGCCACCTAAAGGTGCTCCAAGTCTCTCAATAATTTGCAACTTTTAACACCTGAAGGCTAGGCAAGGTTTATCTCTAGCAATCTCCTCCTTAGCTACCTAAAGCTCCAAGAATCTAAATCCCAAATTTCCTTTCCATTAAGTTTATAAAAATGTATTACATATTTCTTTCTATTATGTTACTTTATTCATATGCCATATTCCACTTTTTTAGTAGAGTTATTTTGAAATTGATTATTTGGAAGACTTGTTTGGTTTTTTTATGGAATTGATTCCTTGATTTCTTTTAGGTCCCAGTTCATGTCTGCAAGGCCAGCAATGTCCTGTTTGCTGATGCAACAGAGAGACAAATCTCTACAGGGGCAGAGAAAGCACAGGTACGTACCAAGTGGGTTTATGGTAGCAAACAGATGTCTGCCTGATCTTCAGCTCACTGTACTCCACAAGGAAAGACAACGACTCCCCCAGGTTTTTTTTCTTTGACATAAGGAAAATTCTCAGCTGATGCTAAACTCTTGTCTTTCCAATACGAAAGACATCATGATCATGACTGGCAAAGGCTGTAAAGAAGCAGAGCTTCCCTCTGTGCCAAAACCAGGAGAGTTGACCCCAAGGCTCTACAGCAGTTTATTTAATTCTGAGAATAAGTTTATGGGTGACCAACCACCCAGCTATATACAATTCTTGACAGCTACTATTTTCAGCAAATACCCCATAAGATTTTTGGTCACTGAGCACTTAATTCTTCTTAGTATAAAGGCTCCAAATGTGCCAGAGAGTAAACAGTAGATCAGAGACCTGCAGTTGAAGGGATGATGACATATTTTAACCTTGTTTGCTCTAGAGTCATCCTAGTACAGCACAGAGCCCACACTTCAGACTTAATTCCCTGGGAGCACGTCATGTAGTCTGGTTGAAATTCAGCACAGCTTGGGCATAGAGTAAGTTAGTGACTGAGCATGTAACCAAATGCTCAGTGCTGAGACTGGGTCCATGCTCTCACCTTACAGTTGCAGCAGCTGGATAACCTGGGAAGCTGTTCCCAAAGGATTTCAGGTGACTGAGAATTTCTAGCCTTTTTCAGATGCCATCACTAGCTTTCAGCCCAGACGCAGTACCATGCTAGGTCAATGTAACGTGAACACAGCATCTCCGCACTAGGAGAATTACTGTGAATTATATCTTCTTCTAAAACTTACTTGCATAACTGTATAAAAACAGTCAACAGTTCAAAAAAGCGCTATCAGAAACTTTATGTACAATTGACTGCATCTTACCACTGCCAAAGATATTTTACTTGGATCACAAAAAAGATACCTAATACTACACTGCCCAAAGACAAACGTCAGATGAGGGATGACAGTTTTTTCCAAAACTAGAGCTGCAGGTGCTAGGTATAAAACTGCAGCCTTCTCTGTAAAACTTTAATCTCTTCAGTAGAAAATACAAGACACATTAATAAAATCCATTTTTTATTTTGATAAAATCCTTATAAATATCAAAGCACTGGATCAACTCCACTCTTTTCAACACATAAAAAAACATGTAAAACTTTTGTTTCTGATATGAAGTAGTAGCCTTATTACTTTCCCTTCTGAAGCAAACAAACTTTATAACCTTCGTGCAATTTGTAAACATTTTGTTCATGTTCTGCAGCTACTCACATGACAGGGAAACATATCAGACCCAACACTAAGTCTAAAAAAGGGTGAGAAAACACACAACACACTCCCACTCTCTCCATGCACACTTTCTAGGTGTCCTCATTCAGAAAGAACCAACCTGAGGTCTTTTCAGCTGCATTCTTCTCCCTATGTCAGAGAACAAAATGTGCCTGCAGGTTTTTCCCCTTTGGTTAATACTTGTACCTGCTGGTGCTGCTGCCAAATGCCTTTTATTTCTCCCATGATTTATTTGTGTTCTTTCTTTCAGAAAACATTCAGAAGGCATTGAGAGGCCTTGCAGCAACAGTAGCTATATTCTGGGGAGGAGAAAACAAAAAAACAAAAACCACCCATCTTAAACTAAGCTAAAATATCTATGTCTCTATGTCTACTGCATTCAGTTAAAAGAAGGTCTATAAAGTCAATCTTGATTGTGATTTCCCTAACATTTGTCCACCTAAGATTAAAAGACCTGTTGAGGTAAAAGGCACAGTCTATAAAACTTACAAAAATCTTACATGGCAAGTAGTCATGGAAGATGAGTTGGTCAGCAGTACTACAGAGATCGGTGGTAGTTGCTGCCCATGAAACCTCTGTCTGCCTCTTTCAGTTATCACTGTTTTTCACTATGTAGTTCTCACAGCCTGAGGGTAAATCCAATCCTATACTAAGCTACATCATTAAAAAGAATAAAAATAAATTTGGCATAGAACAAACAATTATATTCAGATAACAAAAGGTCCTGAGAAAACACAGGCTCAAGTCAATTCATAAAGACAGACATTTCAACACATTGCTACTGAGGGCTGATCTTTTATTAGATATCGACTTCTGATTTCTTTGGCCTGCTCTAACTGCTATCTTTGGTCTTGGAATATAAATGCAACCACCCAAGTTCAGCTAAGACAGCAGAACATCAGCCATTATCTAGGAGACCAGTACTGTGCTCCACTGCGAGATATGAGGTATGCAGCATGTGTTTCACGCTGCAGTGTGCAACATGTCCAGTATGAAAGAGTCTGGAGCAGCACCTACCCTTGCCTCCTGACTTTATGGGATAGGAGTCTGACGCTACATGGATATAGTGTTACAGTCCCTTATTGCTCACCGAATGCAACAGACTGGATTTAGGAACAAACAGTTCCTACTATGCCCTTTCACCTTGCAGTTTTCAGGTTTCAGGGCAATTTCATCACTATACATGGTGGAATTCAGGAATACCTAATCCACAGTAGAGAAGATCCTGCAATACATAAAATCCCTACTATTTGCATATTAAAAAAAATAAAATCAGTACATCATTACCGCCATGAAGCAGCCAGAATAACAGGATCGTATAAATACTTTTTTTACGTAAATGCGGTTAGTCATTACTGCTTTTCGTAGGAAAGTAAGTATGGTACTGCAGAAGTCAGCAATGAAATTATGTCATCCTTGAAATACTTTTTTCTTGACAATTACAGTGTGAAGTCTTCTACAGAAGCTAAATGTTATGTTAGAGACCAGAAGAATAATCCCAGGACATCCTTTACTGCTATTAATATCAGGGATATTGTTCAGTGGTGAAATCTAGACAACTCCTTCACCACATCAGACCGTAGGATTAGCACTGCCCTCTGTGCACGCAACGCTAACGTCTCAGTGCTCCCAAAACAACGCACTCAAACACAGTCAGACCTGTCAGCATTGATGAACCTGTGACAACTCAGGACATACTTGTCTGTGAGAAATGACTGCATGGTAACCAGTAATAAAACAACACTCAAAAAAAAACCCCCCCACAAACTATATTAACTATTAAAATTAATTCAGCCTTTGGTTTCAGAGGAAGACTACTGTGGTTTTACTCCTTTAATTCCTTCTGACTTCTCGTCCCTTTAGAGGCTGGGGAGGCCGGTAGTTTCTCAGCAAGCAGCAGGCGACCTCATCCTCAGCAGTGCTCAGGAGGCTGCGGAATTTGGCCAGCTGCAATCAAAAAAGACATAAGGTTAAACAGAAAACCCTCACACTCATACTAATGAAAAAGCATGTAGTAAATTTTAAAGATACTTGTCACCTTTTTTCCACCAGGAAGAATGGAACTGTATTTTTCTATGGCATGTGGGGAATGGCAATTTCACCATTTCTGTCCTTGCAAATGAAAAATGATGAGTACCAAGAAAAATCTCCCAAAATACATGTCAGAATGAAATAATGCATGAGGATTACTTGTTTCCTATATTCACACTTTGTCTTCCAAAACCTGATCTAAACCAAGGCTTTTTGAATTTTTTTAGTTTGATTTTATAGTTTGGAGACTCTGGAATGTTTCCCGCCAAAAATTAGATTTCTTATGTGCACCTGCATGCATCTTATTCAAAGAGTATATTTACAATTAACCTGGAATAGTAGGTGTGGTGCTATAGAAAGCTTCTGTAATTAGCACTTTTCATATATTAAATATATACTCAAACCAGGAGAGATTCCAAACCTTTCCCTTGTGAAGACACAGAACAAGCAGTTATTCATACCTCATCATAAGCTTCTCTGCTTAAGCTGATCTCAGCAGAAACCCAGATCAGAGTTCCATGTCTAAACCTTAGGAAATCTGAGTCTGATTTCAGACCTAAAGTTTAGTATTTTGTCTAATTCCAAATACTTCCAATATTTACTATTTCTATAAACCACCTTACTTCCCTTCTAGGTTACCAAAGATAGGACAGCACAAAAATCATCCCATAACAATAGAGCATTTAGTTGTACTGCACATTGCATCTTAGTTGTATTAAGAGCAAAAAAAGTCAATACTATCTTATTTCACCCTATTCTAAAGCTAACATTTGTAATTCAGGCTCTCCGTGAATTTCTAAAAACTTCAAATTTACTTTTAATTTATTTCAACCTGAAAATGCAGCAAAAAGTAGGTAAGAAACTGTAAAGCCCCAAAGAAATACAAACCTGAGGAATAAAATTAAATGGCCAGTTTCTGTCATGATGATGACTGATCAATCACAATGGTGGACATTACTGGAAACAAACACTTTTAGCTACATTCATGCTTATAATTAAAAGAATATAGCACATTAATACATAAGCTACAGTCTGTGAAAAATTACTGGTAAAGAATTACTGTATTTGACGTTGGTTTTGAAACCATGTCCTCTGAAGCTGTTACACATGGGTGTTTGAATTTCACATTCTAGAATGTATTAATTATAGATTAGCACAAATGAGAATGTTTTAACCTCAACAATGGCTTGTCTTTGGGAAGTTGGTATCCTAACACAAATTTTCAATCCTAGATCCATATGCATCGCAGCAACTCTTACAAAGCCAGATTGAGGGGAGTAGGGAGGAGATACAGATGAGAAAAAGGCACACATGAGCAAATACATGACTTCAAAACAGTTACAAACAGAATCTGGGGTCTCCTGACTAACAAGCATCCCATTCAGTGAATTGTCTTACCATGTTGCACAAATACTGAAGTCACCATTTCTGCTGAGTATGTGGCCTCAGGTATTGAATTTTCTGAGGTATTTGTAATATTGACCATGAATAAGACAAATGCTGTGGTACAAAAATCTTTAGGATTACAGTGTTCCCAGAATATTGGTAACATACTGCAGGTGACATACTTATCAACATCCAATATTAGAAGCTAATTCAGCATCTCCAGTGGGAAAACCTCCTTATACCTAAGATGATCAGCCCGCTGGGTGTCACTCTTGCAACGTTAATATAGAGCATGAAGCTTAATTTTGCAAGAAACGTAAGTAGACTTTTTTATGTGGTATCACACTTTTCCTCAGCCTAACATAAAAACCAACTTACTAAAATTGTATTTGCTTTTAATTATTCTAGTAAATTCACCAAGTTTTACACATTTGGAATGCAAGAAGAAATTTTGATCTGAGAAATAAAAATGCCAGAGAAGAGGTCTGAGCAGGATACACAAATGATCTAATCAAGTGGAATTCCAGGACTTCTAAGTGTCACCAGAACCTTTTTCTTTTTTTTCCCATAAGTTGCTTGTGGGTTATTTTTGATTGTTAATTTTTATACTATGCAGATTATTTTTTAAAAATGGATAGTAAATAGCTGTTATGCAAAGAAAGGCAACAGGAAGTCAGGATAAATTTGATAGACACATTTTGTCCTTTGAAAATTTGATAAGGTATGCAGTGCCAATGTCTGCAAAAAAATGTTATTTTGGGGTGGTATTTACAATTTAAGCTCTTAAAAAGGCAACATTTCTATATCAGTGAAAAATCAAAAAATACCTGTTCAGAACAAACACTTATGGGCTCTCTCAGAACAATCCAGATGACACTCTCAAGAAGGGGTGGAACAGTGAGAGAGCCAAAATAAGTCCAGTAGTCCAGGGACTTCGGAAGCAGACAGCTAGGATCAAAGTTGGTGAACAGGGCTTTTTTACCCTGGAAAGAAAAAAGATAGAGAAAGTTTGTGGTGGTTTTAGATAAAATATATTTAGAAAACTATTTCTCACACAAAGTTAAAAAGAAACAAAAAAAATGTGGCAATATTATTTAAAAGCAAGAGGCCAAGATAAAACACGGCAAAGGAATTAGGGCTTGTTCTGCTATGAGGTGGGCTGGCAACACTGGATGATCATAGCAGGTGAGCCAGTGCCCTTCTGATGAGATCTTACCTCTGTGACAGCTTTGCTGCCAGCAAGAACACCATCAAAGGCACCCCACAGTTACAAATGGTCATGGGATGGAGGTTGGAGGGAGAGGTGAGATGTCAGACTTTCAATGTGGCATTGATAGGGCTGGCAGAGTCCCTTGCCCCGCCACCTGCTCCCCTCCCCGCTCACTCCTCACCGGCCCACGGGACACTACTTCTCCCTGTTCCGGCTATCAGGCCAGAGATGCCTGTACGAAACATGATGCTGTGGGTCTGGCTGATGCCTCTCAAATGATAGCTTATTTCTCTTCCTGTCCTTCAGGAAAAAAGGGGAGGAAACCTTTCCCCCACCTTTTTCACAGCTTTTCATAAAGTATGTTCTTCTCCTGCTAATATTCTCATAGCACCAGATGTGTCAGAGGTTAGGTTCTGTGAGGAATTAGCTTTCTCCTCTGATCTCTTATTGTATAAATATTATTCTTTGTCTGCTTAGTTTTCAACTTCACCTAACAAGAATGCTCCGAAACTGACACATATTAGATTTGGATATGGATAGCTATGAAACTAGGGACTAGGGAACATGAAAGCGAAGGAAGTAGCAGCCAGGTTACAAAAAACCCCAAAAACAACAAAAGCAACCACCAGTATTAGCATTCTTTTATAAGCATTTGTTCACCTTGATTCTGATGGTGTCCAAGCGGTCAGTAATCTTCTTCAGCTGAGGGTTGCATTCACCAATCTATTAACACCAGAGAAAAAATAAATACTTGAGGTTCAGAGAAAAATAGCAAAAACAAATCATCAAAAAGCAAATGCATAATGAAATTGTTTTATATAATTTTATTTAAGTGACTGTGAGATCTGATGGATTGTGTGAGCGAGCCTGTGACTAGCTGGTTCTCGGAAGTAGCACTGGCTGCAAAGAATATCCTCTTCCTTGCTCACAGTATTTATTCTGGATATTCATAGTAATTATTTCAGCTACAAAAGTCCCACAAACTTTACGTTGCAGGGAAATAAAAGCAATTTATTTTCCATGTTTTATATGCAGGGTATTAAAATTTTCAGGCTTACATCTGAAATTTAAATTGCTTAAAACAGTGAAAACAGAAGAAATTGTGTGCTAAGAGATCCAATGAAATTTTCCTTGAATCATTATAATGTAAACTGGAAAAAGAGAATTACTGAAGCAGTTCTTTGCAACTGCTGCATGTAATAGCTTAATGCCTGTGCCAGCGCTAGCACTAGCTGTGCCCAGGAAGCTGTAGCAGCCAGGCAGAAACTACAGATTTGACCAAAGCCCTATCTTTTGTCATGGATTGTGTGAATTTTCCATTTGCTTCCTTGTACAGAAGTCAAAGAAGTTGTTCCAAGGGCTGAATTTCATCTTAGAATAGGTGCAGGAGGCAAAGAGGTATATAACAATTACAAAGCAATTCTCCAGATTCTGGGGTAGGGTTTTTTGTTTCAGTTTTCAGAAGAAACTCTCAGCTCAGAAGCAAAGTGTTAAAGAAGCATTTGAACCAAATCAGATCACCCTCCTAAAGAAACCTGTTAGTCAAGCACAAGTTACTGGGATCCATTTAGGGGCAGATGAACTAAGTTCTACATCTTATGTTGTACAGGAGTGCAGACTAGGCAAGCTGAAGAATCTCACTGTCTTGAAAATCTATTAATCTGCTTTTTTTAATCTTCAAGGAAGCACAGCTTTCTAAATTGGAAAGTAAACAGTATGAAGGAAACAGTATAATCTAATGCCCATATTAAACAAGTATCTCGTTAGCAATAATTATACCAACCATCATCATTATCCTTTTGGGCTCATAACGCAGATTTATTAGGAGGGCTCAGGCATTCGTTTCTTACCTTCAGAAAGACAGCCATGACTGCTAATCCGTCCGGCTGACGAGCTGCCTCAACAAAACTGGAATACTTTTCTGAATTCCAGTGGACCACATGAAGCTGAAAAGCAAGAGACAGACAGCATCAACTCCCGCTGAACTCAAAGAACCACAAATTAATACTACAACTTTACTGGTCTGGATACTCTACTTCACTCTTTCATATTCAGAGCCATTCAGTTTTCCAAATGCAAATATTCCATGAAATTGGTAAATATGTAGTTCACACAAATGGCAAAAGCATTTCCAGTGGCTGGGATTATTAAAAATTTAGCAGCAATCAGCACACCACAGTGCCTGGCAAACTGCTGTTGGGTCCTCAGATTTTGAACAGAGAAGCTAAGACGAGATATCCCATGTTTATATAACTAGAGCTTTTAAATCCATTTTTAGTACAGCTGATTTTAAAAAGTGATTGAAAATCATGAGGATGTCATTAGTATTTTGCTCCTCTTTTTCCTTAATCAAGCTTTCAGTAACATTAATCAGCCACACAAATAGCTAGAAAACAGGGAGAGGAACACACATTAAACTTGCACTGACCCCTTTTCCCTTGTTTAGTTTAAGATGAATATCAAATTATTTTTTTTTCTACTTTCCAAATGTCATTTTCTATGATTACCAGTAGTTAGGCACTGAAAAGCAGCTTGATTATCTCAGGTTTGAGCATTTGCATTTCCAACATGCATTACTCTGGAACCATCCTGTGCTAGTTGTTTAAGCAGCTTAAAGACACCGCCAGGCGGGGAAAGGAAAAGCCCGTGATGTCTACCCCCGTACCACCTCAGTCCCTCCTGCTAAGCCAGACTTCCCAAATCCTGGCCACGCCCTGCAGCAGGAGCTCCTGGTTCCCGGGAAGTGCCAGGACATCCCAGCCTTGAACAACGGTCCGACTGCCAAACAGGAGAGAGCACAAACACTCACACAAGACTAAGTACTTCACAAACACAAATTGCTCTCGGAAGTCCTCAGTGGATTAGTAGATACTACTACCTGTTGTTTTTAGATGAGAAAAGAGAGGGTCAGTAACCCCAAAGCATGGGATTGGCTTTTCTAAAGTTGGTGACCATCTTTGCAGACTTTGAACTTTACTCTTTAGGAATGCTGAAAAGCAGCTCCACTGAATGACTTAAACTGGGATGAACCCCTGAAAAAAAAAAGCTTGCTTTTGGAATACAGCACTTCCAGACCTCTAAAGTAAGAGCAATTTAGGAAAGCTGAAACTTGCTTTAAAGGCTTTCTAGGGGAAGCAACATAGCTGTGTGGTTGAAATAGGAATCTAGGACCATGAAGATTCTGATTCTAAATCTCAATCCTTGCCTAACCAATATGAGTTTTAATTTTCCAACTCTGTAAAATAGAGCTGTTACTTAGTGTTACAGGGTATAAGAAACTCTAAAGTGCTGAAACATTACTTTCAGCAAGCAAGGAGCCCAATGAAATCAGTAATAACATGTATGGTCACCATGAAACACATGCTGACTCACAGCTTCAGAGACCCTTGAAGGAAAGTTGCTAAAAATACTATATATTAAACTGGGAGGAGAACACTAAACCATTCTTAGATGCATTAGTATCCTGGAGCTCATAGCGCCTGCACCACTCATTATTACAAGTTCACAAAAGCTACATTGAACAACTTTTAAACAATTACATTTTTACATAAAGAAAAAGGAAACAGATACTCTCAGTCAAAATTGACTTTTATTGTGGATTTTTTTAAAAAAAGCAAAAAACCAACAAAGAACAAAAAGCAAAATTCCCGCAACTAAATAAAGCTCCCTCTCACTTCCTCATAGCTTTGCCAAAAAAACCCCAAACCAGCCCCTCTAAAAAACAAAACCCCCAAACAACAGAGCTGTGAAACACTTTTGGATACAGCCCCATTATCAAAGGCTTGTGACTTCTCTTTAAGGAATATATCCCGTCTTACCACCGCTCTGTCACTGCAGCTTGTGAAGAGACCTTGATCAGACCATATGTTGTCACAAAGAACGGAGCCATGGATCCCTTCTGCTTCCTGGTGGGATCAGGGGGCTGAACCTTGCAGTCTTCTTTACCTGTACACTAACTCCTTCGACGTGGTCGGTGCTCTTTCTTGAAATTGAATACATCTTCCTTATGAAGGTGAGCACTGAAACCATCTTCATGTCTCCTTCAGAGGTATTTTCTTTCATGTGAACAGTGCTCAGAAGCCTTGATCTTAATTCTGTGTTTCTTATCCCAAAGCCAAAGTGCCATCTAGAGAGCTTCTTGTGGAGGGTTACCCAACCAACAGGTAACGGAAAGGTTTTTAGACTGGCTAGAAATTCAGAGATATTTTCTCCTTCCATTTGGTTTCTTAGATGGGAAACATACACATATTTTCTCAGCTAGAAATTTGGTTTTGGTACTTAATGGTTTTAAAGCACCTCTATTAATTCTTTATATTCCATCTCACCTGGTTCCTGTGGAAAACATAAGCCTTTAAACACTGCAAATGTCACTTTTCCCCATTAGTGTTAGAAAACTGATTTTTTTTTTCTGACCACTGTCTCTTATAGCATTTCCAGTAAAATCTGATCACATCACTGTGCATACATTTTTTTTTCTTCTTTAGTATTATGTCTTTTATTTGTCCATTACATTTTTATATGTTTTACTTCTTTTTAACCCCAGAAAACTCTTCACTGTCTGAGCTATTTGTTGTTAAAGATCTCAGTCTCATCAAAATACTCCATGTTACTTCCATTTGCAAAGAGGAATCAGATACTGAATACTTTTTTACTCAAATGCACCAAAGGAGACAGAGCAGGGGTGAACTCTGCGTGCCAGAGCAGACAGTGCCCTTCTCCCCGTGGCGCACTGCCTCCACTGAAACGCAGCACCTCCACAGACAGCATGCACCCCACAAGTATCAAGGTGCAGTTCTCAAAGAAAGTCATAACCCTCACATGGCTAAATGCACCACAAAATGCGTCTTGCATAAACTTTACACTGCACAGACCCCAAATCATATAATTCTGTGGTTTGTAACTGAAGCTGACTTTGAAAATACTCTCAAAAGTAAAAACAGTGAAAGGCAAAGTTTTAAATAACTCTTGAACATTAAAATTTGCTCTTATCAAGCTCTTGTCTTCTGTACTCCTTTTTTAATCCTCTCCAAAGCTTCCAAATACGTTCTTTTTTTTGAGAAAGGACCAAGCATGCAACACTTCAGGAAGACCACTTCTTTTTCAGTAAAGTGGTGGCAGAATGAAAAGAAGGACGAGGAGGGGCGACATTGTTCTTACAAAGGAAAACTAGTCACACCTTAGAGGTACAGATGACTCCACGTGAAGCCTTACCTCTGCCGCATACTTCATCCCATCCACCGCATGCTCGGAGCCGGCTTCGTCATTGGAGCCCCAATGGAAGTGAATCTGGCGCAGCCTGTAGGTCCCGCTGAGCGGCCCCCCGGTCAGCACTGCAAACCCAAGCAGAGGAAACAGCTTCACTGCAGGAACGGGAGCCACTACCCACATCCTCTAACCTCACACCAGCCTTCAGTCTTCAGATAGTCCCCTACTCCTTCGCAAAAGCTGTCTCAGATGGCTTCTCATTTCTATGAAGTACTACAGAAACCCTCACTTGTGCATTTATGTGTGGATCACTGGGCTATGGCTCATTAAAGGGCATGTTGTTATCACCAGGTTTGTCTTGTTATAGGCTGGATATTTCTCAGAAGATGGGAAAATATTTCTATTTTGCAAGTGGTTTCCTCTCTTGAATGTATTTAAAAGGATCACTGAGAAATTAAGCTTAAAATACAGATTTTATGAATGAAGGGAAGGATCAGAAAAATATGATGTGAACAGAGTTTCTTCTCCCCTTTGACATTTGGAGGAAAGTAGGTGGAGCCCAAAAAATTTCAAGGCTCTTTCCTTCATTTGCAAGTAGATCCAGTTAAATCAGATTTAAGACTGAGAAAAAGGAGTATATATTAACATAAATAAAATGACGCCAACACTACATATGCACTGTACAACTGCAATATTACTGACACTTAATTAGCCATTTATTTCAACTTAACACACATATGGGTGGGCTTTTCATTGTTTTACTTTTGCAAGTGCTCATTTTTGCTAATCGGAGTTGGAACCAAATCATCTCCATGCAGAGACTTGAATGTGAATCACATTCAGAAAGATTCCTTATTCACTGCAAAACAAACCACCCCATTCTCCCAGCTCCATATCTGCTCTGAGAGTTTGGGAAACAGTCTGGGCTCATTGGAGAGATTTTAAGGACAAAATACGGGAGCTTTAACCAGACAGCTTTAAAATTAGGAGCACTGGGGAGGACAAAAGTAATTTTTTCTCTCTTCTAGGTTTAGTCCAAAACCTAAACCTTGTTAGGAACAAAATATCACCAAATAAGAATAAAAGAAGAATTTCTTACGTTGCCTATCTGCTAACACAAGTAGCCTGGCTAATGAAAAGGAACTAGAACTGTTTATCTGTGGTGAAAAATATTTTACCTCCTTAAAGCTTCATCTCAGAAACATGCTTTTACAGACCCTATAAACCTAGTGAACAAAGGGAACGGGGAAATGGCACTCCTAAAACAAATTCCTTCTTTCAAGGACTGAAAACTTGGAGGCAAATGATCCTAAAAATGTGTAAAGATCAATGTTGTAACTGGCTGAGGGAAAACAATTACACTGAAATGCATCAGGATTCAATGAAATACTTCTGCTGAAAAATGTGGAAAATGGCCTGATGTATTTGTGCCACATCAAACAGTGATGGTAAAACCCTTCCATTCCAACAGTAATTAAGGAAGAGATCAGGCAGAAGCTATTTAAGGCAAATATCAGCATCTCAAAGTTTGAAAAGAGCTGGAAGAAGAGGTATTTTAAACATCAGTAGACCAATTTCAGAGAATGTGGTACCCAAGAAGATAAACAGAATTACAGAGTTACAGACGTGACAGTCTAGTTTCAATGCTGGCCAAGTGAAGAAATAGTTCATATGGAAGTCAGATAATAATGTATTAAAAGATGCTAATGTATTTAGTACCAAGTAATTTGATTTTTTTTCTTTTTTTCATAAAAACACCATATGGCAGGAGTTCTTACTTCACAGGGGTGCCCCAGAGGCCAAATTTTGGCCCTAGAAAATTCAGTATTTTTTGATCAATGACCTGAAAGAAAACAAAAACATTACTGATAAAGTTTGTCACTAACAAATATCAGGAAAAATAATGAATAACTCAGTTTATGGATACAGAAGGATTTTAACTCTTTGATAAGTAAGGCATGACAATGGCCAAAATGTAAAGCCATGTATGTGGACTGAAGAATTTATTCCATGCATAGAAGATATGGAATCTCCTGAAGGGGACTGGGGATTACATTTCTTAATTATCTGATAAACATCTGTCAGTGCTTTGCCATGACATGAACTATATCTTTGGAGATATGGCCTGAGGAAAGCAGTAAGAAGAGGATCACATTACCACTGCTTTGGTACTGTTCTAAGCCTAAAGAAATACTATGTTCAGGACCTGTCACTTCATGGAAGGAGTCAGAAAGTGGAAGAGGTTCTTGGTGTATTCTTGTTCATATTTATTATTTTTTCTTGAAAAAAGAAAAGGAGTTTAAAGGCTGAGTTGATCTAACTCACACTAGAAATCAAGTGTGATTTTGATTTTTTTAATTGTGAGGGCAATTAACAACTAGAACAACTTACCAAAGGCTGTGGTAGGTTCACCATCGCTGGAAATTTTGAAATCAATATTGTATATTTTCCTAAGAGATGTGCTTTAATTCACCCATGCCTACTAGGCTTGAAGCAGAGGTTAATTCTGGGAAGTCCCATGGCATCTGACACACACAGGAGATCAGACCAGATCACTGACGGTCAGTTGATAGCTTTCAGGCAACATCCAATGTTGCTTGTAACAGGAAATTGAAGAATTAAACTTTTTTCTGAGAAAGCAAAGTAGGATGTTGTCACCATCTAGGTTTCTCCTTGCTGCCACTGTAAGCCAACAGTTCCTCGGGACTAATGGACAAAGTGATCACAAATTAGTCTCTTTCTGGCTTTGACTTTTGTGAATGCACCATACGGGCTTGGATCCTCAGCTAAGCCTCACACAACCACAAGAGGATTTTACTGCTTGTAGAAACTGCACTCCTACAGTTTCAAGGCAAGGTGTGCTAGCTTGCCTACCATCCAAGAGAAGGTTTTAAAGATGAAGGCACTAACATTACAAAGACTATACTAAACCAGAGAACCTCTAAATAAGAATTATTGCTTGCAAAAAGGGAAGCTACATACTCCTAGACAAGACTGGGACAATAACATTTTTCAGAGAAAAAAAGGGATCACTTGGCATATTTCATCTGTTCTGTATTGGATCCTTCCTGACACAAGAAGCCCAGGTATGGATTGTAAAAAGGGAAAAAAAATATAACCAAACCTCCAGCTAAAGTCAGAAAAGAGACTTGAGTGATTCGGTTGGAATGAACCTGTAATGAGACACAAAGGATTCATCTGCAGTGAGAGAGAGCAGCATTTGAAAAATTGTACACAACACTGTTCAAACAGGGGGGCTGGCACTATCTAGTTGGTTGAGGTGGATCAAATCATCCCTGTGAAAAGGGAATCCTAGTGCTTTCTGAGAAATGCAACCTCAAACTTGTGTCCAAATATGTTCCCACATTGTATAATGATGGAAAGCAGGGAAAAAAAGGAATCTCTTATCCAGAGGAGCAAAGCCGTTTTGTTTAAGGGGAGTTCATACCCAGCAGTGAGACATGCCCAGGCTGTATGTACTCTATTCAGGAAATGGTGCAAGAAGACACAGTGCAACAGGAAAGGAACAAACCTGATTTGTTGACAGTGTCATCAAACTCAACACTGGTGGAGTGTCCGTTGTTAAGGATGATTTTAGCAGAAGCTGGATCATAATTTGGATTTAAGGGACGGAGAGAGGGATCATACTTGGTTTCCTCAGTTTTGATGTCGATGGGTGACTGACGGTCTCCATTAGCGACAGGAAAAACCTCCTTCCAGTGGGCAGGCCCTGCAATGCATTGGAGGAGAATTCTAAATTAATGGCAGCACCCTGCATCATATGAAAAAAATACTCTGCTTGAATTGTACTTGTTTGCATCTTTTAAATTCAAAAAGGGTGCATCAGAAAAACTCAGATCAAAATACCCAGCTACTTTTGCTGCACCACATTGCAACAGCAGTTCTCATGACCCCTTTATCTACCTTGCAGGGTGTATCTAACCATATTTGGCCTTTGGTCAAGGCCACATGCAGTAGATAGATATTTAATTATTCACAGTTAAAACTCAACTATGCACAAGACAACTCCAACAAATGCTTACTGAAATCAAGCATTCTGTATCCAATAGGCCCTGTGCCCCAATAAAGTTTTGATGTGCCATTTTTGCCTAATACCATGTTTCCTTATGTCTTATAATAATATAGAGGCAATCCTTATAAGGATTACCTTTTATCTAGCCAAAATCCCTGCATTAAAGGGTTTTTTATACCTTAGTCATTGGCTGCAAAAGACCTGAGAATGCATCTTCTACTGACTACACTGAATGAGATGGGGAGATGTTAAAAGGATAAAAAGGCTGAGTGGTGCGTGGACCTTCCTGGAGCCGGATGGCTGTGCCTGTAACCTAAGCACCACTGCACAACTGATCACCTTCTCCCAACGCATCAACCCAGCAAACAAGAGAGTCACCCTCTAACCATAAAGTTTGCACACACACATGTGCACATACACACTAGTAGAGTGCTGACAAAACCAGAAAAGAACAGGAACACTCGAGACAGTGGTGCCTGCACAAGGTTTGGATTTCTACTACTTCCTGCTGATAAATGAGACTAGATATTCCAAACACAGACTTGCACCACTATTCACCAGAGTTAGCTAGAAATTAAAACACTAAAGAAGCTATTAATCAATACTAGTGATCTTGAGTTAACCTTCCTCTCCAAGCAAGCTAAGCCAAAACTCATATGAAAACCATTGTCTCTGTAAATCAACAATATGGGTATGAGAAAAATGGCAAATGTTGTTCTAAAATAGTAAAAAAAGCTTCATTGATGAGATGTATGAGGTGTCTGTTCTTAACCAGTAAATGTCAGAGAGTCCTCATTAAGAATATATGTGCCATTGTTGAACCATATTTGAATAATAAACAATGTGGAAAGAAGTCATAGAACAAAGATAGGAACAAGTTGCTTGAGGAATATGTTCTATAAAGTAAAGATAGCAAACAAGGTTTAGGATGGAAGAGGGGTTAAAGAAAGGGAAAAGGGAAAAGTCTGCAAGGTAAATGATCTTTCAGTATTGTAAAGAGCATAGCACTTGTTTTTCCTCCAGGCATATCATGGGTAAGAAGCATAATAAATCATGTAAGAGAGAGTGAGTATAAGAAAAACTAAAATATGAGCATCAGAACTTGATCTTGTAAAATCTGCAGCACTGGAAATCCCCTTTACTCCCTATATTGAAGGTAACTGATCTCAGTCTCAAAATCAGCCTGTTGGTTTGGGTCCTTCTGGACAGCTTAGCACTTACATAAACATGGTGAAAAAAGGATTAAAATGTCTTAGGCTGTGATTAATAGCCTAACATCAAAAGTTTCTGATATTTTTCTCTCCTAAACTTCAATAGAAGTGAACATAGCTCAAACTCACAGGTGCTCAAACAACCCAAATGCCCCAGCAGTAAATCAGGGAGGGAAGCGTCCCACGGCGCCGTGGGGAAGCCGCCTGCACAGCCACCTGAGCAGAGCCTGATGCTTCTCTGAGCAGCACTGAAAATTGGAAGAGGGAAGGAGTAGCTTGTAAAGACCAGCCTAAGGCTTAAACCTTGGGCAGAACAAAGGCAAGGGCCCTCAGTATTGAGTTTTTTAAAAAATCCTTTTGTTAATTAACTAAACTCATTAAGCAAATTACTTCTAAGGCAGAAGATAAAAATCCTACTGGTTTGAAATATAAAGCTGTTTAAACTTAATTCTTCTCATTTCACAAATGGTTATCAAAGCTATTCAGTATTTTCATTACATAAAGTTTAGCATAAGATACAATTTTAATTGTGTTTAGATCCTAGTGCCTTGTAGTTAGAGATGCAATGTACAATTTTATTAATTGAAGAAGCACCACTCCATCATTTATACCTAACTAACTGCTGTGATTTAGGACGCTTAGAAAAAGCTTATTGGTACTTAATTTTAATGCTTAGGATATTCCTAAGATGAGGAAAGGCAAAATATATTTATGTGCTTAACTACGTGTTCCTATTGCTTCATCTCAGCAATAACTATAGTTACTGTACAGTAAATAACATTAATTATTTGCATTCATAATTAACATGATTGTACCAAAAAGAGGACCTAAGGCTGTGATTCTGGCATTAGCTAATTATTCAACAATAAACTTCAGTTCTAAAAAGACATTGTACCTGCTTTTGTACTTGTTCTCAGCTCAGATGACCAAAATAATCTTTTGCTTTGGTGATAAAACATCTGCCAGTAACATGAGACTGACAGAAATCTGACCTTTCAAAATATACAGAAAAATATCAAGAAATCTCAGCTACTTTATTTTATATATATATAATATTTATAACTTTGTTATATCAAGAGGTATTCCCTACTGGATTATCTACCAACAATCTAATACAATTATCATACTGTTGCCAGCCTAGGAAAACTGTGGCTTAAGGCATCACTATGGACCCCATCCCAAAGCAAATATTATGTATGACTGTTGGAAGAGAACATATTTCATTTGGAAGAACATGGACATGATGCTCAAATGCATGTCATACAACCAGATTTAAACTAGTGGGATCTCCAGGGTGAAAATTTATTCTGAATTTGGACCTGAATTATCATCCCCTGTCTCAATATAATGTACAGTTTAATTTTCTAGATATGACTTTAAGACATACCCAGGAATGTGTAACTCACCAATTCACTTTTCATTTTTTGATTTACTGAAGGAACTTGATTAACTATATCAATTTTTGAACTTATGCAATTCTCTTCTGTTGATGGGAAAACGTTCTTTTGCTAGAGGAGATTACCTAGTAGCTCTTAACAATCAAAGCTGTTGTGACCAAGATTTAGGACAAAAACCAGAACCATCTGCTCTGAAGAATGCACGCCTTTATTTTGGACACAGAGTTACCAAATGCAATACACACCACTGTCACTTTTAGATTAGACTATTGCTACTTACGGTACCCACCAGCATTGCAGACGTTCAGTTCATGAACTAGATCTTGTAAGGAAGGCAGTTATGAGTTTGTCAGGAAATAAAGCTCGCTCTAGTGCCTAACAGTGGTGCTTTTTCAGCCAGCTGAAGTTAAAGGTGATGAGCTTCATCAAAAGGCTAGACTAACTTTGAACAAGCCTAGCAGAGACTTCACAGGATACTGCTCAGTTGCAGTGAGCCTTTATATTTGCATAGAGTACATATGTAAAAGATAATAATTTTTTTGACAGTTTGCTATTATATGCAGAAAGTTCATAAGAACACATCCTCATTTATTCCTAAAGAGAATCCATCGCCCAGTTTATCATTTACAAAAAGCTTAAATTTATAAATTTAGGTTTGCAAGTAATTTAGCTACACATCAGGTTACAGTAAGATTAACTCTAATAAAAAGAATTTGAAACTCATAATGAGTAAAATTAAGTGCTGGTTTTTAAAGCAGACATCGAAGTTACATAATTATTCTCAGGGAGGAAAAAAAAAGAAAGGAATTCATATCCCTTTTTATTTATAGAACGCTTCAGTGTTATAGCGGTAACTACATCAAGACATATTTTTGCATTGAAACAAAATACATGTAAGTACTTTCCACATATTTTATTAAAC
This sequence comes from Caprimulgus europaeus, assembly GCA_907165065.1. The sequence goes on from OU015525.1 coordinate 29,210,081, forward strand.
AAATAGTAAACTGAAGGCAACTGATTCTCGATTTGTTTTTTAACTAAGGCAATTCCTCTGCTAACTGAGGGGACTGTTTCTGTGAAGGCGTGAGAACATTCTCCTCTTCACAGGAACCTTGAGCAGCTAAGAAAAGCATGCATGATGCCACGCTGAAGCCAGTTTTCAAGATCTCAGAATTAGGCCTCCACACATAAGCACCATCCAAACCGTGAGGCAAGAACAGTGGCAAGAAAGCAGAAGTCAAGGTTTGCATAGAAATAAAACAATGTCTCTTTGCATTTCAGAAAGACACGCATCAAAGCACAGGAGAACATTTAGTTCTGTGTGTACCAGTCAGACCATGTCCTTATACATATATATGTACCATATATATGGTGTGTGTATATATATATATATGGCATATATATGTGTGCATGTATATATGTGTGTGTGTGTATATGTCTGTGTATATATATACCATATATGCAGGCATATGTGTAATATTTGATAGTTTATGCACAGAATGATTTGTGTTGCAATTATTGCTAAGGGGCAAAGGAGTTTTCCACCAGTTTATAAAAAAAAATGCTTTTATCACTGCAAGTAACAAATACAGAAATCTTGGAGTGAATGAAGATGTCTTTCCAACTCCTCAGGAAGTCAACTTTAACATGCAACTGCACCAAATTTAATTAATTTCACTTTGTTGCTATCTCCTTACTTGCAAAAGTTGATCTTGGTCTCTGGGAAACTATTCAGGGCCATGCAAGGCAACAAAATTTTTCAAAAATCAGCACAATCTCCTGCACTTGCTGTTCAGCAAAACAAGAAACAAGCAAAACTAATAAAATAAATGCATAAAAAGAGAAAAAGCTGAGAAATAAAACTGATGCCACGGAAGAGCACTGAAGTGTTGGATATTCATGACTTTCTCCTTTAGTTTCCTGTGAGAGGTGAGGGGAAAGGGATGAACTGATAAAGAACTAACCATCTCAGCTGCTTGGGGCTCCAAGAGAGAAAGAGAGTGAGAAAGTCAAACTCCACCCCAAATATGTTATCAGCCAGTAAACAGAGTTTTATAGGAGAAACAGGGCCTCAAGCACGGTCCAGGGCCACCCTGATAGAAATTCTGGTGCCCTCCCCTTCCTAGAAGTTGAGGATAGCAGAGGAGGAGGGACAGCATAAGGGAGGGAAAGTGGGCTTCTTATCTGTATGGTGCAGGTGAGGTCCACAGCACTCTTGGAAAACATATGGAGAAACTAATTTGAAAAACAAGACCCATTTACGTCTTCAGGGGAGGGGTAGAGCAGGCTGCACAACAGTAGATAACACACCTAATCATTGCAACATCACTGCGATCCACCACCACCCAGTTTTTCAGGAAAAGTATATCCATCCAGTAGAGACCGAACAAAAGGACCAGGAAGGAAAGGCAGCACTTGCGCAAACAGTATTCCAAACTCCAAGTAATAGTACAAACGAAGCGTACTCCTATAGGCATTAGTATTTGCAAACATATAGCTTTCTCCTTTCGCTATCATGTTTTATTTCTGTGTTTATTATTATAACAGACAAGGTAAGTTACTCCATTTACTTTATCAGATCTGAGCTCTGATCTACAAAAGCTCCAATTTACAAAAACACTTTTAATTTCTCCTTGCATGACCTGTGAGCAGGTACTGCACACAGGAGCGGCGTTTGCATGACTTACAATGCAAAACAAGAGGAAAGTCTTTAAGCCTGCTGATGAGCACATCTTGGGACTTCAAAGACTGTCAAGATTAAGGAAACCATGAAACAACTGAAATCCAAAAGCATCTCCTCTTGGGTGCATAGTTACACATTCAAATAACCTCTCCTAGTACCTCGTATTTCCCACCATGTCATAGAACGCAGCCCAGGTCAGACAGGGCACTGCTGATACAGCAGCTTTGATCCGTGTGACCGTCTGATCCGCTGCCGACACCCGCCTGCCACTGTCCGGTCGGACGAGCAAACGGAATCCCGACGGGGAACGAGACAGACCCGCTTCCCAGCTCAGAGCCGACCCCCGACCCGGCCCTGGCAGGCGATGCCGGACGCGTGGAACACCCCTCTCAGCGGCAGCCTCGTCTCATTCCGAGACAGAAACCTGCTCGGTCTCACGCTGCGATGCCTCGGCAGCATTTCCGCTCATTCAGCTTTCTCCCGGGCTCGGGAGCTGTCGCGGCAGCTGCGGGAGGTGCCCTCGGGGCTGCCCCCCTGCCACGGCGGGACCGCTGCGACCGCCCCCCGCCCACTGCCCCCTCACCCGCCCTACCGTTGTGCTCGTCGTAACCCCAGTGCAGCATGGCTCTGGTCTCCTCTCGGGACGGGACGGGACGCGCTGGGACGGGACGGGCTGGGACGGGAGAGGCGGCCGCTCCGTCACCGCCGCCCGCTTTGAAGGCGGCGGGCGGCGACGCCCCGATGCTCGGGCGCCGATAAGGAGCCCGCACCGCTTCTCGCCCGCGCAGCCCAGCCCAGCCCCGGCCCCCCGGCTCACCCGCGCCGGTTCTCGCCCCCAGCTTCTCTTCGCCCAGCGTCCCCGCAGCGCAGCGCCCTCGGGGCGGCCCGGGGAACTGCCGGCTGGCGGCTGCGGGGCCACCTCGCACGGTACCGCTCCGACAAGGTGGAGCTGTCAACGCTCCCTCAGTCACCTGCCCGCAAGTGCCACGAGCTGCGCGGCGAGGGCAGACGGGGAAGTGTCTGTTCCCGGGGATACTCCTCCCCCCGCCCCTCGAAGGTGAAGCAAAGTGATCCCCGCTGCCCGGTCCCCGTGTTCCCCTCCCGCCTCGGCCAGACAGGAGCGAACCCGGTTCCCGTTGCCCGCTCTGAAGTTTTTATTTTCTAAACCCCTGCGTCCCCGGGACTGTCCGGCACGCGCTGTGGCACCACGGCGGGCAGCTCGGGGAGGGCAGCTCGGGGCCGGCAGCGACACGCGCAGGCACTGGCGGGGGGAGCGGCGGCACGCGCGCCCAGCGGGAGCCGGCGCCGGTACGGGACGGGACAGCATCCCCGCTCGCGCTGCCCGCCGCGAAGCTGGAGCGCAGCCGGGCGGAGGACGCACAGCGCCCTCTGCCGGCGCCCCGGCGGTGAGGCGGTGCAGTGACATTGCTGTGGGGGGATTGGCGGCCTCCCCGGCGCGCGGGTGTGACGTCAGCGGGCCGGCGCGGTGCTGCCGCCATGGGGAAGAGCCGGTCGCGGGCAGCGAAGGCGGCGGATGTGTTCCGCATTGCGCGGAGCGGCGCCGCCGCTAAGGCCAAGGGAAAGGCCAAGGCCCGGCCCGTCACCTCCGGGCTGAAGCAGGTGAGGGGCGCGGGGGCTGCCGGGCCGCGGGAGGTTTGCTGGGGGGGGGCGGCGCGGTGGCGGCCCGCTGGGGCGGGCCTCGGTCCTGCCGCCTCCTCCTTGGGCCCCACGCGGAGCTTCGGCCACCCCCGCCGCGGGCCTGGCTCCGGGCGGGGCTGGTGCGGCCTCCCCTCCTCCTAGGCTGGCGCTGCGGAGCGGAGGAAGCGCTCGTGGCTGAGTGAGCGGAGCTGTTTCGAGGACGGCGCTCTTTGGGTACGGAGTGGCCAAGGACGCCATGTCCGCCTGAAAATTCGGTTGTCATCATCTTCAAAAGGAGAAGCACAAAATATTACTTGGCACATCTGCGAGCATCCACCGCAGAAGAGGTCAAGCAGTTCTCCTTGAGGTGGGGGGGTCATGGAGAAAGTATCTGGTAGCATCCCAGTATGTCCTGGGGAACGTGGTGCTGAAGACAGCGTCAGTTGTTTAATGAGCAGCCGCTTACTGCAGGGCGCTTGCAGCATCACTGATGGTGCGATTCAGGGTATGGTCTAATGAAACAGGTACAGGTACTGCAAGGGGACGTGCTGCTCCTTCCTGCCATGTTTCTGACCCAGCCCCGCTTACCGGGCTGTGTTCCCACAGCACGCTTTGATGCTGGCTCAGGAACTCATCGCACACTAGGTGATTCACAGAATGGTAGGGGTTGGAAGGGACCTCTGGAGATCATTGAGTCCAAACCCCCTGCCCAAGCAGGTTCCCTACAGCGAGTTGCACAGGACTGCATCCAGGTGGGTTTTGAACATCTCCAGAGATGGAGATTCCACAACCTCTCTGGGCAGCCTGTTCCAGTGCTCTGTCACTCTCACAGTAAAGAATTTTTTCCTCATATTTAAGTGGAATATTCTGTGTTCCAGCTTTTGCCTGTTGCCCCTTGTCCTATCACTGGCCACCACTGAAAAGAGTCTTGCCCCATTCTCTTAGTCTTCTCTAGGCTAAATACAACTTGCTAAATTGGCAGCAAAAACAATTAAAAATGCATTTTGCATTTTTCTTTGCTGGGTTGATGTATTGAACTAACTTAATTATGAATGAGTGCAAAAAGAAAGATTTTTTTTTTTTTTGGTGGAGTGGAGCAGGGGTCCGGGATGGAAGAAACAGAAAGGATGGAGCCCTTTCTGTTCCAGAAGCTGTTTATTTGTCTCAGTTGTCAAGTAAAACTGTGTCGGTGAGACGCAGTGAACAGATCTAAGAGCACACACTGCTGTATGTTTTACTCTTAATTCCTCTTTCCCCCTTTGGACACCATAGATGGGCCAGGATGCTCCGCTGACCCTTCAGTGAGCTGAATTAACACACTACATCAAAGGAAAAGTAAAAAAGCAAAATTAATGTTTGTTCCCTCTCGTGTCCAGAGAGCACCAAGGCCCAAAGGAGGCAGAGATCAGAGGGCTCCTATAAAGAAAGGCTGGGAGAGTTGGGGTTGTTCAGCCTGGAAAAGAGAAGGCTCTGGGGGGACCTTATTGAGGCCTTTCAATACTTAAAGGGGCCTGTAAGAAAGATAAGGAAAAACGTTTTAGCAGGGCATTTAGTGATAGGAGAAGGGGTAATGGTTTTAAACTAAAAGAGGGTAGACTAGATGTAAGGCAGAATTTTTTTACAATGAGGTTGATGAAACACTGGAGTAGGTTGCCCAGAGAGGTGGTAGAAGCCCCATCCCTGGAAACATTCAAGGTTAGGCTGGATGGGGCTCTGAGCAACTTGATCTAGTTGCAGATGTCCCTGCCCACTGCAGGGGGTTGGACTAGATGACCTTGCAAGGTCCCTTCCAACCCAAACCATTCTGTGTTTCTGTGTGGCTGGGAGTGATGGAGGGGAAGAGGGAGAGGGGTGATCTAAGCAAGAGTTTTCCTCTTGGTAGTATCAAGTCATTATATGGCATCTTCTTCTCAAACCCTGCCTCCAGCCTGAGCTGTGTGATCGGCTGAGACTTCAGCTGCCCCCTCTAGAAGAGCATCTGATAGTCAAAGCACAAAGTTGGTGAAGTATTGTTCCCATTAGATTTAGTTGCAGTTTGCTGGGCAAACAGGGTTAAATAGCAGCAATAAAATAAGGCCCTTTCAGATTTTTTTCCTGGAAGCTAAAGCCACTTAACAAGTTAATCTGGCAGACAGACAGGAATGTAACAAACTTTGGAAATAAACAGGGAGCCCCAAAACAATTTCATATTGCTGGAGTCACATCTCCACTTAGTCTAGAGGGTTCTGTATAATAAAGGGAGAAACAGGTTTAAAAACATATTCATGAAAAGGCAGTAGCTTATTAGGAGTAAAATTTTATTCTCTCTTTATTCTGTGTTTGAAGCTGTATTCTTTAATTCATTAAGCCTTTGGGGATTTACTTTTCATTAAGCAGTATAGGAAAATCATAGAATAGTTTGGTTGGAAAAGACTATTCCGATCATCTAGTCCAACTGTAAACCTAGCATTGCCAAGTTCACCACTAAAGAATGTCCTCAAGTACCACATCTACATGTTCCTCAGAAAAAAAAGGCTTAAAATGGGTTTATTATTTAATAGATAAAATATTATAACTATTATAATATAGTTATAATATTTAATAATATAGCCCATTATAACTATTCAAACATTTTTTATATAGATACATATGCTAGCTACAGAGCCTCTTTCTACAGAGGAGTCCTGCCAAAGTAGCTGAGGATATATCAGGTATTAAAACTGACTGGATCTTTTCAGCATCCCTCTGATGCTGGAAAACGGTAACAAGCCCCAAGGGGAAACCTAAGCTCTTTGGAAATTGCATTGCCCACAGTCCCACCCACTCTTATTTCAGCTAGGAGCTCAATCTGTGTTTCTTGAGTCACCATCCAGGTTATGATGAATTAAACTGCTAATCTGAATAGGTTTGTTTTATCAGCCTCTTGCCACTGCTTTCTTACTACTGGTTCTCTTGGTCACTCAACTTAAAAAGTGGAATTATCATTAATGTACATTTGGAATTTATGGAAGCTTTGAAAGCAAAATGAGTATGTCTAACAATTCACAGTTGCTTCTGCCTATATAAATTGTTGAGAGGTGGATTACGGGGGTAGCCTTTGGAACAGCAGTAGGTATCCTGCAATTTGGGGTTGCTCAAAAAAGTATGAGCCTGCTTCTGGAACATTTTCAATGTATTAGGCCATTATCTGGCTACCCTGTTCCAGACTTGGTGCTTCAGAAGCTGCAGGTGCTAGGGCTGAGATCAGCTGAATTTTAATTTGCTGCAGTGGTGACAGAGTTGATGGCCCCATGCATCATCCACCCTGCTCCTCTACCACAGATTGCTGTCCCTAGAACACATCCCAGGTCCATATCTTAGCTCTTCCCCTTTGAAAGCAAGCATCTTTACTGAAACAACGTCGGAAGGCAGACTTGGGCTAGTCAGGCCGAGGTGTCCAGGGAGCAGATACACATCATGGTCTGCTACAGCCACAGAAATTTCTTTAAAAACAAGAAAAATCTGGTAGATGTTGTTGGCCAGACTTATAGTATGAACAAGTAGGAATGCAGGGTGTGATGCTGAAAGGCAAACTACTGGAAGAAATTGAAAATGGTAAGATCATTTACAAATGAAGGAAGGACCCTTCTTGGAACTCCACTCCAGCTAAGAGGAGCTGAGGGTGGCATAGCAGGGCCTGTCCAAACCCTGGCTTTTATTTCCTCCTTGTTCTGTTTCTTGATCACTAGGGGCTCCCTTTCCAATACAACAAGTTTAACTGCTTTCATAATTTTCACTTTATTAGAACATTAGTAGTCCATGACTAGATATAATTAAGTAACAGATAAACTGAAGTTTAAAAACATAACTACTAAAAAGCAGTTTGGAAGATATGCATATAACACTGTATAATAGTTGTAAAAAAATTGTGCAATTTCACATGCCAATGGAATTTTAGTTAAAAATACCAATGTGTGTATTTTTTTCCCCTCTCAGATAAACTTTAGGAATGCTGAGAAAGTTAGAACAATAAATAAAGCATTTGCTGAAGTTCAGAAAGAAGTACAGCAGCTATCAAAAGGCACTGAAGCAGAACCTCAGAAAAATCATCAGGTAATTTCCCTTTGTCAGAAGCTGAGGAGGTAAATGAAAGGAAAATGCATGTTCAAAGCACTATATTTTGTCTCTTAAGACTGCAGGCAATTCATTTAGTTGCTTTAAAGCTGTAAGCCCAGCTTTATTAATTTCAGTTTTGTGGTAATGTTAGCATATTCATATGCTATAGACCTACTAAAGTCATGGGAGAAAGAAGATGGTGGGCAGCCAAGCCAGAGCATAATTCCAAAACATTATTTTTAAATTATGTTCTAGCTGGTTTCTAATTTATTTTTTAAAGTTAATTCCAGCTCCAGCCCCTTGATTTGAGACTTATGCCTCAACATGAATAGAGACGGATAGTAAGGATGAACCTTGCTGTTTCCCGTCTGAAGCACCCAATAGTGTTTTGAACCAAACAGCTCTGCCTCTTTCTGTTCCCTGATTCCTAAACCTTCATATTCCCTCTTCACATGTACCAACACCTGAAACAACAATTTCTGTAGTAGAGCTCTTGCCTGTAGCACTTTGGGTTCAAGACTGTTTCATACGTCTTTGTCTATTAAACACGGCTACATGCAGCCTTGAGCAAGAAATAATGCACAGAATTTAACTGCAGACAAGCTCCTCTGTATAAACTCTTCATGCTGACTCTTCCTCGTGTACTTGGCATGGTTTGGGAGAGAGGGGAAGGCAGTGGGCTGGGATGAAGTACAGAGGAATCCATCCTGGCTGTAGGGGGAAGTAGAGGGAGTTCAGAGAAGTGGAGTTGAGTTTCATTTACTGTGCCTGGGGTGATAAAGATTCTGTATGGCTGGGAGCGACAGAATGAGTGTCAGATACCTTAAGGAGAGGCTGAGGGGAAAAATGAAACATTGGTGACAGTGCCTTTGGCACAGGATGAGGCTGAGCAAGGGTTTCAAGGCAGTTGGTGCCAGTGGCCCTATCTCTGCTGGTTTGCTATTGCACACAGCCAGGAAGTCAGACTGTACCACTGCTCAGGGGCTGGTAGGGCTGCTGTGTGAGCTGACACAGGCAGGACGCAGGAACAACCACAACAACCATGGATAAAAGGCAAAGAGAAAACTTCCTCATTACCTCATGAACTGGGGGATCTCTGAAGTGGCACCTGAGGCAGAGGCACATACATGGGAACACTGGCACCACAGAGCTCGGTCCTTGCTAGAGAGAGCAAGACATTTCGAACCTAATCCTTTCACCTGTATATATCAGGGATTTTTTGCAGGCAGTAGTTTTCCACTGTGCTTTGATCCTTCTCACAGCAGGGCAGGAATCCCAGGCACGTTCAGGGTGCCCCTGAGTCTATCGCAGGCCTGTTTTTATCTAAATGTAGATGTTCTACTTGCCAAGCACATAAGACTAACTAATGATTAGCTGTATATGTATTTTTCAACACACCGGCTGCAAGTCACTTCAGTGTGTTTAGTCTTCCTCGACAATCTCCTGTTACATTCTCACAGCTGTATATGATGTAAAGTTGAATTTGATTACTCAGGCTGTAATAGGATTTTCTCCAAAGAGAGCATGTGCTGAACTAAAAGCTGAGCCTATTTCCATTTCATGGAATCATAGAATATTGTGAACTGGAAGGGACCCACCAGGATCATTGAGTCCAACTGTTGACCCAGCATAGGACAACCACAAGATTCAGACCATGTGTCTGAGGGTGTTGTGCAAATGCTTCTTGAATATTGTCATGTTTGGTGCCATGACTACCTCCCTGGGGAGCCTGTACCAGTGCTCTGTCATCCTCTGGGTGAAGAACCTTTTCCTAATGTCCAACCTAAACCACCCCTGGCACATCCTCCTGCCATTTCCCCTGGTCCTATCACTGGTCACCAGAGAGAAGAGATCAGCACCTGCCACTCCACCTTCCCCTTGTGAGGAAGTTACAGTCTGATGATGTCTCCTCTCAGTCTCCTTCAGGCTGAACAAACCAAGCAACTTCAGCCTCTCATACAGCTTCCCCTCTAAGCCCTTCACAAATTTTGTGACCCTCTTTTTATATTGCACACAGTACTCGAGGTGAGGCCACACCAGCACAGAGTAGAGCAGGACGATCACCTCCCCTGACTGGCTCTCAGTGCAGTGCTTGATGCACCCCAGGACACAGTTGGCCCTCTTGGCTGCCAGGGCACACTGCTGGCTCATGTTCACCTTGCTGTCGACCAGAACCCCCAGGTCCCTCTCCGCAGGGCCCTCTAAGTTATGTTATTGGCATCATGCTTTGTCTTTCTCCTGCAGCTTATCTGTCAAGTTTAGTGACTCCTGTAATCCCCCAATTATTGAATTATAACCGCAAAATTAGCCTAAATTAAATATAGAAAGACAAAGTAAACTTCTAGACAACATGTATTTATTAGGAGTTTTTTTTGGGGGGGGGTTTTGAGCAGAGTAAAAAGATACTGCTTTGTACTTTAAACTGTAACTCATTTTTTTCAGGTTTCCACACATCTAGAAGAGGAACCAGCAAACGTGGATGCTGCTACCAACTTGTTATCTCAGTTGTAATGCATAATGGACAATGAAGGGTTTGCAAGCAATGAAGATCAAAAATACTGATGGCTTTGTTTGTACAATTTTATTAAAAAAATCTTGTTAATATACAAGTATTGGCACACTTTAATACAAACTACAAACAGACCTTTCCTATCATCTAGGAAAGTGGAATGTCAGAAGTCAGTGTGAGAAACTTAAAGTGCTAAAACAGAAGGCACTTCACAAAATTGGTTCACTGAAACAATTTAGCATAACTCAAGTTGATATCCTTCACTTTTCAGCTTGGCAGTGAAAGCTTCAAAAGTGATTGAAAGGTTAAAATATGGAAAGCTTCTTGGCAGTAAAGCTTCAAAGAAAATGCTGTTAACAGTAAGCAAGAAGCCTAATCATTTAAAAAAAAATGATCAAAAGGCTATAAAGCATTTTCACTTTTCTTACTAAAGAAAACTTGAAATAATTGGATTACATACAGGACACTCAGGTGAAGAAATGTGCCAGAATTTTTTATAAAAGCCCTTTTTTCTGGTTGTTGAATTTGTTTTGTGAAGTAGTTAAAGGAAGCAAAAGGAAATATACTCCCAGAGTCAGTGAACTAAGAAGTTATACATTCATTATTCAAATACTTAGGTTATGAAGAAGTCTAGAATGTTATAGTTAGAGGTAGATAAGTAGTCTGGTTGACACAATATCTAATAATTTAGTATCTGCACATCAAAGAGATCACAGACTCCTTCATTATCATCCAGGTTAAAGTTGTAGTCATCTCCGGGAGTAGGAGAGAGTCGTAAGAGAGGAAAAACTGTAAAGCAGGAATAGTTTAGTTTAAATTAGAACACTTTTGGAGTATCAGCCCTATCTCATAATTCAGTATGCTGGTCAGCACCAATATTAGGGTTAGTCTTAAAATAGTCTTGATAATCTGACAAGCATGCTAGGATACATACTGTGACTACCTGTACTGCCTTCAAACTAAGGCAGTAAGTGACACTTCTACATTTTTTGCTTAGTATTTTAAGTGAATTTGCTGTAATGGAGTGATAGCTATGGAATACAGACTTAATTTCTCCTGCAGCAAAGGAGCTCCTGAGCAGCTTTTGAAATTTTAATCAGAAAGCCATAATTTATATTTACATTCCTTTGTCTTGTTATACTGTTGTGTATTGATCAGCCTTCAAATATTGATCATTTTAAGTAAGGAAGTCATCATTATCCCTATTTTACAGATGAAAAATGGAGGCTAGTGGTTTCTCAGTGCATTGCATTTCAAGCATGGACTTAAAGCTGTCTTTGAGGAGGGAACACAAGAAGAGAAGTCTCAGCCCTCATGCTGCACCTCAAAAACATAGTGCAGATGAGCTGGGCATGCTATACCTGCTCTAAAAGTGGAAGCTATTTCCATTTTAGCCATGTATTGGCACATTCACGTAATCCCATCTTGCCCCTTGGATCTCATAATTACATGGTTCTTTCTGGATAAGCCCTGAGGCTGTCTGCCTGAAGGGCAGATACTATCAGAGGCTGCTCACAGCAGCATATTTACAGGGCAAGAGGCACAATGGCAGCTGAGTTCACTCCTTTGCCTGGCACCTCAGTGAGACAGAGCAGAGAGGCAGGGTGCATGTGAAGTTACTAGCTGCAGTTCAGTTATCCACTGATGGCCACCCAGGTGCAAGAGCAGAAAGAGGTGACATGCATCTGTAGTGCTAGTGCACCACAGCTGGCCATGTATCAGTCTGCACTCAGGCATATAAATATGTTCTGAAACACCGAAACATCTACTCAAAAGCTCCTGCAAGAAGCCTGAAGCAGAACAGAATTTAACCGTTTTTGTTTTGTTTTTTTGTTTTTTTTTGTTTTTTGTTTTTTTTTTAAGGCAGCACTCTAGTCATCAGCCTGTTCTTTCTTTGCTCCTGAATTAAGGACTGGTGGGTTACTCATGCATGCAAGTGCTTGCTGGATTAAAGCTTTCGTATTTCAATTGTTAAATAAACTGTTGCAGGGAATGGAAAGGGGAGCAAAGACAAGAATGACAAAGATAGAGGAGGCAATACAGGGGAAAAAAGTAGTTTCATACTGACTTGGCATCAGATTTAACAGACACCTACTGAGTACTGTTCACACAACATGCTGCTAGTTGTGATTATTAGAAAAGTAAAGATCCTAAATACTTACCATCAGAAGACATGAGTTCATCAATAATATCCCCTCCGATATTTCCTGTGAAAGACGGGAGCATGTGTTTATGGGATTCAACACACATTCTCTGCACTGAATTGCAAGGTACAGTAGGGCTCGTGTGCACAGTGTAAGAACGGCAAAGAGAGCATGCCACATACACGTAAAATATATTCATCTTTGTATCCCTCAATTTTTCCTCACACATTTCTCCCACTGATCCCCTATAACCCTAGAGCTGTGTACAATATGAAACTGATTTGGTGGCAGAGAAAGGTATTTTGCTCAAAATGAGTTTGCTTCTCTGAGCTGGGTCAGTAGATTCATTAGGAGGTAAAAAGAGGCCTGTCATTTCCTCTGTATAACTCATCGGTAACTTGGTCACAAAGAAGGGCTCAGGAACTAATAAAAACATTTAAATGATAACTGCTTCTTCCTACCTGCGGGCTCCTCCATCTTTGCTATGTCGAATGAGTTTGGCTTGAGAATACAGTTAACATCCAGGGGCAGCAAGCCCTGGTAGTCATTTGAGCTAGCTGTAGCTTGGGCGACATCTCCTGAAAGGCCGGGGTACAGCACCGACTCTGGAAGGCTGGAGTAAGGAGCTGCCGGGGTTGTACTGTTTTGCTGTATGCTGCCATCTACAAAGACAGAAAGGCACGTTATAAAGTCTGTTATGGTAAAAGGGAACACAAACAGCCTGCACCTGGCTTTGTCTTTTGAGGACAACATGGCCAATGGGCACAATTTAATCAGGACCCCTCAGAAATAGTCTGTAACACTGACAGCATTTTCTTAAGGCTTTTCATATTACCCTACTATTACTATGAAATACCTGATATTCAGGCAGTCTCTCACTGTGGCTATGTGGAAGAAGGTAAGTGACCTTGTGGCACAGAAGCTGGAACTGGTGCCTGTATCATCTGTCTCATTAAAAGATACATGTTCAAATCGTATACTCCATCAGAGGTTGGCAATTTTGTTCCATACTGCATTCTGGAGAAGCACCTCAGAATAATTAACAGGATCACATCCAAAACCGGTTCAGTATAAGACGATAAGCTACAAGGGGAGAATCTGTTTCACCAGACAGAAGAGGCTTATCTGTAACCTCCTGAGAGCAGTTAGTAAGCCCTTGGAGTAGTTTCTTAAGAGACAACTGCTATGCTACACAAACTCTTTCCCTTATCTACCACCTTTTCTAACAGTTTTTGCCTTCCCTCCAGTCTCCTTCCTCTCCCACCCATCTTAGGTAGGAAAAGCCCTGGACCACCTGATGGCGTGTCCGCAACCGAGGTTTGCGGTAACTCTTGTCCTTGGTTAGGACCTTGTTCTTCTGATGGATTTTGAGAAGCTGTAGCAGGTTTAAGGGGATTCGCTGGAGCTGCAGGTTGAGGTGAGGGCTGTGAAAGGTCATCGGGTGGAGGAACTGGAAACACCATGGGCTTGGAGGAGCTTGATTCTTTATTTATAAGGAGCACATGGATAGGTCCTGAACTACTTTTCAGATTGATCTGGTATTTCTTCTGTCCGTTCTGTCCCTGGAGAGGTAGTGCATTAAGAAAGTCAGCATATATTGAGAACTCGGAGCTTTACAAAATGTAACAGTAACTGCACAGAGTTATTTCCCACTGAAAGTAATTAAGATGTTTGAGCAGAATTCTCAAACTGAGTTAGAACACAAATACAGTGTTCTTCCCAGTTAAATCACTAGGAAGAGCTGAGAACTGGCACAAACTTATCAAATCATACTCAGGAAAAAAAACCCCCAAACAACCCATATTTAAAACTAATACATGTGATCTAATTAAAAAAAAACCAAACCACAACCAGATTACAAACCTGTGATGTATTTACCTGGCCAGAACAGAGTTACAGAAGACACAAATATACAATTCTTCAACGCACTTAACTAAATCTTCAATTCAAGATACATGAGGCATAGCAGGGCTACGTCTTACCAATAACAGCAACGATAAATAATTATTTCCGTACATTTAAATTTCTTACTTTTAAATGGGAACTTCAGAATGATCCTGTTTGGGACCAAGCATCCTAGAACAGTTGGATATCTCACCCAGACTGAGAGAACACAGGATCACGAGTCAGCAGAAATAATTTCTTAGCTGATTTGCCAGGCCTTCTTTTGGCAAGTTATTTAGGCAATACAGCTAGGACTGGCTTCCTATAGCACAGTCTCAATGAGAACGCTGACTCTGCAGTGGCTAATTCAGCAAATAGGTTTTCAGCAAGCATGTTCTAGAAAAAATGAGGATGAGAAAAGTGGGAATGGAGCCTCAGGGGAGGGGAACCGAAACAAAACCATCCCATTTGTAGTTAGTTGGTGATGAAGACTAAGATCAGCCGGTTTAGTCTTCAACAAAAAGCCAAAAAACCTTCAACATCCCAGCTGTTGAGTGCACCACAGCTGGCCATGTATCAGTCTGCACTCAGGCATATAAATATGTTCTGAAACACCTAACTCTGGTCCCACAGAGAAGGTTACCATTGCCTGAACTGAGTTCAGCAGAGACGGACAAAGATAGGATCACCGGGATTTGGTTCGTGGTCCTAGCTTTGGATGCTCTTACGATATTAGACTCTGCTTAGCCTTGCTAAAAATAGCTTGTGAAACTTTTCAGGTGAATTTCACCCTTCTTTGCATAGTGGCTATCATGCTTCATACAATGCTCTCTTCCAACTCCGTAAACTGTATTTAAAACAGAGCAATGCTATAAATAAATTGAAGATGGACAGAGGTAAGTAATTTGGCCTCCTACTTTAATCCTGCCTGCTTAAGCCTTCTGGCTGAAGTGAGACTGCAGTCTGTGTTTCTCTACCTAGTCTAGTACCATGTGACAGAACATAAACTGAATCTAAACTATTCCTACAGCTAAATCTAAAATGCTGTTTCATAAGAGATCTGATTTAGCAATACAATAGAGACAAATTTGAAACATAAAAGTTGCTGGTAACAATGTTTCAAGGGAATTCATTACAATTATGCTGAATTTGGAAGGTTTCAACACTTAAAAGCAAGAGAGAAGAAGAGAGCGCAGAGAAACCCACTACTGTATCTTGTTTTTAATAGAAGACAGAGTTACTGTTGGTCTATTCAGGTATTCAAATACACTTTTTCCCACCCATCCCCTCCATTCTCACTGACACCACCTCAATTTTTTTGAAGCTCCCCATACGTAGCTAGAGGCAAATCCTCCACTCTAATGCAGCTGCTCTTTGCCACTATCCCTCTAGAACACTTAGGTAAACAAGAAACCAGTACGTACCATTTCGGGTATAGGTACTTCTAACTGTGTACCACAAGGTGCTTGAATTGCTAGAAGTGTGTCTCCTGGTTAAATAGCAATTTTTAAGAAAGTGTTAAGTGTGCATATTTTTCTAAAGTCTTGCATGGTATCCACTCAAATGAGATATGGTAATTCTCTAAGGCTACTTAAAATACTGCATAATTCTAGCACAAATAAATTTGTGGTGGGACTTGCATAGTCCTGTAAGATCCAAGTATATCGCGTAATATAAGTGACTGAATTCCAACACGTAGACCATAGTTGCAAGAACCTTTCCCCATACAAATGCAATATTTAGCACTTCCTTTACCTGTTTGTTACTGTCCCCAGATCTCCTAGCTGTATACATACCGCGAGATGAAAATACTTATTTAGCTAGTTTCTTTTTCAGCTAAAACAGCTCTCTGGTACAGCTCACATGAGCTGTGAAGAATGGTGGTAGTACAGAAAAGTTTCAGAGGAAAATAAAAGGTCTTAATGATCACCTTCAGTACCAGCACTTCCCAGTGCCTAAGGTCACAACTTCTGCAGCACAGGGAACTGGGATGCAAGAGCTGGCTGTCAAACTCACCTGTGTCTTACAATGTGCACTAAAATGTATTGGTTACAGTCAGGAGATCACAACTGCACCATCAGCACTAGCACAACCTGCCATCATTTCCCCTTTGTCCATAACTTGGAACAAGGCTTTTCTTTCTCTGCCTCCTAAGAGACATTTACATGAAGTACTATGTGACTGACACACTAGCTGCCTCCACATTTTGTAAAGACTAACTGTTTTTAGGAACTGTTGATTTTGCTAAGCTCTGCAGCAGTTGTTTAATCTTGCACTTTTATTCAAAAACAAACCCAACCTTCCTTGTGGCAAAAAAAAAAGATGCTTTTGAGCCTAGCTGGAGGCTGAACAACAATCTTCCCTTGAATAACCCAGGATCAGGAAAGGAAGTCAAGGGAAGTATTTTTGATAGCAGTTCCTGGCAATTTCTTCAAGCCTCCTATACAGCAGGAATCTTTTTGATTTAGTAGCAGTGCCTCATCTTTGAACTTCAGCTGGTGTGACTTAACACAGCATCATCAGGAGCCACCTCTGGCCACAGCTGCCACCAGAAAATGTTATGAAATTCGGACCTGACTGGTCTTTTGGGTGGGTTGGACCACCACGTCCTGTCCCTGGTTCCATTAACGGCCTGAAGCAAGCTGCTGCAAAGTATGAACAGAAAAAGATATCCAAAAACAGTACTCCAAAACCAGCTGGTGCTTACATTCCATACAATCTGCGACTACATTATGAGAGGCATCTACCTGCTACTGATCACTACCGAATACCTCTAGATTCAAAACACTTGCAGGGAAAAAGCAGGTTAGTTAGCAAGTTGGTTTTCAAGAGGAAGATTAGGAAATCCCTCACTTTAAGAAATACAGCCTAGCAACAACTTACCATTGAAGCAGTTACAGATATCTTCATGAGTCACATATGAAAATGTAATTTATGTCAAGGAACATTTTTCTTAAAGCAAGATGAAACTGGTATTTGTTGTCCTTTAAAAGAAGTTGGTCCAAACTCAGCCTAAACTATAAACTTATTGCTGTTACTCAGAGGTGTAATCACAGCATGATTTTTTGCTTTCGGAACAGCAAGTTAAAAATAGCAGAGTTCTGCCTTTTAAAGAAAAAAACCCAACAAATCAAACTGTATCTGCGAAGAAAATACTAAAAGGAAAAAGTTGTGTAGCTTGAATGAGAAGAAATTCTTCCTAAAAAAGAGAACATGTAAAATCTTGTTTTGAAGAATACCATTTACCTCACAAACTTGACACTACAGAACTCAAGCATGTATCAGGACTTCCCAGAATCACACAAAAATACCGCCAGAGAGGACTTGAGAGTTCATCTGCCATCCTGTTCCCTTGCCTCAAGGTAGGATCAACTGTTAAGACATTCCAGACAGAGGTTTTGCCTCCTCCTTTCTGGAAAACCTTCAGTGATGGATATTCGCCATCTCCCTGGGGGGGTCAATTCCAATGCTAGCTCTCCCAAAGGAAAGTTTGTTCTAACATCAATCTTCTACAAAATCCATTTTACAGGAAAAGTTTCTGTAGAGCAATCACAAGCAATTTTTAAGTACTTATCACTGGTACTACAGATAAGAAGGGTACTTTTCTGCTCCAAATCTCGGGTGTCTGTTTTGTTCAGTATCTTGCAAGACAGCTAAACACATGGTTACAAGTTATGTGGCAGGAACTCTCTGCTCATGGGGTATTTACACACAGGATATTTTCCCAGTTCTAAATCCAACAAGCTTCAGGACTTTGTCAACTGAATTTATCTTTGAGTGATAGCTTAATCTTTTCAATGGAAGAAAGCAACACAAAAAAGATTGATGTAAATCACTGCTAGGAAAGTATAAATTCAAGCACCAGAAAGCAATCCAATTACTTTAAGACACCAAGATTATACCATGGACTTAAAAATTACTGTCATATATATATATATATATATATATATATATGCGCTAAATTATTTTCAGGTAACCAATCATACAGTCATTGAAGTTTAAGAGTCATGTAAAAGATTTGTATTTTCTTTCTTTTTGAACCAAAACCAGAAAAAAGTATTAGTCTTCCCTTGCTTCTGGGTAAAATGGATTACATTATGCTTTAGCCATTACCTACACTTTGACTGTTGCTTTAACACTAGTCCCAAGATGCACACAACTCATTTAAAAGGATATTGGTGGTTTGTAGAATCATCCATTACGTTCTTGATACTTTGCTGAAGCCACAGTTTCTGCTGATCCAATTCTTTTTCTTTTAGCTCTAGATCTTCAATTTCAGCTTCCAGATACCTCAGCCTGTCTATGACTTCTTTTGTATTGCAGCCAGCACCTACTCCTCTTAAAAAAGTGTAAGAGTTAATTAAACCATAAAAACTGAAAATCTAAAGCAAACATGCAAAGATCATTTCTTAAGACCGCTTTCAACATTCTGAAAATCTATTAATATTCAATATGAAGAAAATGAGTGTTATCCTCCCAGTAGTGTTTTAACTGAAAAATGAACATTCTTAACTTCAGATCAAATTTAGAATTCCCCCCTACCTAAATTTCATTTCTTTTGGAAGGTAGCTTTTTCTGCGCTGGAGCTGGTTTACAGGCCCTTTCTCCTTTCCTTCTAGCTCTTAGCTTGAGTTTTCAGCTTCAGTGACCCAAGAGAAATTAGGCATGGTGGGAAGGTAGGTGGAGACAGTGTGTCCCAATTCCCTTCCCAGATTAATCCAGAGTAAATTTTTCAACTGCAAGTGCTGTTTACAAAATAGCACTACAAATTTTCTGAAAGTTTCTCTCCTGTATGCCTTAAGCATGATTTTATTTATCAAAGATGAGAGTTAAAGAGAAGACAAATAGAGTTCATTTGCAACTTTAGTGTGATTTTAAAACATCATATTGTTCATTGATGATTTATTTTATGGTATCGTATATAGTCAGGAGAAGTAGAAGGAGGCAATTTTTGTTGCTCTTGAGCACATGAAAATATGCAGAACTGACACGGCTTACTTCCACTGAATGCTGTTTTTTGACTTCTTCTCAATGAGATCAATCCCCTCCAAAACATTGGTGATATCATAGATCCTTCTCTTCTGCCTCACAGCAAGGGTATCAGCAGCCTGTCAAGAGAAGAACAATGACTATCAGCAACTTGCATGCTGAGGGCAAAAGACAGTTAAGCCATTCTCTTGGAAAAATGCCAAATAATGTCATTCTGAAGGGAGAAGGCTCAGCTCCTCAAGAGCCAGATGCTCAATCATGAATTCAGAAGGTCAGTACCTGCATGTAGTGCTACAAAGCATACCAAGAGGAGTCACCTCTTTGAAGGCCAGCAGGCCTACCCTCACCAGAGAGGGGACTTCATGTATATTGCAAAGACCATGTTAGGTATTTGGAGCATGTGCCATTCAACCACACAGAGAAGCTTACAATGCTCTTTTTGGAAGGTAGGAAAAAGTAGGGAAGGCCAACAGCAATGCTCTGCAGTGGAGCAAGCTTCTGAAGCCTACAATGCATTAAGTTTATCATCCCTTCTGCTGACACTCAAGGCATTTGGATTACACTGCACCGGGATACGAAACGACAGGGCTGTAATTTCACAAAGCAGCTGAAGGAAAGCTGCAACACTTCAGGTCAGCACCATGCTCTTAACATTTCACTGCATGAATCTACTGCATGGCATACACGGGCTCGCTCAATCCATTACACTGAGTACCAAGAGTCGTTTCACAGCCACCAGAACCCTGGCACAGCTCACAGGGATGCTCACCACTGTCACACTATCACTTTTAGGCTACAGCTAGCCAGGCCATGTGTCTGCGTGCTGTCACAGCTCGTCACTCAAAGCAAAAGAGAGTGTCAGGCAGAGGAAACAGCCTGCTTCAGGATGTAATTCTCTCCAAGGTGACTTTTATGTACCTTATACAAAGACTTAAGATAAAATAAGCAAGGTTGAGCTAGTCATGCCTTCCACACTGGCATCTCTTTAATGCTGTAAAGTGGCTCAAATCCAAAGAATATGAGCCAAAAGAAGAGAAAGCAAAGCAGAGTCTGTAACTACTCGGGACACTCAGATACAATGATTACAAGGGATTACGTGTATTGAACAGGTTAAAAGAAAAAAATAAGAAAAACAAAGAGCAGGATAGCTGGCAAAGATTTCTGCATCCCAATTTTCCGCTAATGCATAAAGCCAACTAACTTCCACTATAGGCACATAATGATTTATTTCAGTTTGTCCAACGATCTATTGAATTAATGCTTTACAGCCAATATGAAAAGTACAACCTGAGACAACCACAGATAGGAATTAAAACCAAATCCATTTTATAGCAAAGTCCATATAACTCCTTTTACAGTATTTTCTGAACCATAAACAAACTCACTAATCTTCCAAAGAAATTACACTTTCCTATTAGAAAGGCAATTACTAGGACCTGGTAGTCTAATTTATACTGGTGAATGTTTTGCTAGTGAACTAAAATTAAAGGAAAAAATGAAAGAATGGATAATAATAATAAAAAAATCAGTGTTTCTGCTGATACTGTTATCAATATTTATCTATTGTATGGACTTCCGTAGCAGTCTGTTAAAATCTCCTATCTAACAAAAAAAAAAAATATACACAATATATATACAATATATCCTTCTTTACGGTGAGCGTGACAGAGCACTGGAACAGGCTGCCCAGGGAGGTTGTGGAGTCTCCTTCTCTGGAGACATTCAAAACCCGCCTGGATGCCTTCCTGTGTGAACTCATCTAGGTGTTCCTGCTCCAGCAGGGGGGTTGGACTCTTTCGAGGTCCCTTCCAATCCCTGACATTCTGTGATTCTGTGAAATAGTACAAAGCACACACTTTAGTTCTCCAAGGAAACAGGCTCTTCAGTCACTTGTTTCAGCAGGCATGCACCTGCTATCTTAACCTGCTATTTTTGCTGTATGCACACACACACTGCTTACAGTTGCAAGAGAAGCCTTCAAAATGTAGGAGGTGACAAAACTCGATGCTGCCTGCGCAACATTTAATCAACACCCTGTGTATATATATCTCACAGTCTTCAGATGCACAATTTCTACAAGCTCTCTACATTAATTCAGTGCAAGGAATGGACAGCACACACTTAATCAGCTGCTATTCAACTTCCCACTGCTCAACAAACGGACCCAGGACTTAGTCTACTGCTCATGGTTTGAATGATGAAGAAACTGCATTGGAGACAGACTGCACTACATCATGAGATTTTCCAAAATGCCCGTCTGTACAATACAGAAATGCTTTACTAATCCTAATGCATTTTCAAATCAAATTAAAAAAAAAAAGCAAAACCAAAAAACAAACCTAATTTTGAGTGCCCAACTTCAGATATTTCAAAGTTGGAGTAATCTCAGTACTCTAAATTCCATTCTGTTTTGTATACCCAAAGCACAGCTCCCGTTCACACCAGCAGTGGAGATGCACCACTGCTGCAAAGCAGGCTCCAGAACCCCGGGTTAGGGACTGAGAAAACAAAGGACAGTTACATATGTATTTGGCTTGATTGGCCCTGTATATAATTCAATCACAGCTAAAAAGTCCAGCTATTTACAAGAATTCCAACAAAGAAGTCAAACTGGGGCCAGCTGGATAATCCAGACATTCACTAGCTTTCTGGTGCCAGTCTTGTAACCTAAGTATAATCTAAAAATTTTATGGGATGTTTCACAGATATTTTAAAAAGCAATTGAAAAGTTCCTCCTCAACACTCTTAGCAGTTACCAGTATGACAACTGGCAGGCACACGGCTCAGAAATTAAGTTCAGGCATTCAGTTCCTCCACATAAACTGTGCTCTAACGACTTCAATAATTAAAAGAGTCTCTTGAGACAAATATCCTGTTGTCAAAAACACTTTCAGAACTCATCCTTTCTCAGCCCACATCAAATGGTTGCAGATCCAGCAGAAGAAGAAAGGGACATCTATCACAATGGCCCTGCTAATATGGTTGAATGTAGCTTCCACACTCTTTCCTCTGAATCATTTGTACTTGGAGTTCCTTCATAAAATCTTTTTAACGTAAAGCTGCTGCACTCTAGTAATTCCTTCTAGTAACCCTTCATATTTTGATTAAGTATGTATCCAAGACAAGCACCATATGAGTGTCTCATACAGAGGTTCGTAACTGGAAGGAAAACACATAGTGTGGTACTTTGGTTCTGTGTGGATTAAGATTGTGCAAATTCTGCAATATAGAAAACGCACTGTTCAGCACAGTTTCAGTTGCAGATGTGCACACACACACACACACACACAGCCCTGCCTAGAAATTAAAAAAAAAAAACAAACCCACCATCAACCAGAGAAAGGGTAATCGAGAGTTTGGGTGTACTCTCACAAAACTTCTTTGCTCCCCAAGGGCTGACAAAAGGCAATGGGAAACATCAACTGGACATTCACTGCGTTAGCACTGAAGAGCAGAGGAATTCACTAGAGCAAGGTAGCAGAGTCATTACTGAGAAGTTTTAACAAAGCAGAAGGTTCAGCAACATTTGCTTGCTCTCCATGTGTCAAAGGGAGGAGATCCTGCATCTTCCAACCTGTGCCCGTAGCAGATGACAACATCTGAATGGTGTGCTTGGCAGCCTGTGCATAGAAGTACCATCACTGCATGCATAAAGGTAAAGGGAACGTAAAATTTAATAGACAGTTCCTTCTTCTGTGGAACAGGGCAAGTGTAAGGCACTTCTTATTTACTCCTGATCAACATATGTCCGAAGGCAGCAGCAAACAAATAGATTTCAGAGTACCTGATGTTTTGTATTGATGATCAGAAACACTGCTTAACCTTGAGTATAGCAGGGATGGCATTCTCCTAGAAACCAAGCCCATTTAAGAAAGCAAGGCAGAAACAATTCTGTGCTACTGAAGAGAAAGAATACACAATGCTTTGGGAGTCATTTCAGGTGGCTTAGCCGTTATTCACTCATCTTGCTCTTTTTCTCTCTTGCTGGCAATTCGTGGGTTGCTGCATACAGCCTTTGTTTTCCTTCCCTTCTATCTCATCCCTGAATATTTTAAGCTTATTTCCATAACTAGATTTGTTTATACAGGGTTATTCAGGGATGGTCATGCAATTATTCAAGAATACCTGATTGACTTTAAAGTAAGCATTGTAGAATTCAAATTGCAAGTAAAGAAAGTAAAGAAGTAAAGAAAATGCTCACTTCCACTCCCACAATTTGTCAGATGTTAGCTTAGCACTAAAACATTAAAAAAAAAAAAAGTTCAGCATACAGAACTCACGGGGCATCCTGTGCCTTAAGTGAGGAACAGTGCCTGTGCATAGGATCATGCATCACTTCTGCTTCATGATGGGACAGCACACACATCCCAAAGTATCCTCTTACCAACAACTTAGCTGTGATTATAGATGTATCCAAAGATCACCAGGAAATGTCCTATAGAACAACTTTTGACTCTCAAATGCTAAATCACAAAGCCAGAAGTACACTTCATGTTTCCTAATTGTATTTTCTTCGTAGTGCACTGCTGGTTTTGCTTCAGAAATACTAATCAGTAGCACAGCATCAGACGGTCGATACCTGTCAGCAGGGAGACATCTGAAGATGTCCACTGCATTAATCACTTCTTGGAACACTCTGTTCCATTTCAAGACTGTCCTATTCTTCAGTTACCTGTGCACACTGACATAACATGCATGCTGGTTTTCATTTTTCCCGAGATATGTGGCTTACTTATGAGAAATACCAATTACAGAAATGTATGTTCTGACTCACTGTTTATGAAAGTACCAACGATTTATTCACTTCAGTTAGCATTTACTTCCAACAAACAGAATCCTGTAATTCAGAAACCAGTCTCCAGTAAAGGTCTTGAGCAGAAATGTCTATGACTTGTTGCAATGCCCACTTACTTTTCCCTGGCTATCAACCCTTCTATTCCCTCTGGGTGGTTACTTTCCTCACAAAAGGGAATGAGAGACACTGTCCCATCCCTCTACACAGCCCAGCTTTATTGTTCAAGTAAAGAGCCATTCACTTTGGCTCTTTAAGCTCAGCTTTTTGTCCCACAGTCTTACAAACTGAGTATGTTTTTGCTTCTCAAACTGACCTAGAAGATGTTGCAGCACATGACAGATAATAAAGTAAGCCGCACAACAATCCCTGAGATGTGGACATCTTAGTTCTATTTTGGTAAAGAAAAAGGCAGTTAAATACAAATAAGTTTATCAACATGTACACAGCACAACACAACTAAGGATGAATTTTTTTACAGTGAGGATGCTGAAACACTGCAACAGGTTGCCTAGAGCGGTGGTAGAAGTCCCATCCCTGGAAACATTCAAGGTCAGGCTAGACAGGGCTCTGAGCAACCTGACTGAGTTGAAGATGTCCCTGTTCACTGTAGAGGTGTTGGACTGGATCACCTTGAAAGATCCCTTCCCCAAACCATTCTATGATTCTATAACTAAAGGAGGAAAATAAAACCTATCCAGTACCCTTCCTGACTCACCCTTAAGTTTCATGAGCCACCGTAACACCACTGAAGTGCTTGCTCTTTGAACACCGATGCACAAAAAACTTCCAAGAACATCGCTCACTAAGGATAATCAACAAAAAGATCAGTTATCCAGAAAAGACTTAAGTAACCAAAATGCCAAGCTAGCCTCTTACTGCACGTTGCTTAACTCCCCAGTTCACCGAGTGCCTTAATCAGCCAGCAAAAGCCACGCTTCTGCCCCGACACACGGCGAGCCTCAGCAGCCCAGAGAGCCCGAGCAGAGCCCCGGCCTCTCGGCCGCACACTCCGGGGAACCGGCGAGCAGGAAGCTGCGACAAGGGTCCCTCGGGTCCTTCCCGGGACAGAGCGGCCTCCCGGCACGAGGTGGGTTCATCCCAGGGCTTTGCCAGGGGAGCCATCCCACTGCCCCGGCCCCATGCCCTCACACCTCAGAGGTGGGCGGCAGGCTGCAAAAAGGTATGGGGATGACTTGCCAACTCCCCCCTCCAATTAAGTATCTTTTATATATAAGTATCTATATATATACATATATATATATATGAAGACATGGAGGGGGACGGGTGAGAAACAGGTTTAAGTAACAGCCTGTACACCGAGTCTGTGCACGGAGCAAGGCAGAAGAGTAAAAAATAAATAGGGAAAACCCCAGTGGGAGACACTTTAAGCACGGTAACCATTTTGCCCTCTTTAAGAAGAGTCGGGACGCCTATCTCTGCCGGCCGCGGCGGCTGTCAGTCATCACCGGGCCGCCGCACCCCCCACCGCCCGGGGAGGGACGAGGGGTGAGGGAGCGGCCAGCCCCGGAGCTGCACCGCCCTCCCGCCAGCGCGGCGGGGCCGTGCGCGCCCGCGAGCCACGCCGGTGCCGCGGGCGCCGTACCCCCGCCGCGGGCAGGCCGCCGCCATGGCGCCGCCGCCCGCCCCGCCCTCGCACCGCTTTGAGGTCCAGCACGCCGTCCTTGGCCTCCTGCAGCAGCGACACGAACTTGGTGGTCAGCAGCCCCAGGCTCTTCTCGTGGCGGCTGCTACCGCCGCCCGCCGCCTCGGCCGCCGCGGCCATGTCGCCAGCGGGGCCACCCCGCCGCGCCACGTGTCGGGGCCGCTGCAACGGCCCGAGCCCGGAACGGAGCCCCGGCCCGAGGGCTGCGGCGGGAGGGGCGGCGCTGCAGGAAGTGACGCCGCCGCCGTTGCCTGGACACCGGCATGTTTCGGCCGCGGGGGGCGAGGGGCTGCCCGTGGGGAACGGGCCGTGCCCGCCCCCCGGGGCTGCGACCGCGGGACAGGTGACGGGGCCGGTCTAGGGCCGGGGCGGCGCGCCGCTCCTCTACCCTGCAGCCGCCAGCCGGCAGAGCTAGGGCGGGGTAGCCCCGCGGGAGCAGAGTTAGGCTTGGCAGACCCAGGCCAGGCCGGGCCAGGCTTTCACTCGGGCTTCCCCCGGGCGGGCGCGGCGGCGGGGAGCTCGGCCCCGCTGCGGTGCCCGTTGCCCGGCTCAGGGCGGGGAGCCGCCGCTCCCCCCCGCCCGGCTCGAGATGGCCCGCGCCGGGCCGCGGGTGGCGCAGGCCTGAAGCCGGCCTCGGAAGGGGAGGGCCGGGGCCTCGGCGACCGACAGTACTGTCTGATGTGCCCCCGCAAGCCCGGCTCTCCCCTAGGCGGTAGCTCGCGGTCACTCGTTTCACCATTTGCGTTTGATAAATTAATTAAGGATTAATTAAAATGTAAGAACAGGGAGATAAATTAAACAAGGCTCTCACAGCTCCCGAGGTAGGACACGGGACACACCGATGGTCTGGCAAGAGGCAGTAACAAGTGCAGATGCCCACCTAGTCCCTTGCACTGGTGTCCAGATATACTCGGCCTTAACCATTATTTAG
This sequence comes from Caprimulgus europaeus, assembly GCA_907165065.1. The sequence continues at coordinate 29,236,397 of OU015525.1, forward strand.
GTTACGCTTTACTTCAGTTACCATCAGATAAAAGTAGAGAAGCTTTAAAGTCCACATAGCGTCAGAATTGACGAGATACACTTCAAGAAAGACATGCTGTTGGGAAAAGACCCTCAGATACGGCAGGCAGTGGAGCACACCGTGAGGGGACACTGCACCGAATGTGCTAGAGGAGGTGCATAGGAGCTGTACCTTCATAGACAATAGCACCTTCAGGGCAATATATGTGTGTATAGAAGCAAGCAGGTGTGCACTCTCTCTGGACTTTGAATCACATTCCTGCTGGTCTCTGGTAACACAGGAATTTCCTAACAGACACCTCATTCAGTATTGATTTAAATAGATCTATTATCTTGTCTGGAAATGAAAACAAATCACAATCTAAGAAGAGAATCAGTTTAAATTGTCATGATTAATGCAGAACATGCCTTGCATCTGACAAGATCAGAGTTCACATGTATTTTATGTATTTATTTTACACCTTTCAGTAATTTCAGGCTGAAATTTACTCCCGTGAATAGGTACATTTGGCACAGCTTTGACCTACACCATATGTTTATTATTTTATAATTTGAGGCCTTTTCCAGGGTAAAATCATTTAAATATTATTAAAAAGTTCGAAGGAAGCCATATAAAGATGGAAATGATGCCAAAGGCAGAATTAGCCACACAGAAAACAAACAATCCAAACACTGCTAGCAATGTGCATGTACCCAAGTATTGCAGTATGAGATTTCTGAGCCAAGAGCAAGGAACAAAAAGAATTCATGTTAAATACAATGACAACTCCCTGTGCTGAGATTGGAAAACAGAATGAAAATTCTGGAAGAAAATCTCTAAACTGATATTAACAAATCAGAGTAAGTTCTTTTACTTTCCTGGTGCATTCCTGGTATTCATTTGCTTCACCCCAAGGTGTAGCTTGGTTGAATAATAAGCAAAGGAAAATAAGTGCCCAAGTAAACACTTGATAAATAAGATAGAAAAGCACTCTGAAATGGTGCAACCTTTCTGTGTCAGCGATATTTATGTAAATGCTATAGGACAACTTTCCAGGTATTTCCTCACATAATGTGGCTTTGTGTGTAGATCACAAAGTAAGAATGAGAAGGCATTTCTTCTCCAGGTAACATTGGTATGTTTGTATCAGGCAATCAAGAGATCACTGGGATGCCAGTAGACAATAAATTAGGCTAATTTTAAATTTAGTACAGCAAAATTTACTAGATTGAGATTCATTAACCCCATTGTGCTAAGAGTTCATTCTTACACCTTGCTAACCATTAATACAATGTATTAAATTTTTACATCTTATCAACTCTTAGCAGAGATTCAGAACAGTCTCTAACAGCTATATCCCACCTGAGCAGGGAGTACACAGGACCAGAGAGCAGATGCCTTCTCCTTAGTGCTGGTGGCTCCAGTCCTCAGTAGTCTCTGGGGCCAGCTGCAGGAACACTGGACGCAGGTGTCTCCTTTCAGCCCCCTCCCACAAATTTGGGATCTTACCTTTTTATAAGGCTGTGCAACCTCTAGCTGATTCCCAGCCCTCCACCTCCACCCTCGGACAATGTTACTGTGCAAAGCAGGGCAGGGTGTTCTTTTCCCAGGCTTCTGCAGGTGCCTTATTCGGTCGTTGG